>JBCNJP010000007.1:10308605-10346746 GCA_039602395.1 Deinandra increscens subsp. villosa | reverse complement strand
TGTTAATAATTTACATACTTTGCTTTCATTTCAGAAACAAATATGCAGTCTCATTACAGTATTACTGACTTAAGAGCATACAAAAGCCCTCATCCTCTGAACGTACGTGTCATACGCAAGTATGTGATCCAGTGGAACCCAGGTTCCTGTGAAGCACTGGTCTTGACTCTTGAGAGGAGCATACACTGATCCAAAAAAGGTTCTTGAACCAATGCAGTTCCTTATCGGCAAAGAGAAAATTTATAGCTTCACTTATCGCCTAAATGATGATGCTTCGATACAGCCTAAATGATTATGTTGCTTTTTAATCTTATCTTCGTTGTCAAGAACATAATGAAAGTAATCCTAAAACAGTTCCATTTGATCCACTTATAATTGCACTATTTGTGGTTGCCGGAGAATGATGTTTAAGGGCTAACGGAGCAGAGCAGAAGCAGAGTTCTAAGGATTAGGAAGACGTGAAAGCCTTTCTTGAGGTAACAACGAACTACCCAATACTTTCTTTCATTCTTTCCCCATATGCAAAACCCTATGTAGCATTCCATTTGCATTCAGAGTATTAGATCTATTTATTTTATGTTTATGGAATTGGGATTTGAGTTCATTTCTTTGGGGGTGTAACGGTTTATGTGTGATGGTTGTGTATTATCTGAACTGAAATCTTAAGAGAATGTTATGAAGCAATCAACATGTTCCACTGTAGTTATTAAATTCTCCTTTTATCTTTTATTTGTTCCATGTGCTTTTGTAATTTTACTTTCTTTTACGACAATGTTTTCTCCACGTGCAGGCTGTTACAAGTTATCTTTTGGAGTGGAGGTAAATTTCCCATATTTGACTTCGTACATGTTGCTGATTGGAAGTATAAGAGTTTAGATAATTCTCCGTCATTATTAATGGTATCAACATAAGATAACTTACAAGTACTTGGTTGTATTCTGTGTTATTTTTGGTATAATTGTAACCCGCACTCAATTTTCAATTTAACATTCACTAAAGCAAACGCTTCTTTCTCCCCGTCGTCATGCCCTTATATTAAGGATTCCGAAAATTCAGCGTGTTTTTGTGCTTCGATTCATAGATATTGAATGTTCAGAGTTTGTTATCAATAGGTAAAAATTTCTCCCCTTTGAAGACTTTCCCGGTAACGGGAATTTTGTTTTTCCTTTCGTTGTTGAACTTTCATAATTCCAGTCATTTGTTTCTTATTGCTTTCGACTTCTTATCGTCGTTTTATATGCAGGGTGCTGCCTCAATTGGAGCTTGATTTAAGTAAAAAGGTATTTTTACCTTTCCTGTTTGTTGTTTTTACTGTATTCTCATCTTGATTCCTTTGAGATTATAACACCAACGCACGAAACACATCGAGATGGATATCGTTGGTAAATGATGAACATTGGTTCTTCTGCTGCTTTGAAGTTACTGTTGCTATGACAATCACTTGATAAATAGAGGTTGGTAAATGATAACAAGGCCATGATGATTATTCTGAGTTGGGGTTCAAGGTAATTTTTTGGTTTATTTTGGCGTGGCAATAGGTTTTGCAGCCATAGAACTATAATAAATTAACCTTCTCTTATGAACCTCTATGAAGATCTGAGCCTAGCAAGTTATTCATATTACTTTATATAACACATACAAAGCAAATTGATGGTGAATAGTGGACATATGGTTCTTCTTAGTTTGGCCACAGCTCTTTCATTTTTGTGGTTTCAATTTCTATGGCCTGATTATCTGAACATTGGTTCTTCTGTTGCTTTGAGGTTACTGTTGCTATGACAATCACTTGATAGATAGAAGTTGGTAAATGATGAACATTGGTTCTTCTGCTGCTTTGAAGTTACTGTTGCTATGACAATCACTTGATAAATAGAGGTTGGTAAATGATAACAGGGCCATGATGATTATTCTGAGTTGGGGTTCAAGGTAATTTTTTGGTTTATTTTGGCGTGGCAATAGGTTTTGCAGCCATAGAATCATAAATTAACCTTCTAACCTCTATGATGATCTGAGCCTATAAAGTCGTTTATATATATCAACTCGGTCTTGATTACGTGTACTTACAAATTTGCTACTGTGAAAGTCTTCCTTTATTGGGCTATATAGATACTGAATTACACACGGCTGGAAATGTATGGTTTTTACTAAAAGCATGTTCTGGGACATCAAGATCAAAAAGATTGATGAAAGCCTGTACATGACGACCGGATGGTCACAAGTTGTGAAGAATTCGTCGACTAATTTCTCAGGAACTTCCACCATCCCCCCTGTTGAATGAAATCTTTCACTTGGTTAGTGTTCTTTTACTTGGATGCGGTTACCTTGATTCGGTTTTCGCTGATTTGGTTTGGCTTTCATGTTGTTTATCTAAATTTTAACGCTTCGAGATTATCTTGGCTGTGATGATTGGTACTAAAGCTATTTAGTGTACATATTATTAGACATCTTTAGCTGTTTATTAGTATACAATTCCAACCCCGCGGCAACGCGCGGGGTGGGTCAAACAACTCGTTATATTATATTATGGTTTCTAAATTGATTATTTTTAACTTAATTGTTTAAATAATTAAAAACAAATAAAGTTAAATTAATTAGTCTACTTATCATATTACTTTTTCTTCGATTTTTTCAACAATCCAAAATATTTTTGAAAGGAAAGTATAAAAGTCATATAGAGGTGTACAAATAACTATAATTTTATATTTTGTAACATAAATCTTTAAGTATTATAATCCATGTATATTTAAGTCAAATCATACACTAAAAATATAAAGAATAATAAAATTCTAAAAATATAAACACGATGTGGTCCGGGACGTTCTGTTTGACATTTTCAGGAGGGCTGGGATATCGGCCAGGAAGGAAGCCCCGGTTAACTTTCTGTCTGACCCTTTGGATGAGCGCTCAACCCTCAGACCTGCCGACATACTTGTTTTTGGGTGGCAGAACGGAAAGCATGCATGTGTTGATTTAACGGGGGTTTCTCCCCTAGTGGGGTTGAGGGCCAGTACTTTCACGGCGGGTCAGACGGTGTCCAGAGCGGCTGCTGGGAAGGTGAACAAACACGAGAAAGCGTGCATTGAAAATCAACATGTGTTTGTTCCCTTCGCTTTTGATACGTTTGGTCACCTTGAGGCCGAAGCAGCTGCCATGCTGGGACGGATCCAAAAGGTCATGTTTGGGAATGTCGCAGCCTCTAGGTCGAAGAATGTTGTATTCATACGTCTAGGGTTTGCCATTCAAAAAGGGTTGGCGGCGCAGCTTGTTGCTCGTCTTCCTTACGTGGTTATTTGAGTCTTGTATGTTGGTTTTGTGTTATTAATAATGCAAAAGAATGTTACTAACATATTAATGGTCTTTAAATAAATCAATCTACAAACATAACTACATATAAAGGTTAAGTAATATAATGTATTGAGCCTCTGGCATTTGGTTCAGTTGGTATCGAGGTCGTTTTCTTAGACCATAGGTTAAGGGTTCGATCCTTGCCTCCCACAACTTATATAAAAAATTCAGGTGGGCTTATGTCCCGGGTCTAAAAGGTGGGATAGAGGAGTTTTATTCTAGGAGTAGGTTTAGAGTAATAAGTCTCGATATATTGTCAAGTTTTCTTTTTAAACTGACGAATATAAGTATATAATTGGGTCTTGGATATGTAGTATAATACCCCGTTAGTAATCTTAAATCGCGGTTAAAAAATATATAATATAGTGAGCAAAGTGTAAGACGATGATTTGAAAGAATTATAGCTATCGTTTCATTTACAGAGAAAACTGTTTTTAACAAAGAGACAAATAAACAGTTTCCAGTTTTGGGATTCTGAGAAGAGTGAGTGGTATCAGTCTTCACCTTCATTTACTTGTCAAATCAATTGGCATCAGCAACACCACAAAAAAGCTGCACCATTTATAAACAATTAATTAAGTACCGCTATCACTCAGACAACATCATATCATATTAATTAACTCAGGAAACATTAGCTTATGTTATTTTGCTATATCTAGATGTTTTATTTAATATTTAGTTAATAGATAACAGATCCATTATATATGACTGCAAATATTAAAGAACGCACATAATTTTGAATTAACTGATTTACTTTTTTGTTAAACCGTGGTCATCTATCCGTTTTAGAATAGTTATAGATTTGCTTGAATTTTATTATCATTGAAAATTTAACTCTATACTGTTTTAAAAATTGTGAATTTTATAAAGAATGTCAATATGTGTTAGACGTTAGAAGGGTTGTAATATTAAAATTATAAAATGTTATGGTTTTGGTAAACCTATATAAAAATGTAACAAATTGTTGTCGTACATACAACCCGAGATGTCTATATGAATTGTATAATTATTGTTAGTATTATCGATAATATTATTAGGGTTTAGTCCACGGACCCAGTTAGGTTTTAGGATTGGGGGTGATGTAAGTATTACCCGAACCCTTTGTATTACCCGAACCCTTAATTGACAAAGTATTGTCATTCAATTCCCAGCAAATATATTGCTAATTTCATATTTTGACAACTGGGTTTGGAATATACCTGGAATTTTTTTTTGGTAAGATAATAGAACAATGAATGATATTACTGAAGATACTTTACATCACCTCCCAACCCTAGAAACCTAACCGGGTTCGTGGGCTCAACCCTAATAATATAATCAATAATACTAACAATACTATATTCTAATAGTCACAAGTGTCAACTTAGACACACTGGCATACGATCTGTATAGGACTATATAAGCCGCATAGGTTCATATTGTACGGTTCATATAGGTCTATACGGGTCATATCGTCTTATTCTATATGGGTCATAGAAAGCACGATTTTCTAATACCATAACATTTCTGATAACATTTAACTTAGCATAGTCATCTATATGGGTCATATCGTCTCATTTTATATGGCGAATAATGTGACCGGTGCGGCAAAAGAGACCCTTGGGATGACAACTGGTAAGGCCAGTGGACATAAGGAATGGTGGTGGAATGTTGAGATGAAGGGCAAGGTAAGAGCAAAGCATGAGTGTTTTAGGGAGCTCTTAAGTAGCTGTGGGGATGCTGAGAGGGTAAGTTTGAAGGAACACTATAAGCAGGCGAAGCGAGAGGCCAAAAAGGTCGTATTTTAAGCAAAGAACACGACTTATCGTGAGACGTATAAATGTATGTAGACTAAAGAAGGGGAACACGACATGTTTAGGATTGCCAAGGCCATGGAGCCTGTGGACGCGGGATTTAGGGGTGGTTAAGTTCATCAAAGGTGTGGATGGACGAGTGTTGGTGAAGGAAAGGGACATTAAGGTGAGATAGCAAACTTACTTTCATGTTCAATGCAATTGGGTTGCTAGGAGAGATACGTGGACACTACCAGCATGGGACAACACAAAAATAATTGCTATTGTAGAAAGATCACTGCATAAGAGGTAGGGATAGCGCATAGAAAGATGGGCATGGCTAAAGTTGAGGGTCAACACCACATTCCCATCAATATGTGGTTATGTTTAGCAGATGAAGGAGTTATGTAGTTGACAGCCTTGTTCAACACTATACTCAACACCTGAAAGATGTCTGACCAGTGGAGGAGCAGTGTTCTAATACCACTCTACATGAACAAAGGTGGTGCCTAGTATTGTGGTAACTACAGAGGTATTAAGCTTTTGAGTCACACTATGAAATTATAGGAAAGGATGATAGAGGCGAGACTAAGGCGGGAAATTAAGATCACATCGAACCAATTTGGTTTTATGTCTGGGCGGTCGACTACGAAAGCTATTCACATTATGTGGTGATTAATGGAGAAGTACTGGGAGAAGAACCATGATTTGCATATGGTGTTTATTGACCTTAAAGAGACATACAATAGTGTACCCTGCCAAGTTATATGGGATAGTGTGGAGAATAGAGGTATCCTATGGCAATTAAAAATATCTTAAGGTACCACTACGGGATTCAGATTCCTTCATTGTCAACATTAGACTACATCAAGGATCGGATTTGAGTGCATTTTTGTTCACGCTTGTCTTGGATGAGTTTCCTAAGTCTATTTAGGAGGTCATCCTGTGGTGCATGCTTTTGGTGGATGATATTGTGTTGGTGGCAGAAAAGAAGCATGATCTCAATGTGAGCTGGGCTTGAGGAGTGGCATGTTCCTTAAGGGCATAAAGGCTTAAAAATCAGCAGCTCTAACTTTAACGGACTTACATTTGGGCAGATATCAACTTGAGTATCGGAGGAAGACCGGTTGTGCAAACAACTAAGTTCAAGTATTTAGGCTCCTTTATCCAGAGTGACGGGGACATTGACTGCGATGTTACACATCGTGTGCAAGCATGGTGGTGAAAATGGAGGGCAGCGTCGGGTGTTTCGTGCGATAAAACGTTCCCAAAGAAATTAAAAGGGAAATTTTATAGGGTGGAGATTCGACCAGCTTTGTTATACGACACAGAATGTTGGCCTATTAGGAAGACTCAAGCGCGAAAATTGGAGACAACTGAGATGAGGATGCTTAGATGGATGTGGCCAATCAAGATTAGACAAGAAAAGAAATGAGGTTTTTAGAGGTATACTAGGGGTAAACGCAGATCTCTTATAAAATTAGCGAAGGGAGGTTGAGATTGTTTGGGCATGTGAAGAGGAGACCTTTGATGGCACTCGTTAGGAGCATGGAGAGACTCACCATTAAAGAGAGGAAGAATAGAGGTAGACCTAAACAGAAGTAGGATGAGGATATTAGGCATGATATGTTAGACTTGCACCTATTTGAGGACATGATCAATGATAGGAGAGTCGGGAGAAGTAGGATAAAGGCAGTGGCGAAGCTTGAAAGAACACCCCCGGGGGGTGGGGTGGGAGGCTAAAAAATTCTACCGAGGGTGGCGATAACCAATACATCAGAGGGGGCGATATTCAACAATCTCAACCGATGTTTCAACAATTTCAACCTCAAACTCCCGTTCAACATCAAACTCGAGCCGAAGAAGATGACGATATAGAGATCATTCCGGAGACTCAAGCTTCCGAACCGGAAAAAAAATACTAACGTAGAGGGAAAGATAAACTTGAAGGGACGATCGAACCAACGGGAAGAGCAAAGTGGTCGACGGCGGAAGAATTGTATTTGGTCCGTGCCTACGTTGACACGTCGGAGCAGGGGCGGAACTAGAAAAGTTTTTGAATGGGTCCAAATTTTTTTTACGGAGTCACTAGTTTTAGATGGTTGGTTATAGACGCGCGTTGCAACACGACATTGCGAGTAAAGAAAAATAACCGATTAAAAAAACTCTACATGATTTGATAAAAAATTATGTGCCGTAACATTGACAACGATATAATCGCAAAAAAATATTAGTAAATGGCTAAAAATAAAGAGAAAATAAAAAGTAACGCGTGAAAAAAAATATAACAAAATGTTTGCCTATTAAAAAAAGTTATATTTTTATATATTGTAATATTGCATTATAAAAAGAGTCTATGATGAATGTATTTGAAAAAAAAGGTCTATAATGAAAGTAAATAAAAAAGATGTGGAAAATAAAGTACCATCATTTACTCTCCTCATTTATAGTAATAAAATTAATAAAGAAAGCGGAGAAAAATAAAAAAAGGTTGATCACAAGATTTGAACTTGCACCCCTTCAAAATCAAACAAGGGATCTTACCACTAGGATAGTTGCTTGATTTGTTTTATTTTCACAAACTAAGTATTTATTAACTCATCTTCACAAATTTTTTTTATAAAAAAACCGTTCACATAATTTCGACTTTGCGTACGAGGTTGAGGGGGTCCACGGGGACCCCCTGGGCCTACATTAGGTCCGCCCTTGCGTCAGAGGATCCAAGATATGGTATAAAAAGTTTACTTTTTTTGATAAAATTTTGGGTAAATTACATTTTTTGTCCTTTATCTTTGCTCGTTTTGCAACTTTTATCCTTTATCTTTTTTTGTTACACTCTCTATCCTTTAACTTTTTTATTCTTTCATATTTTGTCCTTTTTAACAAATTCCGTTAAAATCATCCGTTGAATGAAGGGTATTTTTGTCTTTCTACTTTTAGGGGTATTTTTTTTAGTTAAATAAAAATGAGGGGGGTGTTATGTAAATCTTCTTCATGTAAATCGCATTCAACCAAACACCCCCCAAATAAATATATCAGAGAAAGAGGTCTCGAGGCAGTGACCTCCAATCGGCAGCCTTATTCCAACGACCCAGCTCCGGCCGGTCACCATGGCCGGCGACGAGTCCTATCAAGCTTGCATACTCCGAATTCCTCTTTCTTTCTTCTAATCGAAACCCCAGTCACATTTCCCCCTTTCCCTTTTCATGTGCGGCGGCGCTAACACCCGCCTAGAGTTCCGACCAAACTCATGGTGGCGGCGCGAGCTAGGGATGGTCCGGTCGTGCCTAGGTGAAGCTTCTTTAGGTGGAAGAGACGTCATCGCCGGCGATTGTGAGAAAAAATGAAACCAGTCGCGATTTCGGTGACCATATTCGCGATTTCCGGCAACCGTTGCTCCGATTTGGTAAGGTAACCAACTGTGGTAATTAATCTTGAAGGTTAATCTCTGTTAACCTCCGATTTCCATTTGCATGTTCCAGATTTCCGGCGACGTTCCTATTCCTGCCGGTGAGATCGGATCTGACGGTACGAAGCAGTTGAATCTGACGCTAAAAAGAGCCTACCGTCGTCTCGCCATGATCTGGTATCCGGATAAAAACCTAAACCGAAACAAAACCGAAGCAGAGGCCGGAGAAGAAGTCTCTGGCTGTGGAAAATGTGTTGTCATGTAGCTTGATTGATCTTTACAAGGGTGCTAAGAGAAAACGGTGTGGCACCGTTGAGGGACGAAGAAGGATATGGATGGAGCTTGGGTTGCCAGAGGTTGCGGCAGTGAAAATTGGTTCACCGATGGCGTCATTTTTTAGAGGTTCTGGTGGCGGTGGGTCATAAAAGCAAAGGGGGGGGGGGGTTAGGGTTAAAGTGGTGGTGGGGGTGATAAAAGGAAAAAGAAAATGACATAATTACGTAACACCCCCTCATCTTTATTTAACTACAAAAAATACCTCTAAAAGTAGAAAGACAAAAATACCCTTCATTTAACGGATGATTTTAACGGAATCTGTTAATAAAGATAAAATATGAAAGAATAAAAAAGTTAAAGGACAGAGAGTGTAACAAAAAAAGATAAAGGACAAAAGTTGCAAAATTGACAAAGATAAAGGACAAAAAATGTAATTTACCCCAAAATTTTAAACCTTTTTTCGTATATGTTATTAACAAGTAGGACGACCCGCGCGTTGCCGCGGAGCCGTCCCATGTAAATAGGCGATTAGCCAAGCCATAATTGGTTTAAACCGCCGCTGAAGTCTAAAGGATGGTCAAGCATGAAGATACTTTAAATTTCACATGGATCTCACCAAAAAACTAAGTGGGTCGACCCGCGCGCTGCCGCGGAGCCGACCCGTTTAAAAAGGGCGATTCGGGAAGCTGTAAGTCGAAGCAATTTGAAAAAACGTCGAAATACAATAAGCCACAAAATAGAGACACAAAACCAGATATAACTTGCACGTAAAGCGTTTAACGTTTGAAACATAGTAACATTACAACAAAAATTATCAAATTGAGTTACTCAAACATAAAACTGTATTTACCTTAATCATAACATTATATGGTAATATATCACGCCTTACCATTTGTTGTGAACTTCCTTACTTTTTCAAGTCCTGGGATATTCTTCCAAGTGAACCAACAAACATCCAACTGCAACACAAAAGTCTATTAGCTCTTAATGAGATTATTCAAAAAAGAAGACATACAAACAGCAGCAACAGAAAATCCTATTAAAAACATAATCAATATATAAACATTGAAAATAAATTATTAAGGGGAATTATCTATCTTATTAACTACTTCACATTCAATAAATGACACAAAGAAGTCCAAAAACAGACGATGATTGATGGTGAACTTTTTGCAAAGCCTTAATGCCGATTGAAGACCGACTCAAATTCCAGAATTCCTTCCCTGTTACACTGTTCAAGAGGCAACAATATCAATCACATGAACCCAACTACGTAGCACAACAATTTCACAAATTAAAATATGAATTGCTAAAGGCCTAGCTCACAACTTTTTGTATCGTTAATAGAGCTGCATGGTAATCTCCCTTTGTTCTCTGGTAGAGTATTCGATCAACAGATCCTTGATCTATTTCAAGTCCTTGCAGGAATCTATAAAAAAGAAAAGGTGTATATTCATATCAAAAGACATCATGAAAAGTGAAACATCATATTGAGAGTTTTTGAAAGTCATGCTAATCCACAGTTAGACACTATATCTATGTGAATGAACTACTGGGTAAATAAATCCATATCATGTTGTCACAACAATGAAATAAAAGAAACCCGTAAGTCAAAAACCCCTAATTGCAATAATTCCTTTCTTCTTTGGCATATACAATAGAAATCAAGATTCAATTTTAGCATAAACTATGAAATAATTCACACATTCGGATAATACCAATAACATCTCATGGATCTAAAATTAAGAATCAAAAGCTGGACCAAATCGTGATACTACTAAATGCGAGATCAGAGTTTTTTTACAAATCACAAAGGCATATACACAAATAACCACCGTTGATGCATTCTCTAACCTGATTACAAACCTCCGATGTCAGGCGATTAGGCTCAGCTGCCGCCAACTCCATCTACCGCTGCCGAATCTCATACCTTCAAGCAAAAAAAAATTGCCGAATCTCATAACTCCAAATCTAAGTAAAAAAGAGCAAAAGGGTATAATTCATCTCTTCTTTTCCTCAATCATCAAGCAAGAAAATTACATCCAACTTAAAGAGAGAACACGCAATCAATCAAATACTTCAATTTCATAAGTAAATATCCCATACAGTAACAATCCCAAAATCTCATAAAGAGAGTCTACAGTGACGGATGAAAACACCTAACAAAAAATTGCGAAGAAAAATTAAAAACGATCAATAATTAAGCAAAAAAATGAACATGCAGCCAACATAGAAACACATTTGAGCCTTGGAGGTGTAGCAAATTACGCAAAAAAAATTACTTTTTGAAATCTTGAAAAGTTGGAGTTGGGGTTAGGGTTGTGGAGTCGATTGATATGTGAGAAAAGCTGGAAAGCAACGATCAGGACCCTTTAAAATATCACAAACCTTCAGTAAGACAGAACCAAGGCGAAAATCCCACCGATGAGATCCCAGGCAGAGAAATTGGAGAAATACACCGCGTGTGCCGGACCGGCGCCGAGCCCCATCGCTCCGATGCCTTGGTAAAGTCCGGCGGGACCGTCGGATTTGAGAATCGAATGGAGAGCTTGTCGGAGCCCCACGGATTTGATCGGGCAGGAGCCTAATACTTGCATACGGGTTTTTATTGTGTCGATTGGGAACATTGACATGTGTTCGACCATTCCGGCGATGGAGCCGGAGATCATGAACTGCCAGAAGTGCAGGCCGTCGTGGTAGCAGGTATGGGGGTAGTGTGTTGAAAGAAAGCAGGTATGGTGGAGAGATTTGGTGGAGCAACCACCCTCATTATATAAATGGCCTCAAAGTCTGGTAAAATTACAAAACTTGCCACCACCACTGTAGAAGACCACTGTAGGTCCTAAACCAAATGCTTTGGAGAGTTGTACATTAGGCAGAGAAAGTAGTACACTGTGTGCTTTAGGAGGTTGTACATTATGTTTTATAAGTTGTACTATTGGTTGTAATATGTATATATAGGGTAATATATATTTTTTAGGGAACAACCAATCGAAGGGAGCGTTTTGGACTCGTATTAGCGACACGTTTCATGAGATCAAAAAACAAATGGCAAAGGCGGGTGATGACGTATTCTTCCGAAACAACGAAAAATTAAGCAGGAAGTGGTTCGCCATCAAGAAAAAGATTGGAAAATTTCATGGCATTTATCTAGCGGTCAAAAGGAACCGTGCTAGTGGGGCAAGCGATGTCGACTTGCTCAACATTGCCATCACTTGTTACCGTGACGATCACAACTCGACACCTCTCGTGGAGCATTACGATATCTTGAAAAAATCTCCAAAGTTTAATGAGATTATGGAATCCACATCGACGAGCGGGAAGAAACGGTCATCCACCAATATGGATAGTCCGATGGAATCGGCTTCAACGGGGCGGTGTAACGTCGACCTTAACGACACGGTCGACTTGGAGCAAGAAGAAGAAGAGTTGAATATGCTGGTTGGGAAGAAAAAACATATCCGGCAAGAAAAAGAGAAAAATCCCACGACGCCTTCATGGAGCAAGTCCTCGTCTTCAATCAAGAACAAATGAAGCGAACACGATTGAGAGAGGATAAAATCCGTATTCAAAAGAAAAAAAACGGATTTGAAGAAGGAAAAAATACGCATGGAGCAAATGCGTATGTTGAGCGTCGATACGACGCACATGAGTGAGGAGGACCGGCAATTTTTTCGAGGCGGAGAAGGAGAAGATTAGGAGGAAAATAGCGTCGGATAATTAATTTGTTTGATCGTATTTTAAATTTCAAGAAGTTGTATGTTTAAATTTATATTTAATTAAAATGTTTAATTTAGTCTTTATTTAATTTTTTAATTTTAAAAAGAAAAAATAAATTATCTTCTTTTCAACATCAAGTATACCACACTTGGTGTGAAAAGTGGTTTTATCCACGTAGGTGTCTACGTGGCAGTTTCAACACTATTTTTAACACCAACAATACTACATGTCCTAATATAAGTTTTTTGGAACGTACATACACTTTTGGCCTTTGATACGCGATCATAGGTTCTAAAGGGCTACCATTTTTCTTTTTCTAATTCAAATGATTTTAACTTATTGTTACATATAAATATATCAGTAAATGTTTTTGTCTTTTCATAATAAGATATTATTAATACGGATCATTTTTAGGAAAAAACGGTAACCTTTTAGGTTCCAAACAACATATTTGCCATTTATGCTTCAAACAACAAACATATTTTCTTAGTTTATAATATTTAAAAAAAAATATTTATGTATTTATTTTACATCTCTAGTTGTTTCTGTTTGAGTGTTTAATTAATTTATGATCAGTAAAGCGATGAGTTGTTTTTGTTTGAATGTTTTGTGACTAGTAAATCGATGAACATGTTCATGCGTATGATAGATATATCCTTAAAAAAAATTATTTTCCACTAAATTGATATGATTCTTCATGTGTCCATTATATTTTTAATTTCTTATTATAATATTTTTATTTGATTTTTCTCAATAGTTTGTACTTGTTAATTAGTAATTTTCAAAATAAAATACTGCTTTTTGTTCCAGTAATTTGTTTTCACAGCATTATCAATAAAAATGTTAAATTAATTATATCAATTCATTAAAAAATATTAATAAGTTGTTCAATTTTTTTATAAAAAAAAAATCACTCACCACTTGCTAAGTATATACCTCTTTAACGAGTAACTTACCCCGTATTCTATTTACGTGAGGCATACATATATATTACAAATGGTGTTAATGTCACATGTTAATAATTCATGGGATTATAAATGAACAAGTAATTCTTTTAAATAATTATGTTTAAATTAGGACAAAATTAATGAGGTATGAATAATAGGAAGAAGCAGATAATAGTGTTAAGGCAGTGGGAAGAAGAGTGAAGAGAGAATTCACAGGAGAAGAAAGACTGAGATGGGAAGATAGAGGGAGCATCTGGTGTAAGAAGCAGTTTTTGGCATTGATATTGACACTCAACAGTTTTTTTTTTTAGTTGTTTTTTTGTTATTTTTTTATTTAGTTTTAATTTTGTATTTAGTCTCTCAAGAAAGGGAAGCTTCTTAAGGAACTCCTTCAGGGTTGGCAGTCTTTGTCTAGGATTGATTCATGCATGACACGTCATTTTACACAATTATAGTGCCTTTTCCTTTCATCCATCATCTCCGTACACCACTCTTTTCTTTTCTTTTCGTTTTATTTCACCCTAATTCAAAAATAAATGAAAGTTTAAAATCTAATTAATCCCCTCTAGCAATGTTTTAAAATGCGCTTTGAACCGGCCAGTTTGACCGGTTGCACCAACGACTCGAGGCTAAGCCGAATTTGGTGTGGTTGTTTTGTTTAATTCTGGGCTAGTATTTGACTCGGCTGTTGTTTAACTGGTCAAATTCGGAACCACACCACTAATTGAAGAAATTACGATTATCGATTATTCATATACGGTTCTTTTCGTCTATGTCTTGTCTCTAGCTTCCGTTTTAAGTTTAAGTGCAAGTATTTCAAATATGGTTTATTCGATCATCTCTCTGAATAAGTTACTTTTTTTTAAGTAGACAGAAGATGATAGTGAATTTCATCAACTAAATTATTAAGACTTGATGTATATAACACTACATTGTAGTTTGATTAAAACTTATATTTATGTTTTTTTAAATAATTAAAATTTGTTTAGGACTTTATTGAAGTTTTTTTTTTTAACATTTGTCATGTTTGAAACTTTATAAAATATATATTATAAGTTTTCAGGTTTGATTACTCAATTCGGTTCGACCTATTGAACCTCTTTATGACACCTGGTTCAACTAGCTGAATCTTTTGTTTTATACACAAATCCGGTTTAATTTAAAAATGTGGTTTTAAAACATTGCCCTCTTGTTAATTGTGGGATTAACCCATTTGGTATAAGTTTTTACATTTTAGTGTTTGTTCTGGGTTTAAATTTACACATGATGTAAGAAAAAATGAAGAGTAGTATAAAATTGAGACTAGAGTAGACACGTTGTCAAAATTGGAAAGTTACTAATTCGGGAAAGTTGTCAAAATTGGGAACCCATCCAAATCGGAGACTTGTCAAAATTGGGAACTTGCTATTTCGGGAAATTCTCAAAATAGAAATACATTTAAATAAATAAAGAGTTAAATCTATTTATTACAACTTTGAACCCATAAACACTGGGCCAACCGAAAACCCTAATCTATTACAATTGAGCCAAAACATGGGCAAAAACTGATAGCGTGATGGATAGATAACCCTTGATCTATGTCAAGGAACAAAAACCTAGCCCCAAAACTCGATGCTAGAAACCCTAGAAGCCAAATACCGGCTCTAGAAACACTTGGATAAACCTCCAAAGTATATATTTATTATAGAACTTTAACCAAGTTCAAAAGAAAATAATCAAGAGTTTGAATAGGAATAGAACACTTGTAGAACATGTAACACCCCAACCGACAACGGAATTGACGTCGGGGCGCTAAGATTGTCCAGATGCTCACACCACTATTAAAGTTGTTATATTTAATCATGCCAATTTTCATGAAACAACCAACAAAGTCAAACATAAACATGCCACGAAACATCGAGTTCATACATCTCATAAAAGTTCTAGTTTTATTTAAAAGGTCTGCTAGGTCCCATGTATAATCCTAAGGCGTCGATAACAAGATCAAACAGCACCACCTGCAACTTGTAGAAATACGATCAACTACAAGAGTTGATGAGTAATCAAATGTTTAAGTACGTACATGATAAATTATACAACATGCGATTATATGTTAAACCATGAACTCAAGCATAGTAAACAAGGAATGAAACATAGCACAAGGGGGTCGACGTAACCCAAGCCCTCGGTATTTAGGCTTTCAATCACAAGGCGCCACACGCGAGGCAGGCCAAGTGGGTTGCCAGACCAACGGATCCATTATTGTAACCCAGACTCAAATGAGTTAATGGGAATACGTCTATGAACATGAACATGAACATGAGCAACATGTAAGTACAACACACACAACATAATCCATAGCAATGATCAATCAAGTTCACGTATACTAGGCACATAGATCTAACACCTTACTCGCATGCGGTTTTGAAAAGTAGAGTTCAAGAACATGATTTGGATACGATACATGTTGCACCCCAAAACTTAAAAGAAAAGGGGCTATGATACTCATCTGGCGGTGGAGTAAACGAGAAGAAAACTGAGCTAGCGACACGATATCAAACCCGGAGATCACCTTGACAATCTAACGTGATAGCATAATACCCGCAATAAAATAAATATATAAATGAGTACACAAGTAGATAATCGTGTGCGATTCAACGTAACTTAACGGACGTGATCAGATACGCGACTCGTTGGTGATATAACCGAGTGATAATGTACGAGAAGATCAACCATCCTAAGGATAGATACTTAATCCAAGACAAAATATTTATTTATTTATTTTTGTGAAATTAATTATTTTCTTGACGATCAATATTTATTTTGACAAAACAATATTTATTTTTCATGACGATATGAAATGAGGTTTATTCATCTTAACCTAATATTACCATGAGATCTAGAATATTTATCTAAGGGTTCGACAAGATTTTTAAAAGTGTCAATTCTAGATCTACTATTTTTCTTAAAATTAACACATGATCTTAACTAGTTTTATATAAAAAGTCATAATTTTTCTAACAAAACCTTAGATCTAAGTATATGATGAAAGATAAGCTAGATCTAACCCTAGATCTAAATTCAAGATCATAAAATTCATATTTTTAGCCATGATCTATGTAGGATTAACAATAAGATCAAAGATCCATGAAGATTTATGGAGAGAAGTTAAGAAAAAGTAGGCTTTTGTTATGAAAAACATACTTTTAGGTTAGAGATCTTTAGATCTATTGGGTAGGATGGTTTGATATGATAAATCATACATAAAAATGGTACTTTTAACATCCAAGATCAAGATCTAACTAGATCTATCAAGATCTAGTAAAAAGCCAACTACATAAAGTTTATAAAAATGGTTAAAAAACAAATAAAAATCAAATCTTTTTGTGTAAAATAACTAGATCTATGATCTAGGATCTAGATCTAGGTTTAAAAGATGTTAAAGGATGGATCTTGGCTAGATCTTCGTGAGAAAAGAAGAAGGTAGAAGTCAGAATGGAGAAAAACACACCAAAACCAAAAAACCAAAACTTTTTGATGCTCAAAACCTTCAAACTTAGCCCCTAAATCTTCAAGATCCTTGCTCTTGGTTGCTTCCATCCGTTTTAGGGTTTTACAAGTGATTAACAGGTGAAATATGGGAACTAGAGGAGGTTTAGGATCTTAAATACTCGAAATTTAGGGCAAAGCCCATTTTGTTCTCGGCCCATGTCAGTGGGCGTATCGCGCCGCGCCACCCAGGAAGTGTCGCGATACGCGGCGCTTTTCTGGGTGAGCGTGCGCGTTGTTTTGCTTCCAGTTTTTGCGTTATAACCCCAATTTGACCCCCGTTTTCACCCAAATTCACTAAATTAAGCCCTCTATCATGACAACCACATTTAATCCACTCAATTTGATATAAGATATGACCCATAACGATTAACGAATGATAAAATGATACACGAAATGCATTTTAGGTCGGTTTTGTCGTTTTTATCGATTTTAAGCAAATCACCAACGTTTTGCACTCCGATCAAGTGTGTGATGACTCATAATATATTTTGTTATTAGAAGACTTATAAACATGATAATATTGAAAGCCAAGACTCAAAAACGTGATCTCCCGGTTGAAATCGAAATCGCGCGAGATTTACCAAACTTTCACCGATTACGTTCTAGACCTTAAATTCCCACCAATCTTTGCTTGTATTTGCTTGTGTGCTTAACTAGTATCGCACCCAAGTGTCATACACACTTAGATTGATCAAATTCCTGGTTAAGACGTAATTAGTGACGTATCCGTGTAAACTCTGAAATAAGGATAAATTGACTCATTAAACATAATAATGGATCAAATCACACCAAAGGAGGTATAAAACATCATGAAGAAAATAACTCTTCATTTATTATCGATCACGGGGTTGATTACATGGATTCGGGTCGGATCTGACAAGTTGGAAACCCGAAATGTTACAAATTAAGAAACAAAATATAATTAAAAATAACCCTAATGGGCCGATTGGGTGGAGGCATCCCAAAACCGGTCCGGGCCCGAGTCTGGGTTGTCCATTAGCAGCCCGCCATCATTCTCAGTCTCTTCAAAAAAACTCATCCTCGAGTTTCATTGTTGGATCAGGACCCCCCGGGATCAAACAGAACGTTACGAGTTGTCTGAGATGGCTTTAAGCACATACCTTTTGGACCGGCGGGTCCCGGATCTATCGAGTTACCGGGTCGTCCTGCCTCCTTCCCCTTCTCCCTCTCTTTGAAAAAGACTCATCCTCGAGTCTTGAGAATGTCAAAGAGATTCTCGTTAATTTTGGAAGGAATCTCTAGACTTCCATCCCACGTGCGAAGTTCTCTTGCGCCATAAACAATCAAATTATACGTGGATTGTGGCGGAGTGTGATTTGTTGCAGTGGTGGGAACGAAAGGTGTGGTAGCGGGGCGCAAGAAAATAGGCGACGCGAATCGTGCGGATGGTTTGTATTGCGCGGGTATCCCCGGTGGGGAAGTGGTTGGTGGAAAAGTACTCCATCCAAGAAACTCTTGAATATGTAAACACTCTTCCATGTCGAGTTCAATCCCGTCGTCATCGTATCTTGGTGTGCCTTCATAGACCGGACACAACTTGAGTTCACAAACTCGCTGTTGAAAACTCTTGATTTCTTCTATATCTCGGGGGTCACGGTGATAGTTGTTGTTGCCTCCGGCGACGAATCTACGTTGGTGATCACGGTGGTTCCTCCGATCCATGGCTCTGATGCCACTTGATACGGTTTCGTATAAGCGGGTGAAGATAACCTAGGCTAAACCTAGCGACAACGATCCTGGCCAACCAAGAAATATCCGGCCAACCGAAGCTATCGATCGAACAAAACCTGTTCAACAAGAAAAAACTTTTCTTTATTCAATAACCAACTCCCAAAAATTTTGAATTACAATCATGCTTAAATAGATAAATAAATAAAAGGAAACCTAATCAAACTAGGAAACTAATAACTAATAAATATTGTTCGATTTAAAGATAGATTAGGAATCCAGAAACCCGATGGGGTTTGGATTCCTTGGGTTGCGAACTGGGTCTGAATACAGACCGTCCGGATCCGTATCAAAAACCAAAATAGAAAATTACAATCAATCCATGCAATTTCATAAATTGGGTCGGGATGAATACACGTAAATAATAAAACAATCAAACAATTTTAATTGCATTATTTTGGTGGACCTGAATCGACCAAAAATATATATATTATGCAATTAATATACTTAATAAAATTATTAATTAATTCACAACTTTTGAATTTTAATCCCAGTTTACGAATTCACTGCTTTAAAACATGACCGGTCTAGATTGTGGGATTAACCCATTTGGTATAAGTTTTTACGTTTTAGTGTTTGTTCTGGGTTAAAATTTGAACATGATGTAATACAAAATGAAGAGTAGTTTAAAATTTGAGACTAGAGTAGACACGTTGCTGTTAAATATATATATATGTATATATTCTGGCCCATCTCTTATGATTCAAGTATTTTGTCACATTAATATATGTAGATTATAAGTAGCTAGATTAGATGTTGTTTGAAGTAGTTATTTAAATATATATATAGGGAAAATATATAGTGAAAACCCACTTGAGTTGTGAAATCTTTAAAAACCCATCCAAGGGTTGTTAGCCTATCCACCTCACTCTAGTTTGTCTTTAGCAAAAGGGTAAGATTGTATTTTCATCTTTTTTTCATCAATTATGACTTTTGTGTTTTCAATGTCTCATCCCATCATCTTTTCCTCCTAGATACCCCCCTCCATCTCTTTCTTTTCTTCACTTTTCATTTACCCTTATCCTTGAATTCTTCTGCTTCTTCATATTAAAAACACCCATTAACTCCGTTAATGCACTTCAAGAAAACTTAAAAATTCATAAAATGCAACCTCCGAATTTAATGTCATCTCCTCAACATCAGTTTCCTCACAATTTGGAACACCATTTGCATTGCACGGAATCATCCAGTGATTTTAATATCAATAATGGACAATCTTATGAAGGTATGTTAGGAGTTTTTTCTTTTTAACCTTCCTTTTTCTGAATGTCCCCCCCCCCCCCCCCAACAGTTTTATATGTACTTACATATGTTTTATTCAGAAGCTTCGGATGGAGATTCTAATATTCAAGACAATGTCAACAATGAGGGTTCTTCATCTAGTAATGCTCTCATGTTTGAACAAACTGAAGCATTTTCTTGTTCATATCTCCCAACGGATCCAAGATTTATTACCCTCATGTTTCATATCCCCCAATGTATATGAAATGATGAACCTGTTTTCTTCCTAGGTCACGAGATTTTGTGTCAAAGATGAAGATGCTTATCAAGAACTCAAGAACAATTAGTTTTTATATATTTTTGTTAGATTTTATATATTTTTGTTATGTTGTCATATTTTTTTATTATTTTTTAAATGTTATTGTATGGTTACTTATAAGTTAATAAAATATATATTTGTTATTTTTTTAGTATATCTGTCTAGATAATTTACATAAGTATAATGCTGTGAGCATAATGTATAATAGCACTAATATTTTTTTAAACATGTTAAATCTCCATATATTATTAAATTTAAATATGTAAAATTAATGTTGCTACATACGTAAATCAGACGAAAATCTACGTATGTAAATTACTTGATATACATATGTAAATTACTTGAATTTACATATGTTACATGTTTGTGATGATTATGTATATGAACTGATTAGCTTTTTTTATTTTATTGAATTTACATATGTAAATTACTTGAATTACATTACTTGAATTTACATATGTAAATTAATTGAATTTACATATGTACATTACTTAAATTTACATATGTAACATGTTGTGATGTTTACGTATATGAACTCATGAACTTGTTTTCTTCGTAGGTTACGAGATATTTTGTTAAAGATGAAGATGATTATCAACAATTCAAGAACAATTAGCTTTTACATATTTTTGTTAGGTTGTTATATTTTTTTGTTATTTTTTTAAATGTTATTGCAATGCTTACTTATAAGTTCATAAAATGTATTTGTTATTTTTTTGGTATATCTGTTTCCATTATATGTGTGCATCTTATCAGTTCTTTCTTTATTGGTTAGTGTTAAGTCTAGTTTGTAACATGTTATATCTCGTTATATATTTAAATTTACATATGTAAACTTGCGTTACATATGTAAATTTACGTTTGTATAATGTTACATCTCATTATATATTCAAATGTAGATATGTAACTTGCTTTACACATGTAATTTACTTGGATTTACATATGTAGGTTACTTGAATTTACATATGTAACATGTTGTGATGTTTACGTATATAAACGGATTAACTTTTTTCTTGAATTTACATATGTAAATTACTTGAATTATATATGTAAATTACTTGAATTTGCCTATGTAAATTACTTGAATTTATATATGTAATATACTATGATGTTTACGTATATGAACTGATAAACTTGTTTTCTTCGTATGTTATGAAATTTTGTGTCAAATATGAAGATGATCATTAAGAACTAAAGAACAATTAGTTTTTATATATTTTTGTTAGTTTGTCATATATATCTGTTATGTTTTTATATTTTTATTATTTTTAAAATGTTGTTGCAATGGTTACTTTTATGTTAATAAAATATATTTGTTATTTTTTGGTAAACCTGTCTAGATAAATTAAATATGTATAATGTTGTGAGCATAATTTTTAATAGCAGTAATACTTTTTTTACATATGTTAAATCTCCATTTATTATTAAATTGACATATGTAAATGACTTATGCTACATACGTAAACTTAGACAAAAATTTACCTATGTAAATTACTTGGATTTACATAAGTAAATTACTTGAATTTACATATGTAACATGTTGTGATGTTTACACTGATTTTTTTTTCAATTTACATATGTAACATGTCGTGATGTTACATATATGAACTGATGAACTTGTTTTCTTTGTAGGTTACGAGATTTTGTGTTAAAAAAAATTTAATTAGTATTTTAATGTTGTTGTAATTGTATTTACACGATAATAAAATTTAGTTGTTAATTTTTATTTGTAAATATGTTTAGATAATTTACATATGTATAATGCTCTGAGCATAATGTTCAGTAGCACTAATACTTAGTTTTACATATGTACAATTCGTATCTTGGAAACTAAAAAGTTTGAATTTAAAAAAGTTAAAGATATAATAATAATTAGTGTCTTGCAAGTTAAAAAAATTTGATAGGAAAGAGATTTATGTCATGTTTGATATCTTGGGATTTGAAAAAGTTAGAGAGAGAAATTCAATCATTATATTGGAAGTTGAAAAATGTGGAGAGAGAAATGGTAGGTAAGATTACTATCTTGCCCTTTTGCTCTTTTATTCAATTGAAATAAATGGAAAATAAATAAATAAAGTGGATTGATCTCATCCATCAATTGCCAAGGTCAATGACCCATATATAGTTTTCAAGGTTTTCACAACTTAAGAGGGTTTTCATTATATCCATTCCCTATATATATATATACCCTATATATATATATATATATATATATATATATATATATATATATATATATATATATATATAGGGAGAGGATCATATGAGAACCAATTGGGTTTGAGAACTTTTGAGAACTATTCTGAGCCACAAGTTATATATAAGGAAATCCCCCCCCCCCCCCCCCATGAATTTGAATGCTTCCCCCCTGAAAATTAGTGGCTCAGAATGGTTCTTAAAAGTTCTCAAAGAAAAAAGTTCTCATTTGAACCTAACCCTATATATATATATATATATATATATATATATATATATATATATATATATATATATATAGTGAAAAGTTCATTGTAGACACCCCCATAAGTGTAGACAGGTAGACACCCTTTTTCACCATTAGATCTCTTTATCTAATGGTTGTGATTAATTTTCTTTTTTCTTTTTTCTTTTTTTCTTTTTTCTCATTAATTAGAAACTTTCATATGTGAAAAAGAGCTATTTCACATGCGAAAGTGTCTACAATGAACCTCACCCTATATATATATATATATATATATATATATATATATATATATAGCATTAAAATGATTATGGTTTTCGAACTTTGTTTTCAATGCTTTATTATATACAAATTTAAAAATTTTAAAATTTTTAAAAATATTTGGAAAAACCAGTTGTATTGTCTTTTTTAGTTGTGACGCAAAGGTCATCCGCTGCAGTTCTGAATCACTAAAAACAAGATTTATCCCGAGTAGATCAAGTTAAACTGTCCACCTACCAACATCGTCCAATGAAGATTGTTTCTTAGTTCAATGTCATTTGTTCTGATGCACTAAACGGTCTTAGATGATCTTATGGAAATAAAGGGTTCTCCTTGATTTCCCTTAGCACTATAAATAGCATGGTAGCCTTAGCAGTTTCAACACACCTGAATGATCGATTATAGCTTGTATCTTGTAATCTGCTGTTGAGTTAATGCAATATAGTGCCGAGTTTATTTACTTGTGTTCTGATATGATCCACCACTTGAGCCAACGACTAGACCAAGTGGGTCATCTAGAAGGTCAACCATTTAAACCTTTGACGGTTACAAAAAGAATAGTCAATTAAGGAGTCAAAGTCTCGATCAAGAAAAAGCTAAAATTATGCTTGTGGCTCTTGGTCCAAGAGGACATTTAATTATTATATTGCATTATAGGTTACTTTTACTTTGTTTGTTACGTCCCTATAAATGGAGGATGAATATATAATTTGCATTATGGAAAAATAATAAAAGTTGTATTTTCTTCTTCTTCTTGTTATTTCTAATGAGTCTAACCCGCTCTAAGGGTATATCTATTGGGAGATTAACCATCTCGAATTGGTCTCTATCAATTGGTGCTTTCATTCTCGAATCTCATGCCTCCACACAAAGAAGAACCGACAACCAACGAGTTATTAGCCAAAATCCAACAAATCCAATTCAAGGGAAACCTGACAATCGATGAGAGGTTGGCTAATATAATGGATAGCCAACATCTACTCTCTATCATTTTAGCCTGAATCCCCGTAAAAAGTACGCCACCACTGCCTCCACCACAAAACCTCATACTCGTAGAAACTACACCACCACCGCCCCTAACCCCGTACCACCATCGTCATCTCCATCGACTCCATTACCGCCACCAAAACCCGCATACCTACTTTATTCTCCCTTTGACCAACCCCCAAAAGTGTTGACCAAAACTCTTTTGGAGCAAACACTTACATCGAAGTCATCTTTGGGAGCTCACCCTCAGGGAACCATTTTTGTTGGTTTATAGAAACTTTCATATGCTAACACGCCAAATGGTTTAACTTCTATACACTCACATCATCAAGCAACACTACTTCTGGAAATCCTTAAATGATTATTTTTATTTCCCGATTACATGGTTTACCTCTAGAAGGCATGAATGGCGGCCACCTTGGCGATACGTTGAAACCGATCCTAACACCATTGCATGTCTTAAACGGCATCCACCGTGGCCAACTTATTTCGTTCTTGAGGTCAAGGACTTTTTCAAGGGGTCAGTGATTGATACGATCCACCACTTGAGCCAACGACTTGACCAAGTGGGTCATCTAGAAGGTCAACCATTTAAACCTTTGACGGTTACAAAAAGAATAGTAGGTTACTTTTACTTTGTTTGTTACATCCCTATAAATGAGGATGAATATGTAGTTTGCATTATGGAAAAATAATAAAAGTTGTGTTTTCTTCTTCTTCTTATTTCTTATGAGTCTAACCCGCTCTAAAGGTATAGCTATATGGAGATTGATCATCTCGAATCGTTCTCTATTATGTTCTCACATATTTGCAATCAATTTGTTTACACAAACTTTGTCAAAGTCAAATTAACAAACAACTAAGTAAGTGAATGAGTGGAGTTTAAGTGTTTAACTTGTTTCCGTCTGGTTAAACTTAAAAGTAATTTTGTTTAGGTTAATTGGGTAATAACCATGATCCTACATAATTTCTTGGTTAAAATTAGGTTGATGATTTTGTGATGATTTGGATTTACCTAGCCCTGGATCTTCTTATTTTTCTTTTACATAATTTGTTTAGTTTTGTTCAAAGTTCTAATATTTTAACTTCTTTTCATCTTGCAGATCATATATGCTTCTATTGTGATTTCTTTCTCAACAGGAGGAAGTAATTTGTAGTTGAGAAAGCATGATATCATGGGGTCCATTAAACACCATTGTAACTTCGGATTAAATTGTAATTTTTATTTGTCATGTTTTAGGCTTTGTTAACAATACTATAAATGAACTTTATAAAAGTTACTCGCATAAGAATACTATCGTGTAAATTATTCACTAAAGCTTTTGATTCCCGCCGTAATGCATGGGTACGTATCTTGTATTCGACTATCACGTGCTTTTATATAGCTATATATGAAATTACTTCTATTTTTTATTATTTATACCAAAGGTATCAATACTGGTAGTAAAGTATTGTTATCGTCATTATATATTTGAGATGAGTTACGTACGACAAGGGATATAATTTTGAGATATAATTTGAAATAAGTTTTATACTAATAATATAAAGTTCGAATAATTATTTGGGTAAAAATTTAAAGTTTACTCGAGCTGGAATTCATTTTGTTTTAGAACGGCAGCTGGAAGTCATTATATATGCATAGAACCGGCGATTTGAATGAACAATATAATTAAAACAAAATGAAGTAATAATTTTCAAAATCATCTTCCTCCAATCATATATGAGTGGGTGGTAAAAGCACATGTATAGTGACAAAAGCATATATATGAAATCATTGAGACGATTAAAGTAAAATCATTGTGTGGCAAATTTGAAATAAATAGACTGATGGCCTAAAGGTTAAAAATAATTAGGTGAACTAAACATTTAAGGGTTGGTGCATTTGGCATGGTTTCTTTTGTATATCATTTTGTATACCATATGACCACATCTTTGAAACATGTAATTATGTAACATTCAACGAACTATACAACAAAGTTTGCATAACAGATAAATAGTTTTGGGTAGTGATTTATGAAGTAATCTCATAACTTCAGGTTTAGTTGTATGTATTATTAATTTAAACAAGATTTTTTGAGAAAAGAACGAAAATGGACTTCTTGATCATCGTTGGACGAAAATAGCCCCCTTGACCAAAAATAGTCTCAAAATAGCCCCTGGCCCACGATCGTCATGGACCACCGTATACGGTCGCACGGCCGTTCTTCTTGACCAATCCTAGCGTGCCACGTCACCCTAAAACGGTCGCCACGACCGTCTACCGTCCCAACCACGACCGTCTACCGTCCCAACCACGACCGTAGCCACATTCTGTCTGCAACGGTCGTCTCGACCGTCTGACACCGCTGTCGGTGTCGTCATGATCGACTATACATATTTTTTTAATTCAAAAATCAATGTACGGTCATGACTAATATATAGTTGAATGGAATAGAAGAGTATATATATACGTAATAATGCATGAACATACTTTTCTAGCTCCTCAATTTGATGGGGTGTATTTCGACTATGCTGCACCCTGTACGAACCTGAAGAAGAAGCGGCACCGTCGTCACCACCTGAAGAAGAAGCGGCACCGTCGTCACCCTGTTCGTCACTATCAAAATTCTCATTTTCTACTATCTTTTGAATTAAAAAAAAATGTTTATCTACGGTGACGACCCCGGCAGCGGTGTTAGACGATCGGGACGACCGTTGCAGACAGAATATGGCTACGGTCGTGGTCAGGGCGCCGGACGATCGTGGCAACCATTTTTAGGGTGACATGGCATGCTAAGATTGGTCCAAAAGAACGGTCGTGCGACCGTATACGTTGGTCCATAACGACCACGGGCCAAGGGCTGTTTTAAGACTATTTTTTATTAAGAGGCTATTTTCATTCAACGTTATTTAAGAGGATCATTTTTCGTCCTTTTCCCGATATTTATTGGCTTACGTTTTCACACATTCATAAGGATATACATAAGTGGTGTTCATGTTGGGGATATCACATGCATGTTTAAGTTTTGTTTTATTTTTGTAAAAACTGACAGAATCAACCAAGAACTCAACCAACTTGATTAAACAGAAACAGATTACAGATCGATCAGATCCAAAACTAACAACAAACCTATCAATCTTTCAATCGTTCAACAATCAGTTTACTCCTAAAGCGATATTCACACGAGACACAACACAATGATTCAGTAGAACACTGAATCTAACTCGAATACCCAGAGAAACAAGATGAACGAATCTGAGAGAAAACGATAGCGGCTGGATAGTTGTTTAGGGTTTCTCATAACCCTAAGACAGAAACAAGAGGCTTTTATACTTGAACGTCTTTAGCTCCGGGTCTTCTCAGCAGCAGCGGGTAGTCTTCTCAAGCCCAAGTAAGCTTCTCAAGCCCAAGTAAGCAGCAGCAGCCCAAACGCCTTTTAATTCCACCTCAGCCCAAAATACAACAACAATAAACATTAGATAAACTCAAGAAAAATATATTGAATTGAAACAAAAATATTATGAACTTTATAATATTTCAACATTCCCCCTCAATTCAATACCATGAAGGGATCATGCATTCCCAGTTTACTGCACATATTCTCGTGAACATTACCCAAAAGCCCTTTTGTAAAAATGTCTGCAAGCTGACTGCTTGACTCTATACCAACAGTCTTAATACAACCTTTACAAACCTTCTCTCGTAAGAAAAACAAGTCAATATCAAAATGTTTTGTACGATCATGAAAGACTGGGTTAGAGGCAATAGACATTGCTGCATTGTTATCACAAAACAACACTACAGGTAACTGAACTTTAATGTTTAATTCATTCAAAAGATTTATAATCCACATTACTTCGCATGTTGCAGCACACATTGATCTGAACTCTGCTTCAGCAGTAGATCTTGATACAGTGGTCTGCTTTTTACTTTTCCAAGACACTAATGAACTCCCAAATTTAATACAAAACCCAGTAATCGATTTCCTAGAGACTACACACTTAGCCCAGTCAGAATCTGCATATGCCTTTAAAGAGAAATCCAAATCTTTACTAAGATAGATCCCTCTACCAGGTGCCTTTTTCAAATATCGTAATAATCTAAGAGCAACCTTAAAATGAAGGGTTGTAGGCATGTGCATAAACTGACTTAAGTAATGAACAGCATATGATATATCAGGCCTAGTGTGAGTCAAATATATCAGTTTCCCCACTAATTTTTGATAAACAGAACTATTTGTCAAGGGTGTATGATTACTGGTTAAATGAGAGTTTATAACAGAATTTTGTTCAATCGGAAAATTTACAGGTTTGCAACCTGTCAGACCATATTCTGCAAGAAGGTCCAAGCAATATTTCCTTTGAGTTAAGCACAAACCATTAGTGTCTTGCACAACTTCAATACCAAGGAAAAATTTAAGAACTCCCAAGTCTTTAATACGAAATTTAGTTTTCAAGAAAGACTTCACATTCTCAATTTCCTCAAAACTGTTACCAGTAACAATTATATCATCAACATATACGAGTAGCACAGTCAGATGCTTATTAGTATTCTTAACAAACATAGAGGTATCACACATACTTTGCACAAACCCTAATTCAATTAGTACACCAACTAATTTCTCATTCCACATACGAGGGGCTTGCTTTAAGCCATACAACGACTTCTTTAATTTGCACACCCTAGTTTCCTCTTTAGAGTAAAAACCATCAGGAAGAGTCATGTACACATCCTCATGCAGATCACCATATAAAAAAGCATTGTTCACATCTAATTGAAAAATATTCCAATTATTTTTAACAGCTAGAGATAAAACACATCTTATAGTAACCATTTTCACTACAGGTGAAAATGTTTCATCAAAATCAAGCCCTTCTCTTTGACTAAACCCTTTTGCAACCAATCGGGCTTTGTACCTATCTATCTCACCATTTGACTTGTATTTTAGTTTGTAAATCCACTTACAACCTATAGGCTTTCTATCTCTAGGCAATTGAACCAAATCCCAAGTATCATTACGATGAAGAGCTTCAATTTCTTCATTCATAGCAGACACCCAGTTTTTATCATTAACAGCTTCATAATATGACTTAGGTTCACAGCTTTTATTCAGCCCAGTTGAGAAACAAAAATTTTCCTTCGAAAGACATGTGTAATTAACAACACGTTCTAACCCATATTTAACTTTGCCTTCAACAATAAAATCAGTTAATTTCTTTGGAAAAACAGTATTCCTGGTTGATCTCCTAACAGGTTAAACAATCTGATTCAAACCTTCCCCCTCAGACTCATTATGATTATCATTGGTCTCTAAAACATCCCCTGCCCCGCCTCGAGGAGGAGTGTTCCTACTGGGTTGCTGAGACTCAACTACAGTGATAGGGCTGCTAGTTTGTACAACAGTGTCACTAGTAGAGGTCCTAGTTTTTGTAAACCTAGTGTCAGACCTATCACTGTTCTCAACCCTACTCACAGTAGACTCACTATCTCCACCAGGCTGCAAGGACCCATGTATAGGACCCTCATTTATATCACCTCCTTTATCATCATCGGGTTGAGCACCATGCCCAGAACTAATGGTTGAAAGCTCATCATAAGTATCAAAAAAATTCAACAAGTTTATTTGATTATCAAATTCAGACTTCTCTATTAAGGAACTGTTGTCTTTAAAAGGAAAAACATTTTCATAAAATTTTACATCTCGAGAAAATAAAACTTCCCTTTTCTCAAGATTCCACAACTTATATCTCTTCTTCTGGTTAGAGTAGCCAAGAAAAACACATTTTTGAGAATGACTAGCAAACTTATCATTATTATTTAAAACAGTAGAAAAAACTAAGCAACCAAAAGTTCTGAGATGATGAAAGGAGGGTTTAAATCCATGTACTAACTCATAGGGAGATCTTCCACTTAAAACCGAAGAGGGTAACCTGTTTATCAAATATGCAGCTGTTAATACACACTCAGACCAAAACCTCAAAGGAACACCCCCTTGAAACAGCAAGGACCTAGCAACATTTAACAAGTGTCTGTGTTTTCTTTCAACTATGCCATTCTGTTGTGGAGTATAACTACATGAAGTTTGATGAACCACCCCTAACTTTCTACACAATTCAGCCATATCTTTATTTATAAACTCAGTTCCATTATCACTTCTCAAAACCTTTATAGACTTATTAAATTGAGTTTTTATTAGTGAAATAAAACTTTGTATATGGGCAAACACTTCACCTTTACTCTTCATTAGATATACCCAAACAGCTCTTGAGTAATCATCAACCACAGTTAAAAAATATTTAAAACCTTCTTTGCTTGGAACCTTGTAAGGACCCCAAACATCAAGGTGAACTAATTCACCTAGTTTAGTGGTTTTATGATCACTCAATGGAAATGGCTCCCTATGTTGTTTGGCTTTGTGACAAACCTCACAAACCAAGCTACCTTTAGAAGATTTTAATTTCAACACAGGTTTTAACACTTCTAAAACAATACTTGAAGGGTGACCTAACCTAGCATGCCAGAGATCACTCATACCAGTTGAAGCAACACCAAACGAATTGCTACAAAAATACAGGCCATCTATTTGACTACCAGTCACCAGGACTTTCCTTGTGTGAGAATCCTGTATTTGACAAGAATTCTCATCAAACCACACACTTAATTTTGAGTCTCTAGCAAGTTTATAGACTGACATCAGATTAACACAGTAATCAGGCACAACAAACACATCAGACAAAATCACTTTATCATGTAATTTTAAGTTTCCAATTTTAGTGACTAAGGCACTCGTGCCATTTGGATGCTTAACAGTCATATTCATATCAGATACATCTACTGGATTTAGAATATCAGCATCTGACATAACCATATGCTGATTTGCACCAGAATCAATTATCCATGTTTTGTTAAACATACTTTGTGAACTGTTAAAAACATAAGTATTGTGACCAAAACTGTTGTAACACAGATTATTTTTTATCATACCAGCAGAATTAGAGCACTGTCCAGCATCCTCAGACTTGTCATTTAGCAAACTCAGAAGTTTTGAAAATTGTTGTGGAGTTAGACTTCCAGCAGACATGGTTTTATTATCCTCACAATTATCAGAAATAAAGCAGTTATTAGACACAGTTTTCTTTCCTGAATTGAACCTGGGCTTCAACCAAGCTGGATAACCTATTATTTCAAAGCACTTATCGACAGTGTGGCCAGTTTTGTTACAATGAGTACACCTCAAAGACGAATTCTGATTCTTATTAAACTTTTTCTTTGATTCAAAAGTTTGATTTTGATTAATTTTTGAATTAAAACCAACAGTTTGGGTAGGAGTCTTAGAGGAATTAGTATTCCTATGAGACTCTTCTCTGGAAATAATGGCAAAAGCTTCTTTTACAGTTGGTAATTCATCTTTGATTAGTAGATTAGTTCTAACTGACTGGTAACTACTGTCGAGTCCCATTAAGAACTGCATGAGTTTGATAAGTCTAGTGAAGTCATTAAACTGTTTAGATGCTTCACAAGTACACATAGGCAATTGTAAGATTTGATCCATATCTTTCCACATAACATTCAACTTATGATAATAAGCAGATACAGACATATCATCTTGTGCAAAAGAGTTAATTTTCTGATAAAGATCAAACACTACAGACCCATCAACTTTGTCATATGTATCCTTTAATTCTTTCCACACATCTGAAGCAAGACTAGAGTAAACTTGCCCTAGGTACAAATCATCACTAACAGAGTTTAACAGCCAAGTTAATACTACCGAATTACAACGATCCCACTGGTTAATCAAAACATCATCATCCTCATCAGGAGTACAGGTGCCATCAATGAATCCATATTTATTTTTTACTTTTAAAGCCAATTTCATTGCATTAGCCCATACCCTATAATTCTCAGTTCCTTTCAATTTAATGTTGATAATAGTTAGGACACTAGAGTCACTAGGATGAAGATAAAGAGGGTCACCAGCATCAATTTTGCTAACAAGGGTGGCAAAAGGATTATTGTCACCCATTTGGAGTAACAATATCAAAAACTACAACACTTATGAAAACAATCACACAAGCACAGAAATGATGCGCAAACAGTAAACAGCAACAAGAACACACAAGATCGGGATTGTCTGCCCCGATACAGCATACAACAGGTCTCAACAGTCCTGCACTGTGTTTAATCTACTAAACAGAAAAACAAGAGGTAGAAAGGAACAGTCTCACCAAATGAATCCCCAAGTTAGGGTTTCCAAATCGCTTTTCGCAACCTTCACTTAGGGTTACGAAAGAGGCGACCAGCACATTCCACAGATCAGTCAATCGTCACCTTCACCTAGCCTGGTTCCAGATCCAAGCAAGTGCTTCTCAACGTCACGACAACAACTCGAACAAGAGGCGCGAACTCCAAGACACCACAGATCTCGTATCACAGTGACGGAAACTCAACTACAACCATCGGCACCAGTGATCAGGGATTTATGTACCGTATGGAGTTGAATCGCCGTTACCAGACCGAGAGAACACAAGCGACCAGAAACACAGAGGAGATCGCAACCGGAGTTGCAGATCGATGATCGGAGATGCTACAATAACTCAGATCTGAACCTAGGGTTTACCAGAAAGAGGCGATCGTTCATGAATCGAGAGCACAAGGCTCTAATACCATGTAAAAACTGACAGAATCAACCAAGAACTCAACCAACTTGATTAAACAGAAACAGATTACAGATCGATCAGATCCAAAACTAACAACAAACCTATCAATCTTTCAATCGTTCAACAATCAGTTTACTTCTAAAGCGATATTCACACGAGACACAACACAATGATTCAGTAGAACACTGAATCTAACTCGAATACCCAGAGAAACAAGATGAACGAATCTGAGAGAAAACGATAGCGGCTGGATAGTTGTTTAGGGTTTCTCATAACCCTAAGACAGAAACAAGAGGCTTTTATACTTGAACGTCTTTAGCTCCGGGTCTTCTCAGCAGCAGCGGGTAGTCTTCTCAAGCCCAAGTAAGCTTCTCAAGCCCAAGTAAGCAGCAGCAGCCCAAACGCCTTTTAATTCCACCTCAGCCCAAAATACAACAACAATAAACATTAGATAAACTCAAGAAAAATATATTGAATTGAAACAAAAATATTATGAACTTTATAATATTTCAACAATTTTGAAAGCATATTACTTTCCACCCCATATTTATTTTTATTCAATTAACTCAAAATAATTACAATTTAAATCACCATGTCCTCCATTATCACCAACAATGAAATGTAATGTTTTATACACCATATCCTAACTTGTACACTTCACTAATAGAATCTTTTATGTATCCCATATTAATAGCGTTGTAATCAAATTCAAACAAACAATTTCGAATAATGGCACCGTAATTCAAAAATCAAAATATATCAACAAAATATCTCAAAATTTCAAACCTATTTAATAATAGTACTACTATAATCAAACACAAACACACAATTTCCAGATTTCAATTCGAAGCTCAGACCGATGTGATCATATTAGACTAGGTTATACTTATACATTGTAAATGTCTATACTTCAGGGGTAGTCTTCGTAACTATTGTATCTATATATACTCGTTGTGATTAATGAGAAGACAAGGAATTCAATCCTAACATGGTATCATCCTAACCCTACGATCCTCTCTCTCTACAAAATTTTCGACCCAACCCTATCTCCCTCCCTCAGCCGTCGGCTGCCTTCTCCCCCCTCCGAAACCCTTCACTCTTCTCCCCTTCCCTCCTCCTTCCGTCGCCATGACTAGCCTCCATCCTGCCCTCACGGTGACTAACATTAAGAATTATATCCCCATCCCTCTCGAAACTAAATCCGGAAAATACAATCAATGGTCGCAATTATTCAAGATTCACTGCCAAGCATACGATTGCTATGACCATCTCGAATCGTCGGAACCCCCTGCCGCCGCCGCCGAAAGCTCTACCGGCAAGGCTGTTTCCGATGATCAAACACTCTGGAAACGCATTGATGCTGTCGTTCTCCAGTGGATCTATAGCACCATATCACAAGAACTTCTCTCTACCGTTCTAAAAAACGGTGCCACTGCCTGTTCTGCATGGAAATCCCTCAAGGAAGTCTTCGGCGACAACGCCCATTCCCGGGCTCTCCAGTTGGAACACCAGTTTGTCACAACAAAACTGGATTCTTTCCCTGACGTCTCCTCCTACTGTCAGGCTCTGAAAGAACTCTCTGATCAACTGGCTAACGTTGATGCTCCGGTATCTAATCAACGGATGGTGCTGCAGATGATCTCCGGTCTCACAGAACAGTTTGATGGGGTGGCGATGCTTATCCAGCAAAGCAACCCCTTACCTGATTTTTTTGAAGCCCGCTCTAAGTTGATCCTTGAAGAATCACGGAAAGCTCGTCAAACGGCCTCCACCCATACTGCCCTCGTCGCCGGGTCTGTCGCCTCTACCGAACCGGCCCCTCAGCCCCCGTCTCAATCTGCCTCGGTGTCTGTCGACGGTCGGGGGTACGGCCGAGCATCATCACGTAACCGAGGGGGCGGTGGTGGTGGCCGCTCCTCCAACTACCGCAACCGAAGTACGTCTCGCGGTCGTGGTCGAGGGTTCACTAACTCTCCGGCTTACCCCATCGGTTCAGCACCTCCGGGCTACACTTGGCAACTATGCCCTACACCACCACCGTGCCCACACCCGACTGCTGCTACTCCACGGCCGTCTTATGGTCGCGGATCTCCGTCCCCTGCTGCAGGAATACTTGGACCTGCCCCTCAAGTTTACTACACTTCGCATGGCTATGATCATTACCATGCACCCACGTACTTGCCTCCTGGTCCGCACACTGCCACCATGCCTCAAGACAACAACTGGTACATGGATACCGGGGCAACTCATCACATGGCTCACAACTCAGGTACTATCCCCTCTTATATCAATAATAGCAGGTTGAACTATATCACTGTCGATAATGGCGCCACGATCCCCATTCAGGGCACCGGCAATGCAACTCTCGAACCTCCCTTACCCCCTCTAACACTTAAAAACATTCTTTACTCTCCTCACATAATCAAAAACTTTCTTTCTGTTAGGCGTTTAACCCGTGATAACAATATTTCTATTGAATTTGACGCATTTGGTTTTCTTTTGAAGGACTACCGGACGCGGACGCCTATCCTCCGATGTAATAGCACCGGAGAGCTTTACCCCCTTCATCCTCAACTCTTCAAGTCTTTACCTTCCACTTTTGCTGCTTTCAATCAAGACATTTGGCACCTCCGCTTAGGTCATCCTGGATCGAAGTTGTTAAATGTCTTGTCTAAAAATAAATCTATTGATGTATCGACTATTTTGAATAAATCATTATGTGATTCATGTGTTCGTAGCAAACAAGTTAAATTACCTTTTTATGATTCTGTTACGACTACCTTTGCTCCGTTTGACATCATCCATAGTGATCTTTGGACCTCCCCGGTTCAAAGCACGGGGGGCCACAAATATTATATCCTTTTTCTAGATGATTATACCAATTATTTATGGACTTATCCGCTAGCTCAAAGATCTTCTGTCTTCACAATTTTTTCTCAATTCTATAACCTCATCAAAACTCAATTTCTTTCAAAAATAAAATCACTACAATGCGATAATGGCACTGAATACAATAACAGTGCTTTTCACAACTTTTGCTCCGACAATGGGATGCAATTCCGATTTTCCTGCCCCCACACTTCTTCACAAAACGGTAAATCGGAACGTAAAATTCGTTCCATCAACAACCTAATGCGTACTCTTCTCACTCACGCTCATCTTCCCGCCAACTTTTGGCATCATGCTCTCCAACATGCCACCTATCTTTTAAATATTCTCCCCTCTAAAACCAAATCCTTCCTCACCCCCACATCTCTTCTTTTCCACAAACAACCTACATATTCTCATCTTCGTGTCTTCGGGTGTCTCTGTTATCCTCTCATTCCAGCCACCACCATCAACAAACTCCAACCTCGCTCCCTTCCATGCGTCTTTCTCGGTTATCCATCCAACCACCGAGGATACAAGTGCTATGACATGTCTACTAAACGTGTTATAGTCTCTCGCCATGTTCTTTTTGACGAGACTATTTTTCCGTTCTCCGCATCCGACCAACCCTCCTCTAACCTCTCCGCTCTTGACTCTGACCCTCATCCTCTCTTTTGGACCACCATAGCGCCGACTCCCTCTCCTACGCCGGCTCAACCGTCGCCCAATGGGCCTCCACCTCAACCGCCCACCAGCCCAATGCCGACAAGCCCTACGGCCCAAGCGGCCCACTCACCTTCGGCCCATAGCTCGTCACCTAACCCCCATACCTCCTCTTCTCCTCCCTTCGGTTCCCCACCACCTTCGGCTGCCGTGCCCACACCCCCACCACCTCCTCCTCCCACTCGTACCATTCATACTCGCAGCATGTCTGGTATTATCAAACCCAAAACTCCGTTCAATCTCCACACATCTACCACTCCTGTTCCTCTACCCAAAAACCCTTCTGATGCTCTTGCCGACCCTACGTGGCGTCAGGCGATGCGTGATGAGTTTACTGCTCTTATCGACAATAAGACGTGGGAGTTAGTTCCTCGCACGCCCAACATGAATATTGTTCGTTGCATATGGTTATTTAAACATAAATTTTAAAGCTAACGGTGATTTGGAGCGTTATAAGGCGCGTCTTGTTTGTGATGGCAGGTCTCAACAGGTGGGCATTGATTGTCATGATACTTTCAGTCCGGTGGTAAAGCCGGCGACGATCCGCACGGTTTTAAGCATTGCTCTATCTAACAAATGGGAGATTAATCAACTAGACGTGAAGAATGCTTTTCTTCACGGGCACTTATCTGAAACTGTATACATGCATCAGCCCATGGGGTTCAAACATCCTGATTATCCGAATCATGTCTGTCTACTTCGGAAATCATTATATGGGCTCAAACAGGCTCCGAGGGCGTGGTATCAACGATTTACCGATTTTGTCTCCACGATTGGCTTCCATCACAGTCAGTGTGACCATTCACTGTTTGTCTATCGCCATGGCCGTGACACCGCTTATCTGCTTTTATATGTCGATGACATTATTCTTACGACCTCGTCTCCCCAGCTCCGAGCCCATATTATGAGTCATTTGGCGCATGAATTTGCGATGAAAGATTTAGGCCCATTGTCTTATTTTATTGGGGTGTCTGTGCAACGCTCCACGAATGAATTGTTTCTTCAGCAGACTAAATATGCTCAGGAGATTCTTGACCGTGCTAACATGTCGCAGTGTAATCCATGTGCCACTCCTGTTGATACCAATGGCAAGTTGGGTTCTGATGCTGGTGTTCCGGTTGATGATCCAACTAAATTTCGAAGCCTAGCTGGTGCGCTTCAATATCTTACGTTTACGAGGCCGGATATCTCCTATGTTGTTCAGCAGGTTTGCATGCATATGCATGATCCCCGGGTTGGTCATCTCAATGCCTTGAAACGCATCCTCCGATACATTAAAGGTACTTTACATATGGGCCTTCTTATGCGTGGTACTTCTGATCATAGTCTTGCTTCTTACACTGATGCTGATTGGGCCGGGTGCCCTGACACCCGGCGTTCCACGTCTGGTTATTGTGTGTTCTTCGGGGATAATCTTATATCGTGGTCGTCTAAACGTCAGACCACCATTTTCTCGTTCTAGTGCGGAAGCGGAATATCGAGGGGTTGCTCACGTGGTTGCTGAGATTTGTTGGTTACGCAACCTTTTGCTTGAGCTAGGACGGCCGCCGTCTTGTGCATCTATTCTTTACTGTGACAACGTCAGTGCTATATTCATGTCTGAAAACCCGATTCAACATCAACGGACTAAGCACATTGAAATTGACCTACACTTTGTTGCGGGAAAAGGTTCATCAAGGCTTAGTTCGCGTTTTGCACGTCCCCTCCCGCTACCAGTTTGCCGACATCTTCACTAAGGGCTTGCCACGGGCTTTGTTCGATGATTTTCGTGCCAGTCTAAGTCTTCGCAATCCTCCCCCTTAGACTGAGGGGGTATATTAGACTAGGTTATACTTATACATTGTAAATGTCTATAGTTCAGGGGTAGTCTTCGTAACTATTGTATCTATATATACTCGTTGTGATTAATGAGAAGGCAAGGAATTCAATCCTA
>JBCNJP010000007.1:10256983-10308105 GCA_039602395.1 Deinandra increscens subsp. villosa | reverse complement strand
GACCTTGTATTTTCTGATGGGTTGTCATAACGTTTTATCCATAATAACGAGAAAAATAGATAATGAATCAGTAACAAAGTTCACGGGTTTAAAATATGAGAAGAAATCATTTTTTTTGAAATTTCTAGGTGATCAAATACACAAAATAACAACAAAAAAAAATGGGGGTCACCGGGTTGAACCCGTGACCTCTAGGTTACACTACAAACGCCCGAACCACCAGGCTAAAGGCTTGGTTTGGGTTAAAAATCGAACAAGTATGATTTGATCATTCACCGGGCTAGAATCAGAATTTTAGAAAATTAACAAAAATTTAGGGTTCGCCGGCTAGCCCCTGAGAACGTTTTTTTTTCAGTAAAAACAACATATAACATGTTCCATCCACGTTTCATCTTCTTCACCATAACCCTAAAACCCACCGGACCTTACTCTCAGTTCACTGGAAAAACGCGACACAGGCATACGAAACACGAAAAAAAATCGAACAACATAGGAATAGAGATACCTTGTGATGGGGATGAAAGCGATGAGATGATGATGATGAAACCGAACCCAAAGCTCGATGTTGACTCAAAGGCCCGTTGTTAATGATCGAGTGGTTACCAAAGATCAAAGGAGGTCGACGGACGTTTTTTTTCTGAAATCCTGACTTCAATATGGAGTTTACATGAATGGCAAAATTGGTCCCTCTAAATTTTACAAGAAAGAGTAACAATTTCTCGGATATACGAATTCAGTCCTTCCAGGTTTGTTTGATCAACAACAATTTGAAACCTGGCAATTCCAGTCCCTCAAGGTTTACAAACATTAATGAATTCATTTAGTCTCCTAAACCCTAAACCCTAAACCCTAAACCCTAAACCCGATATCGGCTTGTTAAAAGCTCGAAGTGAGCGGAGCTTCAAAGGGCTCGAGCCAATCTTGAGGCTAAATTGGAGAGCCCAAGCCCAAGCTTCATATATCAAGCTTGGCTAGGCTCGTGACAAACCTATTTTTTGTATAAACTTAGCAACTTTTATTTACATAATAGATAATACTATGCACAACATTATGAAAAATAATAATAATATATATTTTGTTGTCTATATAAAATTATATATTCCCTTATATATCAATTTGAATAACATGGCAGTCTCACAAGCAGGGATTATTCCTACACACGTTTTTTTGTCATTTGTTGAGCATGACGGTGTCCAGTGACTCATTACATGTGATGCTCTCTCTTTCTTACATGTGATTCTCTCTTTCTTATTTATGCCATTTATCTCTTCTCTCTCATCATTTGAGAGTGCAGGTTCTTTACCCCTCTATCTTCAATGTTGCTTTCTCTCTCTTAAAATCTCCAAGATCTCTCTCTCTCTCTCTCTCTCTCTCATATTTGGTAAGGCGAATCGATCTCTTAACGCCGTCGATGCTCTGGTAACGTGTGAGCGGCTATGTGGCTGATCCGTTCCCGTTGAGTCAGCTTTTTTATGGAAGCGCCGACTTGGTGGCCGTCGGCGTGCGCGATCTCTCTGCATGATGTTGTGCCCCGATGTGTCGCCGTAGGTGTAGCGCCGTCGTTGCGCCGCCGGCGACTTTTCATTGAATTGGGGGCCTTTGGCTTCAGATCTGTTATCGTGGTCGCCGGTATAATCTACCTTTGTGGTTGATTTTGGTGGGTTTTGTGATACGAAGACGGAATCGCTGTTCACGTTTTTGTGCGAGTGATCTGAAAGGGAATCGACGTTGCTTCGATTTTGTTGTCGGCATGCGACATTTGATTTGGGCAAATTCAAGCATTTCTTTTTAGTTGATTAACTTTTCTTTGATTTGGGCAAATTGAAGCATGTTTAACATTTCTTTTCATTTTAAACTTTTCTAATTTGCTTTTGATTTATTTGTGGGCAAATTACTTTTAGTTATTTTCTGATCTGTTTTTAGTTTGATGGTTAATATGAAGCGGAATTTTTTACGTTGTATGGATTATTGCTTTTTGAGGGATTTTCGATTTATGCTCTACTTGGGTTATGATGATTTCATTGCTATGGAAACCACTGATGTACAACATTGTCGTACAACATTGTTATGGTTTGGTTGTTGTTCTTGTTTGATTATGTGATACAACATTGTTATGGTTCATGTGTTTGTTACTGTCTGATTTGTTACATGCTTTTATCTAAAACGTGGGTTGGCGTTCTTCATGGTTGAGGCAATGATGAAATTTTCCGGAGCCCTTTGTTGCTATTAAATCTTATCATGGTTAAAATTGGCTGGTGATTTGTTTGATAAAAGTTGGTTGTCTTTGTTTTTACTTGATAGTGGGCTTTTGTTCTTGAAGGTTCATGTGAGACAATGATGAAAGTCTGATAGTGGGTTCGTATTCTTGAAGGTTGGGGCAATGATGAAAGTTTTCTGAGCCCTTTATTGCTTTTCAATCTTATCTTGGACAAAGTTGGCAGATAATTTGCTTGATGAAACTTGGTTGTCTTTGTTTTTACTTGATAGTGGGCTTTTGTTCTTGAAGGTTCATGTGAGACACTGATGAAAAACTGATAGTGGGTTGGTATTCTTGAAGGTTGGGGCAATGATGAAAATTTTCTGAGCCCTTTATTGCTTTTCAATCTTATCTTGGATAAAGTTGGCTAATAATTTGTTGGATGGAAGTTGGTTGTCTTTGTTTTCACTTGATAGTGGGTTGGTCTTCTTGAAGGTTCATGTGAGGCAATGAAGAAATTTTTCTAAGCCTGAGTTGTTGGCGAAGAGTTCCTTGCTTAAACTTCCCTCAAGATTTATTTGGTCAGTGTTGGTTGGATTTGTTTTTTTGCTTCATATTGATTGGTGTTTGATTGTTTCTGTAATGGGACTAACATTCGTGATGGCTTGGGTTGTGATGATAACATTTGTTTGGGCCTTTGCCTTTGGATTGTGTTGTTTTTCTTTACAAAGCTTTCTTTGCTTCTTAAAAATTATCTAATATTTTAATTTTACTCTCTTGCAGATCATGCATGCACTTCTTTTTTAAGTGGATCAGGGAATTTGTATTTGGACGAGGTATTATGCTATACGAATTTGTAGGAGTTGTGATGACTTGATATGAACCCTTTGAGGTTTAGTATTTTCTTGAGGCTGTTATGGTTTAATTAGATAGTTTTACGGTCATTTTAGTGTTTTTGGTGGCTATGATGATCATCTAAGCCGTTAAATGTTACCTACAATTCTAGAGGCAGCGATGATTTAATCTGAGCCTACAAGTTTTGTTATTGATCTTTTTAACTGACCTTTTGCAATTGCAAGTATTACTTTTCCTAATCATAATGGTCATCTGTTATAAGCAGAACACAAAGATCGAATATACAATTCATTTATGTTTATCTGGATCACGATATCAACAAACCATAAATAATCATAACACACAACAATGTGCTTTCAATTAAAAAAACGCACCCTGCGGTAACGCACGATGAAGCATTAAAGACGTATGACCCTCCGAGAAGCATTAAAGACGTATGACCCTCCGAGAAGCATTAAAGACGTATGACCCTCCGAAAGGCAACCGTACACGAATATTCATTATAGTATCTATCGAATTGTATTAAGAAAAAATGACAAGAAAGACGTATGGATCTCTATAAAGAAACTATCCATAATACAGAATCCTCCTTTATAAAAACAAACGAAAATTGCTACCAAGCCGCAGCAATGCGCGATTAGACTTACGTTGTATATAAATGATTAAAAACTACCAATATATGTTAAGCTTCTTAGAACATGCAACTCTATGAGACATTATAGATATACATGTACTTGCTATACAAGACTAGAACACTCATTACATTCAAGACACTTAAGGACCAGGTCATTAAAATTATACGAAAATAAAACGTACCTAATGGTCGCTAAAATCAAAAAAAAAATCAATCGACCCGCAGCAACGCGCAGGACATTTGCTCGTACCTATTAAAAATCAATGTTACCATGAATAGTGTTTCTATAGTGCAAACACTATTTGGCCTTGTTTTATCCTGCTATAGTGTTTTCTCTTTTCTTTGTTTTTTTTTCTATTTGGAACGGCCCATTTTTTGTTTTTTACATCTTTAGCACATTAAGACATTTTTTTCCTCTCGTGTTCACACGGCAACGCGTCGGGGGTCCTCGAAACCTCACTATAATTATAATTGGATAAAAAAGAAAATACATAGGTCCATAAATAATAATTAAATATTTAATAATTACTAAACGAGCTGTATCCGGGTAGAGCTCAAGCTTGAGAAAATGAAGGGACTCGAGTGCCAGAGCTCTTAAACTTAGACTAGCCGATTTTGAGCTTATGTGAGCTCAATAAGCTCAGGCTCGGCTCATATACACCTCCAGATGTACATGAAAATTGTTGTGGGACATGGGTCAATGGTTATGAGAGAGGAAAAAAATGAGCCAAGACGTGGCATCCTATGTGGCATCCTAGACGTGGCACTAATTAATAAATGCCACATAGGATGTCACCACAGCAAACAACTAACGGAGTTTAGGAAAACTTAACGGGGGTCCAATGAAATCCAACACCTTAATAATTGGGATTAATGTAGGGCAATTTTGAAATTGGGATTAATATTGGCCAATTGGTAATAACCTGGATTATTAAAATCCAATAAACTGTAAATGTATGATGATTATGCCACTGTGATTGCTTTTGACAACGAAAATGAAAGTTTGGAATGCTATCGGCCAAATTGATATTTTGGATTATTACTAGCTAATGGGTCATAGCTTGGATTATTAAAATCCAATTTGCTATTTTTTTTAAGGAAAATTGGATTTTAATAATCCAAGTTATTACCAATTGGCCAATATTAATCCCAATTTCAAAATTGGCCTACATTAATCCCAATTATTAAGGTGTTGGATTTCATTGGACCCCCGTTAAGTTTTCCTTAACTCCGTTAGTTTTTTGCTGACGTGGCACTGATTAATAAAAGCCACGTGGCTGCCACGTCAGCAAAAAACTAACGGAGTTAAGGAAAACTTAACGGGGGTCCAATGAAATCCAACACCTTGATAATTGGGATTAATGTAGGCCAATTTTGAAATTGGGATTAATATTGGCCAATTGGTAATAACTTGGATTATTAAAATCCAATTTTCCTTTTTTTAAACGGTTTATAATTTTTTAAAATGACGTCATTTTTTTAAATAAGTTACACCAGAAAATCAGGAATTTTATTCTCTTTAATTTGTGTGTAGTATTGCTATATCTTTTCTATAAAATTTATTTCAAAAATTATCTATCTGCTCTCGTATAACTTGCGTGATTATCACTACGTAGTTATCAGTATAACATGAGTAATTATTCATATAACTTTTGTCATTATTGTATTTTTATTTGTGCATAATTATAAACATATAGCTTGTGTGGTTATCATCTAACATGTTACCTTATGTATGCGTCAAGATTTTATGATTTTCCTAAAATACACGTGACATCCTGTGGTTACTTCGTCCCATTTGTATAATAAATTCATCTGCTTTTATAAAACATTTTAGATAATCCCACCAATGATCAAAATAATATAAAACTACAATCCTTATAGAGAAGTAGTAGGTCTCTTAGAAAGATGAATTAATGCTCCTTACAAATATATATCCACCCGAAATTATTATGCTCCTTAAAAATATATACCCACCCCAAATTATTGTCTTAAAAGAGGTGCTAACCTCCAAAGTTGAATCTTATCAAGATTAAAATTCAAGAACCATCTTAAATAGAGTATGTTTGTTATGATGTATTTCTGTGTAAGAAAGATTAAGGGTCTGTTTGGTATGAGATAATAGAATGAACGACTGAATGGAATAGATGAGGAGATGAAATAAATCATTACCATTAGATCGTCATGTTTGGTTAGCATGCGAGAATAATATAAATCATTGTTTCGTATTGTTTGATAGTAAAAACGAAGTAATCGAATACAATTATACCAATATTTTCATTTAAATTTAATATATTTGTTCTATTTTATATTTTTAGTTTTTGAAATTTTAATTTTTGTTAATTTATTTTTTATTAAATATTTAAAATTTTATTTTATTTTATGATTTTTTATTTTCTATTTTCTATTTTACTTTAATTTTTATTTTATTTTTTTGTTCTTATTTATTATTTTATACTTATTTTATTATTGCTTTTCATTTTTATTTATTTTTTGTTTTTATTCTTACATTTTGTTAATTTTTTTCCTTTAATTCTTAAATTTTCTTTTTATATTGTTTTCATAAAATTAGAAAAATAATCAAATTGAAGAAAAATTTGCATTCCTTTACTTGAAGGAATAGAAAGAAAACACCCATGCCCTTAGAAATCTTTAAAATGAAATGAATCACATTCCTTATATAGTAGTTCATTCCATTCCATTTCATTATATTACCAAACATGTTATTTTTTTTCATTCCGACGTACACTACTAGAAAACAGTATATTTTCCTACGAAATTTTCCGACCAAAGCTGATTAGTTGGAACTTATATTTCAAAGCAATTTCCGACCAACACTAATATTATTTTAAAAAATACATATAAGAATAGATATATTTAAATATTTCTGAGAAAAATCCTTATTACATGTAAAATTATTGCTTCAAACAAATATGTATTGAATTTGATTGAGCTGATTTAGGTAAGAAATTTGCTTCAAAGAAATTATTGCTCAATCAAATACAGTGGATAATTATGTATTGAATTTGATTGAGCTGAATTGTGTAAAATTATTTTTTTTTTATTTTTTATTTTTGAACGGCAAACTTCATTAAAAAAAACGAAACGAGGGAGCACTAGCAAGACACTAGCAACCCCAAGGAGTACAAAGGGAAATAAACATTACAAAGTAAATGAAGACCAATCCTTCCAACTAATGGATTGACCTGCGGGACGATTTACAAACCATAAGTGACTCCAACTTTTAATATCAAACAAATATAGCTCAATTAAATACAGTGGATAATTATGTATTGGATTTGATTGAGCTGATTTGTGTTACTTGATTTAGTTAGTTTTAACCTTTAAGTTAGTTTGATGAAGTTATCTTATCTATCTATCTATATAGGCAGACGTGTATGTATTGATCTATAGATCGATCTGCACTATTTCTGAGACGAATTATCATGTTATGATGTGAATTATGTTGGGAACTTTTGGGGAAATGAATACAAACTTGAGAATTTGTAGTATAAGGTGTTTACGACCATGTTATGTCAAGCCATACTTGTTCTAACTCTGTTAACCATAAGTTTCCATTATTATAATAATCTTTAAGATTAGTTTTACACTAACTGAGTTAGGGATTTGGTTGGTTTTACACTAGCAGGTTGTGCTTGTAGCAACCGCGAGTCATAGAGATGTCTTCTAATAGAGAATGGATGTACACAACGAGAGTCATTAGAGGTGGATATTTCAATCTGATATTTGCGGAACATGTCACTTCTTTCTTGGATTTCGCATTCACTAATTTAAGTTATCTTTATTGTACCATGTGTTCATAAGTAAATCTGATGCGTGACCCCTCCTGGTGCCAAGTCTTGGAGTGGGCGTCACAATATCTTTCTGCAGACACTACCTGCATGGCTGCATCCATGACCAATACCTATGACGAGAAATAGGATGATAAGTTGAGTTTTGTCAAAAGTATGATTGTAGAAACATTTGTATTTTCTTCTTATTTCTCTTAAGTTTATGTTGTGTATATCGGATGCATATTTAGTTTTTTTATATTAGAACCGCAAACTCTGGCTTTTTTTTATATCAAAGGCAGACTGATTTCTAAACTGGTATACATACTCTACAGCTCTACTGCATGTATAATGGGCTAAAACTATCTAGTTTGATCATCTATGTCCAACACAGTGCTGATGAGTTTGAAAGAGATATGTGCTGAAGAGGATGGAGATCTCTTAATAGACTCGGCGGTAATTTTCAACCCAACATGTTTCCTTTGTAGGCAACTCTTTTTTACCTTGTCAGTCCCATTAGATATACTAAAAGTGAACCTGAGCTGACACATTTTCTTGGAATGGAATTTAAGACAACTTCTAAAAAAAATATGGTATGAATTAAAAGAGGCCAGCCAAGTATAGCACGGTAGAACTGAAGTGTGACATATTTAAGCAGCCTATTACCATCAATTTGTTAAAAGAATAAACATTTATGGTTTTGAGTTTCTTCTGACATTTTTGCAGGTGTATATCGTTAGCAAGATGGTGCTATTGTTGCAAACAACCCTACTATATTTGCCATAAGAGAAGCACAAATCTTATGTCCAGATGCAAAAATTGATACAATTGTTACAATTGGTTGTTATAATCTTTCAACTAAGGTAATTTCTCTTCTGTTTCCTAGTGTCTCATTAGAAAATGTTACCTAGAAATTTTTATGAAGCTACCTAGAAATTTTTATGAGACCAAGAAAATGTTAAGGCCACTAGAGATGCCTTCACAAAAGATTCACGTATGCAAAAACCATTGTATGTTATACCATGGGCGGTTTTCTGATCTAGACAAATGCCTAGTATGTCATGAAAACAGATACAAGGAAAGAGGGAACAAGGTGGCTAATTTGGTAATGACTTACATGCCGATTGAACAAGGTGCCTAATATAGATTGACACCGTAGGAAAACCGTTCGTTAAGTTTTAATTAAAACAATATTTTATATTATACGATTACAATAAGGAAATAAATCAAAATCACAATACACGGAAATTCTACTCCTAACAACGTTACAAGGAAATAAACTAAATACAATACAAGAATGTGGTATATGGACAATTATAATTACAAGAAAATGAAAATAATAACAATACAAGGAAACAAATAATACTAAACAATTAAAATGGAATGAGAATTAAAATTATCAATAGATTACTAAAATCCACTAAATGAGAATTATAAGAAAAGGATTTAGGCATTCAAATTTAAACACAAGGTTAAGTTTAGAAAGAAGATGAAATCTTTATAATAGAAAATTAATAAAAAGATTTTAGATGACAAAAGAAAAAATTTAGATGAAACTGTTCAAATTAAATTATTTATAAAAAGAATTTTTGGAAAACTTTGGCGAAGGCTTCTGGTTAAAATTCGGATCTCTTAAAACAAATTGCAAGTCTACCAAAGAACTCGTTTGTTTTCCAGGATACAATCGCCTAAACCGATTATACGGCTGGGATGATCCTAAACCGATTATACGGTCGGAATGACCCTAAACCCGAAGTTACTTTTGAGACTACTTGAAGATTGAACGACACTTGAGCTTTGACGAACAAGGCTTGGAAGAAAATGGTGAGAGTATTCTTGAGGTTAAGGGGAAAATAAGAAAATCTATTTTTAATGTATTCATAGTGGAAAGTGAGCTTTGTGAAACACCCAAAATTAAATTCATAGTCAAACCTCACATTAAACGCCTTTAGGGGCTGTTTGGTTCACCTCATATGACCCCTTAATGAAATAAAATGTCTATAGGGTAAATGTTTGTCCGATTCAGACCGTTTGGTTGGGCCAAAATGTCTTAATCGCGTAGACATTACCTCTATATGCTCTAGTCACCCATTGCTTGCTGAATGATAAGGGCATATGTCTGTAAGGGTTTTTTTTTAAAAAAACACGCTGCTCTTTCCCCTCTCCTCCCATCGACGACGCCTCCTTCCCCTAGGGCTGCCATCGACGACGCTGTCTCCTCCTCTCCTCCCGTCCCGTCTCCGGCGCTGCTTGCTCCGCCACGTCGCCTCCTCCCCTGTCTCCTCCTCCCCTGTCGCCTCCTCCTCCAAAGCTGCTTGCTCCGCCACCATCTTCTCCATCCAAGGTAAACCCTAATTTTTTTTCTTTTAACATGGATTCATCGATTGGTTTAGGGCTGCTGTTGATTCAATCGTTATTATGTTGTTTCCATCATTATTATGTTGATTCCATCGATTGGTTTAGGGCTGCCTTCACGATGAGGATTGTTTAGGCTGTTGTTAATTTTTTTTTCTTTCTTTTATGATATAGGTTGAACATGAACACATTTTTGATATAGGGCTGTTAATTTTTTGATATAGGTTTAGGTTGAATGTTTAGGGCTGATTGTTTAGAACATGAACACATTTGTGAATTGTTAAGGATGATTGTTATATTTGGATATTATTTGATGGTTTGAGGTTTTTTCTTTTAATAATTATTTGTCATTCATTATTTTGCTCAAACAGATAGTTAAAAAAAATACAGTCATTCAGATGTCCAACCAAACAGCACAATATCATTCAGCACCTTAATGATTTAGCATCTTTATAGCATACAGACAACTTATTCATTCAGCACTAAATGATTCAGCACGAACCAAACAGCACCTAAATGTGAATTCATTTTAATTGACTTGAATTTTGGGTTTTAGCTCAGAATTGAAGTGGTTCAAAGGAAATTAAGGCAAAAACATAATAGCCCATTTACCGAACTGTTACAGTGCTTTTTCTCGCTGAACCATCCGGTCGAACGCGCACTTCCGGCTGAACCACTTGTTCCGCCCGAATTGTTTTCTGGTTCAACTCTACACAGATTCCGCTTGAACTAATACACCTTAACTTCACCTGGAACACATTTCCGGTTGAACCCAAAAAAAAAGATGGCGAACATTCAATGTGCGCCACCAAAGCGCCACATTGTGCCCATACACCCATGCCACGCGCGTGCGTCTGTGAGGTAGGGGTGCACCCTTTAGAGTCCAAGGGATGTATCATAATAAAGGAAACAATCTTAGGAAGAGTTCCCATCTTATTAACCACTTCAAGTTTCATCCCCCAACCGATGTGGGATGAGTTCCACTTCTATACTTGGACTTTTCCTCTTAATTTTTGCAGCTTTCACAACTGTGAAACCTTAACTTTGAGCCTCGATATCTCATTCATACGAGCTCAGTTTTAAACGTGGTTTGGTGCGTTAGAAAGCCCTACAACATACTACACAAATCCAGAAAATATAGACACATTAACCACATTTAAATGCATTTTATTTCTATCCAAAGTTAGTGAAAAACTCATTTTCACACTTAGTAAAAAAACCCATGTTTCACTAATTTTCTCCTAAAATTTAACAGACACTTCGTCATTATTGTGAAGTTTACATGCATTTTAAACAAGTTTAAGAACTTTAGTATACCAAAGTTGGGTTGAGGGACTTTTCCATGCAAAATAACTGATATGTTGGTTTTCACTAATGTTAACCCTTCAGATAAATGTAAAATTACCTTAATCTATCGATCCCTACTTGAATCGGATGAGTCCTACATCGTGTCTGTTTTACTCATTCAGAATGTTTGAATACACCTTGGATGCCTGGCAACCAATACAAACCATTTCGATATGTAGTAACTATCATTTTGTCTTCGATATGTAGTAACTATTTCTTTTTGTCTTCTAGATTTACCCATTAGCAGTAATATATAACACCAACTCATACAATTTTATTCTCACTTATGTTGTTAGAATTGTCATTGAGTTAGTTTATTCTTTCAATTGTGGTGTTAGAACTTCTATGTTGTTAGAGCTTGATTTCAGTTATGTGTAGAATTGATTGTAGGGTTAGTGCTCACATGTTTACTTGATTACATGTCTTCATTCTAATCTTAATATCTTTTTATTTGAATTATGATCAACTTTGACTATGTGTTGGTTATGTGTCTTCATTCTAATCATCATGAGCTTAGAAATGCCCGCCCAAATTTGATTTAGAAAATAATTTCACGTTGTCCCTATTTGGGATGACTTTTTAAGTACTTTATCTCATTTAGGATGTGAATGTGTATTACATGATTGTTTATTTAAGAAAGATTTGGTTTTATCTCATTTAGGATGTGAATGTGTATTACATGATTGTTTATTTAAGAAAGATTTGGTTGTCATTTTCTCTTGGCTCTTCGCTTTCTATATATATATATATATACATACATACATACATACATACATATATATATATATATATATAATAGGGAGAGGATCATTTGAGAACCAATTTAATTTGAGAACTAAAAAGAACTAATTTGAGCCACATGTTTATTACATGTATCCCCCCTCCCATGAATTGTAGTGGTCCCCCCTGAAATTTGTGGTTGAGATTTAGTTCTCAAAAGTTCTCAAAATAAAAAGTTCTCATTTGAACCTAACCCTATATATATATATATATATATATATATATATATATATATATATATATATATATATAGGGAGAGGATCATTTGAGAACCAATTTGATTTTAGAACTAAAAAGAACTAATTTGAGCCACAAGTTTATTTACATGTATCCCCCCTCCCATGAATTGTAGTGGTCCCCCCTGAAATGTGTGGTTGACATTTAGTTCTCAAAAGTTTTCAAAACAAAAAGTTCTCATTTGAACCTAACCCTATATATATATATATATATATATATATATATATATATATATATATATATATAGGGAAAGTATAGAGTGAAAACCCATGTGAGTTGTGAAATCTTTGAAAACCCATCCAAGGGTTCTAAGCTTATCCACATCACTATAATTTGTCTTATGCAAAAAGGGTAGGATGGTATTTTACTCTTTCTCCCATCAACTATGAAGTTTGTGTTTCCAATGGCCCATCCCATCACCTTTTCCTCCTAGATAACTCCCCCTCCTACCTATTTCTTTTCTTCATTTTCCATTTACCCTTACCCTTTAATTCTTCTTCTTCTTCATCTCTTCATCTCAAGAACACACATTAACTCCATTAATGCACTTCAAGAATCCTTAAAAATCCGAAAAATGCAACCACCGAATTTAATGTCATCTCCTCAACATCAGTTTCCTCACAATTTGGAAGACCAATTGCATCGTACGGAATCTTCCAATGATTTTAATATCAACAATGGACAATCTTATGAAGGTATGTTAAGAGTTTTTACTTTTTTAACATTTCTTTGTTCTGAAATCCCCCCCCCCCCCCCCCAACAGTTCTATATTTACTTACATATGTATATTTTTCAATTACATATGTTTCTATAAGAATATCCATACATTTTATGAAAATTACATATGATTCTATAAGAATCTTCATACAATTAGTAATTTTACATATGTTACTTTACTAAAAGGTTAGTTTTATTTTCACAATCTTGTTTAACTACATGTTACATATGTAAATCCGTTTTATTTCATATGTATATATTTTTCAATTACATATGTTTCTATAAGAATATCCGTTCATTTAATGTAAATTACATATGTTTCTATAAGAATCTCCATACATTTGGTATATTTACATATGTTTCTTTACTAACAGGTTAGTTTTATTTTCACAATCTTCTTTAACTACATGTTACATATGTAAACCAGTTTTATTTTCATACGTATATATTTTATGAAAATTACATATGTTTCTATAAGAATCTCCATTCAATTGGTATATTTACATATGTTTCTTTACTAACAGGTTAGTTTTATTTTCACAATCTTCTTTAACTACATGTTACATATGTAAACCAGTTTTATTTTCATACGTATATATTTTATGAAAATTACATATGTTTCTATAAGAATCTCCATACAATTGGTATATTTACATATGTTTCTTTAAAATCGTTGGATATTAATGTTCACATATGTTAATTTAAAATATTTCCAAGGGAAGTTTTTACTCAATGTCTTCTACATATGTAAAATAATTTTTTGTTTATCAAACTAACAGGTTAGTTTTATTTTTCACAATCCTGTCTAACTACATGTTACATATGTAAGTCACTTTTATTTTCACATGTATATATTTTTTTATTACATATGTTTTTGAAATTACATATGTAAATTGGTTTTTTTTTATAACAGCTTAAGTCTCCCCAGGTCTTTACATATGTAAATTACTTGAATTTACATATGTAAATTACTTGAATTTACATATGTAAATTACTTGAATTTACATAGCTTTTTTTATTGAGTTTACATATGTAAATTACTTAAATTTACATATGTAAATTTACATATGTAAATTACTTGGATTTACATAAGTAAATTACTTCAATTTACATATGTAACATGTTGTGATGTTTACGTATATGAACTAATTATATTTTTTCAATTTACATATGTAAATTACTTGAATTTACATATGTAACATGCTGTGGAGTTTACGTATATGAACTGATGAACTTGTTTTTTTTTTGTAGGTTACGAGATTTTGTGTCAAAGATGAAGATGACTATCAAGAACTCAAAAGCAATTAGCTTTTATATACTTTTGTTAGCTTTTATATATTTTTGTTAGGCTGTTAATTTTTTTTTGATTATTTTTTTTAAAGTTGTTGTAATTGTACTGATACGATAATAAATTATATTTGTTAATTTTTTTTGTATATATGTCTAGATAATTTACATATATATAATATTATGATTATAATGTTCAATAGCACTAATACTTTATTTTACATATGTACAATTCGTATCTTGGAAACTAAAAAGTTTGAATTTTAAAAAGTTAGAGATATAGTAATAATTAATGTTTTGGAAGTTGAAATAATTTGAAAGGGAAATAGATTTATGTCATGTTTGATATCTTGGGAGTTGAAAAAGTTGGAGAGAGAAAGACAATATTTATATTGGAAGTTGAAAAAGGTGGAGAGAGAAATGGTAGGTAAGATTACTATCTTCCCTTTTGCCCCTTTATTCAATTAAAATAAATAAAAAATAAATAAATAAAGAGGTGGATAGATCTCATCCATCCATTACCAAGATCAATAGCTCATATAGAGTTTTCAAGGTTTTCACAACTCAAGAGGGTTTTCATTATATCCATTCCCTATATATATATATATATATATATATATATATATATATATATATATATATAGGTAAAAGATTCGTGTAGACCCCTTATTTTTTGTAGACCCTGTAGACCCCTTATAACACTCAATAAAACTCATTAAAACTCAATAAAAATAAAACTCAGTTTTGTTAATTTAGTTTTTTTATTTGCGATAAGCTTTTAAGAACAAAAAAAGACAATAAAAGAAAAAAAAAACGAAAAACATTAGAAATTAAACATTTTAAGACAATGAGTTTAAAACTCAATAAAACTCAGTGTTGCGTTTAAAATTCATTATTTTAAAACTCATTGTCTTAAAATGTTCGATTTTTAATGTTTTTTGTTTTTTTTTTATTTATTTATTTATTTTTTTGGTTTTTAAAAGCTTATCGTAATAAAAAAACCAAATTTACAACACTGAGTTTTATTTTTAGTGAGTTTTATTGAGTTTTATAGGGGTCTACGGGGTCTACAAAATTTAAGGGGTCTACACGGAACCCTACCCTATATATATATATATATATATATATATATATATATATGTAAGTTCACTACAAAATAGAGTATAAAATATCATAATGATACTATCCGTTGCTCAAAATCCAGTTCAAAATAATAGTAAAAAGTTTAATCTTATTGTGTATATAAAAGTACGTTTTATGTAGGCATATCAAGTATATATTATTCATTAGGTATTCTTATAAGCATGAAGCTAATTTAAAAAGTTTAATCTTATTGTGTATATAAAAGTACGTTTTATGCTGGCAATACAGGTGATTTTATTGAAGATTTAGTTGATTATGATAACAACATTGAAGATTTTGATGGAGAGACAAACTTTGATGATTCGGACAGTGATAAGTCCGTTCATGTGACTGAAATTGCCGAGTCAGACGATGATGATGTAACTTTTTTTTACTCTTAAAAGTCTTTTGTAACATGGTTAATGTAATTTGACTCTTATTGAACTCTTTTGTAAATGTGGTCTTTCGGTTTCTTTCGTTTATGTCAGTCTTTTGGGTGCTTGAAAGTATGTAAGTAATGTGGGTCTTTTTTGAAACAATGAATCTGTCTTCCCGTTCTTTTGGCTAAATTATGTTTGGTTTATGAATATGTTTGGGTTTTTATGCAAATGCTTCATGTTTGGTATCTTACTGTTTTAATTTTGACATTGATAGTTTAACCTTTACCAGAGGTCAACTTCGAATTAGTTGTTTAGACAACTGGATGCTTAGGTTAACTTTTGTTAGTTATTGCTTTCTGTTTTGAAAATGTAAATATGTGCTGAAAAGGTTTGTTATTATTTATTTTTCATTTTTTACGGTGTAGTCATGTGTTGTACACTTGTACATGTATTATTTTCATGAATACATACTTTTCCAATACAAACTAATGATTCTAAAAAATGTAGTCACTATATTAAAGCCAAGTAGTTGAAACACGAAATGGGGGCATTAAAGACTAACTAGATGGTGACTAATTAAAGTCAATTAAGATAATCTTTTTACTTAAACAGAAAGGGTTTAAAGCCTATGAGATTGGACATATATCAGCTATGCATTGGACAATTTTATCACTAACTTTAAGATAGAAGAGATCATGTGATATGATATTTTAAGTAGATATAATTGTGATTTGGTGTTTGTAAGTTACATGTAAGCAAGTAGTGTTACTTACTAATACTATAGTGGTAATTAATAATAACTGATAAGTAGAATGTTAAAGCAGTTACCAGATAGCAATATTCAGCAAACACTTCCAGTTCCTATATGGCAGAGCAATGATATAGCAATCTTTAGCAAACACTTCCAGTTTCTGTATGGCAGAGCAATGACAGTTAGTTAATTTTCCAAGTGTAGAATAACAGTATTATTATTCATTATAAAGTGTGAAAAATAATAAGCAAACAACTTGGTAGTAAGCAGTATGATAGACTACTCCAAATAACACTTCTGTATCACATGAATGCATCTTAAAACAATTGAATAAAAGGCTAACTACAAAAAGAAACAAAGTATACTAAACCATAGTGTATCTAAAAGTGGAAAACAAAATGCAAGACAATAGGCGGACGTATACCATAAAACAAAAAAATAATCATTTGAATGTAAATTAAACAAATACAGAAATCTGACTATCAATTTTGAAGAAGGCTGCAGTCTATGACAGGAATCTGACTATCAATTTTGAAGAAGGCTGCAGTCTATGACAGAAATGAGTAACTAAAAAAAGCTTAGTCATTCATCATCTTATTAACATTTTGGCATAAATTTGTATACAAAGACATTATCAATTTTTAGGAAGAGTTATAGCACAAACATAAATGCAAACACACTTAAAAGAAGAAGTTATAACAATAACAAAATGCCACTGACCTTTACAACTACTTCCTGTACTACCAGGTATTTCTGAGACTAAAACTGCAAAAATAAAACTCACTATCAACAGACAACAACAAAGTTTTATATTATAACAATATTTATGCCTGTAATGTAAACTAATGATTAGTAGATAACAATAAAATTTCAGATTATAAGAATATCAATGCACAATAACCATTTAGACCCACTGAAATTCATGCATTGCTATTAAGTGATGCTTATTAAGAATTGTAAAGCATTTTCATTGGAAAACATTTATTTAAAAAAAACAACTTAGATAAAAAGGATATATAGTAAAGCTCATGAACATAGAACAACATCAAAGGTAATAGTGTTATTTTATGAAGTAAAGTTTACAATCAGTCACTCCCATTAAGACATGCTGGAAATAATATCATACCTTACATCTCTCTATTACTGATACTAAAGTATCCAGCCTTCCTGTATCAACACAGCTCTTCACACACTCTGTGAATACATTAACTGACAACATGTAACCAGATTTTAAGGTTAAATCGATGTACTTCAATGCATGATCAATTTGATTTTGGGTTAGCAGCAACCGAACAACAAGGTGATAAGATTCGTCATCAGGCAAAGCAACCTTCGATTCAGTCACAGTTTGGGGATGATAAAATATATGCTAATTTTCAACCAAAGTGCTGTAATTTTTTGTTTGCATGATTCAAATTGCACATAAACGGATATTTACATACATTCTCAAAAACATCAAACAAATACGAATCAAAGTAAGTAACATTTATGACAACAGTGACATACCGATCGATTAATTTCATTGCAGCTTCAGACGCCTTCGCCTGATACATGGCCTTGAGCACCAAATTGAACGACGCCGTATTAGGCGCAATCGTATAATCCTCCATTTGCGCAACCAGATCCAACAACTCACCGGCGGAACCACTAATCCTAAGCAAAAACCAAGCATCAAAACACCCCAAAATCACACCAACGTATACGAAGAAACAAAACCCTAGAAAAAGGCGAATAAAAATACGGACCTGATAGACAATCGGAAGCAGCGTAGAAAGAAAATCGCAGAGAAGAAAAATACGGACCTGAACAAAGTAATTGTAAAGAAAGAGGAGGAAGAAGAAGACACGTACGTGTAAGAACCTGCAGTCTATGAAGAGTTTAGAACACGTGTCAGCGTGTGTCAGCGTAAGAAAATTAAAAAAAAATGAAAACATAAGAAAATTAAAAAAAAATGAAAACAGAGACTGCTAGTATCGAAACATTTCTATATACTTCAAATTTTGGACTGGTTGGAAAAAAATGAATATAAGAAGAGTCGAACCCGCGACCTTTTTGTGATAAACACGGCAACTAACCGTCTGAGCCGTATGGTAAATTGATATTAGGCTTCACAATATTTGTTAAATATACTAAAACCTATATATAAATATATAACAAATTTTTTTTTAAAATTCCGGGCCCTCCGAAATGCCGGGCCCTAGGCGGTCGCCTACCCCGCCTAGGCCCGGGGCCGGCCCTGGGCAAGAAACCAATGGCCACAACAATTACAAGCATGCTCCGTATTGGTAGAGAACCTAACAGTAAATGCCCTCTAAGAAATCTTTAGAAAATGTAATATATATATATATAATATAATGGCGTAAACACATTAGGGACTGAAATTTAGAGGAACACATTTGAGACTAAAATATTAGGGACTGAAATATAGAGGAACACATTTGAGACTGAAATTCTGTATCCAATAAGTTTCCCTCCTTTAACCTATATGGCGTAACCACATTAGGGACTGAAATTCAGTCTCAAATAAGGTACCAAGATATTAGATACTGAAAATCAGTCCCCAATGGCAATCAAACATTAGTCACTGAAAATCAGTCCCTAAAAGTATTAGAGACTGATAAATCAGTCTTAGATACCACATATTAGAGACTGATTTATCACTCCTTAATGTTTTAGTCCTAGATACTCACTTTTTTTGTAGTGGCCGCAGGATGGGCAGATATATATCAATCACGTATAGATCTCTACAGGAGATACATTGCAGCCACAAAAAGCACTACACGAGTAGATCTTGGTTCCAAGCCTTAGTGATTATGTTAATTGTTATTCTTGTTTTATGTATTATATTAACTTTTCAACAACTTTCTAGTAGTACTAGTTATTATTCATATAATACTTAGAACTTTAAAAGCACCACAAATTTATTGCTAATAGAGATACAACCACTTAATTAATAAGACCAGTTTGAAACTACAAACTTTAGAGAATATTAGAAAAACAACTTGACTCCCACTACTACAGAATACTTGTAATTTCTACACAACTAATAAGACCAGTTTGAGGACGAGTCGGAGTCACTGTCAAATGCCCATCGGGCGCCTTCATATCCGGTGTCCTCCTCCAAGAATCTTCTGGGGTCTTCGTCCCAGTATTCTCGAAGAGCCTCCAAGTCCTCCAGGTGTGCTTCGTTCCAAGCATCTTCATCCTCTTCTTCAACTCCTACGAGCGGACGACGTCGTCGAAGAGGGGGTAGAATAACAAGTGGAGGTGGGGGAGGTGGAGGCTGAAAAACCACTGGGGGTGGTGGTGGAGGTGGAGGTTGAATAACCACCGGAGGGGGTGGTGGAGGCTGTTCAACCACCGGGCGGGGTGGTGGGGGTTGTTCAGCCGCCGGAGCAAAATGAATCCGTCGTCCTCCACGGTATTCTCGAAGAACGTCTCTGGGTGGTGTAGACATTGCAAGGTAGTTAAACTTGCGTAGAAAAGAGCTAAGATTTAGTTCTTCAGACATATGTCGGTTAGTTATAGCTCACCCACATGACTTCTATTTATAGGTGAAAAAAATATAATACGCTGCGTATTAGCCGAAACGCTGCGTAATAATATAATACGCTGCGTATTAGGAAATACGCAGCGTATTAGGTTGGGGTGCGTACAAAAGTTACGGACAGTTTCTTCTTCCACCGCCATAACCAAAAAACTCAAAAAAAAAAACCCAATAGAACGCCGGAAAAAACTCGAGCCGTCGGAGAAGAAGGAGAAGCCGGAGAAGAAGGAAAACACTCGCGCATTCAGTTCCCGTATACACATACAGGTTCGTATCCGTAACCTTTTCACCAAAATCTTGTTTTTTGTTTGAAATTATAGATAGAATAGAAATCTTAGATTTGTTTAATTTAGTTGTTAGATGGTAGAAAAACCACTAGGATAGATCCTTAGAACCATAGAACCACACTCGCCCTTCGATTATGCAAGAATGATCGGATTTTAGTCCTCAAATCTGCGATTTTTTTTGAACCAGATGAACAATACGCAGCGTATGCCCTCATACGCTGCGTATTGCTAGATATTTTTACTAGAAATTCTTATTAAATCTTATTAATTCTTATTAAATCTTATTAATTCATATTAATTATTAATTATTAATTATTTATTATTTATTAATAATTATTAATTGTTTATTATTTATTATTAATTATTTATTATTTATTATTAATTATTAATTATTTATTATTACATATTATTATTAATTATTTATTATTAATTCTTATTAATTCTTATTATTAATTATTTATTATTTGTTATTAATTATTTATTATTTATTATTAATTATTAATTATTAATTATTTATTATTAATTATTTATTATTAATTATTTATTATTTATTATTTATTATTTATTATTTATTATTACTTATTATTATTAATTATTTATTATTTGTTATTAATTATTTATTATTTATTATTAATTATTAATTATTTATTATTTGTTATTAATTCTTATTATTAATTATTTATTATTTGTTATTAATTATTTATTATTAATTATTAATTATTTATTATTTATTATTTATTATTAATTATTTATTATTTATTATTATTTATTATTTATTATTTATTATTACTTATTATTATTAATTATTTATTATTAATTATTTATTATTATTTATTATTATTAATTATTTATTATTACTTATTATTTATTATTTATTATTTATTATTTATTATTTATTATTTATTATTTATTATTACTTATTATTTATTATTTATTATTTATTATTACTTATTATTAATTTATTTATTATTAATTATTTATTATTTATTACTTATTATTATTTATTATTTATTATTATTTATTATTTATTATTTATTATTTATTATTTATTATTTGTTATTTATTATTTATTATTTAACTTTTTAACTTTATTGTTTTTGGTTTTTTTTTGTAGGTGTTATGGCTGGTTTACAGATAGATGATTATCCGTATCTCCAGTTTGCCGAGGGGACTACTGCACGAGAGAGACTTCAGAGGTTCATCACGTGGGATATTAGGGCATCGGATGCGGTTGACGTGCCGTTTTTGACGGAGATTGAGGCCATTGAGAGATACGACGCTATCGTACCGCCGGATACTCCATTCAGGCGTCTTTTCGATACAGCCGGATTGCCCACGTATCCGTTCTTAGTTCTCGAGTTTCTATGTACTTTTGCTTACGTACCGGTTGTCGGTCCCTTCCCACAGGCCGTCCAGGATTTCGCGGTAGAGCCCATTGCAGTTAGTTTCTCACTTTTCGGGGTGGAGTATAGGTACACGCTGCGTGCGTTTGCGGTCTTGTCGGGGTTATATACAGTGGAGGAGACACTAACCCCGATGTACACTCAGGTCGTAAAGGCCATTGCCCAGCATTTCTCAGGATCAGTGGTGGGATTCGATCAGCAATCCACCGGTACGTGGAGATGAGAACCGTGCTACACAGATTAGGGACCCACTTTTTAGATACCTGCATAAACTCATCAGTACCTCCATTACATCACGTGGCTTCAGCAAGGAGCACGTCACCTAGACCGATTTGTTCTACTTTTACTGTTTGATTCGCGGGAGGAGTGCCGCCCTAGCCCACGGTCTGGCTAAATTTCTGGGGAAGCACGAGAGTAGGAAGGCTGGGAGTGATATTTTTTGCGGGCCGTTCATTACACGGATTGCATCGGCGATAGGTGTCCTCCAGCAGCACCAGCACGAGATGCCCCCACCACTGCCGGCGAGGACACTAGGCAGGGCGACCATGAGCAGCATGAAGATCATTAGGAAGTTTGGCGCACGTCCTAATTTTTTTCACCGGATGGTGGGGCAGGATCGTGAGATTTGGGTGCCGGAGGTTGATGGTGGAGGTCCGGCAGAGCCGGAGGGTGGCCAGGCCGGCCAGGGGGTTCAGGGAGGGCACGGGGTGCAGGGAGGACATGGGGTGCACGCCGGGGATGTGGCACACGAGGTGCAGGAGGTGCGTCATAGGTATAGGGCAGTCAGGATGCCTCGGGCTGTGAGGGAGAGATTAGACCGATTGGGTGAGGTTCAGGACTGGCAGTCCCAGATGATGCTGTTGATTGCCTCACGTTTGGACATCCATGACCATCCTCCATTTCCACATGCCCCGGGTGGTGACGGCGACGTTCAGCACGAGGCGACGGATAATGATGATGATGATATGGCTGGTGATGAGGATTAGGAGGACCATTAGCAGGGTCTCATTTTGTTTTTCGTTCTTTTGTTTGATCATGTATGTTGAACTATCTTTTTTATGTAGTGATGTTTGAATTTGATGAATTGATGCATCTATGATATATTTTGTGATGTTTGAATTTGATGAATTGATGCATCTATGATATATTTTGTGATATTTAATTTTGATGAATGGATTAGGATTTATGGAATATTTTCTGTTGTTTAACTTTGATGAATGGATGCATTTATAAAAGTTGTTTGGAATGTGTAAATGAGATGAGATGTATAATATGGTATATTTATATATAGAAAACGGATAATTTCACACATGAACTATATTTTGTGCTGTTTAAGTTTAATGAATGTTTTTTCTTTTCCCGTTAAAAATTTGGGTGTATAAAAACACAAATTTTACTAAAAAAATGTCGTGATAAAAAAGTTATAAATAAATTATAAAAATAAAAAATAAATCAAAATAATAAAATATAAATTATGGAATGTCGGCTGCTGACTCTAATACGCAGCGTATATATATATACGCTGCGTATTGGGGTGTACAAATAGGAGATTTTGTCTTATATAATCCTTGTCAAAGCAATAGACTTAATTTCTTTTTTATCTGTTTTGAATAATAACAATAATAATAATACTAACTTTAGAACATATGGTAAATATTAATTTCTAATGCATGATTTTCCTTTCTATCTAAGCACAGTCTTAAAGTCTCGGATCCTTATCAACAGTTATCTTACAAAAAATTGTTAGATTACTTCATGTGCAAAAGTGTCCTTTACAAGTGCATTTAAAATTTGTAGCTTTAATTTGTCTCATAACGAACATTGGTTTAAAATTAAGAATTAAATTTATGGGTTGGGTTCTATAGAAAACTAATATTTTATAAAAAACCAAAAAACCAAGGAAAAAAATTATTTTTTTTAAACTTTTTTTATATGTTTCTTTCATGATTTTAAGAATATTGGAAAAGAAAAAACTTTAAAAACGTTTTCGATTTTTTTTTAAAAATAAAATAAAATTCGAATTTTAGCTTGAAATTAATATTGCACTATGTAACAATAATAGTAAAATTGGTTTATGAATGTCAATTCTTTGTTTTTTACATTATTCGCATAAACCACATTCATATTTAAGTTAAGTCTCTTCTTTTTAAGTAGTTTTAATTATAATGCATTATGCAATACTATTGGTACTATTGCATGATGCAATAATAAAAAATCACTAAGCTTTTTATTTTTTAAATTTTTTTTTCCCATAAGTAAAGCTAATAAAATTATAGAATTTTTGGTGAAATCATTTTTAAGAAATATTAATATATGAAGAAGTCATGAGAAAAAAATGTTGGTTTTTCGATTTTCTGGATAATCGACCTTGGATTTCTATAGATCTTTCCGCTTAAGGGTATGGTTTAAAATGTAAGAACTAAAGTCGCCTGATTCGATGCCGTTCCAAAAAATTAAGAGTTAAATTAGGTTTAAAATTAAGAGTTAAATTATTGGTTTAAACTTAAGAGTTAAATTAATGACTATGTAAATGACGCCAATAAGTAAAGGTCCACCCCATAACATGCGGGCGGGACAATCTTATTATTTATTTTTTATCACTAAGTTAGTAACCCTACATACACGGGTTAAATATTAAGTTCATAAGATGATATCAATACAAAAAACAAAAATGATGAGAAATTTGAAAATTATGAATGACATAATTAACTATCAATTTTGGCTGTGTTAAACCAATGTTGTATTCGTTCAAATTTAAGAGCTATAACAATATGAATTTTGTTTATCAAGTAATTCGTTTTTAAACTCGTGCATCACACGACAACCGTTTAAAAAATTAATAATTCTAATAGAATATACAAACTTCATTGAAGTTTATAACCAGAATAAAAGGAGAAACTATTAAACTGAATATAAAATAACATTTAAGATGTACAAATTAGAAAATGTTGACGTATACACTACATTTAACATTTAACGTCTGGTTTGTCCGTTTTTCATCTTCTTCTAGTATTAGAAGTTTGAGTCTATCTCTGCTCTTCACTCTTGATAACGCGGCATACAATTGTCAATGACTGAAGCATAGATTATTTAAATATAATCCAACATTCGAAAGAGACTGACCCTGGCTTTTATTGACAATCATTGCAAAATATACGACTGGAAAAAACCAAAATTAATAAGTATCTATTATTCTAAATAACTTATAATTGATGAAAAATAAGAGGGATAGACCTACTATGTATGATCATGTTGAAAACTGTTTTTCATGAAAGAATGAATTGTAATGTAAAACTCTTGTTATTGTAGCCTAAAATATCAATGAATATGATTACTATAATTTTTAAATTTATAAATCTTATAAGTAAAACCAATTTTTCATAAAAGAATGAATTGTAATGTAAAAATAAAGTTTATGTAGCCTAAAATATCAATGAATATGATTATTATAATTTTAAATTTATAAATCTTACAAGTCATCGGAAATTAAAGGAATTTTAAGAACTTTTGAATATTTTATTGGTTTTAATAAGTGAATTATAAATCTTATAAGTCATCGAAAATTAAAGGATTTTTTTAGAACTTTTGAATATTTTATTGGTTTTAATAAGTGGATTATGTGGGAAATTTAAACAACCCAATTTTAAGAATGGAGAAAAAATCAAAATTAATAAGTATTTATTATTCTAAATAACTTATAATTCATGAAAAATAAGAGGGGTTGATTTGGGGGTAATTGATTATGAGGTGAAATATGGTGATGTCATGTGTCACAAAACTTTTATTTTATATAATTAGAAGATGATAAATCCAGTAACTACAGTACTCATGTTTCATTGATCTGATATTTTATTTTTGATGTTGCAGTTATGTTAGATAGTCGACATTTTACCGCCCAATGTTGCCATGTTTTAAATTTGGCTTTATAAAGCTGCAGGTCCGCTGACACGGTCATTTTAATTGTTATTGAATATCAAATAGTTATCTTATAATTGCTAATTAAAATAAATGGATTTTTTGACTATTGGAATAACTATTCGTAAGGTGAATAATAGAGAATATTTTAAAATATAATAAATCAACATACAATACTAGAAACTTTAACAATGAGAGTTTTCTTAGATAATTAAAGTATTAATAATAATGTATTTCAATTGGAAAAATAAATATCTATATAAATGTAAAAACAAAAGAAACATTGTAAAGACATTAAGAAAACCCAATCAGAATAAAATTAAACAAAGTAACAATATCTAAAAAATAAATTTTTACAACGATTATTGTTCACACAAAAGATAATTATTTTTTATTGATTTTGTATAAATATTAATTTGTTAACATGACATAAAGTATTTAATTTTGTATTAAATGTAATTGTATTTAATTTTGTATTAAATGTAATTTTGAATTGTACATTTAAAATTATTTGTATTAAATATAAGGCCAAACACAATGATTGTCCCGCGATCTAGGTGACCTGATGACATGGCCTCGGTGACCTCGGTCAGTGAGGCGGGTGTGGTGGCCAGCGCAAGGAGAAGGGCTCGGTGCCCGACCTCCGTTTCCTTTCCCCTCGGTGAAATGAGTCGTTGGTGGTGCCCCCCCCCACCCCCCAGCCCACGGTTACTTTTTTTTAAATCTAATTAATTATTTACCTATATATACCACATTTTATACACAACTCACACCCACCTTATCTCTATTTCATACCCATTTCACCACAATTCACAAAAAAAAAAGCTACAAAATGTCGTCTTCTTCGTCTTCCTCATCAACGTTCAATTCCGACGACACGCAGCTATGTTGTTTGCCGAGACGATGTTTGTTGCCGCACAAGAGGACGACCAAAGTTCTAAACCGTATTATACACAAAAGACGATCAAAAGACAACGACAAAAGGCACATAAACGACTTGTCAACGACTACTTCTACGAAGATGCACTCTTTAAAGATAAGTTCCATCGTCGATTCTGTATGCATAAATCTCCTTTTTTACGCATTGTTAATGATTTGTCGCGCCGTAAAAATATTTCTGTCTAAGATGGGATGCTAGAGGCAGAGTAGGTTTAGATCATTTGCAAAAATGCGTAGCCGCCATACGCCAACTAGCTTATGGTATTACATCTGATGCTTTTGATGAATATTTGCATATCAAAGAAAGTATTGCGCATGAATGTCTTTAAAAATTCTCAAGTATGTTCGTGAAATATATACTGCTCAATAGTTGCGCAAGCATACATGGAGTGATATTTCAAAGTTGTACGAGTTTCATTCAAACAAACATGGTTTTCCTAGTATGTTGGGTAGCTTAGATTGTATGCGTTGGGAGTGGTCTAGTTGCCCTAACGCTTGTGTGGGCAATTCATGTGGGGCGATCATGCACACCTGATGAGCGGCTAAAAAGCGTATTCTATTTGATATTAATCACCTTCTCAAAACACCAAGTTGGGTATAAAATACAATGATTTAAATAGTTTTGGGTGATTAAGTGTTATGATGTGAATGAGCTTAATTTGTTATTATTAAGTTGAACATGAATTACACCTATAGAAGTGTTAGTTCCTAATTATTTTTGTTCTAACTTATTAATAGTATTTTAACTTACATAAATTAAGAAGAAAAAATAAATGGAAAAAAAAAACATGGTTTTCCTGGTATGTTGGTAAAATACATAACAAGATAACATATTATCCTCTTAACCTAATCAGTTATTCGGTTAAAAACATATTATCCCCTTAACTTATTTTTTAAGATATATAAATTCATCTAATGATACTATACGATAAATAGGTAACAATTAGGATTAGAGCAATGTGGTGCGTTGCGGCGACACTGCTTGGAAACCTGCTGCGTTAGATAAATAACAAAAGAAGAGCAACGATTTATAAAAGAAAATTTCATATGCACAGGCACAAGCACAGGAGAGCATAAGTCTGGTAACGAAAGCATTATATGCTAAGCTAGCTATATTACACACATATGAAAGTAAAAAGGTAGCAGCTGTTAGTGCCGAATCGACAGTACTACAAAACATAGCTTTACAAAGGTATCAAGTACACTGCTGATAGGCGGAAACTGCAAGCAGGTTCCTCAAAAAGGTTGGAGCCGAAGTCGAGGCAGTGTCATTCCGAAGTGCGAGCCTTCTTGGAGGAGCCTTCTTCAGGATCTGTTAAAAGAAATCTATTATCAAGAAAAGTTATAACTGCAAAGAAACAAAGATATGTGTAGTTGAGCCTATCTGATGATGAATTTAACAAAGATAGTACATTAAATCCACATGCTAGTCATATGGGGAAACTGAATGTAATTTTATGGCAGTTTGCAAATAGTGGTTGAAAAACATGAAGCAATTGTTTTTGGCAATAAAATTGTTTTGTGGTTAGTATGTTAACAGATGTAGCACCTAAAAAAGTACAGATTTTTATAAGTAGTTGCTTGAATTTTGTAATTGGTATGTTTGTTTGTAGGAGCTTGCTAGTAGAATCTCATCAGTAAATCGGTATATAGAATCTTAACAAAGCCTTAGGAAGCAATTTATTCAAAAATTGTTTTATAGAAGACATACCTAGCAGTGGTAGCAGGTCTCTTCTGACGCCGGTGGAAACTATTGAGGCTGGTGCATGAGGTGGTGCTTGTGGTGATGGAGTAACGGGGGTTAGAGAACTGCTGCTAAGGTAAGGTAAGGTATAGGTTCAGCCAGAATAGATGGTGCGGAGATGTTGGTAACAGTGAACAGTATGGTATCTAGCTGAGAGCCTACAAGAAGCCTCAAGTGAAACGTTCTGAGCTGACCGCAGAATTTCAGAAAGATAGATGGTATTATGGACGCATCAGTGTATCTGTCTGTGATGATAATGTCTTGGCAGTCACTACCAAACATTTTCTTGGCACCCTCGTCAAAAAAAATAGTCGAAGCAGTACCAGTGTCATGGGACAATGTGCAACAGACTCGGTACTTGAAATTTTAGTATCTGAATGTAGTGGGCGGGGTAAAAAAATATATGTTTCAGGCACATAAAAATGTCTGGGGATATCAAATTTCCCATGGGAAGCACGCTGACCAGATGGTAAAACAGTGCGATTACAGACTGGACATTTTGTTAGAAACCACTGTTTCCATGGTGAGAAGCTGCTAATAGAGGCTTCGAAACCAAACGAATGACCCTATATAGCATCATTGCAGGAGATAAAGCAAGTATATGGTTTAGTAACAAAAGGAAAAAAAATGCAGTATTGAAATTACAATGAGTTGGTTTCTTTGTAGGTGCACGAGCTCTGAAATAGTTTTCTTTGTATTAGCTGTATGAGTGCGCTGCTGGACGACCAGTTTCAAGTGGGTTAAGAGCTGCAAGGCTACAATTCAGTAGGGATTTATATAAGTTTGTGATAGTGTAGAATCAATGTTTTTAAAATATATAGCTGTAGGATTTTACATGGAGATCAGAGCTCTCCAAACACAGGATAGTCAGGGTTCAAATTTTTTTTTGAACCACGATTTCATTAGCAACGCTCTCCTAACAAGACGCTAGGAGAGAAAAAACTGAGAGGCTTACATGGAAAAAAGATAGCTACACCAGTTGGCCAAGTCAATAGAGGCCCTTCTAAATCTATTTGAGATCCAAAGGAAACTCAACGATTGAACCTCCAAGAAGACCTTTTGCCCTCCTATCCTTTTCTTTTGAAACACCGCCTCATTTCTAGTCCGCCAAATAACCCAACACGCCGTATAAATGATAGCCTGAAGAAATTTAACCTTAATAGGCTCCAAGTTGAGGTGCATATGAAGAGAAGCCAAATCCGACACAGAGAAGCAGAAAATGGGAGGAATCCGGCACCATGAGGAGATTCTAGCCCATAATTCCGTAACAACCTTACAGCAGGTGAAAAGGTGGACCGATGATTCAGTCCCATCATTACAAAAGGGGCATTCCAATGAAGAAACATATATGTTACGGCGCTACAGCCCATCCTTCGTGGCGAGCTGGCCAAGATGAGCGCGCCACAAGACAAGATTCACCTTGGCCGGAACCAACTTAGACCACCCAAGCGGAGACAGGGCAGCGGAGTTACTAACCTGGGACATCAGTCTCCTCGCAGAACGAGTGGAAAAACACCCACTTTGATCGGCTTTCCAACACCAGCGGCCATCATCAAAAACACCCACTTCGATGAATGTCAACTGGTTAGGAGGGTATGAATGATTGAGGCTAATGATCGACCGCAAGTAACTGATGCAAAAATGGGATTGGAATGCAAATCAGTTACCGATTGCTCGACATTCATCGGACACAGGACTGTTTCGAATGCCCAATTTAGAGTCATTAAAATGACTTTAACGTATTGGCATAAATGGTCCCTCCAATCACTTACATAAAAGGACACAAGTTTGGATAATAACAACCTAGACCCACAAGTTTTATTAACTTAAATTTTTTTTGGGGAAATGGCAATATTAACCCCTCGAAATAGAAGGTCGTTAACTAACTCTAACGGAGTTTAACGAAGAATAATTTGACGGTGAATACTCGAGTGTATGCCAAAACATCTTTAACAAACAAATTTTTATAAAAATATAACCTATATATATCTAGCATAAAATCATAGTTATAATCCATAACTATAAGTTTTCAAATTCCTATAAAATTATAGAAACGTTTTGTACGATTACGTGACACATCGTCACATAAAATCATAAAATGACATACGTATATATATATATACATATATACCATATAAAAATAATAAATATAATTGTCACATAAAATCACAAAACGTTTTCATGAAATTATAAAATATGATTCACATAAAATCATAAAATATAATTATTCAAGTAAGTTAACCGAAGTCTAGACTCATGTGCAATGCCCGTGTAACTATTAAACTTAACTGAGGTAACGGACGTTATTGAAATATATCACAAGTTATTAAAGGGGTTAACCTGGGAAATTGCCGGTTGTCACATCATCCCCTTGTTAAGGAATTTTCGTCCCGAAAATTGCCTTAAGTTGCTACGGTTTCTGTTAAGTTGCTACGGTTTCTATGGAAGGAAAAGAAAATTTTTAGGGTTGCTACATCATCCCCCTTGTTAAGGAAATTTGGTCCCAAAATTTAACTCATACCTTAATTAGATGTTGGCGCTTGATCAAATAGGTGAGGATATTTTTTTCTCATCTGATCCTCTCGTTCCCACGTGAACTCCGGTCCACGCTTAGATTGCCATCTCACTTTGACGATGGGGATTTTACTTCGTTTCAATGTTTTCTCCTCACGTCCCATGATTTCCACGGGTTGTTCGATGAATCGCAGTTGTTCATCGATTTGTAGCTCTTCTAATGGAACTATAAGAGTGTCATCAGCTAAACACTTTCTCAGGTTCGAGACGTGAAACACGTCGTGTACTCCATCCAATTCAGTAGGTAAATTTAAATGGTAAGCCACCGGACCAATGCTTTCGGTGATCTCGAATGGTCCTACACAGCGGGGATTCAACTTCCCGCGCTTTCCAAAGCGTACGACGCCTTTCCAAGGCGAGACTTTCAAAAGTACTTTGTCGTCGACTTCGAATTCCAAAGGCCTTCGGCGTTTATCTGCATAACTCTTTTGTCTAGCTCTTGTCGCTTTTATGTGGTTTCTGATTTGCACGATTCTCTTTGTTGTCTCGTGCACTAGTTCAGGTCCAGTGAGTTGGCTCTCATCGACCTCGGCCCAACAAACCGGCGATCTGCATTTTCATCCGTAAAGAGCCTCAAATGGAGCGGTTCCAATAATGGTATGGTAGCAATTGTTATAGGAGAATTCTACAAGTGGTAAATGAGTCTCCCAATTTTTCCCAAAGTCGAGCACACATGCTCTAAGCATATCCTCGAGAGTTTAGATGGTACGTTCAGTCTGTCCATCTGTTTGAGGATGATACGCGGTACTCATATCTAAGTGAGTGCCCATCGTCGTTTGTAAGGATCCTCAGAATTTTAAAGCAAATCTAGGGTCTCAGTCAGAGATAATAGATAAAGGCCCTCCGTGAAGCTTGACAATCTCCTTGAGGTAAATTTTTGCAAGTTTTTCTATTTTGTCACTTTCCTTGATAGCTAGGAAATGGCGGATTTTGTTAACCGGTCAACGATAACCCAAATCATATCGCTACCGACAAAAGAACGGGGCAATCTCGTGATGAAATCCATCGAGATTTCTTCCCATTTCCATTCAGGAATTTTAGGTTGTTGCAGTAATCCTGCTGGCTTTTGATGTTCCGTTTTGACCATTGCGCACGTCAAGCACTTGCTGACATATCTAACGATATCAGCTTTCATATTAGGCCACCAATAGAGCCCCTTTAGGTCTTGATACATTTTGTCTGAACCTGGATGGATTGAATAATGGGACTTGTGGGCCTCGTCCATCACCAGTTTTCTAAGATTTCCATGGAAAGGTACCCATATACGATCCTTATAATAACGAAGTCCATCGGACTTAACTTCAGAAGTTCCATCGACGTCACATAATGATTCATACCCGAAATTTTCCTCCTTTAGGGCCTCTTTCTGAGCATCCCGGAGCCTATCCGGTAGCCCCGTATGTATTTTTAATTGGAGAGCTCGAACCCTTCTAGGTTTTAACATGTTCTTTCTACTCAAGGCATCGGCCACAACGTTGGCCTTTCCTGGATGGTACTTTATTGCAAGGTCGTAGTCGTTTAGCAACTCGACCCACCTACGTTGCCTCATGTTGAGTTCCTTCTATTCCAATATGTGCTCGAGGCTCTTGTGATCGGTAAATATCGTACACTTGGTGCCATATAAGTAGTGTCTCCAAAACTTCAAGGAAAATACTACAGCGCCCAACTCTAAGTCGTGAGTTGTGTAATTCTTCTCATGAGACTTTAGTTGCCTTGACCCGTATGCGATGACTTTACCTCTTTGCATCAAAACACATCCGAGTCCCTAGATTGACGCGTCACAATAGACCTCGAAGTCGTCAATCCCATCAGGTAAAGATAATACAGGTGCAGTACAAAGTTTCTCTTTCCAAGTTTGGAAGGCTGCCTCTTCCTTGTCACCCCATCTGTATTGAACCCCTTTGTGCATAAGAGCGGTCAATGGTTGAGCTAACTGAGAAAATCCCTTTATAAAACAACGATAGTAACCCACTAAACCTAGGAATTGACGAATTTCCGTAGGTGCTCTAGGGGTAGACCAACTTTTAATGGCCTCGATCTTGGCTGGGTCAACGTGGATGCCTTGTTCTTTGACAATGTGACCCGGAAATTGAACCTCTCGGATCCAGAAATCGCACTTAGAGAATTTTGCGTAGAGTTGTTCCTTCTTTAACAATTCTGAGATTAACCGCAGATGTTCCCCGTGTTCTTCTTTTGTTTTGGAGTAGATGAGGTTGTCGTCGATAAACACTATGACGAATTTATCCAGGTAGGGCTTGCACACACGGTTCATGAGATCCATGAACACAACTGGTGCATTTGTCAGCCCGAAAGGCATGACCAAGAATTTGTAATGGCCCTAGCGTGTTCTGAAGGCTGTCTTTTCTATATCCTAATCACGGACTCGAAGTTGATGGTAGCCAGACCTTAATAATAATAACGAGACAATTTGAATTAACCCATTTAAATCATAGTGTTTTCATAAAAATAAAAATTGAACGAGTACCCTAACAGGGTCTACGGAAACATTTACGGATCAAGATTTTATAGAAAACAAATGGTGGTTGGATTTTAGACCAAGAATTCTTTAAAAATGGTTTAAAAAAATGAAACAACAAAAATGTTGGTCACGGGACTCGAACCCGTGACCTCAAGTTTAGATTGCGAAGCCCTAACCCCTGGGCTAGGTTGCCATTTGTTATCAATCTCGCAATAGATGGATTTTATTCACGTAGTGACAGGGAAAACGGACCAAGAACAAAAACTGTAAAAGAATTGGGGCTGGGAGGGTTCGAACCCTATACCTCTCGGTCTCCAACCAACTGCGCCAAGGACCCGCTTGTATTGTAAACCAGTACCTTAAATATATATATATTTCCCGACCTATCACCCCTTTCTTCTCCAAAACTCCGGTGGCCGGAGTTTTATTCCGGTCACCGGAAAATCGGGAAACGAGAACCAATGTGAAGGTAAATGTGTGACTAACACCAAGAAGTGATTACCTCGAATTGGAGATGATTCTTGACACGTTTTTGAAGCTGAAATGAAACCGAAAGTCTCGACCCGTACCACCCGATAGTGCTCCGTTCCCAAAATCGTTGCTACTGGATTGCTCAGTAGAGGGCATCGATCACAGTGACATGCAAATGATTGTGAAACAGTGTCTAGTTTGGCGGAATTTCTGAGTTCGCCGGAAAAAAAAAACGTGAGAGAAAAAGATGGAGTTGTGAGATTGTTTGAGAGAGATTGATGAGCCTCGATGAATGTCAATTGGTTAGGAGGGTATGAATGATTGAGGCTAATGATCGACCGCAAGTAACTGATGCAATAATGGGATTGGAATGCAAATCAGTTACCGATTGCTCGACATTCATCGGACACATGACTGTTTCGAATGCCCAATTTAGAGTCATTAAATTGACTTTCATGTATTGGCATAAATGGTCCCTCCAATCACTTACATAAAAGGACACAAGTTTGGATAATAACAACCTAGACCCACAGGTTTTATTTACTTAAAAAAAAGTTTGGGAAATGGCAATATTAACCCCTCAAAATAGAAGGTCGTTAACTAACTCTAACGGAGTTTAACGAAGAATAATTTGACGGTGAATACTCGAGTGTATGCCAAAACATCTTTAACAAACGAATTTTTATTAAAATATAACCTATATATATAGAATAAAATCATAGTTATAATCCATAACTATAAGTTTTCAAATTCCTATAAAATTATAGAAACGTTTCGTACGATTACGTGACACGTCGTCACATAAAATCATAAAATGACATGCGTATATATATATATATACATATATACCACATAAAGTTAATAAATATAATTGTCACATAATATCACAAAACGTTTTCATGAAATTATAAAATATGATTCACATAAAGTCATAAAATATAATTATTCAAGTAAGTTACCTAGCCGCATAAAAAAGGAGTTTATTTCATGACTTTTAGAAAAAGGGTATTTGGATTCTAGTTCGCTGTAGGCCCCCAAAACGATTGAGTCACTGATAACGGTTTGTCAGACCGTCACAAATCCCCAACTTAGATTCATTTGTAGTAGTGGAAGCTAGGGGTATCGAACTTAGGGAATATGTGGAAATTGATCAATTAATTGAATTAACTATTAACTACTTAACTAAAATTACCAATTAACCTAAAATTAAACTAGATTGCCTCTTGGCTGTTTTGATTGGTTGGGGTGATTTAATTAAAAATTAACTAACTTAGAACTAGAAAATTGATTAACTATCAAATATGGGAAAGCTAATTACTTTTGGATCCTGGTTGGTTACCGATCTGGGCAAAATCTAACTAATTGCTAATGACACATAGACATGCCCCCCAATTGCCTAATTGACCTAATACCTTAAGTTTCTAATGAGCTACTTACTTCTTGCCGCAAGAAAGTGCTAGATCATGACTGTTTACCATTAAAACCCTAATTTACTAGTTAGTTAAACAAATTCAGCATGCGGGTGCTCAACGGTTGCAAGGAAAACCGGAACAATTAGCAATTAACCGATTAAAAACAGAACGATGTCACCAACCAATCACCAAAAGTAGTTATGGGGTGATTAGCCGGACATGGCTAATGAAAACATGATTTCAAAGTAAAATTGCATTAAACTTGAATACCTTATCAAACAAACAGTCAGAAATCGTCAAAACCCTAGCAAGAACTCCAGAAAATCGCCTCCAAGTCTCTCTAGTTCGTAAATTACAAAAACTTAATAAATAAGTTTAAATACCTAAACCCTAACTTTATCTTTCTATCGACCAATTCGGGGCGTACCGCCCCAAAATGTGTAATTCTCCGGATTTCTAAATTCGGTTGGTTTCAACAATTCAGGGCGTACCGACCTGCTGTCTTCATTCCTGGGCGTACCGCCCTGATCTTGATCTCGGGAATTTTTCTTCAATTCTTCTACGTCTTCACTCGTTCCCGATCGTTTCTCGACCTCTGTACCAATCAGCTTCAGATTCTTCATAAAAGCTCGTATGTAACATGTTTAGCTCCTGGTACCTCGAAACACAAAAACCGTGAAAATGCAACGTAATCCAACCGTTATCATAAATAAAAATAACCAATTAATAACAATTACGATGACACATTGGACTAACATCAGTCACCCTTTCAAAACATAATTTTTATCATAAAGTTTGGATCTTTGATTATAACACATTAAAAACTAAGACTTTTCTATACAATCCATCAATCGGTTGTCTTCGTAATGATTTAAAGGTGGTAAATCTGTTCGGGACTTTTTGTAATCATTTATAGGAATATTCGCAATCATAATAATGATCATAGATGCAAGATTATAAAATTTTGACTATTTATGTAATTATTGAAACTATATGGTAGATTTCGTTATTTTTGCAAATTTATGATATTTTCAATTTTTAACCTTGTAGTTTGAAAATGTACATATTATTATAAATCTTGTATTTTAGAGTTTCACGTATTGAAAACATAAGTTTAGATTGTAACCATAAGTAATTGGGAAATTCCATATCGGACCGTGGAACGGCCCGTTAGCATCTAACGGCTTGTTATGGTTGTTAGAGCATCTAACGGCTTGTTATGGTTGTTAGAGTCTTTTATCAAATCTTTCGACACAATAATATAACATTCCCGCAATTTCTTAAGAACTAATCCTTAAGTCTTAATGAGTCTCGTGTTCATTTATTCTTATCATTTCATTAGGATAACCTTGGGGTTCTCTTACATCTCGGCGTCCTTTCTCGATTCTCGCGCTAATATCCAAGTGAGTATTCGTAGCCATGTCTTCATTATTTGTTTTGGGGTGTTACATGTACCATATCTCAAACTCTATATCAAACTCTGAATACTTTACTCAAAAACTATATACAGCTCTGTGCTCGTTATGTATGTTTTAATATGTTAGACTTGTTTGATTTATTGTTGTGGTTATGTTCATACTCATACTCAAACTCATATTCTACACATAATCATTAACACTAAAAATTCCAGGATAAAAATAATAGATATTGGCTTGACCGCCCACCAAACTTGACAGGTAATTGGGTCTGGTGATTGGAAACCTAATATTCAGGGTTGATTCACACTCTATTATATGCTCTATATCATTAATCATCTGTCATTTGTGAACTTACACTACACATGGATCACATACTTTATGCTAATACTTTACACTAACGCTATACACAAAACCTATGTTTGTTCACCAACTATTTATAGCTGACATTTATGTTGTACATTTTGTAGGAAATGTTGTCTGATATGAAGGACTTGATATGGACACGTAGGATACTCTTGGACCTAGTTGAGACCTTCATAAAGATTGTTAGATTTGTTTGTTTGTTTTATTGGGTTATGTGTTGGATTATGTATTTTCAGTTATTAATGAAATGGATTTCGATTAAGATATATCGTAACTTTAAATTAGTGTGTGAGCATATGGACAATCCTCGCGCCCTGATATTTCTTTCCGTCGGTTGGGGTGAGACACCTCTGACCGCCTATTTTCCTTTAGATGTTTAAAATATTGAATAGTCAGTGGTCTTCTTCATTGAAACTGATTTTGGGGCTTCGTCGACCGATTTTGCTTTAATAGTGAAGAATCAGTGGTGGTTGTGCTCCATCTCATCTGTCGTATAAACGACCCATCGCAACAGACCAGGGGAGCTTCAATAATGAAGAATCATGTCACACCCCCAATTCCCACTAACGGAGTTTAACCGTGTGGGGTGTGAACCAGATCAGGACCCGAGTCATTAGTTACATTAAACATAAGTTGAGGGTTCAAAATGTAAATATATTTCCAAACGGGAAATATCAATCAGAGTTAAAGTTTAGCGGAAGCTCGTGAAAGTCATGTTGCGCAAAAACAAGCGCCCGATAAGTAAATACCAGTTCAAGTTGAAAAAGTTTTGAAAATGAATTCCCAAAATAAAAGGTTTAGCCAACGTACGTGCCCAAAATCAGATTCTCCTAGCGTCCTGCAAAGCATGCATAAGAGCAAGTGTCAACTAATGTTGGTGAGTTCACATAAGCACATAAGTATAACTAGTATAGTTATGCAGTACGAATACAACAGTTTTTATTCGTATATAAGCATGTATATTAACAGTACAATCCATATCGTAGGTAGCGAGCCTAAGTTCATGTCACTAAAACGTTCGCAACCGAAGCTGACCAATTAGTTGTAGGAATAATCCTTACGTGGTTTGCCTTCCCCGTGTCTTCTCGATCACGGTAAGTTAGGCTGACATTGTCCTCAGTCCGACCGCCAGTCGGGTGGTGCATCTCGTGCCCGCTGAGTGGGGTTTGTCAGACCCCAGTAGTACTACCCAATATCCCCTCGCTATAAACTATTAACGGTTCGATAAGTAAGGACTTTCAAAGATAAGCATTTTACGTGAACATGTGATATATGTTGGATTTCTACTTTAATCATACATAAACGTTGTCGTGTTATCACCCTAACCCGGGTGTAACGTGTTTGCGTGTGTTATCGTCCAAAACCGGACGTAACGTAAAGGTTGTGAAACTCACCTTAGGGTGCGCTGCTACAATTTAGTAAGACTCCGAGTCTTGCGTAACTACCAAGCACCTATTGAATTTACATACGTAAGTGTGTGTTTGCACATGAGTAACATAGCCTAGACGATGGTTCAATAACAAGTAATTCCAAATATGATGCAGGTGACAAATTCAACACGTGATGAAAATCATTTTCTAACAAATGCGTCGGAGACGACATTTAGACACAACCACAAGGATTTTACAAAAACCGATGCGGGTATATTATTATCAATAATATATGTAAAGAAGATCGGGAAAAACGTATATGTTCATAGTTATAAATATATGGATGTAGTCAAACGTGTGTAAAATAAAACGTCTTATATATATATATATATATATATATATATATATATATATATATATATATATATATATATATATATATCGTTTCAAGTTTCAAGAGTTTAAAGAAAAGTTTTTTTTTTAACGTTCGCATGTATATAGATACATGACAATAAGTTAAATATGACTATTTTTCCATGTTCAAAACTGATTTATATTAATACAAATGAAATCACCAAGTTTTGATTCTTTTAAATCATAAAATTTCCATAACAAAGAAAAACTTCCACGAGTACCCTAACGGGGTCCATGAAAACTTCACGGATCGATAATTTTATAAAGAACAATTTGGTTTTAGACCAAAAGATAGTTTAAAATCACTAAAAAGAAATAAAAATCAGGAAAGTGGTGGTGACGGGACTCGAACCCGTGACCTCTGGTTTGAAACACAACGCCTCACCATTGGGGCGGGTTGTGGTTTTGTTAACAGTTTTGAACAGGAAATCTTTTGTTTATTCAGTCTTGCGAGAAAACAATTCACAGAAGAGTAACTAAAAAGAATAGGGTTCCCGGGAGTCGAACTCGAGACCACTCCGTTTGGAAACAGTGGGCTTGGCCACTACGCTGGATCTTAAGTTTGGTTTTTAAGCAATCAATCAAATACTTAACATAGCATGCAGCCCAGTCATCTTCTCCATTCTAAACCCTAATGTTCACGTCGCCACAAAAAAAAATTTCTTAACAAGAATCGCTAGAAAACGAACAGGGAACGAACGAGATGATTATTAACCATACAATCGACTAAAGTGGGTTTCTCGGATTACCTACGCTGTATGACGAGCTTCGAACACGAGCGATGGCGATGGCGGTGAACTCGGTTGGCGACTCGACCCCGACACCGGAACCCGTCTGTGATGCCTGCAAACGCTGTTGTGCTCGCTCTCGGTAATTGGTAGCGCCAAACGGAAACGCCCACAATGATTGGGAAACAGAAACAATTGGTGGCGAAGGGCTGTGCCGGATCGAGCTTAGAACTCGGGGTAGTGGCCGGATTTCCTGGTCCGCCGGGAAGATGAATAACGCGCGAGAGAGAGAGACAGAGATGAATGGTGAACCTCTATGGATGTCAAATGATTAGGAAGTATGAGTGATTGAGGCTTGTTATTTGAAATTGGTTGCTCGTCGCTTGAGAAACCGTAACCGAAACCAACTTAAACGGCGATTGTTTTTCCTTCGGTTTCCGGTGAGATAAACTGTCGAACTCATGAAGTCATTAATTTGACTTTGTGAATTGGCAAAAACAGTCCCTGGATATTTACAAGAAAGGGAAGCAAGTTCCAATAATTACAGCATAGTCCCTCCAGGTTTGATTAATCAAATAATAGTTTGGAGAATGACATGAATCACCCCTCAAGGTTTAGAAGCGCCTAACAGACACTAACGGGGTCTAACGAAGAGTAACTTAGCGATGATTATTCGAGCATACATCACAACATAATTAACGAACGAAGTTGTATAAAAATATAACCTATATACATTTCACATAAAATCATAGCTATATCCCAATAACTATACATTTTTAAATTCATATAAAACTATAGAAACGCTTCGTGTAATTTACGTAACAGACCGTCACATAAAATCATAAAATGACATGCGTATATATATACATATATACCACGTAAAAATAATAAATATAATTGCCACATAAAATGACAAAACTTTTTCGTAAGATCATAAAATATAATTTATACAAAATTATAAATTGTATACATTCAAGTAAGTTACCCGACGTCTAGACTCATGTGCAATGTTCGTGTAACTATTCTAGTTAACTGAGGTAACGGACGTTATCAAAATATAACACAAGTTATTAACGGGGTTAACCTGGGAAATTGCCGGTTGTCACATCATCCCCTTGTTAAGGAATTTTCGTCCCGAAAATTGCCTTAAGTTGCTACGGTTTCTGTGGAAGGAAAAGAAAAATTTTAGGGTTGCTACATCATCCCCTTGTTAAGGAAATTTTGTCCCAAAATTTAACTCATACCTTAATTAGATGTTTACGCTTGATCAAATAGGTGAGGATATTTCTTTCTCATCTGATCTTCACGTTCCCACGTGAACTCTGGTCCACGTTTAGATTGCCATCTCACTTTGACGATGGGAATTTTACTTCGTTTCAAGGTTTTCTCCTCACGGCCCATGATTTCCACGGGTTGTTCGATAAATCGCAGTTGTTCATCGATTCGCAGTTCTTCTACTGGAACTATGAGAGTGTCGTCTGCTAAACACTTTCTCAGGTTCGAAACGTGAAACACGTTGTGCACTCCATCTAATTCGGGAGGTAAGTTTAAACGGTAAGCCACCGGACCAATAGTTTCGGTGATCTCGAATGGTCCTACATAGCGGGGATTCAACTTCCCGCGCTTGCCAAAGCGTACAATGCCTTTCCAAGGCGATACTTTCAGTATTACTTTGTCGCCGACTTTAAATTATAATGGCCTTCGGCGTTTATCTGCATAACTCTTTTGTCTTTCTCTTGCCGCTTTCATGCGGTTTCTGCTCTGCATGATTCTTTCTGTGATCTCATGCACTAGTTCAGGTCCAGTGAGTTGGCTCTCACCGACCTCGGCCCAACAGACCGACGATCTGCATTTTTGTCCGTAAAGAGCCTCAAATGGAGCGGCTCCAATACTGGTGTGGTAGCTGTTGTTATAGGAGAATTCTACCAGTGGTAAATGAGTTTCCCAAATTTTCCCGAAGTCGAGCACACATGCTCTAAACATATCCTCGAGAGTTTGGATGGTACGTTCAGTTTGTCCATCTGTTTGAGGATGATACGCGGTACTCATATCTAAGCGACTGCCCATTGCTGCTTGTAAGGATCTCCAAAAATTTGAAGCAAACCTAGGGTCTCGGTCAGAGATAATAGATAAAAGCACTCCGTGAAGCTTGACAATCTCCTTGAGGTATATCTTTGCAAGCTTCTCTGTTTTGTCACTTTCCTTGATAGCTAGGAAATGAGCGGATTTTGTTAACCGGTCAACGATAACCCATATCATATCGCAACCACCAGAAGAATGGGGTAATCCCGTGATGAAATCCATCGAGATTTCTTCCCATTTCCATTCAGGAATTTTGGGTTGTTGCAGTAATCCTGCTGGCTTTTGATGTTCCGTTTTGACCATTGTGCACGTCAAGTACTTTGCTAACATATCTAGCGATGTCAGCTTTCATATTGGGCCACCAATATAACCCCTTTAGGTCTTGATACATTTTGTCTGAACCAGGATGGATCGAATAACGAGACTTGTGAGCCTCGTCCATCACCAGTTCTCTAAGATTCCCATGCAAAGGTACCCATATACGGTCATTGTAATAACGAAGTCCATCAGACTTAACTTCAGAAGTTCCATATATGTCACGTAATGATTCAGACCCGAAATTTTCCTCCTTTAGGGCCTCTTTCTGAGCATCCCGGAGTCTATCCGGTAGCCCCGTGTGGATCGTTAATTGGAGAGCTCGAACCCTTCTTGGTTTGACATGCTCCTTTCTACTCAAGGCATCGGCCACCACTAATGGCGAAGGTTAGTTGAGACCGGGGGGGGCGACCGCCCCCCCCCCCCCCCCGGTTTTTTTCGGCCGTAGTGCTAATTTTTGCGATTTTTGAAATTTTTTTTATATATATTGAGAATCGCCCCCCCCGGAATTAGGATCCATGACTCTTCGTCCCCCCAAACTTTCCGTCCAAGCTTCGCTAGTGGCCACCACGTTGGCCTTGCCTGGATGATACTTTATTGCTAAATCGTAGTCGTTTAGCAATTCGACCCACCTACGTTGCCTCATGTTGAGTTCCTTCTGTTCGAATATGTGCTGGAGGCTCTTGTGATCAGCGAATATCGTACACTTGGTTCCATATAAGTAGTGTCTCCAAAATTTCAAGGCAAATACAATAGCGCCCAACTCTAGGTCGTGAGTTGTGTAATTCTTCTCATGGGACTTTAGTTGCCTTGACCCGTATGCGATGACTTTACCTCTTTGCATTAATACACATCCGAGTCCTTGGATTGACACGTCACAATAGACCTCGAAGTCGTCAATCCCATCAGGTAAAGATAATATAGGTGCAGTACAAAGTTTCTCTTTCAAAGTTTGGAAGGCTGCCTCTTCCTTGTCACCCCATCTGTACTGAACCCCTTTGTGCGTAAGAGCGGTCAATGGTTGAGCTAACTGAGAAAATCTCTTTATAAAATGACGGTAGTAACCCGCTAAACCTAGGAATTGGCGAATTTTCGTAGGAGCTCTAGGGGTAGGCCAATTTTTTAATGGCCTCGATCTTGGCTGGGTCAACGTGAATACCTTGCTCGTTGACGATGTGACCCAGAAATTGAACCTCTCAGATCCAGAAATCGCACTTAGAGAATTTCGCATAGAGTTGTTCTTTCTTTAACAATTCTAAGATTAACCGAAGATGTTCCTCGTGTTCTTCCTTTGTCTTGGAGTAGATGAGGATATCGTCAATAAACACTATGACGAATTTATCTAGGTAGGGCTTGCACACACGGTTCATGAGATCCATGAACACGACTGTGAATTGGTCAGCCCAAAAGGCATGACTAAGAATTCATAATGACCGTATCGTGTTCTGAAGGCTGTCTTTTCTATATCCTCATCGCGGACTCGAAGCTGATGATAGCCAAACCTTAAATCAATCTTGGAATAGTAACTGGATCCTTGAAGCTGGTCAAAGAGATCGTCTATTCGTGGAAGAGGGTATCGATTCTTGATAGTGACTTTGTTGAGTTCGCGGTAATCAATGCACATCCTAAATGTGCCATCCTTTTTTTTTACGAACAATACCGGTGCTCCCCATGGAGACGAGCTAGGTCCAATATAACCCTTATCTAACAGTTCTTGCATTTGTGTAGATAGCTCATTCAATTCATTCACCACTAGACGATATGGAGCCCACACGATCGGAGCTGCTCCCGGAGCGAGGTCAATCCCAGATTCTACTTGCCGAAGCAGAGGGAGACCTGGTAATCCCTCAGGAAATACCTCTGGGTAATCACGCACGATCGGGAAGTCTTTAATTTTTCTCTCTACCCTGGTTTGGTCCGTAACTGTGGCTAGGATTGCCACGTGCCCTTTCCGAAGACACTTCTGCGCTTTAAGGTATGATATGATTCCGGAGGCAACACCTCCCTTTTCGCCCTGAATTGAGAGTACTTCTCCTCCTGCTATGGGTATTCTTATGACCTTTTCTTAACAGACAATTTCCGCCTGATGTTTGGATAGCCAATCCATGCCCACTATCACGTCGAAACTACCGATGGTAAAAGGCATAAGGTCTATACTTAGTTTATGACCAGCTAGTTCTAATGTGCAGTTTTCAACCAAGTGAGTGGTGTCAAGAAGCTTACCATTTGCTAATTCAACCGTATACCTAGCTTTTAGTGGAGTTTGGGTAGCCTTAATCAACTTACAGAACTTAGACGAGATAAAACTTTTCTCAGCACCAGTATCAAATAAGACATTTGCGAAGTAGTTGTTTAGAAGAAACTTACCGGTAATGACGTTGGTATCGTTTCTTGCTTCATTGGAACTCATAACGAAAGCTCGCCCCTTGGCTCCATCTCCACCATTCCTACCACCATCACCACCGTTGTTATTGTTGTTACGGTGGTTGTTGTTGTTGCCAGCATTGTTGTTGTTGTTACTAGAGTCGTCATCTCTCTTTCTTTTCCCGTCTAGGGCAGTTTTGGGGACCTTTCTGGATGGCAACGTTCCTTGCTCTATGGCCTGGTCAGTCCGCTTATGAGCCAACCTGATAGCATTCTGCACATTTGCAGGGTTTGAGGCAGTAACCATCCCCTTGATTTGTGGAGCTAACCCATCCACATACCGTTCAGTCCTTTTGAAATCAGCATCAACCATCGTAGGACGCAGCACCGCGTACTCATGGTAGCGAGCGGTGTACTCTTCAACCTCAGAACTTACCATTTTCAAGTTCTGGAACTCACCTTCCAACCTTTTAACCTGATCGCGAGGACAATACTCCTCCATGATGGCATCCTTGAATTCCTGCCAAGTCATAGCATTCGCTGCATCGAGCCCTAACATTTGGATTTGCGCGTTCCACCAAGTGAGGGCAGCTCCCTCGAGTGTAGCGGTTGCGAAATTGACCCGATTTGCAGCTAGGCAGTTGCACATTGAGAGTACCTTTTCTAATTTCTCGAGCCATTGCAGCAGACCCACGGCTCCTTCATCACCCTTGAATGTGAGCAGCTTACAATCCATGTAAGTTTTGAAGGTGCATTGAGCTGGGCCTGGATTCGTTTCAATGAAATTATTTCGGAGAATAATTTTGGAAAGTGACAGAAGGGAAAAAAAATGTAGTCAATTTTTCGTCTGTTTTACTTATCACCGTTATTGTTTCCTTGCACTTGAGCCACAACGAGTGTTGCCGTAACATTTTCATTTATCAAAGTTTGGATCTCAGCTGCTGTGAGGTGTTCAGCCATGATTTTGTTTGTCATACAAACATTCAAATGATTAATATACCCAATATTAATTTCATTAAGCACTAAACAATTATTCATGCATCCATCCATCACACGACATAATTTTTAGAAACACATTGGTAAGATAAAGATGTAATATCCATTACAAAATTTAAAATCCAACCATAAGGTATCTCGGTATTTGAAAACATTCAAAATAAAATGAACACCCAGTCAAATTTATTTCAAAGTAACAAAATAGGAGAAAAGAAGACGGATTAGATCATGGATCAATAACATCTGGTTCTTCCTCCATGTCCTCTTGAGGCTCCTCCTCAAAAGATTCTTTTTCGAAGGGTTCCTCCTCTTCATCCTGAACAGGAGCACCTTGAACCTGCAGGGCTGCCATTTGCACTTGGAGGGTGGCGACCTGCACCGCAAGTGTCGCATTGGAGTGGTGAAGCGCTGCATTGGAATGTTGGAGTTCAGCAATCTGATGTTGTGCTAGATGCAGTTCATGCTCCAAACCTGCTGGATTGGGTCGTGACTCAAGCTTGGTGACCCTATTACGGATACCCATTACCCCCTGGGACAAGTTGTAGTGGTAGGTTTCCTGCTCCCTTTGATCGGCCCGCAATCGCTCAATTTCTCTATCGCGTGTGCGATTGCTGATGGAATTTTGTCTGGTTTCTCCAAGAGTGTTGTCATACGCTGCAATCAATCCCGCAACGACCCGTTGCAAATCAAAGGGTAAGCCAACCCTGTCTGGTACATGAAACATATCAAGCAACCGATATGTTGTCGGATTCAGCCAGCTGTAATCGTCTGGTGCACGTCTATCAGGACGTATATGCTGAACCCCGTTAATAACTTGTGTTATATTTTGATAACGTCCGTTACCTCAGTTAACTAGAATAGTTACACGAACATTGCACATGAGTCTAGACGTCGGGTAACTTACTTGAATGTATACAATTTATAATTTTGTATAAATTATATTTTATGATCTTACGAAAAAGTTTTGTCATTTTATGTGGCAATTATATTTATTATTTTTACGTGGTATATATGTATATATATACGCATGTCATTTTATGATTTTATGTGACGGTCTGTTACGTAAATTACACGAAGCGTTTCTATAGTTTTATATGAATTTAAAAATGTATAGTTATTGGGATATAGCTATGATTTTATGTGAAATGTATATAGGTTATATTTTTATACAACTTCGTTCGTTAATTATGTTGTGACGTATGCTCGAATAATCATCGCTAAGTTACTCTTCGTTAGACCCCGTTAGTGTCTGTTAGGCGCTTCTAAACCTTGAGGGGTGATTCATGTCATTCTCCAAACTATTATTTGATTAATCAAACCTGGAGGGACTATGCTGTAATTATTGGAACTTGCTTCCCTTTCTTGTAAATATCCAGGGACTGTTTTTGCCAATTCACAAAGTCAAATTAATGACTTCATGAGTTCGACAGTTTATCTCACCGGAAACCGAAGGAAAAACAATCGCCGTTTAAGTTGGTTTCGGTTACGGTTTCTCAAGCGACGAGCAACCAATTTCAAATAACAAGCCTCAATCACTCATACTTCCTAATCATTTGACATCCATAGAGGTTCACCATTCATCTCTGTCTCTCTCTCTCGCGCGTTATTCATCTTCCCGGCGGACCAGGAAATCCGGCCACTACCCCGAGTTCTAAGCTCGATCCGGCACAGCCCTTCGCCACCAATTGTTTCTGTTTCCCAATCATTGTGGGCGTTTCCGTTTGGCGCTACCAATTACCGAGAGCGAGCACAGCAGCGTTTGCAGGCATCACAGACGGGTTCCGGTGTCGGGGTCGAGTCGCCAACCGAGTTCACCGCCATCGCCATCGCTCGTGTTCGAAGCTCGTCATACAGCGTAGGTAATCCGAGAAACCCACTTTAGTCGATTGTATGGTTAATAATCATCTCGTTCGTTCCCTGTTCGTTTTCTGCGATTCTTGTTAAGAAATTTTTTTTTGTGGCGACGTGAACATTAGGGTTTAGAATGGAGAAGATGACTGGGCTGCATGCTATGTTAAGTATTTGATTGATTGCTTAAAAACCAAACTTAAGATCCAGCGTAGTGGCCAAGCCCACTGTTTCCAAACGGAGTGGTCTCGAGTTCGACTCCCGGGAACCCTATTCTTTTTAGTTACTCTTCTGTGAATTGTTTTCTCGCAAGACTGAATAAACAAAAGATTTCCTGTCCAAAACTGTTAACAAAACCACAACCCGCCCCAATGGTGAGGCGTTGTGTTTCAAACCAGAGGTCACGGGTTCGAGTCCCGTCACCACCACTTTCCTGATTTTTATTTCTTTTTAGTGATTTTAAACTATCTTTTGGTCTAAAACCAAATTGTTCTTTATAAAATTATCGATCCGTGAAGTTTTCATGGACCCCGTTAGGGTACTCGTGGAAGTTTTTCTTTGTTATGGAAATTTTATGATTTAAAAGAATCAAAACTTGGTGATTTCATTTGTATTAATATAAATCAGTTTTGAACATGGAAAAATAGTCATATTTAACTTATTGTCATGTATCTATATACATGCGAACGTTAAAAAAAAAACTTTTCTTTAAACTCTTGAAACTTGAAACGTATATATATATATATATATATATATATATATATATATATATATATATATATATAAGACGTTTTATTTTACACACGTTTGACTACATCCATATATTTATAACTATGAACATATACGTTTTTCCCGATCTTCTTTACATATATTATTGATAATAATATACCCGCATCGGTTTTTGTAAAATCCTTGTGGTTGTGTCTAAATGTCGTCTCCGACGCATTTGTTAGAAAATGATTTTCATCACGTATTGAATTTGTCACCTGCATCATATTTGGAATTACTTGTTATTGAACCATCGTCTAGGCTATGTTACTCATGTGCAAACACACACTTACGTATGTAAATTCAATAGGTGCTTGGTAGTTACGCAAGACTCGGAGTCTTACTAAATTGTAGCAGCGCACCCTAAGGTGAGTTTCACAACCTTTACGTTACGTCCGGTTTTGGACGATAACACACGCAAACACGTTACACCCGGGTTAGGGTGATAACACGACAACGTTTATGTATGATTAAAGTAGAAATCCAACATATATCACATGTTCACGTAAAATGCTTATCTTTGAAAGTCCTTACTTATCGAACCGTTAATAGTTTATAGCGAGGGGATATTGGGTAGTACTACTGGGGTCTGACAAACCCCACTCAGCGGGCACGAGATGCACCACCCGACTGGCGGTCGGACTGAGGACAATGTCAGCCTAACTTACCGTGATCGAGAAGACACGGGGAAGGCAAACCACGTAAGGATTATTCCTACAACTAACTGGTCAGCTTCGGTTGCGAACGTTTTAGTGACATGAACTTAGGCTCGCTACCTACGATATGGATTGTACTGTTAATATACATGCTTATATACGAATAAAAACTGTTGTATTCGTACTGCATAACTATACTAGTTATACTTATGTGCTTATGTGAACTCACCAACATTAGTTGACACTTGCTCTTATGCATGCTTTGCAGGACGCTAGGAGAATCTGATTTTGGGCACGTACGTTGGCTAAACCTTTTATTTTGGGCACAAACAAACAAATCTAACAATCTTTATGAAGGTCTCAACTAGGTCCAAGAGTATCCTACGTGTCCATATCAAGTCCTTCATATCAGACAACATTTCCTACAAAATGTACAACATAAATGTCAGCTATAAATAGTTGGTGAACAAACATAGGTTTTGTGTATAGCGTTAGTGTAAAGTATTAGCATAAAGTATGTGATCCATGTGTAGTGTAAGTTCACAAATGACAGATGATTAATGATATAGAGCATATAATAGAGTGTGAATCAACCCTGAATATTAGGTTTCCAATCACCAGACCCAATTACCTGTCAAGTTTGGTGGGCGGTCAAGCCAATATCTATTATTTTTATCCTGGAATTTTTAGTGTTAATGATTATGTGTAGAATATGAGTTTGAGTATGAGTATGAACACAACCACAACAATAAATCAAACAAGTCTAACATATTAAAACATACATAACGAGCACAGAGCTGTATATAGTTTTTGAGTAAAGTATTCAGAGTTTGATATAGAGTTTGAGATATGGTACATGTAACACCCCAAAACAAATAATGAAGACATGGCTACGAATACTCACTTGGATAGCGCGAGAATCGAGAAATGACGCCGAGATGTAAGAGAACCCCAAGGTTATCCTAATGAAATGATAAGAATAAATGAACACGAGACTCATTAAGACTTAAGGATTAGTTCTTAAGAAATTGCGGGAATGTTATATTATTGTGTCGAAAGATTTGATAAAAGACTCTAACAACCATAACAAGCCGTTAGATGCTAACGGGCCGTTCCACGGTCCGATATGGAATTTCCCAATTACTTATGGTTACAATCTAAACTTATGTTTTCAATACGTGAAACTCTAAAATACAAGATTTATAATAATATGTACATTTTCAAACTACAAGGTTAAAAATTGAAAATATCATAAATTTGCAAAAATAACGAAACCTACCATATAGTTTCAATAATTACATAAATAGTCAAAATTTTATAATCTTGCATCTATGATCATTATTATGATTGCGAATATTCCTATAAATGATTACAAAAAGTCCCGAACAGATTTACCACCTTTAAATCATTACGAAGACAACCGATTGATGGATTGTATAGAAAAGTCTTAGTTTTTAATGTGTTATAATCAAAGATCCAAACTTTATGATAAAAATTATGTTTTGAAAGGGTGACTGATGTTAGTCCAATGTGTCATCGTAATTGTTATTAATTGGTTATTTTTATTTATGATAACGGTTGGATTACGTTGCATTTTCACGGTTTTTGTGTTTCGAGGTACCAGGAGCTAAACATGTTACATACGAGCTTTTATGAAGAATCTGAAGCTGATTGGTACAGAGGTCGAGAAACGATCGGGAACGAGTGAAGACGTAGAAGAATTGAAGAAAAATTCCCAAGATCAAGATCAGGGCGGTACGCCCAGGAATGAAGACAGCAGGTCGGTACGCCCTGAATTGTTGAAACCAACCGAATTTAGAAATCCGGAGAATTACACATTTTGGGGCGGTACGCCCCGAATTGGTCGATAGAAAGATAAAGTTAGGGTTTAGGTATTTAAACTTATTTATTAAGTTTTTGTAATTTACGAACTAGAGAGACTTGGAGGCGATTTTCTGGAGTTCTTGCTAGGGTTTTGACGATTTCTGACTGTTTGTTTGATAAGGTATTCAAGTTTAATGCAATTTTACTTTGAAATCATGTTTTCATTAGCCATGTCCGGCTAATCACCCCATAACTACTTTTGGTGATTGGTTTGTGACATCGTTCTGTTTTTAATCGGTTAATTGCTAATTGTTCCGGTTTTCCTTGCAACCGTTGAGCACCCGCATGCTGAATTTGTTTAACTAACTAGTAAATTATGGTTTTAATGGTAAACTGTCATGATCTAGCACTTTCTTGCGGCAAGAAGTAAGTAGCTCATTAGAAACTTAAGGTATTAGGTCAATTAGGCAATTGGGGGGCATGTCTATGTGTCATTAGCAATTAGTTAGATTTTGCCCAGATCGGTAACCAACCAGGATCCAAAAGTAATTAGCTTTCCCATATTTGATAGTTAATCAATTTTCTAGTTCTAAGTTAGTTAATTTTTAATTAAATCACCCCAACCAATCAAAACAGCCAAGAGGCAATCTAGTTTAATTTTAGGTTAATTGGTAATTTTAGTTAAGTAGTTAATAGTTAATTCAATTAATTGATCAATTTCCACATATTCCCTAAGTTCGATACCCCTAGCTTCC
>JBCNJP010000007.1:10202509-10256483 GCA_039602395.1 Deinandra increscens subsp. villosa | reverse complement strand
AGGAAATCGTAAATTGTAAATAGGAAGCTTAACATTGAAGAAAACTTGAGGTGGTATTTATACCACCTCATGAACATACAAGGCCAATCATAAACCTAATCTAGCCCAATCATAAACACTAGTAAACGGCCCACATTGATCTTAAACCCAAGCCCAAGCCCATATCTAATAGAAAACTAGTCCACTAATCTAAATAAACCCTCTAAGCCCAGCCCAACTAATTTAATATTACAAGCCTCATAATCTAGCCTCTACACAACCTACTAGTCTCAAGTACCCTCCTATGTATTGCAAGCAAGTTACCTCTGATCTGCAATAGACTTACGGATGCACGCGATCGTTAGAAAGACTATGCTGACGCATGACGCGAACCCTTAGAAATTTAAGGGGGTTCAAAACCTTATTACATGTAATGCCTTGGATAGGCGATAATTAGGGACGAAAGATCCTTGTTTGCATTGGAACTGTCAGGATTCAATGAAGGATCTGTTCGAAAGATAATCAACCCGAACTACTCCGTAAGACCAATGGAGTCCCCGACACATTTCATTTCCCGATAAACCGAAAACTCAAGTATGAGCAAAGCTTAGGCTAATCATGTAAGCCAAATCACAATTGTGGGTGCACACATAATTGTAATTTGAACTGCATGAAAATCTTGGTAGCGCCCATTCATGAGTAATCATGACTTGTCCAGAAACCTTCAAACTCAAAACCTCGTTCATCCGTGTCTCAATCCTTATTCTTTTATCAAACTATTGGGATTTATCTACCGACTTCGTTGATAAACCATAACAATCTAGGATCCTACGATCCAAACATCAAATCAGAGTTTCACTCCCAACGTGATAGATCACTGAAAACTATTATACTTAATCACAATGTCGCATAGCAAAGCGGTAACCAGATTTGACCAAAATCACCCTTAAATTGTCCGCTGATGCAGCGCCATCAATCGACATTGTCTGAATTTCGGGATGAAATTCTCTTAACAGGGGGAGAATGTGACAACCCGTAAAAATTTCCAGGTCAAACCCATAACTTTGACTTTTATTATTAGTGCTAATACGTGCATTATCTATTAATTATCTGATCATTGCCTGTTAACTATAATATATATAACCGTCTAAATATTTCCCTGAGTTTGTATCAATGATTTTTGTTCAATTTAAAAATCAAGAAAGTCCACTAATGAATTAGTGGAATTTAAATAACAAGAAACTATATAAAAATGTAACTTTTTATATATTTCTTCACTCGGTGTCCGAACTGACTTTCCGACACGACAAAAATTAAAGTAATTTTTATATAATCAAAAGTTTTATCAAGACTTGGACTCCCCGACCCATTTCACTCAGAAAAATTCAAACGCCAACCGAACCTCGAACCCGTAACCCGACCCATTAACCGGCCCATTTACCAAACCGTGAACCGGTTATCCGGCCCAGTTACCCGGCCCAATCCCAAACCGGCCCAACTTATATTTTGTTATATATTTCGGCCCAACCTTTTCAAGCCCAAACCTTTATATTTAACCCAAGCCCGAAGACCCGACCTGATGGCCTGCGGCATAGCCCGGCCCAGTCGCCTTCGTTTTCTCGGTTGGGCTCGCTGGCGGCCCAAGTCGGCCCAAACTTCCTTTTTCTTGTGATCGGCCCAAGCAACCAAAGTCCACCACCTTTATTTTTTATAGATCTCCTACAAATGATATATTTACTTGGACTTTATTTAAAATAAAATGCTAAGCTAGATCCTACCTATTAAACATAAGCCTAATTACCTAAAGATGCCAATCAAATCCTTCCTTAGTTGGCATCCTTAAAACTCTTTGGACAAAACCTATAACCTTTGTATAAGAATCACCATGGATCTCCTTAACCTACTATAAAACCCCAAGTGATCTCCACAAAACACCACACCTCAAACACTTTCATAACACCCACATCACTTTTTCAATGGTCCCTCACGTCTCTCCCTTCCTCATCTCGGCCGATCAACTACTCACCCCATCCCATGAATTAAACTTTTTCACTAAAATTACTTTTGCTCCTACCTAGCCACATGGGGTTGTTTAACCCACGTGGAACCCCAACTCACTTTGTGAGTTCTCTTTTCCTTAGTCCACAAGAGTCCACAAAAGGACACCTATCCAAATTCTTAATTAATTATTTGGAGCCCCCTTCCTGCTTCACCATTTCGACCAAAAAGCCAACACACATTTAAATAAATAGTCAATTTAATTTATTTATTCATTTCAACCTATTACTCCACGTTGGTAGCTAAGCCAACACAAACCATTTGCTGTTTCAAATTAGTTCCCATCATCATTAATCTACGGACCATAATACCAAAAACCGTGAGTCTTTTCCATCTCCTTTTCCTTACATTCCTATACTTGAATCATCACCCCAAACACCAACAAGTCTTGATATAACTTAAAACAATTCTTTCTCTAATCCTCTAAAAACCAACACTTGGGTTAAATAATGCAAGTGACTTGATCTAACACATTCTTTGGTGCCTTAAGGCTTAATGTTACCAAGATGTGGGGTTATACACTAAAGAAACCAAATTTGAGAGTATTGTGTATCAAAACCTAGATCATTTATATTTTCTTTCATTTAATTAATTGTCATTTAAATTCTTGCAATTTATTTACTTGTTATTTAATTATCTTGGTCCTAACACTATTGTGTTAGTAGATTTGTCCTAATACTTCAAGTATTAGTAGATTTGTTCAATATCTTTTTTTTTTGAACATAAAGGTCCTAGCTTTGGCTAGTGGATTATTTATTTTTATTGTTATAAATAACTAACTCATGACTTAAACAAATGATCTAACATCATTAACTTGTTATGAACAAACCCATGACTTAATCCTAACACTTATGTGTTAGTAGAAATCTAAATAAGTCATGAAAATATAAAATATAATCACTTAACAAGTTAGATGACCAATTAAAACCATGAAATTAATAAACAAAGACTTGTTTAAAAAAAATTAATAAATCAAATATTCCTAAAGACATGGAATAATTGTATTTTTGGACTTTAAAAAGACTTGGATTCTATAAAATAATCTCAAGTCAACTTGTTATAAAATGTTTAACGTTTCGACGCCAAACATTTTGACTTGGAAAATAATCATTGACAATTTCTAAATGAAAACGTTCGCATTTTAAGTGGTAACGTAAAACGCTATCGACGTTTTAAACGTCAAATAATTATATTGAACATATAATTATTTTAACACTTATACTTTTAACTTATCAAAAGATGGTCATCTTAACTTAACATGATTATGACTTTTGTCAAATGAATTTATAAAATCCTTTATAAATGTATAAGTATAATACAAAGGCTTGTATTTATTTTTATTTTTTTAAATTACTTATACTATTTCAATAAACCTTGTCACATATTTTCACTTGAAAATATTTATATAATTATTTTGCCAAATAATTATAAAAGATTTAAGTCATGACATATAAATATTGGTTTCGTATATTTATTTGATCAATAAATATATTCAATCGGACTCTCTAAAACAAATACAAACGGGATATTATATCAAGACTTGACCGGTATCGTTTGGGTGACATTATTGTTACTCAATAACCAAATGCCTTATATATATATACATTGTCGTATTATTAGGACGTTATTTGCATGCCTCGATCTCGGATTTGCATACTTGTCCTTAATTCGCCTCGATCAGGTGAGTTTCACGGCCCCTTTTCTCTTTAAACTGTTTTATACTCTCGGGGGAGAATTCATGAAACAACAAAGCTTTATACATTCTTTTGACTTGTATAAAATGATCCTTTCTTTTAAATTATTTTAAATATCTTGTGGATCATTCCTGAATCAAACCAACAAACTGTTACCTGACATTATGGTTACTGTACCGAAGTGATGGTTACATGTTCTTTTACCGTATCCCAGGAGTACAGAGTCGTTATAAACGTTTGTACAACCAAATCCCACTATTAATTGAGTTCGATTAATTCTTTACGAAACGATAACTAGTGAATAGATCTATTTGGGTTGACAACCCTACCCAGATTGGTTGCTCCAATCCCAACTCCGGCAATTGTTGAGGGGTACATGTCAGTTATTATGTGTTATTCGGTATTCAGGGATAGAATGCCATGAGTGGGTAATCCGTTAGTAGTCGAATTTGAGGTTCATGTGAGACCATATCAACAAACAACTACAGTAAGTCGAGTAACGTCAAAACCGCACAAACCTTGATGTGCACAAGCCTTTTAACAAACCGTGCAAACCTGATGTGCACAAGTCTTTCAAACAAACTATGCAAACCTTGATGTGCACAAGCCATTCATTAAACTGTGTAAAACTTGACTTACATGACTCTGTTACTACATGTTTTTGTATATCTTAAACTGTTTACAAACCATCTGTAGAATCATCAAACATGTGAACTCACCAACTTTATGTTGACTTTTTAAGCTCATGAATTCTCAGGTATTTAACTGCTGCTTGCTTGGATTGACATTCATCATTAGGACCTGCTTGTTGTTTGGTGTCATAGTCAACACTTAGCGCATTTGAAGTTTTCATCACCATCACATCAACTTGGAAACGTCATACTTTTTAAACATCGACTTTGTACCGTACAATCATTGTTTTACTATCACTACTTTCCGCTGCATCTTGTAAGCCATTTTGTATAAATCAAGATGTTCCTTTTGTTTAATCATATAGCGGTCGTTCAATATATCCATGACTATGACTCCATGACGTCACACGCCTGCGTTCCCGAAAGTTCAGGGTGTGACAATTATTAATAAACACTATGCACGAAAACGTCCAACCTTGACAATTCCCACGTTTGTACTGGCAAAACATACCCGTAACAAAAAGAAATTAAATCAAAGGACTTATAGAATTTCAACAATAAGAAAAATTAAATATAAATAGACTTTTTATATTTTTCTTGAAACAGTGTCGTAAGACATCATATCGACACCCGACGAACACTTTAAGCAAATATTTTATTTAAAACTTTAGTTACTTTCAACTACGTAAACTTATTCGAGTTTAAAAGATATTAAACAAATTATTTATTTTCTGAACACGGTACGCGAGCAAATAAAATAAATAATACTGTAACCTCTAAATAATTAAGTTTTTGACTAAAACTATAGTCGTTCATTAATAACTAAGACTCGTAAATTATTTAGAAACTCGACTCGATCAAAACGCCAAGACGTTTCGGTGTAACTCATTCCGTAACCCGAATTAGGCCCGACGAAGCCCAATAGCCCAAAATTATTTATCCGAGCCCGGAACTCGACCTGATGATCCGACCCGACACCTCAACGATCCGACCCAAACCCTTGGCCCAACACCGGCCCAACCGCCTCTCCCTTTCGGCTTGGGTCTAGTCGGCGGCCAAATCGGCCAGCCCATTTCTATTTTTTTTAGGATTTTGGCCCATCTAAAAATATAAAGCCCACTCTTTTATATTTCTTTTTATAAATATTGGGTCACTTAATTATAAAAAGCCCATCACTTTTTAGTTTTTATAAAAGTTAAACCCCTTGATCTAGTGTGATTAGTAGCATTTTTTATAAAAGTTTCATGCTAAAAATCTCCTCCATGTGTAGATTTTATAAAAAATGATTGAATTTAATAAAGTTTTATAAAATTGAAGCAACCTACAAACTAGATATTTTCTATTTTAACACATGTTTATTTAAACATACAAGTTAACTAAAACCAAGTTAACTAAAACCATACTCACACTCCAACTCATATAGTCTTAGGTGTTGTTTGGTTCGTGGTGAATCATTTGGTACTGAATGAATAAGTTGTCTGTATGGTAAAGAAATGCTCAATCAATAAGATGCTGAATCATTATGTGCTGTTTTTTGGACATCTGAATAACTATATAATAAAATTAAAAAAAAACACTAACAAATCAGTGTGAGAATAAAAAAAATCTATTTTTTCTTTCATGTAGCTTGTCCCATATTGGTATGATAACAAAACATCAAAATTTTATATTGATTACCTTGTCCCATATTGTTGTGAGAACAAAAATTCTATTTTGTTTTTCATTAAGCTTGTCCCACATTGATGTGGGAACAAAAACAAGGTTAGTTTATATATGAAAACATACATGACATATTAAGTTCTTATGTTGTGTTTTACTCCGATATCTACCCGCGCGCAGGGGGGTGCAAATTTGGTAAAATTGCCTTCCCGTACGCACGACCTGCGGTCACGGGTCAAAACGGGTGCGGGTCAAAACGGGTGCGGGTCAGAGCGGGTCAATTTAAAAATTACCTAAATTATCCATTTGTAGACAAAATATAAACAAACTCATAAAATAGAACGTTTTCTATTATATAGATAATATATATATATATATATATATATATATATATATATATATATATATAAATCCAATAATTTCAAAGCTTCAATTGAAATTATTTGTTGCCAATTGAAGGTGTGATTTGTAAAGAACATTCGGTCCCATAATTTCTAAGTTTCTTATTTGTTGCATTTTTATTTGTTCAATCAAAGATATTTCACAAAAGCCAAAATTTCTCTTGATGACATGGTATCTGCAGTCTTTTTATGGATTTTGTTTTTTTTACCTAAAACAGTTTATGCAAAGCTAAAGAAAAGACATATTTTTGTGATTCAGAAAATTGCTCGCTCTAAAATGTGGAATTTTATATTTCTCCTTTCAACATATGAAAAAAAAAGGTTATGAACCTAAAATCGGTTTCAAACCCGACCCGTTTTAGTCAAAGTGGTTACAACTTGATCCAAACCACTAGTTCAATGTCAGTTTGAGATTTCTCAATGATATCCGAATTAAATGAACAATATAAGTAGACATGGATAATAAAACTTGGTTCAAACCCATTACAACTCAATCCAAACCAGTCGGACGATCTGATAGCAACTAGTCTAATACTCACAAAGGTCCATTGATCTTGTTTCTATGCAACTGCGAAATAAGAAAATATACCCAAATGGGATGTGATCAATATGATATTTTATAACAAAATGTACGTAAAAATTAAAACAAAAACAAAGATATTACCTAAATGTCTGTGTTATATGTAGGAATCAATGCTTCAATATCTTCAACAAGTTCTTGCTCCATCTCTTTCTCGCTTTCATCTTAATACATAAACAGAGTAAAAGATATATCAACATTAGTATATTATTTATTAATAGTATATATAAACAATTAATGTAATTACCTTCTAAATCGAACAACCAATCACGTGTGCATAACAGCGCCTCAACATTTGAATATCGTAGTGATGATCGGTATTTACTTAACACTCGACCTCCAATGCTAAATGATGATTCAGAAGCAACCGTGGTGATTGGGATGCTCAAAATATCACGTGCCATTCGAGCCAAATTTGGATACCTCCCTTCATTATCTTTCCAATATTGTAAAACATCGATCTCTATAGTTCGGTCAACTTTCGGTTCCTCCAAATAAGTTGTCACCTCTGATTTTTCTTTCGCAACACTTTCAAATTTGCTTTTAAATGAATCGAATCCATCCAGTTCATCCACCACACCTACACGAGCATTGGAGCTACCGACTATTGAAGAATCATTCTTTGTCTCTAAACGAGTAGCATACTCATCATATAAATTTTGCATGGCCATTAAAATACTATCCACTTTATCATCATATTCTTCTTGTGTCATGTCCAGTCTTGAGAAACAAAACTCAATAAGCTTAAACTTATAACGGGGATCTAGAATAACCGCAATAGACAAGATCATGCTATAATTTTCCCAATATTTATCAAACTTAATTTTCATCTCTTTTGCCATCTGGCTTATAACCTTATCCACATTACCAATCCCCTCTTCAATATGTAACTGAATTTTCCACACTTCATGAAAATACAAGTTAGAAGTAGGATAAGAGCTTCCGGAAAACAAAGTCGTGATGTTATAAAAAGGTTTCAGAAATTCCGTGATCATTTTCACTCTGGTCCACTCCGATTCTGATGGAAAAGCCTTATAACTTGATTCAACTAATGATAACTGCTCATACGCCCCACGATAAGCCAATGCACTATCAAGCATAAGATATGTGGAGTTCCATCTTGTGACTACATCTTGATGCACATGTCTCCCGCATTTTAGGTTTTGTTGCCGTATGCAATCTGCAAACTTAAACTTTCTGGCAGCACTTCCTCTAACAAACTTAACAGACTCCCGAACCTTTTGAATGGCCTCTTCGATTACTTTCAGTCCATCTTGAACGATAAGATTTAATACATGTGCAGAACAACGCACATGAGTAAAATCTCCATCACAAACTAACGCGTTATTCAAACGTAAATGCTTCTTTAAACTGTCAACTAAAACATCATTATACCTGGCATTATCTAGTGTGATGGTAAATACCTTCTTCTCAATGCCCCAATCTGCTAAAAAACTAATCAGGTGCCCAGCTAAAATCGAACCACTATGCGGAGGCGGTATAAAACTAATGTTCAACACTTTTTTTCTCAAGACCCAATCGTCATCTACGTAATGTGCCGTCAATGCCATATATCCATCGGTTGTAATAGAACTCCACAAGTCACAAGTCAAGCATATCTTGCTACTCACTTTTTGTAACGCTTCTTTAAGATTCGTCTTCTCTCTTTCATATATTTTCAAGATATCTGACTTTATAGTGTTTCTTGATATAGGATTCGCATCACTATGTAAAAATTTATGTAACTCTCGAGTTCCTTCGTGCTCAACATAACTAAAAGGGTAGTTATGTTTGATGATAGAGCATGCTAATTTCTCTCGGTACGCGACTTGATCTAAAGGAGCACGTTTTTTTGGTGGACCCGGCTCATCGACATCAAAACATTTAGGGATGTGTCGTTTCATGTTCGACGTTCCAGAATTCCTATTTGAAACATACTCCTGTCCACAAGCACTACATTTTGCTTTCTTATCCCCATTAGGTCCAACCGGTAATCTCTCGAAGTAGTTCCAAACTTTAGAATGATCTTTACTCGAACTAAAAGAACTAGCTTCATCATCATCAACGGTGTTATTCGACATGTTTGCCAAGTGTTTCTTTCAAGTTTCAAGTATAATCTACAAAGAACAATTAAGAATTAAGATGAAAACTAAAGTTATATGAAAATATATAACAAAAACATAATAACATAATGTCTCATGAATCAAGATTTCTTTGTTGAATCTACAAATAAAACATTGATTGTTGTTGCTCTTTAAAACTACAATTATATTTGAGGTTCCAATTATGTTTTTCTTTGTTATGATCCATAAGCATGCCAATCAATACAAATTCATAAGACAAATTCAATTATAAACTCACATATCAAATAAGTACCTCAATTTGAGACTTACATCAAACTTTGGACTTGAAGTACTTAAAGCCTAACAACATCAGAGAGTTTAGAGCCTAACACACAAAAGAAATCCTATGACACTCAATTTTACTAAAACAACCAAGAACATAATTTATACTTTGTAAGTACTTCAAGTCAGAAAACGAAAACTATTAGACTACATCAAAAAATCTGACCACATCCCAATTCCTTACAAAAGTTTCAATCTCCATACAGAACCCACAAAACAATTTTCAATCTCCATACGGAAATTAGGCAAAATAGATTTTTTAACTTCAATTTCAAGAATTAGGGCTAACCTCAAGACATTGATGAAGAAAACATGAATCTGTGTTCGATAGCCTCTGTGTTCAACAGCCTTTGTGTTCGATAGCCTCTCTGTGTTCGATAGCCTCTGTGTTCAGTTGAAAACATGAATCAATGGTCAAACGCCTTCATCAAATTTCCAATTTTCCATACGTAATTGATGAAGAAATCAAATGAAGAATCAAACCTGTAATTGATGACGAGCTTGAATGGCGATGACGAGAGGACGAGCGTAGATGGACGAGGACGATGAGGTTAGATGACGATAAACTGGAGTAGTGTGGATAAGTAGATGACGATGACGGGAGTAGCGTACCAGTTAGGTCAATTAGGGATCTGCGGGTGAATACGTGAAATGAGAATCTCGACCCGCATGACCCGCACTGTTAGGGATTATGTGACGCCCACTCCCAGACTTGGCCCTAGGAGCGGTCACGCATCGGATTTACTCATGAACACAAGGTACAACAGAGATAACTAAAGCAGCGGAAATAAAAACTTTTATTCATATGCCAAGTATTACATAGTAAGAGAGACAAATACAAAAGAGAAATAAACATCTCCACGCCAGTATTTAGAAATGTCTTCTCTTGATAGCTTGACATTGTCTTGATAGTATATGCCACCTAGTTCCTGCTCACATCTCAGTCTTCCCTTTTCGATCCGAAGGTCCAGCCTCATCTGACATACATAACTTAACAAGTCAGCTTACGCTGGTGAGTTCTACGTTTTGGGAAAACTTTACCTTTCGAAGGCACTTAGGTTTGTCAAACACATTTCTGCAATTAGACAATCAAACACAAAGCATATAGCACATATATTCACATATTCTAACCTTGTGAATAAACTAACCTTCTGTTGCTTCGTCATCCTTGTCTCATATTAAATTTTATCTTAGGGAAATAGTGTTTCTACTTGCTTTACGAACACATCGTGTAGCAATGGTCCCTTTAGTTTTGACACTATATAGCTTTGACGCTATCTGGCTTTGACGCCACTTTAGCTTTGACGCTTTCTGGCTTTGACGCCGCTTGGTTTTGACACCATTGGGACAACACTATTTAACTTCTTGTTTCAGAAGCCCCTTACCCACCAATCTTTTCTCGATTACAATCATTAATCTATTCTACTAGAATCATCGAAATGACAATTTATCTTCCTCTAATCATCACCATACAATCAATACATATAACATGCAATTATATCAATTGAGAGTATTTTCACAGAACGTTATGTATATCAGCCCAAAATGGTTTTAAAATATTTAAACAATTTAAAAGAGGGCTCATAGAACTCACCTTAGCTTTGCAAAGCTATTATTCTGGGGTTAAGTTCTTGTGAATCAGTTTCTTAATGCCTTTAATGTAATGTCCCTATCAAGACATCCTAAATGTTACAAATCACATTTAAGAATTACCTCATTATCCAAAACCCAACTTTTTATTGGTTAATACCCTTAATAGTCAAAATGACCATTTTGCCCCTTTTTACATTTTTTGTTATATCTTTATCAATTCTTTGCTCCTTAACGTTTACCGCTCGTGTTTCCTCATGACCGATCATTTGGCGGAATTACTATGAGGAATAGTCACGGGGTTTGGAATTTGGTGACGATCGTTACCGGCCGTGTAGGCGTCATTGACGACCATGAGGCGGAATTACTACAATCGTTACACCGAGTAATTTAATTATAAATTACCAAAATTTGAACTCATACATGTTTAATATATATGTAAACATGTTACCATACCAAAATTCAAGTCCTTATACCTTCCGGATTATTTTATATTAAATATCCATATTCCGAAACCCTAATTACCCATTTTTCTCGTTTCTATAGCAAAACTCATTTTTATACAGAACCATCTTAGGGTATTATCTATTATGACATTTTATAATATCCCTTAAAACGGCAAAGCTTAATTCAAAACCGTTTACTCGATTTGGGCAAAACAATGTCGTGAAAACCCTAATCTTGACCCGTTTCCAAAACTCATACCAAACCTTCACCAATTCTGAAATAAACTTAGGGCTTTCTTAAAACACATCAAATTAGGATTACCTACCAAAATTCAGAGCTTAATTCCCATCCGATCATCCAATTTTACCCAAACAAGCTCAAGAACCCTAATTTGAGCATAGTTTTGAAAGTCATACTTAGAGATTGATTTAGCCAAAACTGAAAGAGGTTATTTTAGGTCTTACCTAATGATGCTTGACTGCAGAAATTCGGATCTTAACTCTTCACCGTTTGAGAGAAATCGACCCCCGAAGTTGCTGATTCGAACTAGTGGTGTTTCGGGTATGATTTCATGTGTACAAGGTGAAAATGGATGATCCAAGGCCTCTATTTATAGTGTAAGGGGTCTCCTCTGGTTAGGACATGTGTTAGGGTGACTAAGCATCCAAAAAGACACGTGTAAGACCCACAAAACGCGGCTGAAACGTGTCAAAAACGAGGCTGTCCACGATCAGCAACGCTATGCGGACCGCATAGGGTTCGTGGCGTGCATGCATGCGGCCCGCATGCTTTCCCAGCCCCACTATTTTCATTTTCAGTCCCCCAAATTCGGTTTTATGCATTTTAACCCCCCTGAACTTCTATTAAATTGTTATTTTATGTACTAAAACATTATAGGATATATTTCTAATGTTTCTAATGCTCGGGACACGTACGATAATATACATATACGTATATATATATATATATATTGATTTATATATATATTTTGCTATTTTGCGTTCTAGCCCCTCAAACTTTACAACACTTATTATTTCATGTAATGGATCATATAAGGATATATTTTTACTACATTCTAAGCCTTAAAATGTTTATAATAGTTATAGATACGTATAATGTCCATATACGTTGATAACTTTACATAAATTACACTTTTGGCCCTTCTACTTGTCCATTAACTTTTAACACATATATGTAACTATCAAATCACACATATATCATCATGTTATTTGTATAAACATATATTTACCTCATATTTTACTTTCTTCACCGTTTTACTCATCCGTTTATACAAATTTCATCATTTTGGCCATTAAACACGTATTTCTAACATATGCAATTTATCTAATGCATAGTTTACCATTTTTATCAATCAAACTTACGCATTGATAATATAGATATGTATTTACTAAATATATCATGTACCTGTGAAATTGGGGTGTTACAACTCTCTCCCCCTTAAAAGGGTTTCGTCCTCGAAACATGCTCAGCTCGAGAATAGCTCGGGATGAGATTCTCTCATTTCATCTTCTCGTTCCCAAGTAGATTCCGAACCTTTTCTGTGCATCCACTGCACCCTAACCATCGGAATGGTCTTGTTTCGGAGTTTCTTTTCACTGCGATCTAAAATCGCAACTGGCCTTTCCACATATGATAACTTTTCGTCTACCTCAATTTCATCTAAAGGTACTATTTCTGATTCATCATATATACACTTTCTTAGATAAGAAACATGGAATGTTGGGTGAATCCCAGACATTTCCTCAGGTAGATCTAACCGATATGCAACCTCACCTACACGTTCTACAATCTTAAAAGGTCCTACGTACCTTGGGCCTAACTTGCCCCTTTTACGAAACCGAATGATACCTTTCCAAGGAGAAACTTTTAGTAACACAAAGTCTCCAATTTGGAATTCAATTGGCCTTCTCCTCTTATCCGCATATGACTTTTGTCGATCTTGTGCCGCCTTTAATCGTGCCTTGACCACATCAAGATCTCGAGCCATATTTTCGACTACTTCTTTACTTCCTATTTCTCGTTGGCCAACTTCGCCCCAACACACTGGAGTTCGACACTTTCTACCATACAACATCTCATAAGGAGGCATGCCAATACTAGAATGATAACTATTGTTGTAGGATAATTCTGCTAGTGGTAGGTGACTATCCCAACTTCCTCCAAAGTCTATTATACAAGCACGCAACATATCTTCCAGAGTTTGTATCGTTCTCTCACTTTGTCCATCCGTCTGAGGATGATACGCCGTGCTAATATGTAACCTCGATCCCATATTCTTATGGAATTTCCTCCAAAATCGCGAAGTGAACCGAGTGTCTCTGTCGGAGACTATAGACACTGGCACCCCGTGTTTAGAGATGATCTCCTTAATAAACAAACTAGCTAACTCTTCAGAAGAAATTGCCTCATGAATAGGCAAAAAGTGAGCACTCTTGGTTAGCCTGTCCACAATCACCCAGATGGTGTCATAACCTTTAGCTGTACGAGGTAGCTTAGTTATGAAGTCCATCGTGATATGTTCCCACTTCCATTCAGGAATCTTCAGAGGTTGAAGCATTCCATAAGGCTTTTGATGCTCAGCCTTAACCTTTGCGCAAGTCAAACACCTATTCACATATTGCATGACATTAAACTTCATACCTGGCCACCAATAGTCCCGTTTTAAGTCTTGATACATCTTAGTTGCACCAGGATGAATTGAATAGCGTGACTTATGAGCTTCGTTTAAGATCTTACCACGAATCTCACCTAAAAGCGGTACCCACATTCGACCGTACCTAGTTTTGACTCCAAACTCGTTTTCTTCCAAGCTTCCTGCTTGGCCAACCATTCTTTCTCTCTTGATATTCTCATCCTTAAGGGCTTCATATTGGTCCTTACGAAGTTGGATAAGAAAGTCAGGAGTGATTACTAACTTATATGATTTCACCCGAAAAGAAGGAAGATTCTCCTTTCTGCTTAGAGCATCAGCCACTACGTTGGCTTTACCTGGATGATACATAATCTCACAATCATAGTCTTTAATTAACTCTAACCATCTACGTTGCCTCATGTTAAGATCTTTTTGTTCAAAGAAATATTTTAAGCTCTTATGGTCAGTGTAGATAGTGCACTTAACTCCGTACAAATAGTGCCTCCATATTTTGAGTGCAAACACAACGGCCGCCAACTCTAAGTCGTGAGTTGGATAGTTTGTCTCATGAGGTTTTAGTTGCCTTGATGCGTATGCAATGACCTTGCCCCGCTGCATCAAAACACAACCTAAGCCTTGATAAGAAGCATCAGAGTACACTACTAAATCATCAGGCCCATCCGGTAAGGATAACACCGGTGCCTGAGTCAATTTGGCTTTTAACTCCTCAAACGCGCTCTGCTGACTAGGTCCCCATACGAACTTAGTGTCCTTCTTGGTTAGCTTAGTCAGTGGCGTTGCAATCCTCGAAAAATTTTGAATAAACCTACGATAATAGCCGGCAAGTCCTAAGAAACTACGAATCTCTGAAGGCGTCTTAGGTGGCTTCCAACTCATTATCGTCTCAATCTTTGCTGGATCTACAAGGATGCCATCTGCGTTTATCACATGACCAAGGAACTGGACTTCCTTAAGCCAAAACGCACATTTTGAAAACTTGGCATATAGTTTTTCCTTCCTTAAGGTTTCTAGAACCTCCTTTAAATGCATCGCGTGATCCTGCTCATTCCTGGAATAAATTAAAATGTCATCTATGAACACAATTACGAATCGGTCCAACATAGGTCGACACACTCTATTCATGAGATCCATGAAAGCTGCAGGGGCATTGGTCAACCCAAATGACATTACCAGAAATTCATAATGACCATAACGCGTGCGAAAAGCTGTCTTTTCGATATCTTCATCCCTAATCTTAAGCTGATGATATCCTGACCTCAAATCTATCTTGGAGAACCAACTTGCTCCTTGTAGCTGGTCGAATAAATCGTCGATCCTAGGCAAAGGATATTTATTCTTAATGGTTAGCTTATTTAGATCCCTATAGTCGATGCACATTCTCATGCTTCCATCCTTCTTTTTGACAAAAAGAACTGGAGCACCCCAAGGTGAGATGCTTGGCCTTATAAACCCTTTGTCAAGCAAGTCTTCTAATTGTGACATCAACTCTTTCATCTCTGATGGAGCTAACCTATAAGGTGACTTCGCTACGGGTTGGGCTCCTGGCACTAAGTCGATCCTAAACTTTATCTCTCGATCGGGAGGAATGCCGGGTAGTTCTTCTGGAAACACGTCTGGAAATTGGCATACTACCGGCACATCTTTTAACTCCTTAGTCTTCACCCTCGAATCGATAGCATAAGCAAGGTACGCCTTGCATCCTCGTCTTATGAACTTCCGTGCCTTGATCATTGAAATGATCTCTACTGCTGAGCTATCACGATCCCCATAAATGGATATGATTTGCCCAGTTGGCGTTCGAAGTTGAACCTTCTTTTAGTTACAGATAATTTGTGCATCGTTCTCTGCAAGCCAATCCATTCCTAACACAACATCAAAACCTCCTAGCGCCATAGGAAACAACTTAATAGGTAGTTTATACCCTTCTAACTCTATTAAGCAGTTATCTACTACCTCAGTAATCCTAATACTTTTCCCTGAGGAAATCTCGACCTCGAATGGTCTATTAGCCTTAACAGTTGGTCTATCAATTAACTCACAGAATTCATGCGAAACAAAACTCCTACTAGCACCAGAGTCAAATAACACAGAAGCAGGCACATTATTAACGAGAAACGTACCTGAAACTACATCGGGTGTTATCTTGGCTTCGGTGGTAGTCAGGGTATAAGCTCTACCCTTTGCCTTTGGAGCCTCTTTCGCCTTTGGTGGTTCTGAATTCTTTACCAACTTGGGGCAGTTTGTCCTGATATGATCAGGGCTTCCACATTCGAAACACTTCCTTGGATCAGTACAACGATTGGCAAAGTGACCCTCCTTCCCGCACTTATAGCAGCCAGTCGTCATTGACCTACACTCTCCATAGTGATTCTTATTACACTTGTTACACAAGGGCTTGCTGCCCTTTGATCCATTCTTTTGCTTTTTACGGTGACCCCGGTCATTCTTCTTTGAACCTTCAGCCGTCTCTGTCCACTTTCTCTTAGACTCTTCTGGTCTACCTCCTGCTCCGAACATCTCACTATAGAGATTGGAGCTTAGATTCACCGTTGCCTTGAACGTTCTAGGCTCAATAGCCTTAATGAATTCCCTAACTCGGCCAGGGAGGCCTTGAACGTATCGTTTCACCCTTTGAGCTTCAGGAGTGACTAACGCAGGCAACAATCTTGCCATAGCATTGAACTTGGACGTATATTCCCGATGCGTCATGTTTCCAGCTTCGAGCAATAAGAAGTCCTTCTCCAATTGATCCAGCTCTCCCCTAGGGCAGAAATCTTCGAGAACTAACTTTTTCAAATCGTCCCACTTCATTGCAGCGATAGCTGCACTCCCTTCAGTCTGCTTAACCATTCCCCACCAGTGCAATGCTTCAGATACAAACGAGTGAGCGGCGTACTTCACTGCTTGATCTTCTCTGCACTCACTGATTTCAATAACTGCTTCCATCTCATGAATCCATTCGAAGGTAGCTATTGCGTCCTTCTTGCCATCATACAAAGGGGGTTTACAACCACTGAATGTCTTGAAAGAACATCCTTTACCTCCTCGTCCTTCCTCCATATCTTCTGGGTCATTCCTATTCCCGTTGTTATTTCCTCCACCTCCCGTCCCGTTGGTTCCACCAGCGCCTCTTTGGACTTGAGCTATTGCTTGCGCGATAATAGTCGCTACTTGTTCGCTAGTGAACGTATTAGCTTCGACGTTAGCTTCGGGCTCGGGATTTGCTCGCGTGATTCTTCTAACTATTCTACCGTCGTTGTCATTTCCACGACTTCCTCTAGCCATTTCCTATATTAAGATGAGTGACATTTTAGGATTTATGTGACGTAGGGTTTCCAAGTTTTGAATACATGATAAACAGATAAGCGCAGACGTCAATACGTTTATTTATATATAATGTCTTCAAAACTTATCTACATCTATTCACACGCATCCTTTGTGTCCACATCCTAACATCAAAATAAAATATCTCGCACTTGGCCATATAATAACCAGTACTTAGGGTATACTTATATAGTTAATACCAAATTGCAGTAGCTAATTGCAATTGGGTATTTTCCATACTCATACATCCTAAGTCCCTGTCCATTATATTCCTAATGCACGTTCTACCTATGGGCATAACTATCAATACTGGCATTTGTCTCATCTTACTTGGCTTCCCCAGAGTCCTAGTTTAAGTCTAGACACTGCAATAGTATCTAAATCTCTTAAACCAAGGCTCTGATACCAACTTGTGACGCCCACTCCCAGACTTGGCCCTAGGAGCGGTCACGCATCGGATTTACTCATGAACACAAGGTACAACAGAGATAACTAAAGCAGCGGAAATAAAAACTTTTATTCATATGCCAAGTATTACATAGTAAGAGAGACAAATACAAAAGAGAAATAAACATCTCCACGCCAGTATTTAGAAATGTCTTCTCTTGATAGCTTGACATTGTCTTGATAGTATATGCCACCTAGTTCCTGCTCACATCTCAGTCTTCCCTTTTCGATCCGAAGGTCCAGCCTCATCTGACATACATAACTTAACAAGTCAGCTTACGCTGGTGAGTTCTACGTTTTGGGAAAACTTTACCTTTCGAAGGCACTTAGGTTTGTCAAACACATTTCTGCAATTAGACAATCAAACACAAAGCATATAGCACATATATTCACATATTCTAACCTTGTGAATAAACTAACCTTCTGTTGCTTCGTCATCCTTGTCTCATATTAAATTTTATCTTAGGGAAATAGTGTTTCTACTTGCTTTACGAACACATCGTGTAGCAATGGTCCCTTTAGTTTTGACACTATATAGCTTTGACGCTATCTGGCTTTGACGCCACTTTAGCTTTGACGCTTTCTGGCTTTGACGCCGCTTGGTTTTGACACCATTGGGACAACACTATTTAACTTCTTGTTTCAGAAGCCCCTTACCCACCAATCTTTTCTCGATTACAATCATTAATCTATTCTACTAGAATCATCGAAATGACAATTTATCTTCCTCTAATCATCACCATACAATCAATACATATAACATGCAATTATATCAATTGAGAGTATTTTCACAGAACGTTATGTATATCAGCCCAAAATGGTTTTAAAATATTTAAACAATTTAAAAGAGGGCTCATAGAACTCACCTTAGCTTTGCAAAGCTATTATTCTGGGGTTAAGTTCTTGTGAATCAGTTTCTTAATGCCTTTAATGTAATGTCCCTATCAAGACATCCTAAATGTTACAAATCACATTTAAGAATTACCTCATTATCCAAAACCCAACTTTTTATTGGTTAATACCCTTAATAGTCAAAATGACCATTTTGCCCCTTTTTACATTTTTTGTTATATCTTTATCAATTCTTTGCTCCTTAACGTTTACCGCTCGTGTTTCCTCATGACCGATCATTTGGCGGAATTACTATGAGGAATAGTCACGGGGTTTGGAATTTGGTGACGATCGTTACCGGCCGTGTAGGCGTCATTGACGACCATGAGGCGGAATTACTACAATCGTTACACCGAGTAATTTAATTATAAATTACCAAAATTTGAACTCATACATGTTTAATATATATGTAAACATGTTACCATACCAAAATTCAAGTCCTTATACCTTCCGGATTATTTTATATTAAATATCCATATTCCGAAACCCTAATTACCCATTTTTCTCGTTTCTATAGCAAAACTCATTTTTATACAGAACCATCTTAGGGTATTATCTATTATGACATTTTATAATATCCCTTAAAACGGCAAAGCTTAATTCAAAACCGTTTACTCGATTTGGGCAAAACAATGTCGTGAAAACCCTAATCTTGACCCGTTTCCAAAACTCATACCAAACCTTCACCAATTCTGAAATAAACTTAGGGCTTTCTTAAAACACATCAAATTAGGATTACCTACCAAAATTCAGAGCTTAATTCCCATCCGATCATCCAATTTTACCCAAACAAGCTCAAGAACCCTAATTTGAGCATAGTTTTGAAAGTCATACTTAGAGATTGATTTAGCCAAAACTGAAAGAGGTTATTTTAGGTCTTACCTAATGATGCTTGACTGCAGAAATTCGGATCTTAACTCTTCACCGTTTGAGAGAAATCGACCCCCGAAGTTGCTGATTCGAACTAGTGGTGTTTCGGGTATGATTTCATGTGTACAAGGTGAAAATGGATGATCCAAGGCCTCTATTTATAGTGTAAGGGGTCTCCTCTGGTTAGGACATGTGTTAGGGTGACTAAGCATCCAAAAAGACACGTGTAAGACCCACAAAACGCGGCTGAAACGTGTCAAAAACGAGGCTGTCCACGATCAGCAACGCTATGCGGACCGCATAGGGTTCGTGGCGTGCATGCATGCGGCCCGCATGCTTTCCCAGCCCCACTATTTTCATTTTCAGTCCCCCAAATTCGGTTTTATGCATTTTAACCCCCCTGAACTTCTATTAAATTGTTATTTTATGTACTAAAACATTATAGGATATATTTCTAATGTTTCTAATGCTCGGGACACGTACGATAATATACATATACGTATATATATATATATATATATATATATATTGATTTATATATATATTTTGCTATTTTGCGTTCTAGCCCCTCAAACTTTACAACACTTATTATTTCATGTAATGGATCATATAAGGATATATTTTTACTACATTCTAAGCCTTAAAATGTTTATAATAGTTATAGATACGTATAATGTCCATATACGTTGATAACTTTACATAAATTACACTTTTGGCCCTTCTACTTGTCCATTAACTTTTAACACATATATGTAACTATCAAATCACACATATATCATCATGTTATTTGTATAAACATATATTTACCTCATATTTTACTTTCTTCACCGTTTTACTCATCCGTTTATACAAATTTCATCATTTTGGCCATTAAACACGTATTTCTAACATATGCAATTTATCTAATGCATAGTTTACCATTTTTATCAATCAAACTTACGCATTGATAATATAGATATGTATTTACTAAATATATCATGTACCTGTGAAATTGGGGTGTTACAGATTAAGTTTTAAAATAACCCATTTTGACCCTCAGCCAATATTAAATGATCCATTCTAACCCTCAGTCAATATTAATTGACCCATTGTGACCCAAAAATTTATTGGTGGGTCAAGATTGCCACCCCTACTGACATATGATCAAATGTCTTAATCGGTAAGACAAATTGCCCAATAAGACCTGATTAAGACCAACCAAACAGGCCCTTACTCTTGTACCCTTAACACTCCAACTCCCATACTCAAATTCACTTATAAAATCCAAGTGAACCAAGCTAAACAAACCACCTCAGCTCTCTTTTCCCCCTACCCTCTCGGTTCTCTTCCTCCCTCCGAATCCCGTTCTCCTCTTGGCCACGATCAACTCCAACCATCAAAATCTAATTGAAGTGAGGAGGTAGAAATCAACTTAAATCTCTGGTCTCCATGCAATTTGGTTATTTTTTCTTTTGAATAATATCGGCCAACAACATTTTCCTTTCTTTTGGTTCAAAGAGCCCCAAGTAGCCCCAAATGGCCATCATTACGCCGCCATCGAACCACCATCACCCCACCATTTCACCACCAACGTCAACCCCATCAAGCCACCTCCCAAACGACCTCAATGTTTGCCCCTAACGAGCACCGTACGCCACCGAAAACTAGCCCGCAAATAGCCGCTTTTTCATTTCGTTCCAAATCTTTAATATCGGAATTTTTACGTTAAGCTTTCGGAATTATTCTCGTCTCTCAGTTCATCACGTAGCCTAGTGCTAGAGATAAAAGTCTAAACTTTCCAATATAATCATTTTAGTCATTCATTTTTTTTTATATTTATATTCACTCAAACGAGTCTTGACGTGCCACCCCTAAATATATAAAACGGACGAACCATCCTAAATATTTAACTAGTGTTGAATATTTGAGGACTTAAATCATGTCACAATATATAATTGATATATATTTCGAAAAACTAAAAAACTTATAAACCGACGCGACGCGAGAACCGTCAGAGTGACATCTTGGACAAATATATATATATATATATATATAAACAGATATATTTTGGACCTAAAAATATAGGTGTTATATTTTGGACTTACACAACATGAAACGTATATATTGCAACAAATATATTTTCTTAAGAATATTGACGACGGATCACATAAATATCTCGTTTTAACATCTTATTTTTTAAATATTATTTTCTAAATATAATTTAGAAAATTTTGAGATATAATGAACCTAATAATGAGAACTTCAAATAATACTTTATTATTTCTCTCAATATTCAAAATTTGATTGAATATATATATTTACATGACTTTAAATAATTATTTCTACAAGTTATATATTTATTTGACTATAACTATGACCACAAAGTTAAATATTTATTTAAACAATAAATATTTCGAACGGGTTTCCAAACTTTACAAACGGGAATATTATGTCAAGACTCGACCAGGATCGTTGGATAACTAAACGTTATCTAAACGGAATCAAAGACCTTAAAACTGTCTTACTATTTATTATTAGCACACTGATTACTTGCTACATCCAACGCGATACAACAGATCAGGTGAGTTTCACGACCCCGTTTCCTAGACTGTTTTATCAATGGGGGAGAGATACATGAAACACCAAACTTTATACATTCTTTTGATCGTATACCAAACCCTTTCCTTTAAACTATCTTAAATACTTTGAGAAAAAATCATGAAACAAATAATCACAACTTTGAATAATTATTGGATTTATAATTATTTCTACCAATCCTATATTTATTTGACAACATATATAACCGTCCATCTAGACATCTGATTGATATTATGGTACAACTGTAAGCCGTATTTGATTATATGTTCTTTCATACCCCTTTCGTGGTAATTTGTTATATAACATATTGCTACAAATCCCACCATTAATTGATTTCGATTAGTTCTGTACGAAATGATAACTAGTGAATAGATCTATTTGGGTTGACAACCCTGCCCTAATTGGTCGCTCTAATTCTAACTTCGCGGTAACAGTCACGGGGTACATGTCAGTTATTCTATACCATTGGTATTTCTTGGGGAAGATGCCACATGTGGGTAAATCTGTTAGTGTTTGAAATCAAGGTGCAGGTAGATCAATGCAATCCACAGTAACCACATTTATAATATCATGTATTCCCGAATCAGTGCAAAACATGATTGGCACCAGTCCTTCATCAAAGCATGCAAAACTTGACTTGCACAAGTCTTTCATTCAACTGTGTAAAACTTGACTTCACAAGTCTATTTACTTAAGACTTTTATAATATTTTGTATGTTATAAACTGTTTACAAAATTTCTTGTAGGAGTCTTAAACCTGCAAACTCACCAACATTATATTGACCTTTTAAACTCATGTATTTCTCAGGTAACCAAGCCAAACCGTATGCAAATGGGACGTCAAACCTTAGGGCCTGCATGTTGGAGTCATAGTCACATTCATCATCATGAAATAACTTATGAAACACTTGCCTTTTAAATCCTTAGTCGAAACGATTTCAAGACTTAACTTTTCATCATATTTCCTATCTTAACATTTCTGAAACAATTTCTATTTCAGTATTGTAAAACAATGTCGTCTTAACATATTTTTCCGTTGCAACTTTGATGACATACTTGGTTTTTCAAACGTATATTAATCTGACAGAGGTCGTTTGTAACAACGCTAACTATTTTTACTATTTCGTTAACAATTATTTAACTTGAAAAGTGGTCCCAGAAAATTTCGTTGAGAAATGTTCGTTAATATGATAACGTCTTGCATTTTCAACCACATACACAATATAACGAGTTTCAAAAGACAAGTTAATTCGAGTTCGGTTACTTCCGAAAGTTAACCAAAATGCTTTAAGTTCATCAAAACATTAGCGTCCAAGTGTTCGGTCCATCTTGAGCTCGACGGGATCCGTTGCTAATTGGTGTTTTTACCTGCAGTTTAATCACGTCCCATTAGTACGTAACATCTAGGGAAGTTAGAACGACATGCAAGCATTAAAACTGAGTCAAAATTTCCGATTTGAAACGGCTCCACCGTAAGCTACGCTGGCCACCGTAGCTTACGGTGGCTTCAGCAGCCTTACGGTGGCCAGGTGCTGTACTACGGTGGGTGCCAGGGTTGCAGGGCCACCGTAGCTTACGGTGGCCACCGTAAGCTACGGTGGTACCTATAATCTTGGTACCCCGTTTTGGTCCTTTTCCTGCTAAGTCATCCCGGGTTCGTTTCCCACTGTCCTCAAGTTTCCAACACATGAATTGAGCTCTACGAACTCGTTAGAACTCTTATAACTAATCATGGACTAATACCTTCATTACTTTGCGTTTACCTTACCCGTTTGACCCGTTAAGAACCGTATCATGCCAACCACATATCCAAGACTTAAGAAGGGAACCCAAACATTGGGCATTCACTCTTTGACATGTTCACAATACAACATGGTGTGAAATATCCCAAACCTCGGCTATCACACAAATTTCAACAATTTTTAGAGAAGATTCTCAATATAAGGAAAACGGGTAACCCACGAAGGAGTCTATGTCTTTACTAAGGCTTGAAATCACATTTATGCAATATAGTCCCCTTTACCGCCAACCGAAGGCTCAATTAGCTCTTCAAAGTATATTCGGATCGGTTATCCGTTGGTTAGGGTCTTTAGGTGGGTGTGGACAAGGCAACCCAATATGATCGCCTATGCCATATCCCCCTCCCCACTATGAGAGAAACCATCTATTCTCCCATGAGGTGGGAATTTACTTTTCCCCGCCACTATGGTCAAGGACCAACGACAAATTACCCAACCTTGTTAACATACTAGTGTAATGAACAAAATGTACGTTACCTCGATTGCTTGACGTTCCACTCCCACTAGCGTGTGCTTGGTTACTCCCTTCGAAGCCTTGATTGCCTATATTATCAATAGCTCATCAAGACCATAACCATAACAAGAATTTTGCAACCATTGCATCAATTATAAGATATCACCCAATCATGGTGACATCAATAATTTCACAAATCTATCATCATGTAAGACCTCAATTAACACCAAGTTCACCATTCGAGCATACTTACCAACATTTCATAATTTTTACTATTATACAACTCGTTTTATCACGGGATCATTGTCACATGCCTTCTATGATTTCCTAGCCACAATTCATGGAAATTTTACTCAATTATAGTCTAAGGATCTTCACACAAGCATTTCATCAAACACATGGTAGGCATAGTCTATGTTATTAGTCCTAACTTGGTTTTTCATGTTTGCTAATCACCATCTCACCTCTATTAAGTGAGATTCAAGTCCAATACATGTATTAACACATAATGTTCACAGGAAATTCACATATACACACAATTCAGCTCATTGTCTATGAACCCCCCCCCCCCTAATTGGGTTTTTTCGAAATTCATGGGCTAGTCACCAAATTGGGAGGCTAGCCCTCCTAGAACAATGTCTACATGTATACAAGCATCACAATTTCAGCATATAGCGAGCAGAATCCATCAATTTCGTGATTCACACAAGGATTCACGATTTCCTACACATGCATCTAAGTAGGAGTTTCACTTACTTGATCAATTAGATGGTAGGATTCAAGGATTTCTCTTCCTAATCCACACACATGCACAGAAATCGCAGGTTGCAAGAGGAGGAGCCAGAATTTCGAGATTTAGAGGTGGAGAGGAGGCTGGGTTCGATCAACAGGGGGAGATGTCGATCTCCTCTTGTTTCCAGCCTTTTTCTCTAACCTAGTTTGCACAAATTGCACTTTAGTCCCTCCACTTCTAATTCTTTTATAATATTAACCTAAGGTGACAATTTCACCTTTAATCCCCACATTATAACTTATTTATGTAAGGTTCTAGCAAGTATAGGTTTCTATTAAACCCCACGTTAAGTTTACACAAAATTTAACGGAAATTCAAATTTACGGAATTCGGGTTGTTACATCGTTCTATGTATCCATGACTATGATCCTATGACGCCACACGCCCTCATTCCCGAAAGTCCAGGGTGTGACAAACGTAGTTATAAACAAATATATACATGTAATTGATTATTTATCATGGATTTGTATATATGCATATATTGTATATTTTGATGATTATATAAAAATATATATTTGGATTATGTTTAACAAGAGTTTTGAAACTCCTGAATACTTTGTATAATATATAAATATATGTTATGTATCCTTGTGAATTCATTATTGGCATAATTATGCATTTGGTTATTTATTTATATATACATAAACATATTTTATTTCTCAATTTCATGGATAAATATATTATTAGTATATATTATATTTTCATCGAATCTCATAATTTTTTCGATTGTGGCTATGTGTCATTCTTGACTTGTTTAGACTCAAATATTCTGTCACGTGTCGTAGTTTAACATTATTCTCTAATTATCATTCGTTTAGACTAGGTCACCCTTACATGAACACACACTTATGTATGTATACTCATTAGGTGTCTAGTAGAGAACACAAGACCTACTGGTTGTTACTTGCTGTGCAATTTATCTGGATTTGCTATGCACCTAAAGGTGAGGTTCACGGCCTCATTTTACTGTTTTCAATTCTATTAGGGGAGATTAACATGAAACACTTGAACTGTTAGATAATTATATCACCTGAATGATAGTGATACACTTGGTATAAAGTCCTCCCTTTTAGAGATACTCTTAATGTGGCATCAGCGAGAACTTATTTCGTAGATCTACTGGGCCTGACAAGCCCCACCGGGGTCAGTCGCGCTGACATGATCGGATATCAAACGGGTGTGATATACTTCTTAGTCTTAACGAGACACAATTGATCTTGTCGAGCTTCAGTAACTAGATAACTAGTTTATCTAGTCAAGCGTGCAATGATTTCTTGAAAATAGCCTAGCTAGCTATTGGTATATTATCTGAATTTTAAACTGAACTTGAACATGAACTTGAACTGTTGTTGAACATCTAAGCTTGAATATAAACTTGAACTGTCGACGAATAGTTGTTTTACACTGAAATGGGACTGTTATTGAACAGTCGCTTTACATTAAACTGGAACTGTTTATGAACTGATAAACCTGTGAACTCACCAACCTTTGTGTTGACACTTTTTAGCATGTTATTTCTCAGGTCGCAGATGTTCGAATATCACGAGTACATATGCATGAGTCTTGAAACACTTTCAGTGTCTTTGTTCAAGTCACATCACCTTGTGTGATGATGTTTTTACTTGAATACTTTTATTATACTTACGCTCCCGCATTTGTAAAACTCTGAAAATATATTTTAGTGAAATATGAACCATTTTCATTAATTATTGGACGTTTGGTGTAACTAATGGACAACGATCCTTGTTTGTCACGCTCCCTGCGTGGTATTCCGCGTGTGGATTTTTTTGGGGTGTGACAGATTGGTATCGGAGCCCTTGGTTTCAGCGAACTAAGATTTTCGTCTTAGACTGTGACTGTTTTGCATTAGTTGCACACGTAAACATTTTCCCCGTGCATCGTGATACTCACTCCTACACGCGCCTTGTTGATATGTTGTTTACATCATCCATCTCCTCATACTCACGGCGAGGAGCCAGTTCTATTTGAGTCATTTTCAACCTCTTAGAGTCGTGTACCCCCTACTTCGCATGTGTGGCGACAAGGAATCGAGTCGAACAGGAGGATCACATCCTCATTCATGACGAGCTGGGTGCTGCTCGGGATTATCCTAGAATATAGGGAAGATGGTGTAATACCTCTTCCTATTCTCAAACTTTTCCTCCTAGTATGTGATATTCTTGTTGTACCTGACCTACTTGTACCACTGAACTCTAATGTTCAGTCAACATTATCACAACGTGCTTATAGCGTGACCGTTCGACTTCAGTAGTGGCGGCAGTGTGTGGATTCAAGTGGTTTCCTATGGGGCACTTGAATCTGCCTTCGTTATCCTAATCGTTTTCACATTTTCCACGATCCTCTAAGATCTTTCCCTTCTCATTTCTATCCCATGGTTGCGTTGGAATGAAGCAACTTGAATGAGACTCTTATTAACTAAACAATACCAGATGTGTAATGGCTGGTTTTTTCCTTCTCTCATATGTATTGGATTTGTGATCAAGTTAATATGTGTAGTAATCATTCTATATCTTCGAGCTAAGCTTGGGTCATTGTGATAAACCCTATTCAAATCCTATTGAGCTAAATCTCTGGCTGATTCGCTTCGGGTGGGTCATTCCAATTAAAGCGAACATTTTACTCTCAAAACTTGTCTCTTTAACAAATTTTGGTCAAGATAACCATGGGTTAGTGACCACACCATTCCTGGTAGCTGAAGTAAGAGGAACTAGAGTGACCATATAAAGTAAATCACAATTACGGTTGCACACGTAAATGTAATTTGTAGTATATGGAAATCTTGGAGAATCCTACTAGGCAAGCCAATGGTCGTACTGGGACCAAATTCCTGCAAATTTTTTTCCTAGTGGCATTGAATGTTGAACATGTTGAACTCAACTGGATGATCTAAGTAATCTATCTTTGTAAACGTTGTCGCGCATAATCTTATCTCTCCTATATATAGATTCTAATCCCTTCGAGAACTCTTTTCAAACATATTATGAATGCTAGTCCTAAAGGGACATCGTTTCACTCGTGTTCTTAAATGAAAAGTTTTTCTTGACTACGAAAACTCTTGACGAAATATTTGACTGGTTTGAATTCATATTGAATCATAATTCTACCTTTACGATTTTCCCGACCATATCAATCCCTGGAACTTTACGATCGTGAGACAACTCGGATATACATTTACCGGACGAATACCCAGACAACAGTGGATAAACGAGTTATATGAAATCATATATCGCAAGCACTGGAACATATTTCTTGGATTAAAACTCTTGTGAAGTTACCCTCTGAAGATCTCCCTGGTTTTCTTTTGCGAACCAAAACTTGTTGCCAGTAACATCATCACGATTGTACAAACTGCCTACCCCACCACAAGTACATTTATCACTAATGGGAGTAACTGTTGGATATTGTATGTCCTGACCCGAAAAATCTTGAACCCGACCCGGTTACGACCCGTAAGAGTTACACCAGGTGCAACGGACTCTAAACCTGCTTACTAGTTAACCGGTAAAAGAAACGGAAACATTTGATTATATATATATATATATATATATATATATATATATATATATATATATTTATACTAATTATAAATAATTAATAATCAATATTATTATTATTAACGAGCTTAATAATAATGGTGAACGATATTTAAATAAAAGTGGTTTTATTTAAATTCATGGTTGGGCTAAACGTTTATAGATTTATCTATAACAGTTACTCATGAGCTTGTATACGAGATGGACTTTTATTCGAGAGAGGCCCGATAAGAATTGATGACAATCTAATAAATATTAGATGATTAGGAATTAAAGCCTAATCACCTCAAAATGTCGTCGACGGCAAAAAGAAAAAGAAAGAAGAAAATTCTTCTTTCTTCCTCTCATTCAAACCCCACGAAAAGAAAAACGGCGATGCTGTCTTTTCGCCGATTTCCGTCACTGGCGTCCTCCGGTGGCCATCTTTACACCACCATAATTTGGTGGTCGTTGCTAGTCAGAGTGTTTCGTCGATAAACGCCCGTAGACTGTCGGAAGGACTAGAGATCGCCGCCTCGTACGTCTTGATCCGCTGCTCGGTTCGCCGCCAATTGCTGCCGCAAAACCTTTGATCACCACTGTGAAAATCGCCGCCATCGCCGCCGCCGTTCATCGCCACCACCGCCGCTAGCCTGCCGCCGCAAGTCTTTCACCTGTCGACGTGCGTCCGACGCTTTTTCGCCGTGCGTCGTCTCCTGTTACAATCAGATCTAAATCTGATAGATCTCGTAGTCTCGCGAGTGCGACGCAAGTCAAGACGTACTCTCGCGATGCGTAATGACCACGAGTCATAAACGCAGTCCCGTGCCTTTAGCGGTACCCGACACCGGACCACAAAAATCTTCACGATACGCGACAACCGTTGGAGCTCGAAAGTGGTTTGTTTTCATTCCGTTTCAACCTAGCGCCTCGTTTGTTGAAACTCGGTGTCTTGAACGTTTATTCAACACTGCCAAGGTATATCTAACCTACTTGTTAGTTTAGATTATTTATTTTATCCGTGTTTACGTGTTCGGTAATCTGATCCTGTTGCACACTGGTATTCATTTTTAATGATTATATAGTTTTAGTATATATATTGATATATATACTTATTCCGCTGCGTTTAGAACTAATTATATATTCATTCGGTAAACTATTTTATAAACTATTAATCTGACGGTCACATAAAATTTTAAATTTGTCACCGGAGGACTCGAATACCACTGTCAAATCCCAACAGTGGTATCAGAGCCTTGATTACCACGTGCAAATCGGAACCGGTTGTTTTTAAACCGGTGGATTCACAAAATGCGGTTCAAAAGTTGCGAATCAGATTTTATTTGTATTGCTTGATTAAATTTCATTTTGGTCAACTCTATTTTGACCAATTAAATGCAATTTGTTTTGATTGTATTTTATATGTATTCGGCCAGACCCCTGTTTTGACTGTTGCGTGATTACTTTTCTGTTATGGTATGACCCATGTTTTTGACCCATTATTATAATAATTTAGGCTTTGGGTTGGCCCACAAGTTTTTGGGTTCAAAATTGTAGTTAAGTGTTTCCTTTTATGAAATCTTCTACTTTGGCACAAGTTGTCATCAAGAAGACCCGAAGATCCAATCGATGTCAAGAGGCATCTTGAGGTTAGTGGGAGCTTACAGAACACACAAGCTACATGAAGATGCCTGCCTTGCGGTTTGTTTTGGACTTTTGTCCCGTGACCCATTTGGTATCGCTAAAAGGCTCTAGCAAGACCAAAACCCTAATGGCCGAATACATATTCGTTTTGCTTGTTTTGGTTGCTTGGTTTAATAGTGGTATTACACACCAACTAAAACACCGAAATCCTTTTAAAAACGGTTTTAAAACTGATAATACAATCAATGGGTTGCCAGTTGTAAAAGTCTTTATAACTTGACATAAATTTTAATGTAACCACCTTAATGAGTTTTTGGAATTTTCGAATTTTATAAAACTCAATAGTCATTTATTAACTTTTGACTCGTTACATAACTCGCGACAACCTAGTTTTAATTTTAAATAATAGGTTATTTAACATGAATGTCCCGAGTGAAGATAGGGTTCCCGTTTCCTGTCAAACGAACTCAATTGAAATCAAATTTTATTATTCCTATCTGGTAATAATAAATTGATAGTTCATGCCATCCAAAATCAAGTCAAACTTGGAACGTATTTACTGATGCATCAGTGTTGGAGTATTTCAACACCGCACTTGGTGTTTAGGGTACCTTCCGAGGTGGAGACATTGGAGTATTTCAACACCGTGACTGCCACATTGACCATTTGGGATTACTATCTCTTTCTCTGGATGTATTTGTAGTGTTGGAGTATTTCAACACCGCACTATGAGTGTGTACAGATAAAGTTGGCATGGATGAGGCTAAACGTATCACAAAATGCAAACGGTTGTATTATGCGGCCTCATATCGAGAGTTGTGACTGTGATTTTACAATTGACACCCGTTGTTAGTTTGGTTACACAAATTTGCTCCTGAGGCTCATTTGGCGGTCTCAAGTAAACTTGTCTAATCGTATTCTTAATTTTCTTATAAAATAAATCTTACCAATTTATAATAAGAAAATATTATACATCGAAAATACTAATGTATTGTGCTTTGCTTATCATTTCATAACGACTAATGAAAACGAATCCCTTTCTCCCTTTAAACAGTCCTTGAGTAGGACAAATCAAATAACACCAACTTTCATCTTGTTGAAACAAACTCACAGATGTTCTGACAATCTTTCATAAACTCTATGTCTTAAAGAGCCTAATCGCCGTTGTTGTGTTCCTTTATAGGAATACAACATACCAGGATTAATTAACATAACACTGACACCTCTAAGGTAGAAAGTATTATGCAGGCTCGCATGTTTCATGATATTCAGCAAAAGCATGCAAGACTTGAGTATCAATGACATGACAAACATGCTTAACTGCATGTTACAAGATGGAGAAGAGCTCCATGCAAGACTCTTCTCCACAAGGTCATGTCATTAAGATGAAAGGGTACCAGTATCACCTGATTCAACTAGGTTACTCCAGGAGCATTTGGGCTTATACCTTTTCACTTCTATAACTACCAGCATAGACTGAGTGCTTTAGTGGAAAAGTTCGACCAGTTAATAGCATTATGCTCAATTAACACTTTACGTGTCATAGGTGATTGCTACCGTGTTAAGAAGCCCTGTACCAAGAAAAGAGTAATGACTCTAAGGGAAATGAATGGTTGTTGATATTGCCATGACCATTTGGCACCAACACCCATGCCAAAAGATTTATACAACCATTGCTGCCTCATCATGACAAGCACCAGTGCTCAATGTACAACAAAAAGGGTACTAGACACTACCCAGTTTAGCACAAAAGGGATGGAGAACAGTTAGGCTTCTCTGTCGGTATTCAAACTAATGTTATTAGATTTTCACGGGTTTTCCACAAAACATGCATGCATGACATCTAGAATGCCTTGCAGGAACGTGAAAATAAGAATTGCTCAATTGTGGGACACATGATTCGAATTACCCTTTTTAAGGCCATTTTCTTTTGACCATGTCTTTCACCCCTTTATAGTATTTAAAACAAGTGGTTGTTTTGACCTAGCTCGTCTGGGATTAATACTTTGCTTTTCACTGATTTTATATTAGACTAATAACATAAGTTGAAGTTTCTTTATGAAACATACTTGGTTCTAATGATTCTTGTTTGTGACTTATTCGTGTAAGCAAGACATGCATTGTGACGCCCACTCCCAGACTTGGCTCTAGAAGGGGTCACTCATCGGATTTACTCATGAACGCAAGGTATAACACAGATAACTAAAGCAGCAGAAATTAAAAACTTTTATTTATTTATAATGCCAAGTACAAGTAAGATAAAACTACTACAACGGTTAACGATAACTATAACAGATAAGGATTAATAAATATGCATCTATCTACATTACTTTAGCCAGCATGCCCATATAGCCTTCTCCTAATAGCTTGCCCATCCACTTTGCTCAAACATGAGCCTTTCCCTTGATGCTCGGATCTTTAACCTCACCTTATATACATGTTTTAAAAGGCTAGCTTACGCTAGTGAGTTCTAAGTATTAAAACTTTTACCTTAACCTCGAAAGGTTACTTCAAACATTTGGGCCTTACGGTCGCTTCTTTATAAACGTTTAATGGATATAAGACATAACAGAATTATACCAAACATAACATTTAAACCTTCAGTATTAAAATAATTTAATACTCTAAAATACCTTGGGCCTCCGGGACCCATCCTCTGTGCAAATAATCATTTCATATAAAAGAGTCATACGAAACATTATAAGCAAAACCTCTTTTTACTAAGCATTGTCTATATGGGACTACTTTAGTCCCTTTCGGTTGGACGTCGCCTCCCGAACTCTTGAGCAACCGTCGTTACTCCAGTGGCTTTATATCCACTGCTTGGATTGTACAACCCCCCTCATCTTAGACAATCTGTGCTTAGATTAAAACCTCTTCAAAACATCCTCAAAAGTCCATTTAAATAGACCTTTGTATTTTTGGACTCAAAACATTTTCTTTACTTAAAACCTTTAAAAATGTTTGTCTTTATAATAACCATTTATTATAACCTTTCTGAAAAACAGTTCAATTCTCCAAAACATATTTTCCTCCTCTTTAAACTTTACTTCACAAGTTTAACTTCTTTATTATCCATTCATTATAACCTTCCCGAAAAGAGTTTATAACAGGTAATAACACTTTTAAAACAGTTATAGGCATTAAAACATTCCACGTGTGTGTAGTAACACAAAACATGTAAAAACATTTAACTCAAATATTTTTCAAGTAAACTATTGAATATATATCATTGCATGTATATCAGCCCGAAAACATTAAAACATTTAAAACATTAAAAAATGGGTTCATAGAACTCACCTTATTCTCTTAAGTCAATTAATTCGGTCAGAACCTCCTTTACGCCTTCCAATTTAACCTAATTGCGTATTGTACGATGTTAACGCATAGTTTTATATAATAAACACTTCTTATTTTAACACTTTACTTACTTAATAATATATATTATTAAGTTTATTTACTTTTAAGGGTCAAAATGACCAAAATACCCCTAGAGGCATATTATCTTCTTTTATTGATAATTATGAAGACGCACATTCCTATAAGTAGACACTCACTCTGGGATCGTCCAGGGAGGGATGCCATTTCCTAGTTGGGATTTATGTGACACCCTCGCTATGCCAGAAACCCTAGTGTACAGGCGCCTACCCTTCCGGTCCGCACAAACTTCTAAATATCCGATCAACTCGGTATTTTCAATACTTCATTACTTATCCATTTTAAACTCATATATACTTATTATATATATAAACATGTTAGTATATCAAAAATCAAGTCCCCAAACCCACTGGATTATTTTATATTAAATAATCATATTTAGAAACCCTAATTTTATGAATTTCTCGTTTTATTATCAAAACTCATTTTAAATACAAACCAACTTAGGGTATTATCTATTATAATATTTTATAATATCCTTTAAAAGAACAAAGCTTAATTCAACATCGTTTAGTAAATCTGGCCAGAACAACGTTATGAAAACCCTAATTTTGACCCGTTAACAAAACCTTTATCAAACCTTTTCCAATTGTGAAATAAACTTAGGGCTTTCTTAAAACACATTAAATTAGGATTACCTACAAAAATTCAGACCCTAATTCCCACCCGATCACCCGATTTGAGTATAATAACCTCAAGAACCCTAATTTTATATCATTTTTAGAAAGCATACATAGAGATCGAATTTGCAAAAACTGAGATAGGTTATTGTTAATCATACCAAAAGACGCTTGACTGCAGAAATTCAGATCCAAAGCTTTCACCGTTTGAGAGAATTGCTCCTTTAAAGATCTCGGCCAGATTAGGGTTTTTGGTTGATGATTTTGCAAAATTGGTGAGGATTTAGGATGTTATGATCCGGTTTTTATATTGGTTGGGTGCGCCTTAGGGTCTAGACACGTATACAGGTGACTAACGGATCAAAATCGACACATAGGTAGGTCAATTGGGTTAAAACGTTAAGAACAAACCACACTCGTGGCCTATTCTGGTCGCTGGATGGCTCGCGTACCGCAAGCTAGGCGTCGCGTACCGCCTGGCAAGTTTGCCAGAATGATAGAAATGGTCCCCGTGTCTTTTATTTACATTTTAAGTCCCTGAACTTCTACGAACTGTATTTTATGCTATAAAACACTTAAGGGTACATTTATAAAAGTTTCTAAGGCTCGGGACACGCTTGATGATATACGTATACATACGTTTTATAACTTTCAATTATTGACACTTTTAGTCCCTTAACTTTTGTTTTTGGCTTATTAGCCTTGTATCTTTCGATGTAGCTATCATTTTAGGTTCTAAAACCTTATTAAACATAATCCTAACATTCTCGAGGGTTCGCGTTATGTATATTAATAAATATATATACATATATACACATATCATATACATATCTTTACATAGTTTACACTTTTTACCCCTCTAACTTTGCAATATTCATCATTTTATGTCATGAATCATGTTAGGACATATTTTCACTATATTTTAAGCCTTAAAACACTTTCGATAATTATAAACACGTATAATATCCGTATGGCTTATATCTTTGCTTAAATTACACTTTTGGCCCTTTTACTTTTTTCGTTAGTTATTATCATGCATTTCTATACGTGTTTTCCCATCAATGGTCTATGCTATTCACATAAGCATGTATTCATGATTTAAACACATATTCGAGACGTAATCATCCATGTCTCATCATTTCTAATTCCGTTTATCATGTAAACACGTGTTATTCATTATTTACCATTTCTAACACATATTTATAATAAAGCACATAGGTAAACATATTTAAGATACGTAATTACCTAGACGGAAATATCGGGGTGTTACATGCATAAAAGGATACGGCCCAACTGGATCCTATGATCCACCATGGGATTAAGTTTCCAGAATGATTGTGTGTCATTCCTTCACAAGTCGCTCCTTCATACGACATGTGGATTTCACATGCATAGTTTCGTGTCGCGGGTCCAATAACTACATCAATGTTTTGGATCGATCACTAATTTAGGATGATGTCATAGAGGGACGTGAGCCTGACTCATCATTTGAACTACGCGGATTGACGTATTAACATGGATATTATTTAGGAATGGGATTTATCCCGAAGATTCTACAACTGTGACATCATTTACAGATCCCGTAGGTGAGAGGCGTAAAACCTATGCAAAAGCTCATGATGCCGAGTAAGTGGCACATCATTATGTATCCGACACGACAATGGCACCAAAATAAAAATAGGGAACGTGATGCGTGGTTGTATAATTTTACACAATATGATTCTCGAGGACGATGAGTTTGCGATTTGCCAATTTAACGAGGCAGACTTGGATACCACTTCTGAGCCAATCGACAAGGATCAAAAGCGAGTGAATCATAGGGAAATATGAGATCGAGATATCCATAACCAACTTAAGGACAATTTGATTGATGATATCTACGGGCGCTTTTCTTAATTTATTTATGTGTGATGTAATTTATTTTTATTTTCTTAGTTTAGTAATTTTGATATTGTAATATGTTATTTATGTAAAATAAAAATATTATATTTTAATTTCCATTTTATAAAAAGTAAAGAAAAATTAATAAAATAATGAAATCACACATGTATACCCCTTCTATGTGATAATCATGTGTGATCCAATCAACACATACACGATAAAATCATATACCCAGAATCACATAAGTATACCCCATGCCCTAACTATTTTAGAACTACGTAGCAAGTTATAAATATATACTTGGAAGATCTAGAAAATGACGTTTAAAAGAAGACAAACTCACTGAAAACGTAATAATTATAATCACCCATTATTGTAGGGACCTCCTATCTAGACACCATTTCTCTAAATTGACACCCCAAACCGGGGTGGTTTGGCCAATAAGCCCCGGTTTGAATAAAACAAATCCGTTACATCAGTACAGATTCCGGAAAACGAGGTTTGACCGAAAAGTAAACCGGGGCTTATAACTCAAACCGCCCCGGTTTGTTCTTCATTTTTTTTAAAAACTTTTTTGATAAAAAATAAATTTATTACTTATCATATTTCTATGTTATATTATATTTTAACTAATATGGTTTAGGAGATTGTGATTTCTCGTCTTTCATATCACAATTTTTTTTTAAAACTAGACAAAATCAACGAAAAAATTCAACTTTCCACATATATATAAATAATTTATAACGACGAGTGAATTGACAAATTTTAAAAAACAAACAAAAACAATCACATTTCAACTTTCCACATATTTTTATAATTTTCTAAACTTACGAAAAAATCAGTCACATTTCAACTTTCCACATGTAATTCAACATCGCATTTAATAAAATTCAAATTTGTATACATTCCTTATTTATCTCAACAACCCCTATTTTCATATCTTTAAATTTAAAACAACAAAGGAGAAAAATCGTGAAAAAAAAAACCTAAACCGGGCCGGTTTGAAGAAACCGGGGTGGTTCATGGTACGGTTGTATGGGGAGAATGACAGAATTCTCTTGTTCTTTTGTCCATATTGTTTGAAGAAACTTGGGCGGTTTAAGGTGTTAAAATATTATTTTAGGGTGTCCAATCTCCGTTATTATATACTTAGAAATATCTAGAAAATGACGTTCAAAAGAAGACAAACTCACTGAAAACGTAAGAATTATAATCACCCATTATTGACTTCTTTTTCTTCTCAATAGCATTTTTAAGGTAGATATATAATCTTTCTGGTACGTGATTACTTCATAACATAGGCGTCTTAAATGAAACAAATGGATACATTATCACGTTCATATTTGCCTCTATCATCTTATTCTTACACCTACTTCCGTTCTAACACAAAACGCCTGAAATATCGCCCAACCTTACTTTTTCCCACTTCTAGAATCAACAAAGAAAGAACAACAATCCGAACAACTCCTAAAAAGATATTTGACATACTTGATAGAGCGATTACCAAGTTCCTTGATGCTCATCTTCACCGTTCAGCCAACCCCGCCTACATTCTTTCGAGGAATTGGTTCCCGGTCGATGAGATTATCCCGACCGAGTGTGAGGTCATACACGGCTCCATCCCACCGTGCCTCAATGGAGTGTACCTCCGTATCGGACCGAACCCCCAGTTCCCCCCAAAAGGTCCGTACCATTACTTTGACGGTGATGGGATGGTGCACTGCATTAGGATATTCTCACACGACCGTGTCACTTTTTGTAGCCGATATGTGAAGACAAACAAGTACATTTTCGAGAACCAAGTTGGATCAAACGTGGTTCCCAATGTTATCGGAGGCGTGTCCGGGCTCGCCTCGGTTACCGCACGCGTAATATTATTCTTTGCACGCGTGATTTTTGATGGTTATGATATTGGGAAAGGCATTGGTGTAGCAAACACCAGTTTAGCTTTCCTAGGAGGAAAACTTTGCGCGTTATACGAGTCAGATATTCCCTACGCAATCAAAATAACCAAAGATGGCGACATAATAAATTTAGGCCAACATGATTATTTCGCCAATCTTTCCATGAACATGTCGGCACATCCAAAGATCGACCCGGAGACGAACGAGGTTTTCACGTTTCGTTACCGGGTAACACCACCGTACCTAACTTATTCCCGGTTCGATGCCAACGGAAATAAACAACTTGATGTCCCTTTTTTGTCGATGAAATACACGTCTTTAATACATGACATGGCTATCTCCCAAAAGTATGCAATCATATGTGACACTCAGTTCCGATTTCGTCTTATGAACTTAATCCGTGGAGAACGGTTGGTCGGTGTGGACTCGAAAAAGGCTCCGCGAATCGGGGTTTTTCCGAGATATGCAACGGATGAATCCGAGATGAAGTGGTTTGAGGTACCGGGATTTAATGCATTTCATCAGGTGAATGCGTGGGAAGAAGAATGTGGCCAAGTGCTCGTACTGGTGGCATCGAATATACTTTTAGTTGAGCATTTCTTTGACCGGGCGGATCGGATCCAAGGATCCATGGAGAAAGTGAGGATTCATCTAGAGACTGGGCTTGTTTCCAGGCATATTTTGTCGACTAAAAATTTGGAGTTTCCTGTGATTAATCGGGCATACATTGGAAAAAAGAACAGGTACGTACAAACCTTTTTTCAAACTTTACCATCTACCATACATCATACTTTTTATTTGTCATCTAGCGTCATATCACCTTACCATTCTTTTACTATTTTCCTGCATAATAATGATCACACTTCACTTTCCAACCTCACGTTTTAATTAGCCAATCTAGCTTATTTTAAAATGGCTATAGACTTTTCTCTCTCCATATATATAGTTTTGAGTTTTGTTTATTTTTTTTTATACTTCGATGTAACTTTTATTTAAAGTTAAGTTTGTTGGTAAAAACGTATTAGTTATAATAAAACATATTTTTTTTGGAAAACAGATTTTTAACAAAAATATATATAGATTTTTAACAAAAATATATATCGAAAAGGTTTAAGAAAAAGTAAAGAGAACTATGTATTTAGATTAATAAAAATAACTTAAATAATACAAGCTATTAAAATAATTACATATCGGATTTGCCCTATGGACGAATATGCAAGCATACGTTTCATGCTTGTTTGAGTAATAGCAATGAGCTAGATTCCCCAATATCATGCTAAGAATAGCTAGGATTTCCAGAAGAAGATGTCATTCGTTTGATGAGAAATAAAAAGAAATATCGAAAATTCGAGTGATTGAAGCTGAAGCAACTACTTTCGAAGTAACAGAAAGAAAAGCAACGACTGGAGTGGGAGAGTTAGAGTCGAAAAGAGGATTCCTCACTTCTTTCTCTCATTCAAAACCGTTCATGAGACTTTCATCTCACACGAGACCTAAGTGATAAGCAAAACTAATTGTGAAAAAAGAAAAATCATATCCGCTCCTTGTAGAAGCGAGTCTTTACCATGTCACACACATCTTGGTTTAGAAAAAAAAAACATGTCTTCAAGAATACTAAAGCACCACTTGTTTAATTCTAAACCGCCTAAGACAGTTAAAAAAAATTCTTTGTTTGCATATTTATACATGTATATTGTTCAAATTAGTAGCATTCTAACATGATAAATTATGATTACTCAGATACGTCTACGCAGCAATTCACACCGAAAGGCCATTGCAATCAAAGATGATGAGAGCATCAGGGGTGGTAAAACTGGACGTTACGAAAACCAGGGGCGGACCTACTTGGGTCCCAGGGGTAGCGTCCGCTACCCCTGAACTTTTACCCCGACGTGCAATTTTTTTTTTTAATAGGTTTTCGGTTTTTCGCGACCCCTGAAACAAATTTTTCGCGACCCCTGGAAGAAATTTTATGGCTTTTACTTAATAATATGATCAAAAGCCCCTTAAAAATATGATTAAAAGCCCGTTAACTACCTAAAAAAAATTTTTGGGGGCGCTGCCCCTGAACCCCCATTAGTCCCCGCTACCCCTGATATTCTTTCCTGGATCCGCCACTGACGAAAACCTAAGAAGACGATCAACACGAGTGCATAATAGCTTGTCACATGTATGGAAACAATTGCTTTGGAGGGGAAGCATTTTTTGTTGCAAGAGACCCGGGGAATCCAAAGTTAGAAGAGGATGATGGGTATCTGGTGTCGTATGTGCACGATGAAAGCAAATGCGAATCGAGATTCTTGGTGATGGATGCTCGATCACCAACACTTGAAGTCATTGCTGATGTTAAGCTGCCGCAACGGGTGCCATATGGGATACATGGGTTATTCATCAGGGAAACTGACCTTTATTAGAGCATCTCTAATGAAAAACACCACAAACACCCTCCCACGTGCTACCTTAATAGTCACATCAAATTTTCAATTATGCTTCAACATCACTAAATTTTAGTTAAATGCTATATCGTATTTCAAATACCAAATGAAAATAATATATATATATATACCACTTTGAGTTGGAGAATCGTTGGAACCCGGTCAAAAACGCGGTTAAAAAAAAATTTTCTCTTAATTTTTTTATGGTGGTAGTTTATGTTATAAACTACTCTTAAATGAAAAAAATTCAAAAAACCGCCTACTAGATTTTTTAAAAAAAATATCAAAAATGTCTAGGTTACACATGTAACTTTTGCGTAACTGCAAATATATGCATAAAAGTTACAGATGTAACTTTTTTCATAACTGAAAATCTACTAGGCGGTTTTTTGATTTTTTTTCATTTAAGGGTAGTTTATAACATAAAGAACCACCATAAAAAAATTCAGAAAAAAAAAACATTTTTTTACCACGTTTTTGACCGGGTTCCAACGATTCTCCAACTCAAGGTGGGTTCCAATTTATCTTTTTCCTATATATATATATATATATATATATATATATATATATATATATATATATATATATATAGGGTTAGGTTCAAATGAGAACTTTATATTTTGAGAACTTTTGAGAACTAAATCTCAACCACACATTTCAGGAGGGGACCCCTACAATTCATGGGAGGGGGATACATGTAAATAAAGTTGTGGCTCAAATTAGTTCTTTTTAGTTCTCAAACCCAATTGGTTCTCAAATGATCATCTCCCTATATATATATATATATATATATATATATATATATATATATATATATATATAAGGAGATGATTATTTGAGAACAAATGAACTGATGGTTACACCTATGTAATCATTGTTTATTTTTTTGAAAGAAAACCTAAAATTATTGTTACAACGATGTAACAATCGTTATGTTGGTGATGAACTGATGATAAACGATTTTTTTTTTCTTTTGTAAATTAGGTTTGTTTTATTTACTAAAATTTGGCCTGAAAAATTAAAATTAAAGGAGAGAGAGAGAGAATTTAGAAAGAGGAGATGGGAGAGAGAAAAATTGATTTAAACATTTACTAAGAAAAATATGGTGCGTCTATTATGCCCTTGGTGTAATAAATAGATTTCAAATTATTTCCAAAAATGACACATTCATTTTCAACCATACATTAACTAATTAATAGTGTAAGATGAGTTTTTCAGGTTTTCCAAAAAGGTGAGGTTTTCCATTTATCCTTACCCATATATATATATATATATATATATATATATATATATATATATATATATTAGGGTGCCTCTGACTTGTGGCTCTATTTTTCTTCTGCTCTTTCTTTTCGTTTTTTTTGGGTCACTTTCTCTCATTGTTCGGAGTTGAGGGTCTCCTTGGAAGCAACCTCTCTACCCGAAAGGTAAAGGTATGGTTGTCTACATCCCATCCCTCCCAGACCCTACTAATAGCACTAGTATGTGTTATTTGTGAGACTTAATGGATACGGTTGTTGTATATTTAAGGGCATGAGGGATACCTGTATGGGTTTGGTTGTGAGGTTTGCCACTTAGGCAGTGACTGGACTCACCTTGTGGGTATTGTAGGAGGGTATTGTGGTATGAGCTATGTTATGTGAGTTGGTATTTTTTTTTTATCAATTTAAACAAAAAAAAAATGAAGCTGACATGTTTTGAGTGGAGCAACACACAACCCACAACACACAACACACGAACCATTTCACACCGTGAAATTCTTAATGGAAGAAAGCCACACAACCAAGTAACAAAGGTGGGGGCCATGTGCACGACATGGGTGGGTGCCAACTAGACCCACAAAAGGAAACTAGCATAGGTTACTTTCAAATTTACAAAATTTTGTTGTATTGTAAAAATTTTACACATTGTTTCAGTAAAACTATATGTTTAGTTCTAAATTTAAAACTATATGTTTATTTTTAAATTAAAAAAAGTTTTGTTGTATTTCAACATTTTTAAAACATTGTTTTAGTAAAATTATATGTTTAGTGTTATATATGAACTATAATAAACAATAATCCCTGATTTCACGTGTCATCCTCATATTTATTCTTATAATTTTTTTTGTTTCTCTCCTATTAAATATCAATCATCTCTCTTATTAAATACTAACGGGATGGTGACCCGTTCACGCATTACGACGGGCCACCCATTTTACATGAATTTTACAAACTCAGTCATTGCATTTACAATTCAGCGAGTGTCTTTTCATTGAGTGACATGTGTTGGCCCAACCCGTCAATCGGGATAACCCGGAGGAAATCTTCGGCATGTGGCGCTCGAAGGCAACTGAAAACGGATTTTTATCTTGCGGTCATGTCAAACTGCACTTCCATCTCCTGCACAATTTTACCAAAAAGGGCACTCGCCAAAACATTTTGGGCTTTAGGGGGATGTTCTTGTTAGTGAAACCGCTGAAGTCAAAGCCCTGAGTAACATCCCGAAGACGGTCCAACGCGCACCCATAATCAGAGTCCAAGGCATAAATCTCACTTTTCCTCAAAATATGATCCTGAAGTACCCAAGATTGCGCTCTTGATGCCACAAAGGCATACAAGGAAGCCTCAACCACAGAATATAATCCAAGCCCCCCATGCCTGATGAGCAATGAAGCAAGCCGCCATTGGAGATCCCCAAAGAATGGACCCCCCGCAAACCATTATATTCTCGATTGTTGTGCGCAGTTCTTTATCAAAAAAGGATGCGGCCCCCCATCATTAGGGGTGTTCAAAAATATCCGAGTCCGAATCCGTATCCGATTTATCCGAAATTCCGTATCCGAATTATCTGAAAATTTCGGATATCCGGAATTTCGGATATCCGAAACTCGGATATCCGAAAATTCGGACTTGAACTTGGACAAGAATTTAAAAAAATTTCGGAAGTTTCGGATACCCGGTATCCGAAATTTTAAATAAATTAAAATTTATTTTATATTAAATGAATAATTAAATGTTTAAGGAATTAGGGATTTAGGGTTATCAAAGTTTCAAATCAAAACATATCTACGCAGACACGTAGCTACGCTTCTCGGTTCCGACTTCCGCCTCCCTGGCCTCCACCGTCCAGCGGCGCTTCTCCGCCTCCAGCGGCGCTGGTCTCCGACTCTCCGGCGCACCTCCAGCGGGGCTGGTCTCCGACTCTCCGGCGCACTTCCAGCGCAACTGTTTGTTTCAAGCGGAATCTGTTACAAGCTCCGGCGCACCTTCGGCGCACCTCTAGGCTCCAGCGCATCTCCGGCGATCTCCGGCGCACCCCAATCAGGTAGAAGTTTTGATTCAAGTAGAATTTGTTTGTTTGTTATGTTGATTTGGTTTTGTTCATATTCCTCTACCATTGATTCAAGTAGAAGCTTCGATTTCACTACGATTGATTCAAGTAGAATCTGTTTGTTTGTTATGTTGATTTGGTTTTGTTCATTTTCCTCTACCATTGATTCAAGTAGAAGCTTTGATTTCACTATATTCAAGTAGAATCTGTTTGTTTGTTATGTTGGGACTTACTTTGAACAAACAGGATTTTCGGATATCCGTTATCACTATCCGAGTCCAGTCCGATATCCGAAATTTCGGACTTGAACTTGGACTTGGACAGCGAAAACTGATATCCGAAATTTTCGGATACCCGAAATTCGGATATCCGAAATTCCGGGTATCCGGTTTTGAACACCCCTACCCATCATGTGTAGGGGGGGCATGTACTTAAACCAAAGAAGAGTTTGGCTATGCCATACATGAGCGCATCAATTTTGTCACAACAAAAAATCATTTTCTATTTTTGATCTAAAACTTCAAAAAATTATCACATCCCAAAACCGTTTTGATGTAAGTATGATTTATGTTAAGATGCAATGAGTTATTGGGTCATGTACATTCTAAATGATGACCCAATATGAAATAGCTGACGTTTTAGTTAGTTATTAAGTTTATAAGTGACAAATAGAAAATGTCATGGAAGATGAGGGTGTTATGTGTAAAATATAAGTAAGTGGTTAATGTTGACAAAAGGCCTATTATAGAGGGGGCAGTATGTAAATTTGATTATTATAGGAAAATTTGGTATTCTTCCTTGGAAGAAAGAACGCAGATCATGCATATGGGGAGGGGAGGAATGATAAGGTTAGGCAAAATCTTTCAATCAAGCTCAATACAAGTGTAAATAATGGGGGGGGGGGGGGGGGTTGGCGGATTAGAGCCCTAGCACGCCTTCCCAATGTTTCTTCACCCTTAATTTAGTATTATGGGTGCTAGGTATGTTCTCTTCTCCAATTTGTTCATATATGATAGATACTTCCAATGTGGTTATATGGAAGCATGAAGTTAGTTGTAGAAGCATTCTAGATGTTAATAAAGCCTAAATATTGGGTTGCATTCGCGTATTCTTATGATTTTAGTGGATGACGAAATATGGGTTTAACCCACCTCTTGAATTCGAAACATGACCATGGGGGTGGGTTAGGTTTGCTAAATTAGACCCTAAGTATGCTTGATTATGTGATGAAGATTGTTACAGTTACATATAGTTGTAATTTGGGATGCAAGTATGTAAAGAAGAGGTAAATTAGCATGTTAAATGTGTACGCCATAGATTAAGCATTTTTATGTACACCAAGTCTTTGTGAAAATTCCTAAATGAGATATATTGAAGTTAAAAGTGGGTGATTTTGGTGGGGTTAAGATGTAGTGTAATACTTAAAGGTTACATTATGTATTTTTAATCTAATTGACCAAGTAAACTATATATAAAAGTGATGAAAGCTCTAGCCATCAACGAATTCAAACCTTGATGACATGAGGTAACATTTAAGTCGTTATTGTATTATGTTACAAGGTATGATACAATGTGGTTTGATCCCAAGTACTATTAATGATTTTAGTTGGAGCATGTTAACTGCTTACATTGTGATTGTATCATAAGTTGGAAATACAGAATGTGTAGCTAGATGTTGGTTACAATGTCAACGAGGTGAATATGAATGTATGTATCATAAATTGAAGGGTTAAGTTGAATAATATCAAGTATGTTTATAAAAAGGTGTGATTCATGATCCGTTTGGGTAAAGATGAGTATCACACTATCACCAAAGTGTGTAATATGACCCGTTTGGGTGAAGATGAGTATCACCAAAGTGTGTATGCAAAGTGTGTAATATGACTCGTTTGGGTAAGGATGGATAACATCATACTATGTTATATAAAGTGTGTAATATGACTCGTTTTGGTCGAATAGCACCAAAGTGTGTTATATAAAGTGTATAATATGACCCGTTTAGGTAAAAATGGATAGCACCAAAGTGTGTTATATAAAGTGTGTAATATGACACATTTGGGTAAGGATGAAAAGTACCAAAGTGTGTTATATAAAGTGTGTAATAGTACCCGTTTGGGTAAGGATGAATAGCACCCTTAAAGTGTGTTTAAGCAAAGTATGTGCCATGACCCGTTTGAGTTAAGTTGAAACAGAATGTTGTTAGATGTTGATTATAACGTCAAGGTTGTGTCATTAAGTTGAATGAAATTTATGCAAATCAAGTATGTACCTTCGGGTAAGATTGAAGATAGGGGTCTCGTGACCTAAGTAGTACATTCGGGGTGAAAGAATGCAATAGACACGCTAGTTGCATAAAGAAAGAAGGAAATGATGGTGATTAAAATAGATGGTTGAAAGATGACATGTTAGTTGTCGATTAGGTGTAAACTGTAACATGACTTGTATGCATACTTTATTCATGTTATGGTTGTAGAGTTACTTGTGATGGGAAAAGGGCAATGTGTGCCATTAAGGTGGTTAAGATGTAGAAATAGTGGTTGACGACACAAGTATGATTTGATTGTAAATGGGTCAACGGGTTGAGAATATAATAAGTATGTCAATTTCTTAATTATGGAAATATGGTATGGATTAGATGCTCGTGTTGTTTTGAGTCATGTGAGTTACGGCTGTTATGAACAACTAAAAGATGAGTTTTGTAGTTGCAAATTTTTGGGCTAAAGTTGTTAAAACAAAAAATTTAGCTAAGTTTGGATTTCCAGTAAAAATCATAAAACTCTCCTTCAAACCGACATCATCACAGATCGCGAAGGGATCTAGGATAAGCTCTACGACACGCAGAGCACCCCCGCTCCACGTGACAAACCAGGGCTAGGCCGTTCGCGACACGCGATCACCCCAGTCTTGAATACTTGTTTAGTTTAACGATTTGAATGAATTGAGTCGAGTTGGTTGTTTATAATATCATTGTTACTAACATGTTACTAGTAATGATGAAAGGGAAAGACTAGCATGGAGCGAGCCAGGATCGGGCTACTGATTTTGGATGAACTGAAAACCATGGGCTATTGTGGATGTTTATATGAAATTAAATGTTGTGATTAGTCAAAGGTTAACTCATTTTGGTAAAACCTCTAATTAAAGACTAAATATCTAGGATCGATTTTCCAAACGTGTATCTTTTTCGCACATTCAGCGGACGAGTGTTACAAAAATACACAATCAACTAGATGTACTTACCAAAATCCACCTTGTGGTTGTAATTGGTTCTGGATTCTTAAGAGATTTCAACTTGAGCTTCTCTGAAAACTCTTCTAATGAATCCAAATTTCTTTGAAAATTAACAAACAACACACCAAAGTATTATAAAATGTCACACCCTCACCACACCCCAGCTGGGATGCGAGGAGGGTGGTGGACTGGCCGTCTGTACCAGGAGTCGCGAAAGCAAATAGAACATACAATCTATATGAACACAGACCAAACAGTCCAAACTAATATAACGTAAATAACCCATTCAGTCACCACTTAGAGTACCGCGATTACTTACAAATATCCTTTAAAGCCTCCGATGACCCTAATACCAAAACTTTAAACAAATACAAGTTTCACACAGAGAAAAGTCTAAACAAAACATGGATAGCCAAAGTTTAATTATGTCTGAAAATGATAGCAAGAATGCTCGTCTTGCTAATCACCTATCTTAGAATCCTTTAACCACCTCGTAAAGCCCCGGTAAGGGCCCGCCAACTATTTCCCTGCAATATGAGCTAAAACATGTCAACAACAAACGTTGTTGGTGAGCTTTAGCTAAAGACTCAGTTATTTGATAAACATACTCGTGCTAGGTCAAATCTCATTCCAGAAAGCACAGGCACGTGCCCCCCACACTTCCCTTCATGTACACTAGCATATACGATATATCAAACCCCAATAAATTAATATTAGAATTTCTGGGTGATACGAGACCTTTGTCTCCCCCTCAACAGCTGATAGGTTACAAATATATGCCTAGAGGGTCTCAACCGACAACCTTAATGACCCGAATTATCCCCCTTTAGGAACTACCCAGCAGATAATGACACACATCAAACAAAACACGATATAACCTATGTATCTGAGCACAATTGATATGCATCAAATTATACATATACATCAAATATCCCTAGCAAATGGGTAACTTTCTGAACAATTATTTATAAAATAGTGTAATATTGTTTCATTTGTAGTTTTCAGTGTTATCTAGGTCCAAAAAATACAAAAATTAAGGAGTAAAAAATAAGCAAACCGAAGAAAAAGACGAAGTCTCCTCAAAACTGGACCAAACACGGGCCGTGCTTTTTGTCAGCTGGAAAAAGACAAAGTGGTTTACTTTAGTTTTCGACTCGTGTTCAAATCGAAAAAGCACGGCTCGTGTCTATGTTTACCACGGGTCGTGTTATACTTGACGAAATCCTACAGAAGATCTTGACTAAACGACAAAACGGGTTAACCGTGCAAAAACAAGGGTTGTGCCCCTCTTGGATCAGCCTATAAATACCAAGCTCAAGCTAATTTCAACTTGCTCATTCTTTCTTCTCTTATTTAGTTTTTAGTTTTTGAGTCACTTCTTTGATGTTTGGTGATTTTTTCTCAAGTTTGTACGACAATAACTTAATCAAGTTTGTAAGATGTTAACTCAAGAAGATGCTACCCAGGAACTCCTAGAAGAGGAGGCCCATCCTCTTAAAAGCACCGAAGAAATTCTACAAGAATCCATCTAAGCAATGGAAGCTGATCGTAAACAAGAAGAGTCACTTAAAGAACAACAGGTTCATAAAGAGCCACCTCCTCTTGAACTCAAGGAGTTACTAGGACACCTTCAATACGCTTTTCTGTATGACAATTCCAAATTGTCTGTGATCATCTCTGCACACTTAGAAGGAGAAGAAAAGGAAGCCTTGCTAAAAATGCTAAAAAAGCATAAGAAAGCAATCGCTTAGAGCTCCTTGGTCTTTAGAAATAACTTATTGCAAGTGTAGGTGACTTCAATAACTAAGAAAGTAGCTTAGAGATCCTAGGTCTTTGATGGCATATTCACCATGCAATTTTTCCACAAACGCCAACATGATGTGCTCCTGATTACCTGTCAATATTAGATCATCGACATAGATAAGCAAATACATGATACACTTGTCACGTTTAAAGATAAATAATGAGGGATCCGCTCGACTGCACATAAAGGCAATTGTCCTCCATGTCAAATGGCTAAGGCTCGAAAGTTGCCATTTAACAATGATATAAAACATGCCTTGAATTCTTTAGATATTGTCCATTGTGACATTTGGGCCCGTCACGGTCACAAGTCATCACAACTTTCGCTATTATGTTTCGTTTGTTGATGACTACTCTCGGTTTTGATGGATATACCCATTAAAGACCAAGAATGAGTTTTTTGATGCACTTGGAGTATTTCTCAACTTTGCTCAACCCCATTTTTCACGAAAAATTAAAATATTTCAAAGTGATGGTGGGACTGAGTTCATAAATCACAAAGTGAGAAACTTATTTGAAAAGAATGGTACGTTTCACTGGGTGACGGTGTCATGTCCTTCATGGGCGAAGTATTAAAGGGACCGGGAGGGGCGACCGCCTCCCGCGGTTTTTTTGGCCAAAAGCACTGTTATTCGCGATTTTATGTAAAAGAAAAATTATATGTATTGAGTATCGCCCCCTCAATAGAATTTTTAAATCCCGCCCCCTCGGGGTTTTCTTTCAAGCTTCGCCACTGATGTCCTTATACTCCACAACAAAATGGCCGGGTTGAACAAAAACACCGCTATATTGTTGAAACTGGATTGACTATGTTATTTCACTAATAATTATCCCACAAACCAAAGGTGTTGGATGGTAAGTCACCATTTGAGTTATTATACTCCCACAAAGCAGACTACAACACATATAAAACGTTTGGGTGTCGTGTGTATCCTCTTTTGTGTGCCTATTCGGAACACAAGTTGGCTCCTCGAAGTGTCCCTTACATATATATTGGCTATAGTGCTAAACACAAGGGCTATCAATGTTTAGATCCGACCTCTGCATAACCTGGCATGCGAAGTTTGATGAAAATTTATATCCGGGTGTAAAAGATATTGGCAGCGACTCCCAAATAAAAACATCTACGTCTCACATTAATCCCACTAAACCTACTTGCTGCTCCCTGCCACATGTGTTCCGAGGCCAATCCCATACAAAGCCCAAATCCTACACAAGCCCAAACCGATCCACACCTGGCCCAAAATACACAATCTACCCAAGAGACAAAGTCTTGTTAAGACTAATAAAAATGCTAAGTATTTTCTAATAATATGATACTGTTAGATTAAAGCCTTTTAATAGACAGATATGAAATCTACTCATATACCCTCTCGTATGAAATATTAACAATAATATTGCAGAACACTTGAAATCTAAGAGTGTTCATTAAAACTTTACCAGAATACATTATATAATCGTCTAGCTTGTTCTTATTCATGTTAGGGGGTCAACGGGTTTATGACTCGAACCCGTTAAACTGAAGTCAAACTTAATTATCTTCGTGTTAAGTTTGTGATATGTGTCAAATTTGTTGGGTTAATGGTCACGGGTTTAATGGGTGGGTTAGAGTTTAAGTTATTTAATTACCATGTTTATTTAATGGGCAAAATGCGGTAAATGTTTGTTTTGCTTTTACGGAATTACTAGGAGAAAGTGGGTAAATGATGAATAGGTCTTTAGGTAGAATAGGTTTTATATGGGTGGAAGTAGTCCACGTTCTTTATGTGTAAGGCTATATATATATACGCCACCTAAATAGTTGATTAATAGTTGATTAATGTACCTCCAAATTTACTTTCTTTCTTCACCAAATTTACGTAAAAACCATTCTCTATTTTATCTTCAACAAATATAAACATACATACGTGAGTTTTATATGTATTTTAAGGGACCTGAACCAACAAAATTAGCCTCCTAGTTACACATAACAATTAATACCATATAAGGATGTAAAAAGTCAATATGATTTGATCATTTATCAAAATACTTACTAATCCAACCATGTAGTTAACATATACAAGTCTAAATTGTCACGTTTCATAAATGTCATTTTCCCTAATGAATATCCCATGTAACCCATAAGGCACTCGTTGCGGCAGTTTAACATCCGCAACAACTTCAAGAGTTGGTGATCGAGCATCCATCACCAAGAATCTCGACTCATCTGAGGTTTCATCATGCACATACGACACGACATACCCATCATCCTCTTCTGAGTTCGGATTCCCTGGGTCTCTTGCAACAAAAAATGGCTCCCCTCCAAAACAGTTGTTTTCATACATGTGACAAGCCTTTGTGCATTCGTTTTGATCCCGGTTTTCTTCTGTTGCTGCAACGTCTAGTTTTACAACTCCTGATGGCCTTATCATCTTCGATTCTAACGGCCTTTCTTTTGAAATTGCTGCGTAGACATACCTGTATAATCACAACTTATCATATTAGACTTCTGATTTGAACAACATATATGTATTTATACAAGTGGTTAGGCAAGTGGTCAGTATGGTTTTTTAAAAACATGTTTTGTTCCTAAATGATACACTAGTTAGTAGTGACGAATTCATGATTTTTTATCAGTGAGTGTCAAATTTAAGTGGGAACATGACATGTCGTATAAAAAATTACATTAATAGACGGGGTCAAATGGATCAGATTAAATAAGTAGTAGTGGTTATGAAATAATAGAAACATGTTATAGCTTTTGAAAAACGGTAACCATTAGAGTTTACACATGAACATAACTAATTTGATATATGAAGATTGATCTCAAACTTAATTAGAAATTTATTTAATAAACGCTCCAATCATTTATACATCTATTGGTTAGTTTTTATTTGTAGTTTTCTAAAATCAAAAACTTAAAAAAAAAATATGAAATATAAAACGTGAATCTAACTAAATTGATAAATAAAACATCATATGAAAAATAATCGTATTAGACCTATAGAAATAAACAAAACAAAAACCCATAATTCAAAGTTTGATATATATAAATAATAAATAAAAAAAATTATATGATAATAGAGAAAAATAGTCAACTAGTCATTGTCTACATGAGTAGGTCAGTTTTAAGTCGTTCAAAAACTTAAATATAATTTATTAATTTAATATAATCAATAGAATATTAGGATTTTACAAATAGGCCCCTAAAAAAAGCATTCTTCTTCTTCCCGATTATAAGACGAAAACATCTTCTTCCCCGTTCATCCATAGCCAAAATTTATATTGAAATGTTAAAAAAAAAAAAAAAAAAAAAAAAAAACTATGTATATATGTACATTTTTTAATGTTCAAAGCATTAAAATTCATTTTAAATCTTCAGAAGCGGATTATGTATAAACAAAAATGATTTGAAAAAGGACTTAGAAGCCATCTAAATCTAAACCACCTAAAACAAAAAAGAAAAATAAAAAATATATAAAACTAAAATTAAAAAAAAAAAAAAAAAAAGCTCCTAACAAAAATATGTACGAACCTGTTCTTTTTTCCAATATATGCCGGATTAATCACAGGAAACTCCAAATTTTCAGTGGACATAACATGTCTAGAAACAACTCCAGTTCCCAAATGGATCCTCACTTTCTCCATGGACCCATGGATCCGATCCACCCGGTCAAAAAAATGCTCAACCGAAAGTATATTCGGAGCCACCATCACCACCACTTCACCACCATCTTCATCCCACGCGTTCACCGTGTGAAACACATTGAACCCGGGCACCTCGAACCACTTCATCTCCGATTCATCGGTCGCATATCTCGGAAGAACACCGATTCGCGAAACCTTCTTCGAGTCTACACCGACTAACCGTTCTCCGCGGATCAAGTTCATAGGACAAACTCGAATTTGAATGTCGCAAATGATTGCATACTTTTGGGTGATGGCCAAGTCATGTGTTAGCGACGAGTGGTTCATCGAGAAGATAGGGACGTCGGGTTGTTTGTTCCCGTTCGGATCGATCCGGAAGTACGTTAGGTACGGCCGTGTAGACCAGTACCGAAACGCGAAAGCCTCTTTCGTCTCCGGGTCGATCTTTGGGTGGGCCGTCATGTTCGTGGAAAGGTTGCCGTTGAAATCGTGTTGGCCTAACGTTACTATATCGCCATCTTCGGTTATTTTGATCGCGTAGGGGATATCGGACTCGCATAACGCGAAAAGGTTGCCTCCGAATAAAGCTAAACTCGTGTTGGCTACGCCAATGCCTTTGGAAACATCATAACCACCAAAAACCACTCGGGTAACGAATAACATTACCCGAGCGGTAAAGGAGGCCAGCCCGGACTGGCCTCCTAGAACATTGGGAACCACGCATGATCCGGTGTGGTTCTCGAAAAGGTACTTGTTTGTCTTCACGTACCGGCTACAGAAAGTGGCCCGTCCGTGGGACATCCTAATGCCGTGCACCATCCCATCACCGTCAAAGTAATGGTACGGACCGTTAGGCGGGAACTGCGGGTTTGGCCCGTTACGTAGGTACACTCCATTCAGGCACTCCGGGATGGAGCCGTGTATGACCTCACACTCGGTCGGGATAATCTCATCGACCGGCACCCAATTCCCCGAAAGGATGTAGGCCGGGTCGACTGAGAAATGAAGACGATCATCGAGGAACTTGGTAATCGCGCTATCAAGTATGTTAAATATCTTTTCGCGTAACGGGAGATCCGATGACGATTTTCTTGAATCGATGGATGCGAGATTCGCTTCTTGGTTACGCCTTTTGCGGATTATTTTTCTTTCGTGTACCGCACTAGAGTTGATTCTCGAATCGGAAACTCGTAAGGTTGGGTGATATTTTGTGCGGGAACGGAAGTTGTTGGAACCATGAGACAAGAAAGACGTATGTGAACGAGATAACAC
>JBCNJP010000007.1:10178618-10202009 GCA_039602395.1 Deinandra increscens subsp. villosa | reverse complement strand
TCTAGTACAAACCAATATTATTGTAAGAACTTAAGAACTAATGTAAGAACCATTAAATTTCAATTGAATGAAGGTTATTTAGATAATTTTTATGCTTCTTCTTCTTTTTTCCTTCATTTCTATACACATAATGGCAACTTAACGACCTAAAAAAACAAAAAACTAAACAAAAATCGTTTTTTTTTGTAAGTCCGACTATGTTGCATATATGCAACATATATATAATGTTGCATATATGCAACATATATATAATGTTGCATATATGCAACATATATATAATGTTGCATATATGCAACATGGTATGTTGCATATACAACATATGAAACATATCATGTTGCACATATGAAACATATAATGTTGCATTTATGCAACATGGTATGTTGCATCATGTTGTATAAATGCAACATTATATGTTTCATATATGCAACATATGAAACATATCATGTTGCATATATGCAACATTGTATGTTGCATATATGCAACATTTTATGTTTCATATGTTGCATATATGCAACATAGTCGGACAGGCAAAAAAAAACAAAAAAAAACTTTTTTTTAAGTCATCGGGTGGATATGGGTGGATATATGTGAAATTAAATTAAAAAAAATATCAAATTACCCAAAAAACTTTATTTGAAATAATTTTCCCTTAGTTCTTACAAGTTTGTACAATAGAATGTATTGGAGGAATTAAAAAGAAAGGACAAAATTACTTAATTATCCCTCATTTAAGTTGGTTCTTAAGTTCTTACAATAGATAATGGTTTTTACATGAACTTTACCCTATAGAAATAAACAAAACAAGAACCCTCAATTCAAAGTTTGATATATAAATAATAAATAAAAAAAATTATATGATAATAGAGAAGATTAGTCAACTAGTCATTGTCTACATGAGTAGGTCAGTTTTAAGTCGTTCAAAAACTTAAATTATAATTTAATATAATCAATAGAATATTACGATTTTACTAATAGGCCCCTAAAAAAAGCATTCTTCTTCTTCCCGATTATAAGAGACGAAAACATATTCTTCCCCCGTTCATCCATAGCCACTTACTTCTTTTCAAACTTCTTTTCAAACTAACACATGGTTTTAACAAAATTTATATTGAAATGTAAAAAAAAAAAATACTATGTATATATGTACATTTTTTTAATGTTCAAAGCATTAAAATTCATTTTAAATATTCAGAAGCGGATTATGTATAAACAAAAATGATTTGAAAAAGGACTTAGAAGCCATCTAAATCTAAACCCACCTAAAACAAAAAAGAAAAATAAAAAATATATAAAACTAAAATTAAAAAAAAAAAAAAAAAAAAAGCTCCTAACAAAAATATGTACGAACCTGTTCTTTTGTTCCAATATATGCCGGATTAATCACAGGAAACTCCAAATTTTCAGTGGACATAACATGTCTAGAAACAACTCCGGTTCCCAGATGGATCCTCACTTTCTCCATGGACCCATGGATCCGATCCACCCGGTCAAAAAAATGCTCAACCGAAAGTATATTCGGAGCCACCATCACCACCACTTCACCACCATCTTCATCCCTCTCATCCCACGCGTTCACCGTGTGAAACACATTGAACCCGGGCACCTCGAACCACTTCATCTCCGATTCATCGGTCGCATATCTCGGAAGAACACCGATTCGCGAAACCTTCTTCGAGTCCACACCGACTAACCGTTCTCCGCGGATCAAGTTCATAGGACAAACTCGAATTTGAATGTCGCAAATGATTGCATACTTTTGGGTGATGGCCAAGTCATGGGTTAGCGACGAGTGGTTCATCGAGAAGATAGGGACATCGGGTTGTTTGTTCCCGTTCGGATCGATCCGGAAGTACGTTAGGTACGGCCGTGTAGACCAGTACCGAAACGCGAAAGCCTCTTTCGTCTCCGGGTCGATCTTTGGGTGGGCCGTCATGTTCGTGGAAAGATTGCCGTTGAAATCGTGTTGGCCTAATGTTACTATATCGCCATCTTCGGTTATTTTGATCGCGTAGGGGATATCGGACTCGCATAACGCGAAAAGGTTGCCTCCGAATAAAGCTAAACTTGTGTTGGCTACGCCAATGCCTTTGGAAACATCATAACCACCGAAAACCACTCGGGTGATGAATAACATTACCCGAGCGGTAAATGAGGCCAGCCCGGACTGGCCTCCTAGAACATTGGGAACCACGCATGATCCAATGTGGTTCTCGAAAAGGTACTTGTTTGTCTTCACGTACCGGCTACAGAAAGTGGCCCGTCCGTGGGACATTCTAATGCCGTGCACCATCCCATCACCGTCAAAGTAATGGTACGGACCGTTAGGCCGGAACTGCGGGTTTGGTCCGTTACGCATATACACTCCATTCAGGCACTCCGGGATGGAGCCGTGTATGACCTCACACTCGGTCGGGATAATCTCATCCACCGGCACCCAATTCCCCGAAAGGATGTAGGCCGGGTCGACTGAGAAATGAAGACGATCATCGAGGAACTTGGTAATCGCGCTATCAAGTATGTTAAATATCTTTTCGCGTAACGGGAGATCCGATGACGGTTTTCTTGAATCGGTGGATGCGAGATTCGCATCTTGCTTACGCCTTTTGCGGATTATTCTTCTTTCGTGTACCGCACTAGCGTTGATTCTCGAATCGGAAACTCGTAAGGTTGGGTGATATTTTGTGCGGGAACGGAAGTTGTTGGAACCATGAGACAAGAAAGGCGTATGGGAACGAGATAACACATCCATTTGTGTCACGTAATTTGTTTTTTTTTTTTTTTTTTGATGGTGTTTGTTTCGTAGGGAGAAAACTATGTTATTATTAAGAACATATGTGAATTGAACTAGTAAAGACTCAACGTTATATAACGTGTTAGGGAACAAATATTTGCTTGAAAGTTAGATCTTCCAAGAGGTTGTGACGTGTACATAAAGGCAATAATTGATACGTATTATATTATGATTATCTATAGCAGCAAAAAACATATGATATAAGTGGACATGACCGTTGAAAAAAAATCTAATCCACAAATGTCTTACTCCGCCTGTTCAACGGTTTTGTAAATATCTTTTTTAAAGAAAAAGTATATAAATATATCATAATAAAAATACTTCATTTTATGATTTAATTTTTATAAGCTAATTATTTATAAAAAGAAAAGAAAATGAAGAAAAGCAAGATTGGGTAATTATAACCTTTTTACAATTTTACCTCTATAGGTTAGTAGAGATACACGATGTCAAACACGGAAGCCTAATATATGTTGTCATGGTTTAAAAAAATCTATTTTTATTTTTATATATATAACTAGGTTAGAAACCCGTATAACATGGTTGAATAATAAAAATGATATAATATACAAATTTGTGTATAACTAGGTTTTTCCTTGCCCACGTGTTACGGTGGAGAAACGTGTATACGAAACTATAAAGTAATGAAATCTAGCATGGGTCGATACTAAACAAAATCTATATCGCAACTTTGCTTCAACGTACAATTCATATCGAAACATATAAAAATTTCAACTTTCTTAATTGTGAAAAATATACAATAAGTTTTTACTAAACTAGGTTATTATAGTATTGTAAATACTCATGTATGAGGGTCTTAGATGTAACTACGGTATTTATATATTTGTTATGAATTAATAAGAAAAACATACAATTACACTCTAACATGGTATCATTAGTCGATGCTACCCTTTCAAAACCCTATTTGACAATAGCATGCATCCACCTTTGATCTCTTCTACGACGATTCTATTTTTTTCTTCGATCCAACTTTGGCTTTTAAATTTGGAACTTTATTCCCGTATGTTGATGAAGCACCAATATAGAGTTAATTACAGTTTACGTCCCTGTGGTTTGCTGACTTTTACGGATTGAGTCCAAAAGTTTAAAAATTTTCATCTGACACTCTAATGTTTGTATTAGGGGGGGCGACTCTGGGTTGTGAGAGGGGGCGATGATAGTAGGGGTGGCGGTTAAATTGATGGTGGTAGTGAGGTGGGCGGCGACTGGAGGTTGAGAGGGTGAAGGACAGTGGTGGATTAGGATGCGGCGGTGATGAAGGTGAATGGGATTGCCAGTGGTGGAGAATGGAGAATGAGGAGTTTAGGTTAAAACAACAAAAATAAAATTGGGAAAGTCTGATGAAGATGGCAAATTTTAAAGCAACCATCTCCGCCGTATTTCATTTAGGATTTTAGGTTTTTGTAGACATTTGAAGCTGGTTACGAAAATAGTCCTCATACTTTTAAAAACTTTTAAATTTATATAAATAGCCCCTGATATGTAAAATGACTTAAATTCCCCTTAAGTTAACAGAAAATTTTAACTCTGTTAGTTATGAGAACTCAAATAATAAAGAAATATAAATGCTAAAGTATCAAATAGAAAATTTTAAACTTTTAGACTCAATCCACAAAAGTACATGCCATAATTAACTCACCAATTTATTAAATGGATCAATTATTATATTTTATTCGACCACCCATTCTTCTTGGCATTTTTTTTTTGCTGTCATCATTATCTAAATTATTATATTGTGATTGTCTTTCGGTATCTCTTTCTCCGCACGACAACTTTGAATAATCTTGGTTCAATAGGAATTGGTGATTTTTGTTATTTACTTATATAGAGACTAGGTTAGTAATCCGTGTATTATACGGGTTGAATTTAGATTCATAATATTAGCTAAATATAAAAAAATAGTAAGAAATTTGAAATTTATAAATGACATTATTCATTATATGATATTAATTGATAATTTAATACATTAAAGATGGCAAATTCTTTATAGTTTCCTTGAAATGACTCAAATTATTGAGTAATTTATCAAATCTACATTAAGTTTACCATTTTTTTAAAACGAAAATTTAATTTAGATAGAGTTGGTAATTAGTCTTAATTGATAATTTACTAAATTGATAACTATATGTGGTTTTGACATGTGGCGGTGCTGATGTGGACACCTTAGAAAAGAGACATTTGAATACAATTTTATTCCTTTATTAAGATTAAGATAAGATATTAGGATTAAGATATACAAACCGGATTTTTAGTAACTGATTCCGGTTACAAGTTGACAAGTCAAATAACAAATTTTTTTTAAAATAATTAGGTCGGTTACAAATTCGGAATATGAGGAAAATCTTGGTAACCGATGAAAGCCGGTTGGGGACCGGTTAGAACCGGTTTCATTTTGACCGGTTATAATAACGAGTTTTGCGGTTAGGATATGTTGTATGTGTTTTTTGGTACTTAAAAAAAAAACCAAACCCAACTTGTAAAACTACATAAAAAAACTTTTATCTTTATTCAAAGTTCAATCACACTTCACACTAAAAATAAAATACTAAAGAGACTAAAAACTCAAACGCTAAAAAAAAAACATGAAGCGATGAAGGTGTTCAACGTTGTTACTTCACTAATCAGTTGTCATCGGTGTTGATTTTGAGGTTAAGGCTTGAACTAGTTGTTATTGCCTCAAAGTTGAGTTTGAAAGTCAATATTTTTTGATTTTGGACGGTCAAAGTCTGCGCGAGGCGAGTTCAAGTGTTCAACGATTTAGTTTGGAATGTATATGAAAATTTGGGGTATGAATTGACCTGAGTTTTGAATCGGATTTGGAAGAAATGGGAACGCGAACATGTGGCTACCAAGTGTGGCGGCTGTGAGATATCCGACAAAGCTAATTAAAACCCATTTGGAAGAAATGGGAAGATGAATTGATTATCATAAGTAGTTTCTCCGAAAAAAAATTTGGAGTAAATTACGGCTATAGTCCCTGTGGTTTGCACGTTTTACGGCTATAGTCCCTAGGCTTCAATTTTTACGTCTATAGTCCCCAAGGTTTAGGGGTCCGTTACACTGGTGGTCCCTGGGGCTAACATCTGTTAAAAAATTCTGTTAAGTGTGTGTGAAAAGACCATTATACCCTCCTTTAAAAAAACATTGTAAATATAAATTAAAAACAAATTAAAAAAAAAGAAAAAAAAGCATAAATGTTCATCGTTCACCACCGCAGGGATATTCAACCACCGCCATTTCTTTTCCGGCGAATCCTCACGTTCACCACCAGGGGATATTCAACCACCGCGACCACCATGTTCGTCCACCACCATCATTTCTGCTCCAATAGCTCCGTCCGTCACGCTCTCGTAACCGCTCGACCAAATGTAGAGCTCCGTCACGTCCGGCGGCGGGGGCTGCACCTGAGCTGAGTTCCGGGGGAAATATACACCGAACGACCGTGAGAACATCGCCCCAACTGCCTTCATCCTCAGATCCTTGATTCCCAGCAGCTTCTAACACTGTATATATAATCACCGGCCGCCGCTTCACCTGCCGGAGAGTCCTCGCTCCGTTGCTCGCCGGCCACCACAGTTCGCCGGTCTCCACAATCCACAGATCGGAATTCAGAAACCCAGGTTGTATGTTATTTTTCACTTACATTACATAATTACAGCTGTTGATCTGTATACCTGGAAATCGTCGGAGATTTCTATAAACCCATTGCTAATTTGACTTTTCCAAATCCTTTGAGAAGCAGACGAAACAACCGATTGCATAGACGAAGAAGATCGCCACCATTTCTCATCCATCGCCGGAGAAGATCGTCGGAAAACATAGACGGAGAAGTTGGGGGTGGTGTCTGGACTGGACGGAAATGGTGGGGGTGGTGAACAGAAATGAGTGTAAAGTTCTAGGTAGAAAGATGAGGGTAAAAATGTAATTTTATATTTTCTTTTATTTTTTACTTTTTAAATATAAGGGTAGAATCGTCATTTTAAAAAATTTAACAGAATTTTTTAACAATAGTTAGCACCAGGGACCAAAGCCGTAACGAGTCGTAAAATGTTAGGGACCAAAGCCGTAATAAACGAAGTTTGAGGACCATAGACGTAAAACGTGCAAACCACAGGGACGAAAGCCGTAATTTACTCAAAAATTTGTGAACAGCAGGCGTATATTAATTATTAACCACCACAACCAAGGAAAGAAAATGAGAGTAGCAAGACGCTACACCGCCCCCGCCACACAAAAACTTACATCATAGAGAGTTTGCCCCAATCTATTTTTTTTTTACATCTCGTATTACACCACAATCTATTAGGTAAATTTATACAAAGAAAAAAAATGTAAGGGTGAGGGATAAGGTTGATATGGAGTAATGTGACAGAAAAATATTTTAGCCAATAATATAATGACAACTCAATTTAGGGATAATGAAGCATTTAAAGTCACAATTAGTGGGTATGGTTATCACTTTGAAGCCATGCCGCTTGTACAAGAACCCTCTTTTTTCAATTTTTATTTTATGTAATTAAAACAATATTATTCCCATAAATTAAATTAAAACATATATAAAACATTAAAATAAAACATTCATTAAACTTAAAATTAAAACACAATAATACAATAAAACAACTTATTTTGAAAAACGATAATAGGCGTTCATCTCCTCTTTGGTTAAAACCACTTCCATGTGTGTGACAATGTGCTACGTAATATCAATTCTAAGTTTAAAATCTGTCTCGATATCTCGCAATTCCAAGAGAACATTTGGGTCGATAACCGGGACTACTGGAGGATCGCGAATGTGGACCGGTGATATCGCTTTGCCCTCGTCTTTGAGAATCATGTTGTGAAGTATCATTATTGTATACATAATGTTCTCCATTAACTCTTTCTTCATTGGACGCCCTTTTCAATCAACTATCGCCCACCTTGCCTTTTAAAGTTTATCATATTTGTCAGGAACATTACCGTATGCTAGTAGACGAATAGCCACCGTTCATTTCTGTAGAGGTGTGAAACTTTCCCTCTTGCTTGCGTCCAATCATAATGGTTTTGAAAATTTTCTTCAACGTCGCTAACAGTTTAAAAAAAACAATCGCTTAGGCATTCGAAATCTTTCACTAAAAATACCTTCGTGGTAACGGGGGAGCATCAAAGAAATATAGATTGACCAAGCGTTAATGACCGCTTTCTTGGCCACGGGAAATACTCTTTCTCCGTCAAGGACCCCGTAACCTCTTGTTCTTCTTGTTGAATGACATTCACACAATGGTTAAGATACTCGATCGCATCCTCGTACGAACCATCAGAACTAGTAAACGAACTTACCATTTCGAGTGGGAAAATGATTCTCAAACCATCCATTATAATATATAAAGGAAAGTATATATATTTGGGAGAAAATAGATGCAGAGGTATGAAGTTTTTGTAAAAAATGTTGATATATATATATATATATATATATATATATATATATATATATATATATATGTAGTAGAAAATGAAAAAGAAAAAAAAAAGAATTAATGCTACTAGCCGTTGGCTAGTAGCCGTTTGAGGTGGCCAACGGTAAAAAAGGCACGGCTTGGTGGATAAGATAAGGTAGTTGGGAAAAGATTGATAAGATAAGTGGCAGTAAGAAGACAAACACCCTAAAAGAATAAGGGTAATTGAGACTAAAACAACAGGGCTCTAGAGGTGTCCAACAAATGCTTATGTTTCCTTTCGACCACCCCATTTTGTTGTGGTGTCTCTACACAACTTTTCTGATGTAAAATACCTTTTTGTGTAAAACATTCAGTCATAAAATGACTAGAGCCCAATCCAAAGCATTATCTGATCTTATGGTCTTGATGGTAATGCCAAATTAATTCTCAACCATGAGAACAAAACTTTATAGAATTAGAGAAGCATTACTTTTAGTACTAAGCAAATGAGTCCATGTATTTCTTTGCTAAAATCATCAACTATAGTAAGAAAATATCTATGACCATCATAGGTTGAAGTATGATAAGGACCCCATGTGTCAACATGAATAAGCTCAAAAGGTTTAGATGTTCTGATTTGACTCTTAGGAAAAGAAAGACAATGTTGCCTTGCCTTGGGACATATAGCACAGTTATCAATCTTATTAACAGAAAGAGTAGGAACACAAAGATTGGTAGACTTGTACATAGGTAAATCGACCAAGTCGTAGAATGCCAAATATTCACTAGAAATGACAGAATTACAAGAATTTGAAACAACAGGATTTAGAATGAAAAACAGGATTGGAATGGAGAATGTAAAGTCCATTGAGCAATCTACCAAGCTCCAGTGGCCTCTTCATTGAAGGGCCCTGCAAGAAACAGGAAACCAGGAGAAAAGAAATACAAGATCCGTTAGTATCCTTACATAATCTTGGCACTGAAAGTAGATTACGTTTAAACTGAGGAACAAATAGAACATTTGAGAGAGAAAGTTCATCACTTAAGTGAATAGTGCCACATCTGGTAACACTGATAACCTGAGCATTAGGAAGTATTATAGGAACTGGCTTGGATAAAGAATGTAAACTTTAGAAAAAAAATGTTCACTAGAACACATATAATCACTGGCACTCGTGTCAATTATCCAATTAGACTCCACGGTATGAGCATAACATGCCATAATACCTGCAAAATTTGCATAGTTGATAGAGGGAACTATCAGTGGAAGAAGGATTCTTTGTCCACTGGTTTTAAGGATGACTGTTGCATCATGTTCATAGAAGTGCTTGAAATTGATCAGAACTTAAAGCAGGATTAGACTTATCAGAGTTCTGAATCATCAACATGTAGCATTGGCAGCAAACTTCTTGGATTTAGTGAACTTAAAGTCCTTAGGAAAGCCTATAAGCCTATAACATTTGTTGGCCAAATGTCCATTTCTTCTTGCAATGAGTACAAACAAGCCCTTTCTTGAAATTGTTGTTAAAAGACTGCTGACGTAGTCACATTATTCACAGTCATAGAATCAGGGAAAAACTGAGGTGCAGTATGTATCTCTCTTTGTTTTTCATCATAACAAGTAAGGCATATGCCTGATTGATGGAAGGAAGTAGTGACATCATAAGAATGTTACCTCTGAATAGTATCATATGTAGGATTTAATCCCATCAGAAATTGAACCAGACGTTGATTCTTCATGATTTCTTCTTCAGACGTTTGAGAAGTAGCACATGTGCAAATCTGAATCAGTATTCAAACTTGTCAATTCATCCCAAATTTGTTTGATCTTTGTGAAATACGTAGCAAAAACATCAGATCCTTGTGCCATTTGACATAAACTATTGTGTAAATGATAAAGTTGAGCGTCGTTCGATTGGCCAAATCGTTCACTTGAGTTCGGACCACAGTTGCTTGGCAGTGTTGGTGTACAGTACACTTTGGCTAATATGTGGTGATAGAGTATTGAGGATCCATGATATCACCATATAATTACATCTTTTCCAAGCATCAAGTCCGATTGCGATCTGTTGGAGAAACAGTAGTTCCATCGACAAAACCAAGCTTGTTTTTAGCAGATAAAGTTATAGTCATGGATCGTTTCCATGATGACGAAACCAGATCCATTGAATTGATGAGAAACGAGGAGAAGACCGGGATGATCTGAAGAATGCAAATACAGAGGACTTGAGGAAGTGATGGTCGTTTGGAATCAGGAGTTGATATCTGGATTTGAAGAAGACATTATCGAGGCCAATCGAGAAAAGAAACAAACAAAAATGAAAGAGATGAACAGAGACAATTGGAAGAAATGATCGGAAACTTAGACAGTTCAATCGGAGAAGGTGATCGGAACCTAGCTCTGATACCATGTTATATGAAGACTGAAACAGAATTGGAGAAAATGACTCATACTCATTTTATTAAAATTAACACAATGGTACATAATGACTAACTAACTAACAAACTAATTGAAGTTAGCTAGCTAATCATGAGTCAACTCAGTGACTCAATACAGTGACTCATTAACTCGGTATATTCCAACATGAACAACAAATTGTCCACTAAATACCACCAAACCTTGCATTTGCAAGGATTTAATGTCACACCCCAACCGAAGGTGGAATACGTCATGGCGCGATAATTGTCCAGATGCACCCAACACTAATTAAATGTTGCGATATTCTTAATCAACTCATTTCATAGCAATAAAATAATACATGATAATTCATTACAATAATATGATAAATCACAGATTAACTTGATTAATTTAGGTCTCACTAAGTCTACATGCATCCTATGTAACAGCCCAGACCCGTCGCAACCAAGATATTGTCCGCTTTGGCAGCCGGCATGCCCTCAGGCATCCGCCCCTCACGGTTTTAAAACGCGTCTTGGTATGGGGAGGTATCCACACCCTTATAAAGCAGTGTTTAGTTCTCCTCCCCACCGATGTGGGATGTCACAATCCACCCCCCTTAGGGGTCTAGCGTCCTCGCTGGCACACCGGCCGACGACCGGCTCTGATACCATCTCCAAGCTTAAAAATTCTGCTTCCAACTTCTCTATCTCGTTGATGGGGCAAAACTTCTCCATGATCAACTCCTTGAACTCTTCCCAACGCATCCGGTACACGACATTCTTGCCTCTAGTTTTTAGAACCATATTCCACCAGGCTAAGGCTTCTGCCTTTAGAGAGTGAGCAGCAAACCTTACTTTGTCTTTAGGTGCACAATCGCTGATGTCAAGTGTAGCTTCCATTTCTTCCAACCAAGTTATCGCACCAGTTGCTCCTTCTTTTCCGTAGAAACTGTTAGGTTTGCAAGACATGAAGGTTTTGTAATTACAACCCTTCCTTAGTTCACTGTTAGCATCATCATCATCATCACCTTGGGAGTTGCTATGGTTGTTGACGCTATGTTCTTCGGTGCGCTCCATACTTCGCTTAGACTTTTCAGCACCTTTTGCCCTTTTTAGTTGGGCAACAAACTCGGGCATTGCCTTGGCAATACCTTCAGCAATCATTCTTTCTAGGCTATTCTCGGGTATGTCATTCTCCTTAGTTGGGCAACAAACTCGGGCATTGCCTTGGCAATACCTTCAGCAATCATTCTTTCTAGGCTATTCTCGGGTATGTCATTCTCCTTAGTCCTTGGGCGGGTATGTTCTTGAGTTATGGTGCGTTCATCCCCGTCGGGTGTGTGTTCAGATCGCGTTCCTTTTCCCTTTTCCTTGGAAGAAGGTCCGATCTTTTCCGTTCGTCGAGTGTTCACCATTTTCTATATGATTAATGGTTGTTAGAATGATACAAGTTTCACATATAAGTCTAAGGGTAAACATAACAAAGGTTCACGGTTATAAAGTCAATCAGAGAGATAGATTAAACCAAAATTGTACTAGTGTTCTAGTACTAGTAGGATAATTAATGATAACCGAGAAAGAGCATGCAAAAAGTTTCAAGTGCGGCACTAATAACGTGAATACAAAAAGACAAGGGAAAATTTTCAATGTCTTCGTCGTCTTTTGTAAACGTTCTTCACTACTGGCTTGTTTTCCATCAGGGCACCATGAGGCTCGTTTTCACGAGTCCGGCTCTCTGGGAGTTCTTGTCGCGCCTCTGACGCCTCATGGAGGGTTCGAGGGGCATAGTCTATTGAATTCTCTATGACAACGGGTCCTGGATGAAAGTACGGGTCTTGTTCTCAGACTCGAAAAGTTTGACCTAGAGCTTCCAAAGGCGTAGGGGTCCTCAAAACGGGCCAAGTACCCCCGGTGTACACTATGGTGTGCCACTGCATCCCAATCTGTGTTGTCGAGTGACAGGTGTTGTGTCGTTGGAGCGAGTGTCATAGGTGCTCGGGGTGCAGTGGGTGCCGGTGGTGCGGACGATGAAAGTTTCCTTACTCCCGCAGCAGGAGGCCTTACTCTTATTCTCGCGGTACGTTTAAACCTTCTAACGGGAGGGTGTTGAGAACCACTGCTGCTCTGAGTGGTGGGATCCGTAGGCGAATTTGTCTCATTTCCCAAGTTGATGTACTCGAGAATATCCCTGCGGGCACTTGGGCGAGATGACCCCGCCTCAACCAAAACTCCATTTCCCTTATCTTGGTTTCCTGCCATTTTCTACACAACAAGAAGCTTAACACGTACATAGGTAGATATGAATATGCATGTATAAGTTTTCGTGGAAATATTAATCTTATTTAAGGCATGGGTTTAAGTTTTCAAATCATCTTATGTTTAGGAAGGTCTTCCTAGGTCAAGGTCCTTAGTAGTTCATGGTTAGAGCTTAGGAGAAAGTTGATCCTAATTCGCGCTAACCTTCGGCTCTGATATGAATATGCATGTATAAGTTTTCGTGGAAATATTAATCTTATTTAAGGCATGGGTTTAAGTTTCCAAATCATCTTATGTTTAGGAAGGTCTTCCTAGGTCAAGGTCCTTAGTAGTTCATGGTTAGAGCTTAGGAGAAAGTTGATCCTAATTCGCGCTAACCTTCGGCTCTGATACCATCTGTAACAGCCCAGACCCGTCGCAACCAAGATATTATCCGCTTTGGCAGCCGGCATGCCCTCAGGCATCCGCCCCTCACGGTTTTAAAACGCGTCTTGGTAGGGGGAGGTATCCACACCCTTATAAAGCAGTGTTTAGTTCTCCTCCCCACCGATGTGGGATGTCACATCCTAAAGTGTCATCAACGCGATCAACAACATCAACAGCAAAGCCTGCAACATGTACGAAATAAGGGTCAACTACGAATAATTGGTGAGTAAACATTGGTTTATCTTACATACTAGTTGTAAATCATGTGATCTATGAGTTTAGTGTAATCGAACATAATAAACTTGATATGAAATAGAGCCAATAAGAGTGTATGATCCAACCCTGACAATAAGGCTTTCAATCACAAGGCGCCACACGCGAGGCAGGCCAAGTGGACTTGTCAAGCCAATAGATTTATTATCGTAACCTCGGCCTTTGACATTTAATGTCACACGAGATCGTTCAATCGTTCACATCGTTCAATCGTTCACAACAATAATCCACACAAATTTAACATACATGAACACACATAGCACATAGAGTTCGCATGTAGTTTTTGATTTAAAGAATATCGATCATGAGTTTTGAATACGGTACATGTTGCACCCCAAAACATTCAAAAGAAACTCACCTGGCGAAGGAGACACGAATAGAAAACGACACCACGCAATGGAACGGCTAGACCCGAAGACGAACTGATGACTAAACAAGATGGAGGAATTAAATAAATAAATAAATAATCAAATAAACGAATAATTAATATTTAAATAAATAATTTCACGACACAATCAACTCGACGACTTGTTGGTGATTTAATTGTAGTGATAACGAACGTTCGAGGTTATTAGATAGGTTATTTCTAAATCTAACACGCGACGTCAAGCAATTTTAGATAAGACTATCTATTTTTACGACGTCCCAATTTATATTTATTCTTCATGGAATTACATAGGTCACAAGTATCATCCAAGAAAAAAATATATTAATCTTAACACTATTGCAATCATAAACATGTCATTATACATAACCTAACATGAATCATCTAATATAAATATTTATTTTTACCAAAATTAATTATTTTCAACCTAACACCCTTCTTTAAATAATTCTAAACAATAACAATTAAATCTTTATGCAAGCAAACCATCCAAGACATTTTATTTATGGCTAATCATGCTTGAATAACCTAGATATATCATATAACATCATCAAGCAATCAAATTTATATGGCTCTAAGCACACATGATCAATATATATATTTATTTTGCCATAAAAATCATCCAGTTTGCACTTTTCATGAACAAGAACCCTAGATCTAAAATCAAGATACCAAATTCTCATGAAAAAACTTAGGTCTATAGTCAGGATTGTGACTTTATGATGAATCATGCACAAACCATAACCTCTAACTAGTCTCATCAAGATCTATTAAATTTTATCATCAAAATTCCATAAAAACTCAATAAAAGTCTAAACTTTGTCCACTAATTCACAAGATCTATCAAATATAAGCATGAATAACTTAGATCTTGTCCTGAAACACAATAAAAATTAGATCTTGATCATGAGGTAACAAGAGACAAGCATGAAACACTTACTAGACCAAAAATAATGATGAATGGTGATGAAAAATGCTTAGATCTTCCAAATTTTAACTCCAAAAATCAAAGCATTACATAAAAATCAAAGATCAGCTGTCCTTGGTCGTTTTCTAGGTGATTTGGGTTGCAAAAGTGAGGCCACAAATGAAAAAGACGGATTTATATGCGTTTTCTAGGGTTTTCCCGACCTGAGGTTGGTGGGCGGTATGCGAGAGACGCACCAGGGACCGTCGCGGTACGCGGCGACCACACTTGTTGACGGCATTGACTTTCATTGACCAGGGTGAAATTTGGTGTTTTGACAACGTAAAACAGGTTTTTTGATCCCGATTTCATCACCATTTGATTTATTTGGCCATTTCCACTAAAACCAAGTACAAACATGATATATAAACATTTGCAATTGATAATTAAATTAAATAAATGCGTTTTATGGTCGGTTTTACCGTTTTCGCTATAACTCCTTCGTATTGAATCGGATTCGAGTCCCGTTTTCACCGTTTTTCATCATTTTACATTTCCAATCATATGAAACACATCTAAGCACATAAAATTAAATATAGCATATCAAACATAGAACTATGAGCAACAAAACACGATCTCGGGTCAATTTGCGTACGTACCACCATTAGGTAAATCACTAACGTTTCGAGGCTCAACTTGTGCGTGATGACTCGTGACATAATAATTGATTATTAGAATCATAAAATGTTGAATTTGACATACGATGATCAAGCACGAGATTCGGGGTGACGAATTGCGTACCGAAATCGCGTAAAAATCGGAAATTGCTTTATTTTCAACTCGAGGCATCCAATTTGATTCCAATTGAATGTAATTAAGTATTTGATTTTGAAAAATGATTATAAACCATTAAGACTCAATAATTAGGGTATAAATACCCGGAAATTCTTCCGGTTCTTAATAATTTGCAAATCGGTAAATCACAAAATTTCAAAACGGGTCGGATTTCTCAATCAGGTAAAACGCAAATGTCCCCCTCATCACATATGTGAAGGGGGCAATCACCATACTACTAGGCTTTCAAGCCATAGGTGAACTTGCATACTAATACAAATAAAACTCAACATCTATGTTATTATATGACTAGGTTTGTAACCCGTCCAATGTCAGGTTTTATGAGTTACATATATATAATAAAATGATTCAGCATGTAAACAACGTATCGGGTCACACAAATATAAAAAATTAGTCAAAATTAAGCGTTAAATAAATGAAAAGGAAGTTTATATGTATGTTTTAAGTAACATGGAAACATATCTAACTTATAAAACGACCATTAAACGTACTTCAACCACATCTTGATTCTACAATACAAAACAATAAAATAACTAAATAATAATAATTTTTGTAATCTGAATTCAACACATGTTAAATGGACCTTTTATAAAGCCCACAGAAATTAACCTTTTTGGAGGCGATTGGTCCCGTCATTGTTTTAATCTTTTAATTTCAAAGAGCGCCCCGCTCTTTGGTTGGGGTGGGAGGAGATATGTTGATGTCTACTAAATATGCAACTGAGCAGTAATATTTTTTAGCCTCCAACTGAAAATTAAACACTGATTCCACGTACCAAAAACATCCGGCCAACAAGCAGAGGCGGAACTAGAAAAGTTTTTGAGAAGGTCCACAATTTTTTTTACAGAGTCACTAATTTTAGATATTTCAGTTTCATAGAAAATACACATAAAGAAATTTGGTCCGGATCAGGTTAGTCACATAAGAAAAATACGACACAAAAACAAAAGAAAATATCATCATTAGAATTTAAATAATATTGAAATGAGGATGATGCAATTCTACTTTTTAAATGAAACAATTTCAATGCATATCTATATTATAGGAGAGATAAAGGGGGGAATTATAGGGGTTTCATTAATTAACTCATTTAATTGCATAAAAATTAAAAATATACAGGAAAACGTTGAAGAGTGGCTTCGAAAACACAACTTTTCAATAACAAGCCCACTATCTTACCATTAGGCCGTGGCAACCTTTGTTACCATTTTACCAAATTTTGTATTTAATAACTCTCATTAAAAATAATAATAATAATACCAAAACCGTTTGTATAATTTTCACTTCGCGTACGAAGTTGAGGGGTTCACGGGGACCCCCTGGGCCTATTGAAGGTCCGTCACTGCCTACAAGCAAGAAACACTCTAGAATTTAACTTATTTAGCAATGAACTATATCGCTAAGAAGCTGACCCAAATCAAAAATATATGCACCCAATCCAAACAAAAAACAAAAAATTTATCATACCATCTAACTTATTCAAGTTGAATTTTTAATGTTAATAGTATGATTAGTTATGCTACAATTTGACATAGATGTTGAAAGAAATTGCGCAGAGAGGGTTGAAACTTATGAAGTAGCCAAACTCTCTAGGAAACAAAACTGGACTAAACATCTTCACATTAACTCCATTAATTTCATAATCTTAACTTTGTAATTCTAGGTTCTATTCAAATGCACAACTTCATACTTTTGTTCCAGGGAACAATTTTATACATTTGTTGACATTATGTGAAAGAAGCTATTAATTAAACTGCATATTTATATCGCCGGAAACTTACTACTCTGGAACCCCCAAGTTTAGCATATCGCCGGAAACTTACTACTCTGGAATCAACTGCAAAATCGCAAACAAAATTGCAAATTTTATAAATATTACATGTTTATTTTTTAAGATGAAGTGTAACATATGAGGTCTCAGTTTGATCATGAGCCACAAAAGATGACCTAGAGCAAGTAATGTTGTCCCGAATTGCGTAGTATACGATTGATCTACTCCACAACTTCTATAAATCTGTAATGGATGCTCTATAACGGATTTCTAAATTGAACGAATACAAAGTGACTACCATGTAATAAAAGCCTCGGACAACCACTAATAGTCTTATCTACTTCTTTGTCTTCATGGTACTTATTTGGGATCCACTTCTAATGCAAAACCCCTTTTCGAGTAAGTTTCTTTGGTGAGTTAAAATAATGTTGGAGACTTAAAGTTTATAATTTAGCTTGCATAGACCATTCTAGCATAAAAATTTTAACTTTTTTTTTTAACGGCGCATTCATTAAAACAGCCCGACAACTAGCAAGGCGCCAGGAACGGGCAAAAAGAGAACAAGGCAACTTACATTTGAATATTAAAGTTACACCAATCACCCCAAATAACACAACCCTTCCTACATCTATTGGAGACCCATAAAAAACATAAAGATTTGATGTCGAGGAAGAGTTTTTGGGCAACCACTTTCTTTTTGTTGAAAACAGCATCGTTCCTGGCTCTCCAAATAACCCAACACGCCGTATGAATAATCGCTTGAATAACCATCGCCTTGCATTTGTCACAGTTAGAGTTCGCATACACTTGGCTAAGATCTACGACCGAGAAACAAAACAGATTGGGCAGTTTACACCACGCCGCAATCCAAGCCCAAATCTCCAGAGCAATCCGACAACCTGTAAAAATATGGTCGACCGTCTCATTGGTCTCCAAACAGAGCGGGCACAAAGTAGAGCCGACCGGAATATTGCGACGGAGGAGACCATCACGAGTAGGAAGCCTATTTGCAAGGGCCCTCCACATAACCAGATTCACCTTCAAAGGGATGAGATTAACCCACAACATCTGGTTGGAAATTACCTCCGAGGACTTGGCCAGAATACTACGCAAAGACTTGGGCGAGTAAAACCCCTCATGCCCTTTGCCCCATTTCTAATTCTGCCCCTCCTGCACCAACAGCTCCTTCAAACGAACATTTACTTTATTCAACCCCCTTCAATCTTTTTAATGTTATTCCAAACGCCGGTGATAGAATTGTTGCCGATAACCCACTGCGGAGGGAAGGAGGAGCCATGAATACCAATAATAACCCTTTTCCACAATCTTTGAGGCTCAACCAAAAACCTCCAAAACCACTTAACAAGAAGCGACCGATTGATAGACTCCAACGAGTCGAGTCCAAGACCCCCATCCTCCTTCGGCCTACAAATGGCCTCTTTGCTAATCCAGTGAATCTTCTTGGTTCCCCCCTCATTATTGTAGCTCTCCGTCCCAAAGGAAGTTGAAACGGATACTTTCAAGCGTTTGGAGAACTTTAATGGGTGCTTTATATAAAGAAAAATAATAGAGAGGGAGGCTATCAAGGACGGATTTGATGAGAGTGAGACAAGCGTGAGATTGGTTATATGAAAATGGGGACGGATTTGATGAGAGTGAGACAAGCGTAAGAGGGAGGCTATCAAGGACGCTTGTCTCACGGCTCTCCCGAGACTTTGCTAAAAGACTTACCATTGCCGTGGAAGTACGTAAATTTCATGCCACCCATGCTATATTCCTCAAGATTGGAATTGTAAAGGAACTCGTTGAAGTGAGCAGCGCCAGAATGATGAAACTCGGAGTGAAGACGGTCCTCCGGCAACCGGACCTCATTGAAATCACCCGCAACAATCCACATCTCATCCGAGTCCATAACAGAAAGGAGCTTATTCCACAACCTCTTTTTTGTAGAAGCACCTTGGGGGGCATACACGTTAATAACGTTGAGATTTTCCAATAACCCAACAACCTTTCCTTTGACCACAATGAAATTATCATCTTTTATAATGCTCGAATGGGAGAAAACAAAAGGATTCCACTAGCATCCTAACCCACCCGAGCGTCCCGAGGCATCAACCCACACATTCATAGCACCGTTCCTTCCCCAAAAATTGCGAAACAGGATTTTAGAGCCATCAGAAAACTGAGTTTCTTGGATGCACAGGAAATTTATTTTATGCAACGCCCTAATACCTTTAATCCAGGTTGTTCTTGTCTCCAACCCCCCTAATATTTATAGATAAAAGATCCATTAACAATCTTTACCTTCACCCACACCCCTGATGATGTTAGAGACCTGATCCTGGAATCCATCCAGAGTAATGCCAACGCAAGCATTAATCCAGAGCGTATCAAGCACCTCGTCCGCCAAAGCGATATCCCTAAGCTCCTGAGAATTAAGGGGTTGATTTTCAGCCGCCGCCGAGGGATCACCATCACGATCACCCCATTTCCTCCTCTTCTTGAGCTCCTTCCTTTTTGAGGCCCGATTAGGTTGTAGATTAAGATTCAAGCTCGGCGATGTTTGCGAGGATTGACCAGAAGTACACGAGGTAATGCCATTTGCATCTGGGTTAGGTAATTAAGTGACATCCGCAGGGGAAGAAGCAGATAAAAGTAATAGACGGGCTACGAGATCTTCTTCTTTTTTGGAGGAAAGCAGAAACCAGCCCATCAGGCCCATCATTAAAACAGTTAGGCTGGGAAGCCGGGTCTTCCATCACATTTGAATTTGGAAAAGCCCCGCCACCTTCCATGTATGCGCCGCCCTTCACACTAATCGAAGGGGTAACTTCCGATGCAGCCTCTTCGACATCGCCAACCTTAGCCTCGGCTTGCGACGCACCCGGAGACACATGGCGGTCACCCCCGACATCGTCCCCGGAAACGAAACCGATGAAATCGGGTTCCCAGTCTTCATGAGTCTCACAAACATCACAAGAGAATCGTTTCCCTTTCCAAACGATAGTTACCGATTCATGAATTTTGGCACCTGAACTAACAAGAACCCCCACGCATCCTCTGGACATGTTACAATAAAAAACATCCGCGTCAGAGGGTTGGATCACCTTGCCAAAAAGAGCGCCCAATGGTGTCAAAGACTTCTCCCTCCCATAACTGAGGAGGACCCCCCGAATGCTTAACCAAGCAACACGCTCCGGCGCGAAAGATTGCCTCGTCCATTTATCAATCCGGGAAAACCACTCCTTCCAAATCTGAGAATATTCGAGGAAAAGATCGGCCGTGTCCGAGTCCGGGAAGGTAAGGATGACGAAAAGCCCACCAATATAGCGAATCTTGCACTCGAGGACATCAACTATACTGGTGAGCTTGTGAAGGTTACAAAGATGGAGGAGATCAATGGCCTGCCCAAGGAGGGCTTTACCCTCCCACTCACAGAGCGTGTTCGTGGCCATATTCCCAAAATCAATGGTTTTCACTTTGCCATTACCAGCCAATCCTTGGACAACACTAGCATAAGATCCCCCGTGAACTAACGACGGACGAGGACCCGAAACATTGCCCACCGAGCGGTTCAGAGCCGGAAGAACCACAGGAACAATCCGCTGGCCATCCCTGTTGAAGCGTTCTAGGTTGGCAGCGAACCTAAAGACCTTGCCGGATCTGCTTCTTCTTTTTTAGACGAACACATCCACCACACAGCCCAACCTCCTGCATGCCTCTTGGATCGTTTCTCGTCTGCATCCTTCTGGTAGATTTGTAATGTAGTAGGAGGTGATCTCCTTAAAATCCCTGGAATCCCTTCCTTTTTCCGGTCTGCTCATCCTCCTCCGATCAACTTTCTGCAACCCTGCCGGCCTCTTCGTCTCCCAACTCTATGTACACCTTAATAGTTGACTTTTATGTAGTTCCATGTTGTCATTGTTGATGATGTGGCAATTAATCACATGGTGAAGACCGGGTTGCATGGAAAATAATACGTGTGCATGTGGGTGTTAGTTGTGACCGAGTAAAGAGGAGTGGTCCTCAAGATCAGGGAAAGTTAGTTGCAGTTTTATCTATTTATAGTTTGTTTGTTCTTAGCTTTCTGAATCAGTCGAAAAAGCTTCTTGTTTCTTATTAAGCATTTGATTTCCTTCTATGTAATAAAGCCTGTTCATCAATAAAGAAGCATTCGACATTTCCTGTTTTGTTATATGTGCTACTGATTTTCCAACAATTTGGTATCAGAGCCATATTCCCTCTATTCCACAAGAAGTTTATGCCTATATACCCCAGATTTGAAGCCATGTCTATCATAACCGGATCAAGTGCACAGAAGGAAACATCATTCCCCTTTCAATGTCCCATGTTAACATCTTCAAACTACACTACTTGGGCCATCAAGATGGAGGCCATGATGGATGCACAAGGTGTGTGGGAGGCTGTTGAACCACAGGTTGGAACAACTGTGGATGAGAAAAAGAGCAAGATGGCTCGGGCTTACATCTTTCAGGCCATACCTGAAGATATTTTGTTGCAGGTAGCAAAGAAGAAAACAGCAAAGGAAGTGTGGGAATCATTGAAGACAAGATTCATTGGGGCTGAACGTGTTCAAAAGGCCAGACAACATACCCTTAAGAGTGAATTCGAATCACTCAGAATGAAGGAGGGAGAGACCATTGATGAGTATGCAGGGAAGTTATCTGGAATGATTTCAAGGTACAACAGTGTAGGAGCCACTCTTGGTGATGAAGAATTGATTCGGAAGTTGTGTGACACTGTGACTGATAAATTCATTCCTTTAGTAGCTTCCATGGAGCAATATTCATCGGTGGAAACCATGCCTTTTGAGGAGGCTATTGGCAGGCTCAAGGCGTATGAGGATAGGCTGAGCAGAAGACAAGGAAACACCAGCGGGGAAGGATCTCTGTTGTTTAGTAAAGTTGAAAATCAAACCCAAGGGAAAGGTGGAACCAAGTATGGTTCAAACAAAGGAAAAAATGTAGCAAGTGGAAGGGGTGGCAGAGGTGGAATAAGAGGGAGAGGGTCGATAAGAGGAAGAGGGGGCCGAAGTTATGCAAGCTCCTCTCATGACACTACTACATGGAATCAAAGGACTAAAGACAAGAAGAATATAAAATGCTACAACTGTCAACAGTTTGGGCATTATGCATCGGAATGCAAGAACGAGAAGAAAAACGAACAGGAAGTTCACTTGACTAAAGATCAAGATGATGAGCCTACCTTGATCCTTTGTGTCTGTGGAGAAGAGGAACAAGAGTCTTTAGTCTTTCTAAATGAGGAGAGGGTGAATCCCAAGGTGTTTAATGATACTGTCCAAGACAATGGTAATATTTGGTATTTAGACAATGGTGCAAGTAATCATATGTCAGGTGACAAAGAAGTTTTTGCTGAATTAAACCTCAATGTCAAAGGAACTGTCAGATTTGGAGATGGTTCAAAGGTCAACATTCAAGGCAAAGGTACACTTTTGTTTAAATGTAAGAATGGAGATCAGTTAATTATAGAAAATGCATACTTCATTCCTGCATTGACTAGCAATATTTTTAGCCTTGGGCAACTAACTGAGAAAGGATATAGTATTTGGATGAAAAATGAATACTTAAGGTTGTACAATGAAAATGATGTGCTAGTAATGAAGGTACTTAGATCAGCAAACAGATTGTACAAGGTTGAGATGAAATCAACAAGGCCGGCCTGTCTAAAGGCTTGCATAGAAGAGGACCCTTGGCTGTGGCACGCCCGTTTGGGGCATGTCAACTTTCAAACTCTAGAGGAGATGGGAAAGAAAGAATTGGTGGAAGGAATACCAAGACTAACACACCCAAGGCAGATCTGTGACGGGTGTATGATAGCAAAACAAGCAAGGCAATCCTTCCCACAGGA
>JBCNJP010000007.1:10154212-10178118 GCA_039602395.1 Deinandra increscens subsp. villosa | reverse complement strand
GATTTAGAAATCAGATTGGGTCAAATCAAATCAAAAGTGTTCGACAAATCAGTGGCGGTTCAATCGTTTTGGAGGTCTAAAGCGAACCAAATTTCCGGGGCCCTTTTTGAAAGTAATATTTATAAGGAAAATTGGCTTCTGTTGATCCCAGTTATCACATATCGGCCGATAATAGTCCCAGTTTTGATTTCTCCGATAATAATCCCAGTTATAAACATATTGGACTATATTGATCCGCCGTTAACTAAACACTAACGGGCGTTAGTTTTTAGCTGACTGTGCATTCACATAGGATCGTAGGTGTCATTTTTTTTATAAAACCTTTTAATAATAAAAAAAAAAGAGGAAATGGTGAACATCGTTGAGCAATAATCGATTTTATTAAAAAAAATTGTCATAAAAAAAAACGATTTCACCATTTCCTTACACTGAATTGTTTCTTTTCTTTATATTTTATTTAAAAAGGTTTTATAAAAAAATGGCACATAGTATCCTATGTGGATGGCCAGTCAGCAAAAAACTAACGTCATTAGTGTTTAGTTAACGACAGATTAATATAGGCCAATAAGTTTATAACTGAGATTATTATGGGGAAAAATCAAAACTGAGATTATTCTTTTACTTTTATAAAGCTATAAAAAATGTTCAGATAAAGTTTGTTTTTCTAGATTTTTTTTTAAATCAAACTCTTTAATAAAAATGTTTACCATTACAAAGTTCATATACCGTTATGGGTTTATCAATAGTCAGAAATCAATTCGGAATTAGTTTTAGAAAAAGTTAGGGAAATATAAGCCAGTACCTCAATCAAGAACTCAAGACTCAATTCCTTATTTCCTTTTAAGCAATCTGCAAGTGTGGAAGTGAATATTTCAGTTTCAATTTCGATGTAATAGAAGGTCGGAAGTGCAGGTAGATTTCAGTTCCTTTGACGCTTTCAAGCAAAGTTTAATAAATTTCAAGAATTCAGATAAAGAAAAACGCAGAGCAAGAAGCAATTAGGCGGATTAGCAATGATAGAAATTGCAAATTAGGAACATCTGAACATACCTTTTATTCTTCAAAAGATAGAGACAAGTGACAATTAAGTTTTCAACGTTGTCTTCTTCATACCGCTATCCTCTGGTCTATTTATTTGATTGCGAGTTGGAGTGTTGGGTTGTTGGTTTTCCCTCCACACTTTATCACCACACAAACACTCCTCCTCTCTTTCTCCTTGAGCAGGCCGAACCCAACCACCTCAGTGCCGCCCTGCTGCCGCCGTTGGAACACCACCGAGCCACCGCCAAGCCGCCGATCACCCTCTTCTCTTCCCTCTTGGTTCATTCACTCACACCCATTGCCTTTAACGGTATAAACTCCGTTAGTGGTTAATTTGGGGGTGTGACAGGTTTTAACTATAAAAAGGCATGTTTACAAACTTTGGATTTTTCTATAAACGTCTAGACCCAATGATATGGATTTTACAAGTTAAAAACAATACTTTTAAACATCAAAATCTATAGAAATATAAACAAGGTCAAATCAGATTTTTGGACATATTTCTATAAACATAGTTAGTGCTTTCAATGGACCAAAGTAATCGAAATGAAAGAACGTTGCGTAGTAAGGAAACTGGGACCAATACGACGGTATACGCAACGTAAAAACGCAATATTTGCAACACAACGTCAAACTGACTAAGCATTATATTTTGATGTTGCAAAGTGATTTAAAATCTATTTTAAACACTTACTTGAAAATACTATAAGTACAAGTGTCATAACACTTATATTTTAAAAAAAACAAAAACAGTAACTACGATTTCTAAAAATAGAAATAAATATTTCAGTTTATAAAATATTGAAACGAATTATCCTTAGAATACTAAGTATTTTGACTCGAAACTAACCGTTTCTTATATTTATAAAAAACATACCCATTTTTAAATAATAAAATGATAAACGTAAACGTTTTACGAACGTTACAAACTTTAAATAATTATTTTTATCATATAATTATTTGTAGATTTTTAAAACTTATATTTGATTAAAACTCACTGATATTAGTTAATTATAATTATTGAAACAACAATTATAAACCTTGACTAAAATTATAGATATTTGCATAAGTATAAATAATAAAACATTGTTATTATTTTTTACCAACTTATGATATTCTAAACCGTTGTAACTTGAAATAATCCGATAAATTATTCTTACAAATTAATATAATTATTTGACAATAATTATAACCTAAACAAATAGATATTTTATAACTTGTCGAAATTGAAAATTCTCACAAGAAACTTATATAAATAATCGAGCGAACAATAAAAATAATAATAGACATTATTATTTAATTCAATGTTCAAGATTTGATTGATTTATTTCTTAAATGAATTGTTTTTATTTTAGGACTTTTCTTTATATTTATTTGAACATAAATATACATATTGAACATACGTATTTATTTGCACAATATATACCAACGAATCGGGTTTTCCAAACGAATACAAATGGAATATACGTCAAGACTTGACCGGTATCACTTGGGTGACGACAGTTACTCAAATTATTAAAGACCCTTATGCAATTGTCTTTTTTTATATATTTAGGTTGTTACTTGCTAGCATCATGTCCGGTTTAATTCATTCATTCACTGTTTCCTGATCAAGTGAGTTTCACGACCCATTTTCTTTATAAACTGTTTTGTACTCGGGGGAGAAATCATGAACAAACAACTCTTTTTACTTGATATTATGGCTTATCTGTTAGACGTATGACTACAATATCTGTTATTGACCAAACTAAGGTATAACTTGTTATAAACGTTTGTACAACTAAACCCCACTATCAGTTGATATTTATTAGTTCTTGTACGAAATGATAGCTAATGAATAGATCTATTTGGGTCGACAACCCTATCTAATTGGTCGCTCCAATTTTGACTCCGCGCTATTTGTCTTGGAGTACATGTCAGTTATTCAGCTCCGTTCGGTCGCTCTCGGGCCAGATACCATGAGTGGGTAAATCTGTTAGTATTTGAAATCAAGGTTCATGTGAGATCATACAACCACAACGGTAAACCAACGTAATATTCAAGTATGCCATAAAATGTTTTATAATTTACTTGTAGAGTCATAAACCTGTGAAACTCACCAACTTTATGTTGACCATTTAAACTCATGATTTATCAGGTAATTGAGCTTATGATGAAGACATGCAAATGGGGCTTACTGTTACTTATCGGACCTGAAATCCAGAGTCATAGTCCCGACCTATCCCTAAATAAGTATCTTGTTTTGTCAATTATAAATTAAGAACTTTTATTCAAAATGTAAGACTATCATGTCACCACACTTTTTTCACTGCAATTAATGATATGTCATTTCTTTACAATGTTTTAAGTAACGTAAAAGTCGTTCTTTGTGTCCACGACTAATACCATCTCGTTCACACATCTACGTTGTTCGGGGTGTGACAGTCGTGAGAAATGTATAAGACCAAAATGATGATTATAACCCCCCCCCCCCCCCCACGTGATCTCACGTGTACGTTAGACGGAAAAAAATAACAAACATTAAAACTAGGGACATAGACTGTAGTTTCTCAAACCTCAGATACGTAAAATGCAAAATAATAAATAAATTTTTTTTAGAAAAACCTCACTATTTAAGTGTAAGTTCCCATCTCGCTTAGACGTGTATTCAATTGATAAAAACATGGGTTGAAAATTTCATTACTTAAGTACTTCAAAAATCCGATACTTATCGGTCAACTTCACACACAATCAAAACATGTTAAAGATACACGTCTCATCAGAGTACGCTACATACAATTTCCTTTACAAAAATTAACCACAAATATCCCAAAAGAGAGGTATGTTCGGTTCCATGAGCTTCACAGTTCCACCCTGACCCTCTTGCTAGTGTTTACCTGCCACCGATACTAGTAACACATTAGTATTAATGGCCTAAAGCAATAAACCACACAATACACTACAATTCATGAAACCTTTCGAAAAATAGCCCAGGGGCGTTGGCAGACCCCCAAAATGGCTTCCAGACTCCCCTGCGTCTAGAAAAGGGCGTCCAGACTCTCTTCTAGGCGTCCTAGACTTCCCCACCTGCACATTCTTTTAGTTTTTCGTTTGTGCTTTGCCCCATTCATTGTGCCCTTCTAACCCGAATTAATCTAGTCATAAAAACACCCATATATATTTAGCTATTAGACCATACTTTAGCTATCCACACTAAATTAACTGAGTTAAGGAGTCATTTACATTACCCTCCTAACCCATTTGACCCGTTAGCCCCAATTACTCAAAGACAAGTTATCTTGCTTCCGCAACCCATCCATCATCCCACAATCCTTCCTTGGCACAAGTATTCATATGCCAAGGCTGCCGTTCACCCGTGGGCACAATCTAGGATCATGATTTCTCATGATCCTCAATCTTGGTCCAAGATTTTACCCTTGAACCTTCACGTATTTAATTTCAGCTCAACCCACACGGGTCACAACCATCAATCCCCAATTGGATCATGTACCATGACCGATTTCCACCTCTAGATCACTATCTATTCAATCACAAATGTTCATTGCATCACTATGTCATTAAAAATTCACACTCAAAGTCGATTTCATGGTTTAATTTAACCCGCTACGTGTTACCTTCAAGACTTGTTCTTGCCTTCTCGTTGATGACCCGTTTGTCCACTTGCTTCACCTATAACCATATCATTAATTAAATATACCACATGATAATCATAATTCACACATTTTAAAAATTCCATCACTAATTCAAGTTGATGAATTCAACCTACATAAATTTTCATCTTCATTCAAGCATTTCATCAAAAACACCTAGCATGCATACTTAGTGTTCTATCTATCAAGTAACATATATAGCACCAAATCACCCCATTATTGATTTCAAACGCATCAAATTCAACCCATATGCACGAATTAACACTTTCTATCATATTAACAAGTTTTTTCTCATGCCAAATTAACCAAACCCATCAACCCATCCCCATGGCCATTGATTTATAGGTAATGGGCGTAAACACCCATCACAATTTCTACCAAATATGCACAATTCCAAACATGCAACAAGAACTTATGCATAGAAACACATAACAATCTAGATTTCAACCTCAATTTGACCTTTAGATGAAACCTATAAAATCACTCTATCACAAAAACACTTACTTGATCAAGATCACACAATGGAGAGCCCAAAATCGAGATTTACAAGCCTCCCTAAGCTAGAATTTGGATTTCCTTTAAGATATCACACCAACAACAGCTTGAATTTGAGCTACCAAGATCAAACTAGGTTTTCTCCCTCTCCTCCCTTCCTGATCGCAACTTCCATATGGTGAAGTCACCAGATTTCTTTTTCTTTAAAGAAATTCATACTGCCCCCCTCTAAATTGTGACTTTTATAAATTCTGGCCAAAATTACTAATTCACACATTTAACCTTCAACTTTCACTCTAGATAGCCATAAATTACAAATTTAACTTAGTAACTAGGTAATTTCCACTACATAACCCGGTTAAACCCGCTTATTTCACCAAAAACCCAAATAAAAACATAAATAAAATAATACACTCAAATAATTACGAAAATTCGGGATGTTATATTAAGCAAACATCATGGACATAAATTACAATTTACTCTTTTTTATATTGATACATAAAAGATATATTTCTAGGAACATCTTAATAAATGAAAATTATCAAGCACAAAACTTTGATAAATCTCATAAATATAAATTGGGGTCTTTGATTATCACAATTATTGAGAAAAAAGAAACATTTTGTTGTTACTAGATTAAGAGGATGGCTGGAAGTTTCATAAATAATTTTAAATTTTACAATGATTGGGAATGAGACAAATGCACAAGTATAATGTATATTTTTATTAATACAATAATTGATAAAAATTTAACAGTAGAAATAAAACAAAACTCGTAACTTAAAATAATAATATATTACAAAACGAATCAAGGAATAGTATAGAATTTTTATTTTGATGATCAGGGTTTTTTTTTACTTTCATTCCACAAGGGGTCTGAACCAATCTCTGAACGCATTTAACGAGTATGTATCGTTTGCGTCTTGCGTCGGATTTTTTTTTAATTTTTTTAACGCATGAACTTGTACTAAATGGATGATAATTCGTAATTGAGTTGTTATGTTAACACTTTTGTTTTGCGTCTGGACCAATTGATTTTTATAAAAACTTAAGTGAAAACTCAAACTGATATGTATACGCTCACAATACGATAAACATAACGTGAGTATAAAATATATAGCTTATAAAAAAAACTTAAATATGATTTTAAAAACGTAAACATTCATAAACAAATAATCACGTAAACATTCATAAACAAATAATCTTAACCGTAATTAAGCAAACTTAAAGGACTAATAGTTTTAGAGTTTTTTTTTTGGATAATATTATTATTATATTCATTTAGTAATGTTTTGATCTAATTAATCAACCAAAATATAAGGTTACACACAAACACGACTCAAGTCACCAAACAAGGAAGACGGACAACAAGATGCGCAGTCAACCCTTTCTGAATAGCGAAACCTAGATGCGTAAAACAATGTTCATCGACCTAGGGGACGCAATGTTTCCTAACATGACTTTTTGGATGCGACTAAGCGTGTCCACCGCTTCCAGGGCAAGGTAACCAAAAGTATCAAACGCGAAGGAAATAAACACATGTTGATTTTCAAGGCACGTTTTCTCGTGTTTGTTCACCTTCCCAACAACCACTTTAAAAGCCGCCTGCCTAGCCTTGAACGTGTCGGGTCTCAACCCTACCAGAGGGGAAACCCCAGTAAGGTCCACACAAGCATGTTTCCCCCTCTGCCACCCAAATATAAGGATATCAGCCGGCTTGAGTGTTGAGCGCTCATCTAACGGATCAAACAAAAATTAATCGGGGTTTCCTTTTTGGCCGAAATCCCTGCCCTTTTGAAGATGTCGAACATGAGATCCCGCACAACATGATGCCGGTACGTGAACCAGGGGAGCTCTTCGCAGTGAACGGCGTGCTCCACAAATGAGTCCAAGCACGCCTTGTTACATACAGGACATTTCTCATCAGCGGGAAATAGAGGGATCATAAGGCGATATTTGAGGACAGCATGATATTCAACCGGCAACATGTTTTGCCCCAACCCGTCAATGGGGAGAGCGATGAGGAAATCATGGGCATGCGTCTGATGAAGACATTCCTATACGGCTTTTTGTCTGACTGTCATCTTAAAGGTGGCTTCCATTTCTTGTACAGTTTCACTAAAGAGGGCACTCGCCAAAACATGTTGGGCTATTGGTGGGGCGGTGTACTTGTTAGTGAAACCGCTCAGATCAAAGTCAGGAATTATATAACGGAGACCAGCCAGAGCACACGCGTATTCTAAGTCCATACCACAAACCCCACTCTCCCGTAAGATGTGGTCCTGCAACCTCGAGGATTGGGCTCTCGAAGCAACAAAGGCATACAAAGAGGCCTCGACAACCAAATAGACCCCAAGCCCCCCATGCCGGAGAGGCAAAGAAGCAAGCCGCCATTGGAGGTCCCCAAAGAAAGGTCCCCCACACACGACAATATTCTCGATTGTCGAACGCAAGTCATTGTCGAAACCAGAGGCCGTCGCCACCATGTGAGCAGGGGGACAGGTTCTTAAGCCATAGAAAAGCTTGGGAACGCCCATACAAGAGTGAAGCAGGAGAAACTCACATTGCGGGTCACCAAGTTTGGGGAGGAGGCCCAGTAGTAGCCGCCATCCTCGAAGCCAACCCTTGAATAAACCCGTCATCTCTGCTGATCGCTTCACCAAGGAGCTTTACCCCCAGGGCGGGTCGACAAATGCCAGGCGGGAAAAGGCTCGCTTGGGCCTTCCTGTCATCACACGAAGGCCAAAAGAGTTCCGTCTTCTTAATATTTAGCTCCAAACCCAAAGGTGTACCCCTTTCTTTAATGAGGCCAAGGACCTTAGCGACCTCCTCGGAATCCCCAATGACTGTGCCATCATCGAGATACCATGAATGGAGAAGCAGCTTACAATTATCCCTGAAAAGATGCACAAGGGGATGAAGGACAAGAACAAACAGAAGGAGTCCCAACGGGTCACCCTGTTGGACCCCTGTAGTGGCCCAAATGTGATCGTCCCCCAAATACAACCGCGCTGGTTGACCATATAAGAAATCAACCAGGGTAAAATAGATGGGCATCTATAAGAGTTTTAGTTTCAAGTAAACATCTATAAGAAATTTTAGGTTCTTAAATATATTTTAAATAATCTTCAACTCATTCAAAGTATATAAATCTTTTTTTTATAAATATACTTTCCTCCTTAATCCATCATATATATCTACATGTATGTGATAATTAGCGAAATAATAAACATCCTCAAGTGAGGTAACTCAAACAACGTTCAACTAAAATTATTTACATCAGCTAAGCTTATTTTCAGGAAAAACCACGTATCTTTGTAAGCGGTCAGTTGGAAAACCTGTTAGGCTTAGAAATCAAACTCGTGACCTCTGAGTTTAGAGTATTCCCCTCATCACCAATACCAGTCGATCAAATAACCGATGGTTAAGTGTGCTTAAATCGTGCAATATGAGCATGTTATGGTGATTTTCTAGTAAAATTAAATTTTTAGGCGTTAAATGTTAAGAAAAAGTTATTTCTAATTAACAAATTTCAAATTATATATACAGGAAAAATTTGTACGTGGCTAGGTGCAGCTCCACCGTTGATTCACTTTGTCACCTCACCCACCAAAACGTGACAACAACTCTCATCATCTCTATTATTGGTGTATACCTGGGCCATGACCATGTCTTTCTCACCCCTTAAATCTGCCAAAGTTGTTAGGATGCTCCAAAATTAGACTTATACATGACTTTCCAGAGTCTAAAACCTTGTGTTTTGACCTAAAAATTATAACCAATCGTTCAGTTTTTTAGCACAAACTTGTAGTAATATTGGATCCTAAAGTAAGTGGGTGGGATCCTGGGAAGTAAGTGTACTTGAAACCATAGAGTTCTTTGCAAAAATTCATGTTCTCAGATGACAATGTTTGACTGTTTGGAAAGTGGAAATTGGGAAAGTAATCTGTTTGGTTAATTTGTGACATAAACGTAGGTACAAAGCACATGCATGCAAGAGATTACACTGTCTAGTTAGGCACTAACGTACGTACACATCATTTTAAATTTTAATAATTGATAAAACTTAACCGTAATCAGAAAAGGCAAATTAGGTGCATGCAATAGAATCCTCCATGAGCAAGTCCGGTCACTTCCGCAATTGTGTCACGTTACTCAGTGGGGCCCTAAGCATATGCAAGAAGTGCGACGGAACATGATCCATCATTTTAGAGTCATATTTTTATAAATTTGATATATTGTATCTAACATAAAACATCAATTACAATGAAGTGACGGGTAAACGGCAACAAGTTACGCCGCAACCACCTTTTGGATAGCAAAATCAATCCTACTGAAGACACAATTTTGAGCCTTAGGGGACGACAAGTTCCTATGCACGACCTGTTAAATCCTACTCAGACAAATTACTATAGTTCTTCTTATAAAATAAACTTTTAAAATTTAAACCTTAAACTAATAAATTTTAATTTTTTTTATTCTTTTGTCTTATTTAAGAACTTTTTTTGTTTGTAATTTTTTTTTTCAGATGCAACCCATTTTTTAGCTCGAATACGACTACGACTCCAAATCCTCAGGATCGACCAATAATGCTACTCTAGTTTAATATACACATCCGTACCTTCCGTTTATGTTCCAATTTTGTATTTCTAAAGAAACTCTTTCAACTATTTATTTGTTTAAATACATAGAGAGCCCACCAATTGTTAAAACAAATAATAAATAAATTTGTTTTGCTTTTTGTCCTAATTAACGGGACCCACTTACGTACATCTAGTATAAAATGTGGGTAATACTACATCCATTAATGAGAACCAAAAATGGGTGTTGGAGGAACATTGGAGTACATATCAGAGTTGATGAGCAATGGGCATAAACACAAGAAAAAGAAGAAGCAGTTACAGACGGTGGATTTAAAGGTCCGAATGGACTGTGATGGTTGTGAGCTTAAGGTCAAGAACACACTCTTATCTCTCTCTGGTAAGCAACCCACTTATTTCTAGCTCACATATTTTGTTAACCTTAATTATTAATCAAGTTTGACGCATAAAGTAACGGGTCAATTATGTAATTACTAGAAAAGTATAGTTTAGTATCTATATGTATTTCTATTTAGTTCAGGGATTGTAAGTGTCAGAAGTGAAAGTTAGAAACTGGCAAGTTATATATGTATATATTCAATATATGCGATTAGTAAATCATTTTTAGGGTTCATCCCAATTCTTGTTCTTTTCTTGTTCCTGATGATTATGAATGAATCTTGATCCCTTGGGGGTAATATATTTTACTACCACAAAATTTTCTGCAGTGAAAGTAGACTTGCGAACTGGTTTACGGGTTTAGAGTCAGGGTTTGTTTGTTAAGTGTGTGGAGAGTGGGAAAACGTACGGGTCAGGTCGGGTGCGTGCTAGGGAAAACTTCGAGTTATGGTGTGTAAAATCGGGTTGGAGTAAATAAAAAGTATGATATCACAAAAAAAACTTTAAAAAGAGTAGCATAAGTGTTTTTGTTGTACATTTGTAGTTGTTGTCGATTAGATGTTTAAGTAATTAGTCATGAAACAATTTTAGCAGACATCGGATAAATTAAGTTATTACAAATAAAATAAGTTAATTAAAAATAAATAATTGTGAAAACTTATAATTATCTAGTTTATACAGAAGCTTCATAATATACAGCAAACAAACAAAAATATTATGGTTTGTTGTGCAAAGTTAGATAAATAATGAACATATCTCTATCATACCTGTTAGATCGAGCGACTATTCATATAGACACCTGTTATACATTTCTTAATCATAGGGGTTATAACGATTATTAAAAACACTTCTCTATCATAAGGTTGTGGCGCGCGGATAGGTGCATGTGTCCATGTTGTATGATTCGTGATGTTTAACTAGATTTATGTAAACATCAAATGGAGTAACTGTGTAAACTAAAACCAAATAAACGTTTTAAAAAGAAGATTTATAAAGTATTAAAACAATTTTTAAAAAAATAATAATTAATAATAACTTGTCATGTCACGGCCTATAAGTGAAACAAATTAATTATAACATGCTAAGTAGCAAACCATAAATGAAGAAACTCACTAAAAACCCGATTTAAAAAAAAAAAAACTGAAAACTATTTAAAAAAAGAAATAATCATGGCCCCCCATGATTAGTGAGAAGGTTACTATTTACAAATGAGCCATGATTAATGATTAATGAGGATATAGTAATTCATAACAACATATGATCTTTGTTAATATAGTAATATAGTCTAGAAACCTGCTCTTTTAACAACATACAAAAATAGTATATGTAGATCACTGATATATATAGAAGACATTAATTAGTAGCGATCAAAGGACATTCAGTTTTTTTTTTTGGAACGGCATCGATCAGGCGATTTTGATTTCACGTGTAAACCTACCATTGCGGGGCTATGTCCAAGATCGATTACTCGGACCTCCGTGAGAACCAAGACACCCCCTCCTGAAGACATTCAGTTCGATGATATTTTGGTGTGTATGGTGCATCTATCTTAAACGGCGCTTAATTAATGGTGATTCAAACATTGATTCTAGATCTTGAAAGTTGAAACCAAACCGTTTTAAAACAACCTTATTAATTATAATGAAACCAACCAGGCAAAAAGCAAAACATTAACGCATTAACGCTCCAAAAACAGTCATGTCTTAGACTATAAAGTAGATATTCTACAACCCTATAATCTAATGAGATTGTTAATTGTATGTTTTGGATATACATGCAGGAGTAAAGAAAGTTGACATAAACAGGAAACAACAAAAGGTAACAGTGAGTGGTTATATAGAAGCAAACAAGGTGTTGAAGAAGGCCAAATCAACAGGTAAAAAGGCAGAGATATGGCCATATGTGCCCTACAATCTTGTGGCACAACCCTATGCTGCTCAGGTATATGACAAGAAGGCTCCTCCTGGTTATGTTAGAAAGCTAGAAACTACATCTTCTTCTGATGTCACTAGATTTGAAGACCCTTCTTCTTCTTATGTTACCTTATTCAGTGATGATAATCCTAATGCATGTTTTGTTATGTAAGGAGTATCAAGTTAATTAAGGTTGTCGTTTTGATGCATTTTTGTTGAAACTGTGTAGGTAGATTTGTGTTAGTATTCTTGTCGGTTTTTAATTTGTTAGTAATGTGTAGGTATCTTGAAGTATGTTTCTATGTGTACGAATGCTTGAAAATGTTACTGCTTTGAGTATGTTTAATATTAAATAAAAGTCAGCATTGTTTTTTGAGTGAATAAAGTTGTTTTATTAAAACTGTAGAAAAGTATGTGTGTTCCATGAATATGTAAGGGCTCTAATAATTGCAAACTTGATTCGATGTAAGAGCTTCGTTAGTATATCAGCTTGTTGCATTTCACCTCTTACGTGTTCCACCATGATTTGTTCCTTTTCAACGCATTCTCATATGAAGTGGTAACGAGTGTCAATATGTTTTTTTCATCCATGGATGACAAGATTCTTCATTAAGGCGATTACACATTTGTTGTCAACTAGAATAGTCACCTTATCTTCTTTCCAACCCGTTATTTCACTAAGTAGTCGTTTTAACCATAGAGTTTGACATGGTGCGGTAGTTGTTGCTAATTTTGTAGAAGATAGTGCTACAGGTGCTTGTTTCTGAGTGCTCCAACTGCTTGGTGCATTTCCGAAGTAGAATATTATGCCAGTTGTACATTTTTCTTCTTTGCTGTTGACTCCATAACTTCTATCACCATAACCTAATATTTTGTAGTTATCCTTTCGATATGTGATCCCGTAATTTTTAGTACCTTTGAAGAAACGAAGTATTTGTTTGATTGCCTTTAGATGTATTTCCCTTGGTTCTTGCATGATGTGACTTAGTAAGCCCGCATAATAGCTTAAGTCGGGTCTAGTGTGAGGCTAGTATCTTAGGTAACCTATAAGACTTCGATATTCGGTTGAGTCAACTAAGTTTCCATCGTCTACTTTGGTTAGTTTGTAACCTGGATCCATATCATTCTTGGTTTCATTGCACTCAAGCATGTTTGAAGATTTTAGGATCTTCTTGATGTAGCTTGATTGCTTAATTAATATTTCACCATTTGATTGAGTAACCTCAAATCCTAAGTAGCAGGCAAATAGACTTAAGTCACTCATTTTAAAGTTTCTTTCCATTTGTGACTTAAATTGCTAATTTCTATCTTAGGTGATCCAGTCACTATGAGATCATCAACATACACTCTGATTAGTAGTATTGATGCTTTGGTATTCTTATTGTATACGGCTTGTTCCAAGTTAAAATTCTAGAAGTTTAGAGATTTCAAGGTATGATCTAGATTAATGTTACATGCTCCTGGAGTTTGGCGTAGGCCGTATAGAGCTCTAAAGAGTTTGTAGACTTTTTCTAGATTTTCAGGTTTATCAAAACCTTCAGATTGTGAAACATAAACTTATTTTAATTCACCATGTAAGGATGTAGATTTGACATCAAGATGATGTACTTCCCAAGCATTGTATGCAGCTAAGGCTAGGACTAGACGTATTGTTTCAATTCGTGCCACGGGAGCAAATACTTCATCAAAATCAATTATGTGTTGTTGCACATAGCCTTTTGCTACCAAATGTGCTTTATGTTTTAGAATATTTCCGTTTGCATCACGTTTAATTTTGAACACCCACTTTAAGCCGAATGCTTTGTGGTTGTCATGTAAAGTAGTTAACTCCCAAGTTTTGTTCTTGTTGATGGATTCTAATTTAGTTTCCATAGCTTTTATTCATCTTTTGTCTTGAGAATCTTCTTTGTAATTTTGAGGTTCATCTTCGGCTAGTAAGAGCTGATTATTTGGAATTTTAATTTCTAGAGTCCATTCATAGATTCATCAAAGTATTCTAAAACTTTGAGGAGGTGTGTTATCAAATGGCGCAGGGCTACTTTGTGTAGATGCCGAGGATGCAAGAGAATTTGACTTAGTTAAGCTAGGCTCAAGTGTTTATGTGGATGGTGTTAGAGTAAGAGGTGAGTGAGGTGGAGTATGTTGAGACTCATATCCATCATCATTGAGTTCGTTTCCAATTTCTTTATTTGTAGGAGGTTCATGAATGATTGGTAGAGTTTCTGCTTGTGTGGGTTCAATGACGAACTCAGTCCATTCTTGAGTTGTGTTTAGTGTATAGTTTGTCCAATCCCGTAATTCATTTTCTTTAAACTTTACATCACAAATTATGAAGATACGGTTTGTATTAGGATCAAGAAAACTATAGACTTTTTCCAGGTTCAGTGCCTAAGTATACCATAGGTATGGTTCTATCATCATGATTCTTAAGGTGAGTTCGGTGACGAACTCAGTCCATTCTTGAGTTGTGTTTAGTCTGTAGTTTGTCCAATCCCGTAATTCCTTTTCTTTAAACTTCACATCACGACTTATGAAGATACGGTTTATAGTAGGATCAAGTAACCTATAGATTTTTTCCCAGGTTCAGTGCCTAAGTTTACCATAGGTATGCTTCTATCAATATGCTTCTTAAGGTGAACCGATGGTTACTTTAGAATATGCTAGGCTACCGAAAATCCTAGGGTGACTAATTGGCTTACGACCTTTTAAAGCCTCATATGGTATAGTATCCTTCAAAGATTTTGTTGGGGTTCTATTTAATAGGTAAATAGAATGATGAACTTCCTCCCCCCAAAAGGTTTGAGGCGTACTAGTGGCTTTTAACATACTTCTGTTGCAGAAAGTATGGTTCTATTTAACGACTACTCCATTTTGTTGAGGTGTGTAGGGAGCAGTTAGTTGCTTTAGAATACCATGATCCTTGCAATATTAGTTGAATTTCGTGTGATGTAAATTCTCCACCTCTATCAGTTCTAAATCCTTTTAACTTAGTTCTAACTTCAGTTTCAACCATATTCTTAAATTCCTTAAATATTTCAAAGGCTTAGTCCTTAGATGTTAGGAAATATGCCCACATGTATTGTGTAGTCATTCACAAGTAAGAATATATATTTCTTTTCAGAACTTACGGCGAGTGTAATAGGACCACACAAGTTACCATAAACTAGGTCTAATGGGGAGTTAGACTTAGTTGAGTTTTGGTTAGGAAATGGGGATATAATGTGTTTACATAATAAGAAGGCATAACATAATTGAGTTGCATGACTTATAGAAGGAATCCCATAGACTAACCTTTTTGTGACATATTCCTAATTGATTCAAATCTGAGATGACCTACGCGTGCATGCCATAGTTAGGATTGATCTTCTAGGTTTGATAAAAAACAAATGGGAGATCTAGTTTTGAGATTAATCTTATAAAGCATGTTCCTTGATCAAGTGACTCTTAGGAGTAGCATTTACTTTGATCATAGATGTATAGAAGATCGTTTTCCATAATGATTTTGCAACCATTTTCAGTAAGTTGACCTAGGCTTAGATTTTTGCTTTTCAGGTTTGGAATGTAGTAAACTTGAGGAATGAGATGTTGGTCCTTTAATTTTGCAGTTTAAGAGAATTGAGCATTTTCCTTTGATTTCGAGGAATGGTCCATCACCAAAACGTACATTATCAGTGATACTTTCATCAAGTATAGAGAAATGAGATCGTATTCCAGTCATGCTATTACTGGCTCCATTGTCCATGTACCATAGACTTTTGTCAGTGGTGTTGTAATTGTTTGGTTGGATCTGTTCATTTTGAAGACTTTGAGTGGCTTATTAGAATTTTGAGTGTAAGCCATTAGATGGGTAGGTTCAATATCTTCTTCGACAAGGTTTGAGATTTCTTTGTTTTGTTTTGGAAGGAAGCAGTTAGCGCCATAATGTTCAATTTTACCACACTTTAGCATTTGGGTTTGTTGTCGTTTTGTTTTTATCTTGGGGAGGACTTGGTTTATTAAAGTTATTTTCCTTAAAAGTTTCATACGAGTTGTTCCCAAATCGTCCTTCAGGTTTGCCTCTTCCTCGTTCTCGTCCACGTGAAGATTGGAATCTTCCTCTAAATGGTCGTCCTCTGCCCGTGTTACCCTTGTGTTGGGTAAGTAGTAGTTTGTTAGAGGTGCCAGGTTGTTTTCCCTTCTTTGCGTGTACCATTTCTATATGTGTCTTAAGTCTTCCTATAGCTTCGTCTAGGGTCATGGTATCTATGTCCGTATATTGTTCTATGGAAGCTACTACGTTTATAAATCTTTCAGGAACAGAGGTCAATAGCTAGCGTACTAAAGCGGCATCACCAAACGTAGAACTAAGATTTGTGGCCCTATAAACAATACCAGACATTTTTCCAGTAAAGCTATCTATAGTTTCATCCTCCATCACTTGTAGCATTTCATATTTAGATTTTAGAGTTTGAAGGCATGCTTTTTGCACACGAACAACTCCTACATACCGACTTTTTAAAGCATACCAAATTTGCTTAGCACTATTATGTTAGGATACTTGCAAGACTTATTCTTCAGATACTGATTCGAACAAGTATGCAGTTGCCGTTTTGTCCTTTTTAGAATCAATTTGTGCTCCTTCATCGAGTTGTATGGTATCCCATAACCCGTTGGCTTCTAGGATGTTCTTAACTTTCACCCCTCATATTGGTAATTTTTGAGTTTAACATTGGGCAACAAAGTTCAAAAATGTTAGACCGTTTGTAAGAACATTGTAATTATTTGGGTTTCTGTTACCCATGATTAAGCCTTAAAAATTGTTATGTATGGCAGATTCTGTCACCCCAAATTTTGTACAGTGAACTTAGTTTTGTATAACAAGGCCAAGTCTGAGTGATTTTTCAAGAGACCTGTTTAGGTATAATACCCATGAGGAATGAGATTGAGTCATTTTTCAAGTGTTTTCCCAAAATTTAAAGATGTGGAGAATAGTGCAAATCAAATTTGAAAGGGTGAGTTTGGTTTCTCCACATATATGGTGTTGGGAAGATTGAGTGATTTTTTAAGTGTGTTTCTTAAAATTTGAAGATGTGGAAGCACCCACAATACACTTTGTAGCAACTTATTATGAGACATAGTTGCCGCATTTTCTATGGAAAAAAAAAAAACAAATTCTGAAGCAATTTGACGCCTTTCAGAACAGTTACAAGTCAGTACAGTATCTTTATTTCCCTCGAATTCAAGCTCCAGCCAATCAGACAAAAATGATATCAGCTCAAGAACACTAGAACTGATCCACAATAAACTTGAAAAATTTTAGGTCATCTTTATGTATGGCTAAAAGATGTAGCATAAGATTGAAGGAGTGTTAGTGCTTGCTCAGTTATAGCCCGGTTCCTTGCTCGTTGGACCCAATCACCAACAACTTGTGCTGCCTCGCTCCCTTTTACACCGTTTTCAAGTGCTTCTGCAGCTTCTAAAAGTTTCCCATCGGCTAACATGCTTTCCACTCGGTTTATCACCGACTCAATTCCATCACCTGATTTCTCAGCTTCCTTTACCTGAAACTTGGATCAAAATGATTAAATCATGTAAACCTTTAATTCGTTAGAGCAGACAGCAGAGAGTCGATGAACTTTACTTAGGATGTGCTTTATGAAACTGCCACCTTAAGTTGTAATAATTAGTTTTAAGTCGTATCAACCTAATTTATATGCAAAACTCATGTATGTTTTGGTCATTTTAACTATTGGTTCCCTAAATATGTTGAAATTTTTAAACAACTATTTAACTAATTATTACAACTTCCCGACGAATTCTCACTCAGGTCCAAAATGACATATTTAGTTTCAGAATGCACATCCAAACACCCCTGAAATCCAAAGATTTGTACGCACCTTTAGTACGGATACAATATAAGCCAAAGAATGAGCCAAAATGCCGCCGCCTCCTGGAGGGATTAGGCTGAAGTGCCGCAGCGTCCCTTTCAAGCCATCAAACTGGAGAGAATGAAACATGATAAGACAGAATGTAAGTGATAACATCTGACAACTTCAGTGGTATAAACTATCAGCTTGTAAAATAAACAAGATATTGATTCTTGTGTTAGAAGATATGGGTATCTTTTTATCTAGCACTAATCCTGACAGCCAAAAGATACACGAAGGATTCAATCATTTAGCAAGCGTGAGAAAGGTTTTGAATTGACTGTTATGATTAAGAATTGCGAAAATATAATTGCACCACTCTTGCACCCCTAAATCCTTGAACGAAACATGTATTTCAAGATCAATGTAAAAAGTAACTGCATTTTAAGTTTATGACCATGGCTTCTATCACAAACCCAAGATGCAGCAATGTCATGTTAATAATGCATCATTAACTGGTTGTTGCTAAACGAACCTACTTTGGAGGTAAGGCCGTCTTCAGAAACCGTGGAAATGTAAAGAATGTACCCTAAAAACCTGGACAATCTTTATCACTTCTAAAAAAAAAACACTTGCAAAAGCATTGTTGTTAGAGCCAGCAAAAAGGACGAAATGGGTCAAGTTGGGTCACGCTCTAACGGTAGAAAATGGGTTCGAGTCAAAATGGATCAATTGGGTCAAGCTGATCCATTAACTCTTTTCTAGAATTTCATGAACAACCAATATTAGTAAAGGTAATTATAAAATTTATTATTTATGAACAAGAATAAACCAAGTTGAATTTTGTATATTAAAATATTGTTTATCAGTAAATGTACCCTATTATTTCTATGAACAAAAATTTGAACTTAAGTAATATATAACAGAAAATATAAAATTTTATACTGATTTACAATATTTAAATTTCAAAGGGTACAGCTTTATAACAACTATTATTATGTTTAATACTGGTAATATGGAAGCCAAAAAAGAAACCACACGAGCCCCTGCTCTGTGTGTGTGGAGGAGGGGGATAATATAGTTGTGGTATTTTTGCACATAAACATGGAGTTGCCACCAAAAATCATGTTTAGCTGGGCATCTCCCTACGCCTTCCAAGTACATCTACCAACTCTTTCGACTTACCACTAGGGGCCCGTACATTCCATGAAACAAAACTCAAACTATAGCCTTTTTTCTGACTCCTAGGGTCATCATGAGTTGAGCACTGATATCAAATTCACAAACCTTCATGGTACAAATATAGACCATAGTAGCTAATGCACCACCTCCAGCAAAGAGTGTGCACACACCAAATACGCAACCAGCATCCTCACTAGCGCCGAGTATTCATTCACTGCCTTTTTATTGCACCAATTAGCATGTGATGGCCAAATGTTATGGGTCTCATTAATTGGTAAAACATCCTATGAAACACCTCTACAGAAGAGCATGCAAACACCAAACTATGAATCAAATAACTTTATCGTACGCCTTATTACAATTTTAACGCCCTTAAACTACACTATTTAATTATCGTTCTTATATACTATTTGTGATGTAAGCGAAACTTTGGATGTGTTCTAAACTGATTATTGGACAATCTGAATTGGAAAATCATGTGACTAAAAGTCACCGGATAGTAGGTGGTTTAATTTTACCCTTGATGAAAACGTTTTGCAGCAATTTCTTCAATTATTGTTGTTTTGACCATAAAGTTTAAAGCAAAGGTGCAAAATTACTTTTGTTGCAAATCCAATCAACTCCAAAACAAGTCACACTTACTCTAACATTGAGTACAAAACATTGTAAATAAGGGCAAACCAGGTACACGACATAGCTCTTGCTTTGCACAGGGTCTGGACGGGGGCCACTCGCTTGCGATGCGATGTAAACCTTACACTTTGTGCAAGGGGCTGTTTCCCACAACTTGAACCCATGACCTCAAGGTCACGCTGTGCTCCAAGGTCCACCCTCAGGAGTAAAAAATACTGATTTCACCTAATTACACAGGTTTCATATGCTAAAAAAGAGGTTTCATCTGCCTCTTTCAATCTACCGCATAGAAACAATAAATGCATGGAGAAAAGGACTATTACTACCACAAAAACAATGTCCGACGTTTTAAGTCACATTCACCTCACCTGGCACCATCAGAGCTTTTACACGAAGCTAGAACTGAATGAAGACACTGATTTGAAACTTTCCTCGCAATTATTATTATTATTATTACTCGTTTGTGAAGTAACATCTAAAACAACCAAAGTAATATTTGAAGCCTATTATACTCCTAGCTAAATGTGTTAGTGTGATTTTCGTTCATTGCAATAGACGAAACTAAAAATAGGAACAAGAGCTGCTAACACAAGACTAGCAGCTATGGTGGTGGTGAACCTAGAGAAAAAACTCGACGTGATCTCGACGTGGCCTGAATCCGAAACAGTGGTGGGAATCTGGAACAGTGGCCCCAACCAGAAACAGGATCAACGACGATGTTTCTAGAAATCATAAATCATGATTCAGGACTACAACCCGGAAAGGGATTCAGTTCTCAAAGCAGTAATAGCTAGGCTTTATACTAAGAGCCTTAGCTATGATACAATGTAAAGTGAATAAGAATATCTAAATAATGAAAATGGAGGGGGAACCCTCAATATATACAATTGGAAAACCATATAGAAGTCTATCATGGGCAGTGGGCCCATGAGCCATAAACAAGTAAACATACATAATATAACATGTACAACTAACAAATTTCACCAATGAGATTTTGCATAACATCCAATGAACTTGAATTTTAAATGTTTGAAAAAGCTTCCTACACAAAGAAAACTAAATATGGACAGCAAAGCCCACTTGGCAACGGGATACTTTTTTCTAGTATCATGCCTCTCATAATAGTAAATGGCACAACAAAAATAAACAAATGTAATACAATCCGTTAACACTTATAGCTTCTCAAATATAACAAAGAATCACAAGAGCCACAATTATGACCCAAAGTTAACCATGCAAGGCCCATGATGATGGCTAGTTAAGGTCCAATTACGATAAAAACGAATAGATTTAAAAGAAAATGCGTTAAATAGTAAAAACAATAATGAACCCCATAGAAAGGCTTACCTTGTGATTCAACTGCAATATGGTGTCCGTCCCATTTTTCAGAGTATCTTCCGGAAGAGATTCCATAACCAAACTTAATAGAGAATCTTTATCAATTCCATCAACGTAACTTTTAAGAGCATCTATTTCTTTTTTTATAGGTAATCCTTTAGACAGAGCATCTTCGAGTGCAAGAGCACCCTACAAAAGCAAAATGAGAATTGTTTGATCTCATGCTAATAAAACATTATATCTTCATTGGACAGGAACTAAAAAAAATTGATTAATCCACTCACTATTTCTAAAAACTTAAGTAGACACTAAATCCTAGTTGAAGTGGTGGGGATACTTAAGCCTCTGCGGATGCTAATGCAGGCTCTCTAATGATCCTTAACCATATATTTTGTTAACACTAACCAATGAAATTAATACAATTTAAATCCTAATCACAAATTACATAGTGCAAATTACATAAGCAGGTAATGAACACGCTATGAGATTTGAGAAACCAAACCAATGCAAGTTTGTGAACAGAATGACTTTGACGTGCATCTTCAGATCTTGCATAGAATGCCATGCATAAAGCATTTATCTACAAAGTTGAACATACTAACATTAGTTACCTAATAAAAATAAACCAACTTAAATATACGATATATCAATATGTTAATAGCAATATCAAATTTCACATTATACTACACTTTTCAATCAATTTTACATCTATAATCTCATTTAACTCTAAATTTGTGTTAATAGTGCCAACTCAACAACATTATGCAGCTAAATTAAAAGAACTAATTTTGCATCATGTCATACATTGAGATTTGTGTCCGCCATTTTTTCAATTTCAGATGCCTTCTCCCTTGCAATTGCTGCAAGTAATTCAGATTTTGCTAAATCCTTTAATTTATTCAGCTCCATTTCTCTTTCAGACTCCTGAAAATTTCAAGATCAGCAAGCTCAACAAGTACTATTTACATGCTGTAAATCAAGGAAATATGTTAAAAAAGAAATGCACCTTTCTTTCAATCTCCATTCTGAACTCCTCTTCTAAGTTTTCCTGAAGTGACTTGAGAGCAGCAGCTGCTTTTAGCTTTTCTTTATGTAGTTCCTACAAACAAACTTAACAAATTTCAGATTCATATCATACATAAGTTGCCAAAAATTCAAAAATAACAGTTGCAAAATCAGAAAGGATGAATGATGAAACTATATAAAACCTTATCCAAAATCGTCTCTCTTTCTGCATACATGAGTTCCCGGGCTCTTGCATCTTTTAGCTCCTTTTCATATTTTTCCTAAAATAAAATATTAGAGTAAAATTTTACATTTTCAATTCAGCAAATAAAATGGGATAACAGTATCACAATGTCGGTATTTCAATTCGTGAAGATAAATACTCTTGCCTTCATCAACCTCATTTCTTCAGAAAAAATATGTGAATCTATATCTGCCTGCCTTTTTTCAGCTGTGTGAATGGCTTCCAAGAAATCCAAAACTAATTGCCCATTTTGTGAGGCATAAACATCATCAGTACGTTCCACAGCTGCAGCTACTTCCTTCATTTTCACATCACGTGTAATTATACAATTTTCTTGATGGCAGCAGAAACCACAAAATAGAAATTAATCTTCCTTTAAATAAAGTGTATGGTATCTAACCTTATCTAGAAAAGAAGGTAATGAACCATCACGTTCATCATGATCTCTTAGAAGGTGTGCATCAAGAAGGGAATTGGGCTCTTTGGTATCATTGCTCTCAATACCCTGCAAAAAAAAGGTAAATCATTATACCAGCTGCAAACAGAATTAGCATTCTAGACCCACTAGAAAAAAATGGAAGGAAAAAAAACAGACCTCTGGTATATTTGTAGCCTCTAGCTGCTGAGGTGGATTAGACTTCACATTTTCTTCAATAAGTGGAGCATCCTCATTGGGAATAGACGAGATTTTAACTTCCTCATGTTCTTCTACAGCAGGCTTCACATCTTGGTTTTTAGTGACAAAATCCTCTTGAGTTGGTGCTATTGAATCAATACTTGCATTATCGGAAGTTGAGATTTTTCGGTCAGAAATAGCATCCGATACTGGTAATTGTTCTATTTCAGGCTGACTTTCTTCTTTTCTGCTATAATACGGATCATGCCCAATGCTCTTTTCACTGTGGTCAACGGTTGGACTTGAAACCTCAGACTCTTGAACATTTTCAACAGCAGTTTGTTCCACAGTTTCACCATCATGCAAATCTACATCAACTATCTTCGACTGTTTAGGTTCTTCATCGACAACCGGGACTGAATTTTTATTGTAAAATTCATCTAGGTAGCCAGTTTGGTAAGCTGTTATAACAGCACCAGCACCTAGGGCTATACTTCCAACAAAAACTTTGGATAATTTGCTTCCCGAATCCGACGGTTTTCTTGTCGAATTTGGCTGAGGTGTAACAGAATATTCCTTCCTAAACGAAAGATACAAAGGTATCTGCTACAAATGTTTAAATCATGAAGAAAAAACAGTATTAACAACAAGTCTTCCATCAATATGCATTTAAGCACTAAATCATACAAGCTCTTCCTAGTTCCTACTACTTTCTTAATTCAAATAAACACATATGTGAAATAGTTTCTAAGATTCAACAATGTGATTCAGTATCAGATATTTGTGGAATCATTTTACATATAGATTAAGAGCAATTAGAAGGTTGAAAAACATGCCTGTGTGGTTATTTCAGGAGAAATTCTTCGAGCTGATCGACGTGAAGATATGCCCAATATAGACCTTCAGAGAGACGAAATTAGACGAAACACGTAAATTGGATGAAAATTTAGACGAAATTACTCCC
>JBCNJP010000007.1:10118712-10153712 GCA_039602395.1 Deinandra increscens subsp. villosa | reverse complement strand
AAATCTTTACGAGATCTTGATTATTCTCTCAAGCTTCAGATTAGGGTTTTAGTTCTCCTTATATATTGAATAAATGTCGAATTCGTATTACTTTCATCGTTTTCATGTTTCATCTAACACAGAGGGAGTAATTTCGTCTAAATTTTCATCCAATTTACGTGTTTCGTCTAATTTCGTCTCTCTGAAGGTCTATATTGGGCATATCTTCACGTCGATCAGCTCGAAGAATTTCTCCTGAAATAACTACGCAGGCATGTTTTTCAACCTTCTAATTGCTCTTAATCTATATGTAAAATGATTCCACAAGTATCTGATACTGAATCACATTGTTGAATCTTATGAAACTGTTATTTAAGAAATACATTCAATATACCTATTTATAATCAATGGAAACAGTTTCTTAGGTTTGTATTCTTAAGTTCAGGTGTTAGAAACTATTTCACATGTGTGTTTATTTGAATTAAGAAAGTAGTAGGAACTAGGAAGAGCTTGTATGATTTAGTGCTCAAATGCATATTGATGGAAGACTTGTTGTTAATACTGTTTTTTCTTCATGATTTAAACATTTGTAGCAGATACCTTTGTATCTTTCGTTTAGGAAGGAATATTCTGTTACACCTCAGCCAAATTCGACAAGAAAACCGTCGGATTCGGGAAGCAAATTATCCAAAGTTTTTGTTGGAAGTATAGCCCTAGGTGCTGGTGCTGTTATAACAGCTTACCAAACTGGCTACCTAGATGAATTTTACAATAAAAATTCAGTCCCGGTTGTCGATGAAGAACCTAAACAGTCGAAGACAGTTGATGTAGATTTGCATGATGGTGAAACTGTAGAACAAACTGCCGTTAAAAATGTTCAAGAGTCTGAGATTTCAAGCCCAACCGTTGACCACAGTGAAAAGAGCATTGGGCATGATCCGTATTATAGCAGAAAAGAAGAAAGTCAGCCTGAAATAGAACAATTACCAGTATCGGATGCTATTTCTGACCGAAAAATCTCAACTTCCGATAATGAAAGTATTGATTCAATAGCACCAACTCAAGAGGATTTTGTCACTAAAAACCAAGATGTGAAGCCTGCTGTAGAAGAACATGAGGAAGTTAAAATCTCGTCTATTCCAAATGAGGTTGCTCCACTTATTGAAGAAAATGTGAAGCCTAATCCACCTCAGCAGCTAGAGGATACAAATATACCAGAGGTCTGTTGATTTTTTTTCTCTCTTTCATTTTTTTTGTAGTAGTGGGTTGGGTCTAGAATGCTAATTCTGTCTGCAGCTAGTATAATGGTTTAATGGTTTACCTTTCTTTTTTTGCAGGGTATTGTGAGCAATGATACCAAAGAGCCCAATTCCCTTCTTGATGCACACCTTCTAAGAGATCATGATGAACGTGATGGTTCATTATCTTCTTTTCTAGATAAGGTTAGATACCATATACTTTATTTAAAGGAAGATTAATTTCTATTTTGTGGTTTCTGCTGCCATCAAGAAAATTGTATAATTACACGTGATGTGAAAATGAAGGAAGTAGCTGCAGCTGTGGAACGTACTGATGATGTTTATGCTTCAAAAAATGGGCAATTAGTTTTGGATTTCTTGGAAGCCATTCACACAGCTGAAAAAAGGCAGGCAGATATAGATTCACATATTTTTTCTGAAGAAATGAGGTTGATGAAGGCAAGAGAATCTACATGAATTGAAATACCGACATTGTGATACTATTATCCCATTTTATTTGCTGAATTGAAAATGTTTGTACTAAAATATTTTAGGAGAAATATGAAAAGGAGCTAAAAGATGCAAGAGCCCGGGAACTCATGTATGCAGAAAGAGAGACGATTTTGGATAAGGTTGTATATAGTTTCATCATTCAACCTTTCTGATTTTGCAACTGTTATTTTTGAATTTTTGGCAACTTGTGTATGATATGAATCTGAAATTTGCCAAGTTCGTTTGTAGGAACTACATAAAGAAAAGCTAAAAGCAGCTGCTGCTCTCAAGTCACTTCAGGAAAACTTAGAAGAGGAGTTCAGAATGGAGATTGAAAGAAAGGTGCTTTTCCTTTTTAACATATTTTCTTGATTTACATCATGTAAATAGCACTTGTTGAGCTTGCTAATCTTGAAATTTTCAGGAGTCTGAAAGAGAAATGGAGCTGAATAAATTAAAGGATTTAGCAAAAGCTGAATTACTTGCAGCAATTGCAAGGGAGAAGGCATCTGAAATTGAAAAAATGGCGGACACAAATCTCAATGTATGACATGATGCAAAATTAGTTCTTTTAATTTAGTTGCATAATGTTGTTGAGTTGGCACTATTAATGCAAATTAAGAGTTAAATGAGATTATAGATCTAAAATTGATTGAAAAGTTTAGTATAATGTGAAATTTGATATTGCTTATTAACATATTGATACATCGTATATTTAAGTTGGTTTATATTTATTAGGAAATTAATGTTAGTATGTTCAACTTTGTAGATAAATGCTTTATGCATGGCATTCTATGCAAGATCTGAAGATGCACGTCAAAGTCATTCTGTTCACAAACTTGCATTGGTTTGGTTTCTCAAATCTCATAGCGTGTTCATTACCTTCTTATGTAATTTGTGATTAGGATTTAAATTGTATTAATTTCATTTGTTAGTGTTAACAAAATATCTGGTTAGGGATCATTAGAGAGCCTGCATTATCAATATCATCCGCAGAGGCTTAAGTATCCCCACTATGTCAACTAGGATTTAGTGTCTACTTAAGTTTTTAGAAATAGTGAGTGGATTAATCAATTTTTTTTAGTTCCTGTCCAATGAAGATATAATGTTTTATTAGCATGAGATCAAATAATTCTCATTTTGCTTTTGTAGGGTGCTCTTGCACTCGAAGATGCTCTGTCTAAAGGATTGCCTATAAAAAAAGAAATAGATGCTCTTAAAAGTTACGTTGATGGAATTGATAAAGATTCTCTATTAAGTTTGGTTATGGAATCTCTTCCGGAAGATACTCTGAAAAATGGGACGGACACCATATTGCAGTTGAATCACAAGGTAAGCCTTTCTACGGGTTCATTATTGTTTTTACTATTTAGCTCATTTTCTTTTAAATGTATGTGTTTTTATCGTAATTGGACCATAACTAGACATCATCATGGGTGGTGCATGGTTAACTTTGGATTATAATTGTGGCTCTTGTGATTCTTTGTTATAATTGAGAAGCTATAAGTGTTAACTGATTGTATTACATTTGTTGTGCTATTTACTATTATGAGAGGCATGATGCTAGAAAAAAGTTTCCGGTTGCCAAGTGGGCTTTTCTGCCCATATTTAGTTTTCTTTGGTGTAGGAAGCTTTTTCAAACATATAAAGTTCAAGTTCATTGGATTGTTATGCAAAATCTCATTGGTGAAACTTGTTAGTTGTACATGTTATATTATGTATATTTACTTTATGGCTCATGGGCCCACCACCCATGATAGACTTCTATATGGTTTCCCAATTTATATATCGGTGGTTCCCCCTCCTTTTTTATTATTTAGATATTCTTATTCACTTTACATTGTATCATAGCTAAGGTCCTTAGTATAAATCCTAGAGCTATCACTGCTCCGAGAACTGAATCCCTTATCCTGATTGTAGTCCTGAATCCGGATTTATGATTTCTAGAAACATCGTTGTTGATCCTGTTTTGTATTGGGGCCACTGTTCCAGATTCCCACAACTGTTTCGGATTCAGGCCACTTGTTGCTTCTCACTGCAACCTCCATTACCACCATGAACCTCCAATTAGCCTACCCCTTAAGTATTCTGCTGATCTTTCGACAGAAGCGCTGCCTGAGCTCTACCACTCTCTCTGGCGTGTAAGGGCACGTGAATCACCGGAGTCTTACTGGACTTCAATTGCCACACCCACTGCTCCAGTTTGAGTAAAACCCGGCCATCGCTGCCACCAACTGCCTCTGTCCGCCACTGTCTTCTAGTAGCTTTCAGAGCCACCACGGTCTCTTGCTTTCTCTCAAGTATTGACTCTGCTTTTGTTTCGACTTCGAGATCACACCGAGTTTTTTCTCTAGGTTCACCACCACCACAGCTAACACAGCTGCTAGTCTCGTGTTAACAGCTCCTGTTCCTATTTTTAGTTTCGTCTATTGCAATGGACGAAAATCACACTAACACATTTAGCTAGGAGTATAATAGGCCTCAAATATTATTTTGGTTGTTTTGGATATTACTTCACAAACGAGTAATAATAATAATAATTGCGAGGAAAGTTTCAAATCAGTGTCTTCGTTCAGTTCTAGCTTCGTCTAAAAGCTCTGATGGTGCCAGGTGAGGTGAATGTGAACTTAAAACATAGATACATTGTTTTTGTGGTAGTAATAGTACTTTTCTCCATGCATTTATTGTTTCTATGCAGTAGATTGAAAGAGACAGTCGAAACCTCTTTTTTAGTATATGAAACCTGTGTAATTAGGTGAAATTAGTATTTTTTACTCCCGAGGGTGGGCCTTGGAGCAACCGGTAAGGTTGCTGCTTTGTGACCTTGAGGTCATGGGTTCAAGCTGTGGGAAACAGCCTCTTGCACAAAAGTGTAAGGTAAGGCTGCTTACATCGCATCGTGAAGCGTGCTGCCCCTGTCCAGACCCTGGACCAAGCAAGAGCTAAGTCGTGTACCTGGTTTGCCTTACTTACAATGTTTTGTACTCCATGTTAGAGTAAGTGTGACTTTGTTTTGGAGTTGATTGGATTTGCTACAAAAGTAAGTTGCACTTTTGCTTTAAACTTTCATGGTCAAAACAACAATAATTGAAGAAATTGCTGCAAAACGTTTTCATCAAGGGTAAAATTAAACCACCTACTATCCGGTGACTTCTAGTCACATGATTTTCCAATACAGATTGTCCAATAATCAGTTTAGAACACATCCAAAGTTTCGCTTACATCACAAATAGTATATAAGAACAATATTTAAATAGTGTAGTTTAAGGGCCTTAAAATTTTAATAAGGCGTACGATAAAGTTATTTGATTCATAGTTTGGTGTTTGCATGCTCTTCTGTGAAGGTGTTTCATAGGATGTTTTACCAATTAATGAGACCCATAACATTTGGCCATCACATGCTAATTGGTGCAATAAAAAGGCAGTAAATGAATACTTGGTGCTATCGAGGATATTGGTTGCGTATTTGGTGTGTGCACACTCTTTGCTGGAGGTGGTGCATTAGCTACTATGGTCTATATGTGTATCATGAAGGTTTGTGAATTTAATATCAGTGCTCAACTCATGATGACCCTAGGAGTCAGAAAAAAAGGCTATAGATTGATTTTTGTTTCATGGAATGTACTGACCCTTAGCGGTAAGTTGGAAGAGTTGGTAGATGTACTTGGAAGGCGTAGGGAGAGCCCAACCCAGCTAAGCATGATTTTTGGTGGCAACTCCATGTTTATGTGCAAAAATACCACAACTATATTATTCCCCCCCCCCCCCCCCCCGGGGCTCGTGTGGTTTCTTTTTTGGCTTCCATATTACCAGTATCAAACATAATAATAGTTGTTATAAAGCTGTACCTTTTGAAATTTAAATATTCTAATCACTAATCAGTATGTTCAAATTTTGTTCATAGAATAATAGGGTACATTTAGTGAGAAATAATATTTTAATATACAAAATTCAACTTGGTTTATTCTTGTTCATTAATAATAGATTTTTTAATTACCTTTACTATATTGGTTGTTCATGAAATTCTAGAGAAGAGTTAACAGATCAGCTTGACCCAATTGATCCATTTTGACTCGAACCCGTTTTCTACCGTTAGAGCGTGACCCAACTTGACTCAGTTCGTCCTTTTTGCTGGCTCTAACAACAATGCTTTTGCAAGTGTTTTTTTTGGGAAGTGATAAAGATTGTCCAGGTTTTTAGGGTACATTCTTTACATTTCCACGGTTTCTGAAGACGGCCTTACCTCCAAAGTAGGTTAGTTTAGCAACAACCAGTTAATGATGCATTATTAACATGACATTGCTGCATCTTGGGTCTGTGATAGAAGCCATGGTCATAAACTTAAAATGCAGTTACTTTTTACATTGATCTTGAAATACATGTTTCGTTCAAGGATTTAGGGGTGCAAGAGTGGTGCAATTATATTTTGGCAATTCTTAATCGTAACAGTCAATCCCAAACCTTTCTCACCCTTGCAAAATGTTTGAATCCTTCGTGTATCTTTTGGCTGTCAGGATTAGTGCTAGATAAAAAGATACCCATTTCTTCTAACACAAGAATCAACATCTTGTTTATTCTGTGCTAAATCTCAAGATGTGTTATAAGCTGATAGTTTATACCATTAAAGCTGTCAGATGTTATCACTTACATTCTGTCTTATCATGTTTCATTCTCTCCAGTTTGATGGCTTGAAAGGGACGCTGCGGCACTTCAGCCTAATCCCTCCAGGAGGTGGTGGCATTTTGGCTCATTCTTTGGCTTATATTGTATCCGTACTAAAGGTGCGTACAAATCTTTGGATTTCAGGGGTATTTGGATGTGCATTCTGAAACTAAATATGTGTCATTTTGGACGGGAAGTTGTAATACTTAGGTGATTAGTTGTTTATATGTTGAAAATTTCAACATATTTAGGGAACCAATTGTTAAAATGACCAAAACATACATCATGAGTTTTGCATATAAATTAGGTTGATACGACTTAAAACTGATTATTACAACTTAAGGTGGCAGTTTCATAAAGCACATCGTAAGTAATGTTCACCGACTCTCTGCTCTAACGAAATAAAGGTTTAAATGATTTAATCATTTTGATCCAAGTTTCAGGTAAAGGAAGCTGAGAAATCAGGTGATGGAATTGAGTCGGTGATAAACCGAGTGGAAAGCATGTTAGCCGATGGGAAGCTTTTAGAAGCTGCAGAAGCACTTGAAAACGGTGTAAAAGGGAGCGAGGCAGCACAAGTTGTTGGTGATTGGGTCCAACGAGCAAGGAACCGGGCTATAACTGAGCAAGCACTAACACTCCTTCAATCTTATGCTACATCTTTTAGCCATACATAAAGATGACCTAAAAGTTTTCAAGTTTATTGTGGATCAGTTCTAGTGTTCTTGAGCTGATATCATTTTTGTCTGATTGGCTGGAACTTGAATCCGAGGGAAATAAAGATACTGTACTGACTTGTAACTGTTCTGAAAGGCGTCAAATTGCTTCAGAATTTGTTTTTGTTTTTCATAGAAAATGCGGCAACCAAGTCTCGTAATAAGTTTCTACAAAGTGTTTTTTGGGTGCTTCCACATCTTCAAATTTTAAGAAACACTTAAAAAATCACTCTATCTTCCGAACACCATATATGTGGAGAAACCAAACTCACCCTTCAAATTTGATTTGCATTATTCTCCACATCTTTAAATTGTGGGAAAACACTTGAAAAATGACTCAATCTCATTCCTCATGGGTATTATACCTAAACAGGTCTCTTGAAAAATCACTCAGTTTTGGCCTTGTTATACAAAACTAAGTTCACTGTACAAAATTTGGGGTGACAGAATCTGCCATACATCACAATTTTTAAGACTTATAATGGATGACACAAACCCAAATAATCACAATGTTCTTACAAACGGTCTTAACATTTTTAAACTTTATTGCCCAATGTTAAACTCAACAAATTACCAATATGGGGGGGGGGGGGGGGGGGTTGTGAAAGCTAAGACCATCATAGAAGCCAACGGGTTATGGGATACCATACAACTCGATGAAGGAGCACAAATTGATTCTAAAAAGGACAAAACACAACTGCATACTTGTTTACTTGTTCGAATCAATACCCGAAGAATAAGTCTTGCAAGTATTCTAACATACTAGTGCTAAGCAAATTTGGTATGCTTTAAAAAGTCTGTATGTAGGGGTTGATCATGTGCAAAAAGTACGCCTTTAAACTCTAAAATTTGAATATGAAACGCTGCAAATGAATGAGGATGAAACTATAGATAGCTTTACTGGAGAATGTCTAGTATTGTTAATAGGGCCACAAATCTTAGTTCTACGTTTGATGATGTCGCTTTAGTACGCAAGCTATTGACCTTTGTTCCTGAAAGATTTATAAACGTAGTAGCTTCCATAGAACAACATACGGACATAGATACCATGATCCTAGACAAAGCTATAGGAAGACTTAAGACATATAAAGAAATGGTACACGCAAAGAAGGGAAAAGAACCCGACACCTCTAACAAACTACTACTTACCCAACACAAGGGTAACACGGGCAGAGGACGACCATTTAGAGGAAGATTCCAATCTTCACGTGGACGAGAACGAGGAAGAGGCAAACCTGAAGGACGATTTGGGAACAACTCGTATGAAACTTTTAAGGAAAATAACTTTAATAAACCAAGTCCTCCCCAAGATAAAAACAGAACGACAACAAACCCAAATGCTAAAGTGTGGTAAAATCGAACATTATGGCGCTAACTGCTTCCTTCCAAAACAAAACAAAGAAATCTCAAACCTTGTTGAAGAAGATATTGAACCTACCCTTCTAATGGCTTACACTCAAAATTCTAATAAGCCACTCAAAGTCTTCAAAATGAACAGATCCAACCAAACAAGTACACCACCACTGACGAAAGTCTTTGGTACATGGACAATGGAGCCGGTAATAACATGACTGGAATACGATCTCATTTCTCTGTACTTGATGAAAGTATCACTGATAATGTACGTTTTGGTGATGGATCATTCCTCAAAATCAAAGGAAAATGCTCAATTCTCTTAAACAGCAAAATTAAAGAAGCAACGTCTCATTCTTCAAGTTTACTACATTCCAAACCTGAAAAGAAAAAATCTAAGCCTAGGTCAACTGACTGAAAATGGTTGCAAAATCATTATGGAAAACGATCTTCTATACATCTATGATCAAAGTAAATGCTACTCCTAAGAGTCACTTGATCAAGGAACATGCTTTATAAGATTAATCTCAAAACTAGATCTCCCATTTGTCTTTTATCAAACCTAGAAGATCAATCCTGATTATGGCATGCACGCTTAGGTCATCTCAAATTTGAATCAAATTAGGAATATGTCACAAAAAGGTTAGTCTATGGGATTCCTTCTATAAGTCATGCAACTCAATTATGTTATGCCTTCTTATTAGGTAAACACATTATATCCCCATTTCCTAACCAAATCTCAACTAAGTCTAACTCCCCATTAGACCTATTTATGGTAACTTGTGTGGTCCTATTACACTCGTCGTAAGTTCTGAAAAGAAATATATATTCTTACTTGTAAATGACTACACAAGATACATGTGGGCATATTTCCTAACATCTAAGGACCAAGCCTTTGAATATTTAAGGAATTTAAGAATATGGTTATAAGTGAAGTTAGAACTAAGTTCAAAGGATTTAGAAGTGATAGAGGTGGAGAATTTACATCACACGAATTCAACTAATATTGCAAGGATCATGGTATTCTAAAGCAACTAACTGCTCCCTACACACCTCAACAAAATGGAGTAGTCATTAAATAGAACCATACTTTCTGCAACAAGAAGTATGCTAAAAGCCACTAGTATGCCTCAAACCTTTTGGGGGGAGGAAGTTCCTCATTCTATTTACCTATTAAATAGAACCCCAATAAAATCTTTGAAGGATACTATACCATATGAGGCTTTAAAAGGTCGTAAGCCAATTAGTCACCCTAGGATTTTCGGTTCCCTGGCATATTCTAAAGTAACCATCGGTTCACCTTAAGAAGCATGCTGATAGAAGCATACCTATGGTATACTTAGGCACTGAACCTGAAAAAAAAAACTATAGGTTACTTGATCATACTATAAACCGTATCTTCATAAGTCGTGATGTGAAGTTTAAAGAAAGGAATTACGGGATTGGACAAACTACACACTAAACACAACTCAAGAATGGACTGTGTTCGTCACTGAACTCACCTTAAGAAACATGATGATAGAAGCATACCTAAGGTATACTTAGGCACTGAACTTGGAAAAAAGTCCATAGGTTACTTGATCCTAATACAAACCGTATCTTCATAATTTGTGATGTAAAGTTTAAAGAAAAGGAATTACGAGATTGGACAAACTATACACTAAACACAACTCAAGAATGGACTGAGTTCGTCATTGAACCCACATAAGCAGAAACTCTACCAATCATTCATGAACCTCCTACAAATAAAGAAATTGAAAACGAACTCAATGATGATGGATATGAGTCTCAACAAACTCCACCACACTCACCTCTTACTCAAACACCATCCACATAAACACTTGAGCCTAGCTTAACTGAGTCAAATTCTCTAGCATCCTCAGCATCTACACAAAGCAGCCCTACGCCATTTGATAACACACCTCCTCAAAGTTTTAGAACACTTGATGAATCTATGAATGGACTCTAGAAATTGAAATTCCAAATAATCAGCTCTTATTAGCCGAAGATGAACCTCAAAATTACAAAGAAGATTCTCAAGACAAAAGATGAATAAAAGCTATGGAAACTAAATTAGAATCCATCAACAAGAACAAAACTTGGGAGTTAACTACTTTACATGACAACCACAAAGCATTCAACTTAAAGTGGGTGTTCAAAATTAAACGTGATGCAAACGAAATATTCTAAAACATAAAGCACATTTGATAGCAAAGGGCTATGTGCAACAATACATAATTGATTTTGATGAAGTATTTGCTCATTTGCTCCCGTGGCACAAATTGAAACAATACGTCTAGTCCTAGCCTTAGCTACATACAATGCTTGGGAAGTACATCATCTTGATGTCAAATCTACATCCCTACACGGTGAATTAAAAGAAGAAGTTTATGTTTCACAACCTGAAGGTTTTGAGAAACCTGAAAATCTAGAAAAAGTCTACAAACTCTCTAGAGCTCTATACGGCCTACGGCAAACTCCAATAGCATGGAACGTTAATCTAGATCATACCTTGAAATCTCTAAACTTCAAGAATTTTAACTTGGAACAAGCCGTATACAATAAGAATACCAAAGCATCAATACTACTAGTGAGAGTGTATGTTGATGATCTCATAGTGACTGGATCACCTCCTAAGACAAAAATTAGCAATTTAATTAAGTCACAAATGGAAAGAAACTTTAAAATGAGTGACTTATGTCTATTTGCCTGCTACTTAGGATTTGAGGTTACTCAATCAAATGGTGAAATTTTAATTAAGCAATCAAGCTACATCAAGAAGATCCTAAAATCTTCAAACTTGCTTGAGTGCAATGAAACCAAGAATGATATGGATCCAGGTCAAAAACTAACCAAAGTAGACGATGGAAACTTAGTTGACTCAACCGAATATCGAAGTCTTATAGGTTACCTAAGATACTAGCCTCACACTAGACCCGACTTAAGCTATTATGCAGGCTTACTAAGTCGCATCATGCAAGAACCAAGGGAAATACATCTAAAGGCAATCAAACAAATACTTCGTTACTTCAAAGGTACTAAAAATTACGGGATCACATATCGAAAGGATAACTACAAAATATTAGGTTATAGTGATAAAAGTTATGGAGTCAACACCAAAAGAAGAAAAAGGTACAACTGGCATAATATTCTACTTCGGAAATGCACCAAGCAGTTGGAGCACTCAGAAACAAGCATTTGTAGCACTATCTTTTACTAAATTAGCAGCAACCGCAACATGTCAAGATCTATGGTTAAAACGACTACTTAGTGAAATAATGGGTTGGAAAGAAGATAAGGTAACTATTCTAGTTGACAACAAATGTGTAATCGCCTTAATGAAGAATCTTGTCATCCATGGATGAAAAAAACATATTGACACTCGTTACCACTTCATATGAGAATGCGTTGAAAAGGAACAAATCATGGTGGAACACGTAAGAGGTGAAATGCAACAAGCTGATATACTAACAAAACCCTTACATCGAGTCAAGTTTGCAATTAATTATGAGAGACTTACTTGGAGTCAAAGACCCCGTCAATATCCCAAACTTAACTTTAGGTCCTAAAATGTCAATATATTTTACTAGTGTGGGTAGCATGTAAATGTTTGTATGTATATGACGTTTAACTCAAAGGGTGCGTCGGTTCACCTAAACCATCGCAACCTTTCCTCCTATATAACGCAAACGTCGATGATCCCATTTAGGCCTAATCGACAATTCTGCAAATCAACATTCTTATTCAAATCGAATTGCTCCCAAGTTCTTGTATCACTAATCTGATTAACCATTTGATTAGCTATCAGAGATTCCACCTGATCAAGTTAGAGTCGTAAATTTTGTTCTTCTTCTTACTATTTGTTAGAAGTTTTGCACCAAGGTCCGCACATGCTGTTGGAATTTTGGGAGAAAAACTAGTGGAAAATGAGTTTTTTCACTAAGTGTGAAAATGAGTTTTTCACCAACTTTGGACTAAAATAAAATACAGATAACATAGGTTGTTGCCACTGTATTTAATGGGTTTGTGTAGTACGTTGTGAGGGCTTTCCAACGCATCAAACCACGTCCAAATCCGAGCTCGTATGAATGAGATATCGAAGCTCAAAGTTGAGGTCTCGCAACTTGTGAAGCTGCGAAAATTAGAGAGAAAAATGCTAAGTATAGCATGTTAACTCATCCCACATTGGTTGGGGATTGAAACCAAAAGTGGTTTATAAGGTGGGAACCTTACCAACTATTGTATAGCATGTTAACGTCAATTTTAATTCAATTCGCCGTTTAATGAATTTAAAATGCTTGCCAAATTTTAAAATAGACTCGAAATCAAAATGCGAAACGTGTGTCGAATCCAAACTTACAAGACAACCATTTAAATCGGTTGAACGAATAACCGAACCCCTAGACTTAATTCACACTGATGTGTGTGACTTGAAAGTCGTCCCCACGCGTGGTGGACACAAGTACTTCATCACGTTTATTGATGATAGTACAAGATATTGTTATGTATACTTACTTAAGAGTAAGGATGAAGCAATAAACAAGTTTGTCTTGTTTAAGAACTTGGTTGAGAATAAATTCACCAAGAAAATCAAGGTTTTGCGGAGTGATAGAGGAGGTGAATATGTTTCACCGTTTGCGGACTTATGTGCACAAAGTGGAATTGTCCATGAGACCACCGCACCTTATTCTCCACAATCCAATGGCATTGCGGAACGAAAGAACCGTACATTGAAAGAGATGATGAATGCCATGTTGAATAGTTCTGGGATGAGCCTAGACATGTGGGGGGAAGCCATCTTGACGGCTAACTATCTTTTGAATAAGATACCTCGCAAAGATAAGGATAAGACTCCTTATGAATTGTGGACGGGCAAAACGCCATCCTACAAATACCTCAAAGTGTGGGGGTGCCTAACTAAGGTATTAGCTCCTTTGCCTAAGGTGCAAAGGTTAGGACCCAAAACCGTGGACTGTGTGTTCATTGGATACGCAGAAAACAGTAGTGCATATCGGTTTCTTGTACATGACTCGAAAAATCCCGATATACTCGAAGACACTATCATGGAATCAAGGAATGCTTCATTCTTTGAAAACGTATTCCCGTGTTTGTCACGAGAACGTGCGAGTTCATCGACACCATTAGTTGGTGACGAGACCCGTGAAGATCCATTTGTTGGTGACGAGGTTTATGAACAACCATCTGTTGGTAATAAGGTTCGTAAACGGTCTGCATCTGATGAGGGTGAGCCTAGAAGAAGTAAGCGAAAAAGGGTTGGAAAATCCTTTGGACCTGACTTCACGGCTTACATGGTTGAGGGTGATCCCAATACCTACCGCGAGGCGGTAACCTCTTCAGATGGGCCTCAATGGAAAGAAGCCATCAAGTGTGAGATAGTGTAACATCCCAAGATTCAGGTAATTGCGTAACTGATAGTTAATACTAATACTATGCTTATATATTACGCGTTTAACAAGTTAAAAGATTAGGGAATACGTATTTATATGTTATACGTGCTATATATAAGTTATATGTATATATGCATAAGGATATATGTGAATACGTAGTTGCAAGGTTAAAAAATGGATAAATACATGATGATATACGTGATTAGAATTATCACTTGATGTATCTCTAGAGTTAGAAATAATTAGGAATATATCCTAATATGTTTTAAGACTTAAAATGATAATACATTAAGAGTATAAGGGTTAGAAATGCACCAAACCAAAGCATAAGGGCTAAAAATGAAAAAGTGGGACTGCAGTAGGCCTCGCGTATCGCGAAGCCTGTCTCTGGGTTTGGCGCGATACGCGAGAAAGTGCAGAATCGGCCAGATTCGATCTTATCCGTTTCAGCTGCAATTTTAAGCCTTGACACGTGTCAAAACCGGTCCTTAGTCACCATGGGATGTGTCTAGACCATATTTAACAGCCCCTACTATAAATAGAAGCCTTAACTAATAAGATTTCATTGCTAGTTCATAAATCAAAGCTTAGAAAACCCCGAAAACTCTCAAGAACGTGCATAGCTTGATATCGGTTGATCCAGAAGGTATTTGTCACACCCCCTCCTCCGCACCCTGCCAGGAGCGGGGGAGGGTGTGGGACCGGCTGTCCGTATCATTACCCGAGATACCAACGCTTCTAACATCACACACATACACATACAACGGACATCCAGTCCACACATATGAAACTCTTAGACCGACTCATGAGCGAGAATGCATTGCACCTCTTATTCGATCTAACAGAATCGATAGCCACCGGATATGGCCTGGAACTGAATAACAAAGATACAGGATACCAAAGGATACATAGTCATTATCATGTCTTCATTTACAATCATAATTCATAGTTCATAATTCATAATTCATACAAAGTCCAAACTCATGGTAACAACAACCAAGTAGCATTCCAAGTTCATAATAGGTTCATTCCTACACTTGCTTACCTGCAACATAAGTCAATCACACAAAGTTAATAACTAACGTTGTTGGTGAGTCTTAACTACTATCATTATGTTAACAGTTTTCAAACACATGCTGGTTATGAAATCATCAAGTCACACCAAAGGTCAAACTTCATGTACTCTACGGGCACGTCGCAATCAGCCGTAATCCCTCTACGAGTAGAAATTTAGTTTCATCATATAAGGACATATTCCCCCTAGTTACCTAATACTAGAGGATCCGGATGAATATGGATAATTCAACTATAATGGCCGTTATAATCCCTTATGTGCCTAGTGGCTCAATCTTAATGACCAGAAAGTATATGATAACCCACGCAGGGCATATCCGAACTAACAGTGTTTAACAGGATAAGTTCATAACAGATATAACAAATACATCAAACAGGATAGTGATCTTAAACAGTTAATTCAATGAGAGAAGTCAGAGGACTCACACAAAGAAGTCAGAAACGGTGGCTAGACAGGATATCCGAGATTCAATCAAAATATCCTCTTTTTGATTTCTAGCAACCTATCATCGATATCATGTACATATTTGTCATATTCGAGGCTAACATGTCTCATAGCATTCTCAGGTTGAAATTATCATAAAATACAGTCACTGGATCAGTCTCGATAATTTTTGGTTCATCCAAAATTGGCCAAACATTCTGTCATTTTCCTTCAGAGGCGTACCGCCTGGGAGTTTATATTCCAGGGCGGTACGCTTCAAACGGTCGACTGATTTCCAGATTCAAATTTCGGGCGTACCGCTCTGACTCTTAAGTTTCTGGGCGGTACGCTGGAATCTGATATTCTCGGTTTCTGTTTTGCTTTTCTGGGCGTACCGCTCTGCATGCAGAGATTATGGGCGGTACGCCCCCATCTGTGAACAGTGGCCCGACTATTTTGTCTTTTAGTGCCATTTTCCCATTTTGGTGTTTTAAGTCCAGAATTGATACTTAATCAGTTTCATATCATTCCGAGGGGTCAATTTAGGGTTCATTTGTAGTCTAGTTCCTAAACCAAGACATAACCCCAATTCCCGAGCTTTCCAAATATGGTAAATTTCGTTGTTTCGACCCCTGATTCGTACAGATTTCATTAGGGACAGAATCCCTATGACCCAATGACTCATTTCTTATTTAGATACACTGATCAACTCTGGATTTAAGTGGTCTTAACTTGTAAAGTTTCCATTTATGGAAAGAAATCAACATGCATGCATAGAAGGGTTGTACCTTGTGAAGGGATCTTTGTACAACCGAGCTTTTCTGATTTACTTGCTTTCTCCAGTCCCCAATCTGATTCCCAAGAGCCAATCTCTGATTGCATGCATGATCCATAACCAATTTATGAATACATGATCTTAAAGAAATCCAAAAATGGCATATTTGTCCATAATTCAAGAGACTCTTACCTTGATTGCTCTTGAAATCAGTTCTTGAACCCTTTGATCCTCTTAGATTGCTCTTGCACAGCTGTATTCATGAGGGTTAGGTTTTAGAATGAGGTTTTCCTCATGTATTCATGTGGTTAATGATGGAAATGATTAAGAAAAGCTTACCCTTGATGATCAATCTCTTTCCAAAGCTCCCAATGCTTGAAAATGGTGATAACAGGGCTCTGGGACAGCAGAGAAACGATTCTGGCCGGTAGTATGCAGAGCTTCACAAGTGTGAAGTGATATAAAGGCCAAAATCATTGTTTTTAACGAACTGGAAATCGAGGCGTACCGCCCCGAATTTTGAGATTCGTGGATACCAAGATCCGATGGGTGCCGCAAACCCGACCCGTTTACCAAACGGGTCGCGTACCACCTAGGATTTCCCAATCCTAGGCGTACCGCCTCAAATCGTAATTCAGAACTTTTGATCATTTTCTTTTATAAAATTTCCAACTCGGATAATCGTTTTAGGCACAGAGGTTACAGTATTAGAAGCTACTTTTCTGCAGTGGGTCGTTATTAGGTATGTATTACAAAATCCCTCAATTAATTTTATGATTCATAACACCTAGATATGCTTTTTAGAAAAGATCCGAAATTAGGGTTCTTAAGCATGATTCTTTAAAATTGAGTAATCTGTTTGGAATTAAAGTCTGATTTTTGGTATGTAAGCTTAGAATAACATGTTTTAAGAAAGCCCTAAGTTTATTTCATGATTTGAAAAGGTATGATATGATTTTGAGAAACGGGTCAAAGTTAGGGTTTTCTAGATGTTGTTTTGCTAAAATTGAATGATTGGGATTGAATTAAGGTCCCATCTTTTGAAGTATATCATAAAATGATATTATGAACATAAGCCCTAAGGTTATCTGATAATAAAAAGAGTTTTGATGATAGTTTGAGAACTACGTCAAAATTAGGGTTTTGAAAGATGATTATCGAGTATTGGACTATCTATAAGGAATTGGGAGTTGGTTTTTGGTATTAGAACATGTTTTAAGAAATCCTTAAGTTAGTTTCATGTTTAAAGAAGGGTTGGTATGGTTTCACCATATTGGTTTATCAAGAACAAGTAAACCAAGAACAAGAACATAAACATTGGTGTTTTGATCATAGTAATTCCGCCTCCTGGTCGTGATAACGCCTATACGGTCGGTCATGATCATCACCACACTAAAACACAAATATGGGATATCTCATAGTAATCCCGCCTCCTGGTCGTGATAACGCCTATACGGTCGGTCATGAGAATCACTCATCAAGTGCATAAAGGCTTGGACAAGGGTAATGATATTCAACAAAAGAACATGTTTTTTTATATATAATAAGTATATATAAGTTCAATTGTGATAATTAGTAAAGTATACCGAGCTATTCGGGTACTTAGAAGTTCGTGCGGACCGGAAGGGTAAGCACCTGTACACTGGGGTTTCTGGCATAGCGAGGGTGTCGCATAAATCCCAAATGGGACCTGGCATCCCTCACTGGGCGATCTCGGAGTGAGCGTTTACTTATAGGAATGCATGTCTTCATATTATAATTAGAAAAGTTATATTGCCTATAAAGAGCATTTTGGTCATTTTGACCTCTGATAAAGTATAATTTTAGAATTATAGAACATAGAAGATGTTTACAATATAAAGCCTTGCATTAATGCAACCCGATACACGATTAGGTTTGGATCAAGGCCTTTAGTGAAGATTCTGCCTGAGATTATTCAAGTAAAAGACAGAAGTGAGTCACTCTCTCACTGGGCAATTACTTTTTATAAACGGGATGTGTTGTTATGTATTTAAGTTTATATTTGACTGCCATTAGTATCTATAAATGTTGAGGCCTGAAGGGTTAGATACGATTTTGGAAGAGGGCCCATGTGACACGTACAAATAGGTAGTATGCATACAGATAGACCTAGTTGCTTGGACGATCATTCCCGATCCTGATTCTGTGATCCCTGCCATGGATATACATGTTTATATGATGCTGTAGTCAAAATTTAATTACATATGAACTGCTACGTTTATGAAACTCACCAGCATTATGCTGAGCCCCAAATGTTGTCTTTTTCTTTTGGACGCACATCTTAGGTACCATGTAGTAGCAGATAGCTAGACATGGATGGGACGAGGAAGAAGCTAGTATAGAAGTCTGAATTTTGGTTGGACGAAGACATAGACTTCTAGTTTCAAATAAGAACTTCAATGTTGTATTATCTTTGTACTTTGTAGATCCTACAACTTTTGTTATGAATAAAGTTAAAGACTTCCGCTGTAAACTTTGATTAGTGCCATGTGCTTTCTTTTATTCGATGCATAACACTCCCTAGTGCTTATCCTGGGATGCGGGTGTTACAAGTTGGTATCAGAGCACTGGTTTAAGAGAACTAGGTACAGGATAGTATCTGGACTTAAACTAAGATGAATTTTCTGAGATAAGCTACTTGATTAAGATAGGATAACCGGAGTTCATATACCATGAAGGAAGATGACTTGAACATTCTAAGTATAACAGATAAGCGATGACATCTGGCCAATGTGATATCTGATCTGTTTGTACTATTTTGTTCATATCATAATCTGACATTGGGATATTGATACTTGTTCTCCTTAAATATAGGTACTAACCATGGTTAGAGGACTACCTGGTAGACCGCCAGTTAATAGGATGCAAATCGGGAACGGGGAGCCTGAAAATGATGCCAACCCTGGACCGTATGCTGAGCCACAATTCCAGGCCGCTATAGCTCAAGCTATCCGAGATGCATTGCCAACCATAATTGCTGAAATAAGGCAAAATGAAGGTGGTGGAAATGGTAATGGTGGCAGACAGCCAGAGCTAGGTGCTGGAGGTGCAAATGCGGAACCCGAGCCACCTAGAGGTTGTACTTACAAGACCTTCAAGAATTGTGATCCTCCAAAGCTAGAAGGTAAACGGGATGCTATGGCTACCTTCCAGTGGATCCGGGAGATGGAAGCGGCAATTGACATTAGCGGGTGTACTAATACACAAGCTGTTCAATACGCTACCTACACGTTTAAGTCTGAAGCATTGTACTGGTGGGACAATGTTAAAATAGCGAAGGGTCGTGAAGAAATTGCTACGATGACATGGAACCAACTGAAGGTGTTGGTATTGGCAAAATTTTGTCCTACAATCGAGAAGGACAAACTAGAGAGGGAGTTTCTGCAGTTGCAAGCAGGGGATATGACTTATTCTCAATTTGTGAAGAAATTTGACGAGATGGCACGATTGCTTCCTGAACATGTTGATACGGAAGAGAAGAGGCTGAAAAGGTTTATAAAAGCATTACCACCTCGTATCCGACAACCAGTCAAGATGGCTGCTCCTCGAACCTATGAAGCGGCAATTGATCTAAGTGCAATTGCATATGAGGAGGAAGGCCTGGTGACTGCTGAAAGGAAAAGGAAATGGGAAGAGGAAGGAAAACATGGTTCGAGGGCTGGTAGGAAGGTATCAAGGCGTGAAGGGAATAATAAGAACCGCCAAGATAAAAATAACAGGACAAGTTATCAATGCCAGAGATCTCCTGAAGCAAATCACCTTTCAAGAAATTGCCCAAAGATACAATGTTATAATTGTGGGGAATTTGTACATATCCGCTCTAACTTTAAGAAGCCTATGCAGCACAAGCAGGTAGATAATCAGAACAAGGCTAAGGGTCGTGTGTTTGTCTTGGATGAAGCTAGAGATAACACCATAACCGGTACGTTTCTTGTCAACAACATATATGCTAGAGTTTTATTCGATACTGGAGCAAATAGAAGTTTTATGACCAATGCATTAGTGCCTTATATAAAACTTGTGCCCCAAATTCTAGATCCTGCATATATAGTAGAAACGGATAGTGGTGAACAACATAGGATTACCCAGGAATTTAGGGATTGTACTATAAACCTACTTGATACGGAATTCCTAGTTAACCTAATGCCGACCACTTTAAGTGAATACGATGTTATTTTGGGTATGGACTGGCTAAACAAGAATTGCGCGTGTCTCGATTGTGAAAGCAAGACAGTGACAATACGAAAGCCCGATGGAAAGGAATTGCTAGTCCATGGCGATGATGCCAATTCCAAGATTGGGATCATTTCCGCCATGAAAGCAATGAAGCATTATCAAAAGGGATGTCTTTTGATTCTGGCAAGTGCAGTAGAGGTGAAAAAGGAGAAAACGGTCAATGAAATTCCGGTGGTTAATAACTTCTTGGATGTCTTTCCAGAAGATTTACCCGGACTTCCACCTGATCGTCAGATTGAGTTTCATATCGAGTTGATACCTGGTGCTAAGCCGGTAGCAAAAGCCCCTTATCGATTAGCTCCTTTAGAAATGCAAGAACTCATGAAGCAGATCAATGAATTGATGCAAAAAGGATTTATCAGGCCAAGCACATCACCATGGGGAGCACCTGTATTATTCGTTAAGAAGAAGGACGGTTCAATGCGTATGTGCATTGACTACCGGGAATTAAACAAGTTAACCGTCAAGAATAAATATCCTTTGCCAAGGATAGACGACTTGTTTGATCAATTGCAAGGTGCCAATTATTTTTCCAAAATTGATCTTCGATCAGGGTACCATCAATTGAAAGTAAAGGAGGAAGATATTTCAAAGACTGCCTTCAGAACGCGTTACGGTCACTATGAATTTTTAGTTATGTCTTGTGGACTAACTAATGCTCCGGCAGCATTCATGGACCTAATGAACAGGGTATGTAAACCATACTTAGACAAATTTGTTATCGTTTTCATCGATGATATACTTATTTATTCTAAGAATTCAGACGATCACACTAGACATCTGAATATGGTTTTAGAAACTCTACGACAAGAGAAACTGTATGCCAAATTTTTCAAATGTGACTTTTGGAAAAGGGAAGTCCAATTCCTAGGTCATGTTATTAACGAGAAAGGTATACAAGTGGATCCTGCAAAAATAGAAGCAGTGATGATATGGGAAGCACCAAAGAATCCTAGTGAAGTCAGAAGTTTCCTGGGATTAGCTGGATATTACAGAAGGTTCGTCAAAAACTTTGCAAAGATTGCTTCACCTTTAACTTCTTTAACACAGAAGTCGGTTAAATTTAATTGGGGATCTAAGCAAGAAGAGGCATTTAATTATCTGAAGCAAAAACTTAGTAGTGCTCCAATTTTAGCTCTTCCAAAAGGGAATGACGATTTTATGATTACTGTGACGCTTTTCTGAACGGGCTAGGGTGTGTGTTGATGCAAAGGGATAAAGTTATCACCTATGCTTCACGACAACTACGAGTTCATGAGAAGAATTATACCACGCATGATCTCGAGCTTGGTGCCATAGTGTTTGCTTTAAAGATTTGGAGGCACTATCTATATGGTACTAAGTGCGTGATATATACAGATCACAAAAGCCTTCAACACGTTTTTAGTCAAAAAGAGTTAAACATGAGACAGAGAAGGTGGATGGAATTAATCAATGATTATGATTGTGAAATCAAATACCATCCAGGCAAGGCAAATGTAGTAGCAGATGCCTTGAGTCGGAAGAATAGGATCAAACCAATTAGGGTAAAAGCATTAAGGATTAATGTTATGGTCGATTGGAAAGATCAGATAAAAAAAGCTCAAATAGATGCATTAAAAGAAGAAAATATTAAAGCTGAAAGAATGTTAGGAAAACAAGGCCTGCTGACCAAAGGAACCGATGAAATCCTTAGGTTTGGTCAGAGGATTTGGATTCCTAAGTTGGGGGATATTCAGGGAAAGGTTTTGGATGAAGCCCATAAATCCAAGTATACGATGCACCCTGGAGCAAACAAGATGTACCAAAATATTAGGAACCAGTTTTGGTGGCCTAATATGAAGAGGTCAATTGCTCAGTACATTAAGAAATGTTTAACTTGTCTTCAAGTTAAAACTGAGCACCAAAAGCCAGGTGGTCTATTACAAAAGATAGAATTACCCATTTGGAAGTGGGATCAAGTAACAATGGATTTTGTTACAAAATTGCCCAAGACCCGTAAAGGATATAATGCTATTTGGGTTATAGTTGATAGACTAACCAAAACATCACACTTTATCCCGATCAATGAAAGATACCCAATTGAAACACTGGCACAGTTATATATCGAAAAGATTATAAGTAAACATGGCATACCTTTATCTATTATTTCTGATAGGGATAGCTGATTTACTTCAAAATTTTGGGAGAGTTTTCAAAAGTCTCTTGGAACAAAGATCAATTTAAGTACCGCATATCACCCTCAGACTGATGGTCAGAGTGAACGTACAATTCAAACTCTAGAAGATATGTTACGGGCATGTATAATTGATTTTGGTGGAGCTGGGACTGTTATTTACCTTTGATAGAATTTTCCTATAATAATAGTTACCATTCCAGTATTAAGGCAGCACCTTTTGAAGCCTTATATGGAAGGAGATGCAGAACTCCTATTTGTTGGACAGAAGTAGGAGAGAATCAGTTGACTAACACAGAAGTTATTCTGGAAACGACTGATAGAATCCAACAGATACGAGAGAAATTAAAAGCTGCCCAAGATCGACAGAAGAGTTATGCTGATCGAAGAAGGAGGCCCTTGGAGTTCCAGGTTGGAGATTTCGTGATGTTAAAAGTTTCACCTTGGAGAGGTGTTATTCGGTTTATCAAACGTGGAAAGTTAAGTCCAAGATATATCGGGCCGTATAAAATCATCGCAAAGGTTGGATCTGTTGCTTATACGTTGGAATTACCAGAAAAGTTGGGAAACATTCACAATACATTTCATGTATCACATCTCCGTAAATGTTTAGCCGACCCAACTCAAGCAGTGCCATTGGATGATATACAAGTCAATGATAAGTTAAGGTTTTCTAAATAGCCAATAAGGATTCTCCAAACCCAGGAAAAGAAATTAAGAAAGAAGGTTATCCCACTGGTGTTGGTACAATGGAAGGGTCAGAAAGGACCAGAGCAAACGTGGGAATTAGCCGATGAAATGAAAACAAAATACCCTCACCTGTTTAAATGATATTCAAATTTCGAGGACGAAATCCTTTTAAGGAGGGAAGTGTTGTAACATCCCAAGATTCAGGTAATTGCGTAACTGATAGTTAATACTAATACTATGCTTATATACTACGCGTTTAACAAGTTAAAAGATTAGGGAATATGTATTTATATGTTATACGTGCTATATATAAGTTATATGTATATATGCATAAGGATATATGTGAATACGTAGTTGCAAGGTTAAGAAATGGATAAATACATGATGATATACGTGATTAGAATTATCATTTGATGTATCTCGAGAGTTAGAAATAATTAGGAATATATCCTAATATGTTTTAAGACTTAAAATGATAATACATTAAGAGTATAAGGGTTAGAAATGCACCAAACCAAAGCATAAGGGCTAAAAACGAAAAAGTGGGACTGCAGTAGGCCTCGCGTATCGCGAAGCCTGTCTCTGGGTTTGGCGCGATACGCGAGAAAGTGCAGAATCGGCCAGATTCGATCTTATCCGTTTCAGCCTCAATTTTAAGCCTTGACACGTGTCAAAACCGGTCCTTAGTCACCATGGGACGTGTCTAGACCATATTTAACAGCCCCTACTATAAATAGAAGCCTTAACTCATAAGATTTCATTGCTAGTTCATAAATCAAAGCTTAGAAAACCCTGAAAACTCTCAAGAACGTGCATAGCTTGATATCGGTTGATCCAGAAGGTATTAGAAGCTATTTTTCTGCAGTGGGTCGTTATTAGGTATGTATTACAAAAGACCTCAATTAATTTTATGATTCATAACACCTATATATGCTTTTTAGAAAAGATCCGAAATTAGGGTTCTTAAGCATGATTCTTTAAAATTGAGTAATCTGTTTGGAATTAAAGTCTGATTTTTGGTATGTAAGCTTAAAATAACATGTTTTAAGAAAGCCCTAAGTTTATTTCATGATTTGAAAAGGTTTGATATGATTTTGAGAAATGGGTCAAAGTTAGGGTTTTCTAGATGTTGTTTTGCTAAAATTGAATGATTGGGATTGAATTAAGGTCCCATGTTTTGAAGTATATCATAAAATGATATTATGAACAGAAGCCCTAAGTTTATTTGATAATAAAAAGAGTTTTGATGATAGTTTGAGAACTACGTCAAAATTAGGATTTTGAAAGATGATTATCGAGTATTGGACTATCTATAAGGAATTGGGAGTTGGTTTTTGGTATTAGAACATGTTTTAAGAAATCCTTAAGTTAGTTTCATGTTTAAAGAAGGGTTGGTATGGTTTCACCATGTTGGTTTATCAAGAACAAGTAAACCAAGAACAAGAACATAAACATTGGTGTTTTGATCATAGTAATTCCGCCTCCTGGTCGTGATAACGCCTATACGGTCGGTCATGATCATCACCACACTAAAACACAAATATGGGTGATATCTCATAGTAATCCCGCCTCCTGGTCGTGATAACGCCTATACGGTCGGTCATGAGAATCACTCATCAAGTGCATAAAGGCTTGGACAAGGGTAATGATATTCAACAAAAGAACATTTTTTTTATATATAATAAGTATATATAAGTTCAATTGTGATAATTAGTAAAATATACCGAGCTATTCGGGTACTTAGAAGTTCGTGCGGACCGGAAGGGTAAGCGCCTGTACACTGGGGTTTCTGGCATAGCGAGGGTGTCGCATAAATCCCAAATGGGACCTGGCATCCCTCACTGGGCGATCTCGGAGTGAGCGTTTACTTATAGGAATGCATGTCCTCATATTATAATTAGAAAAGTTATATTGCCTATAAAGAGCATTTTGGTCATTTTGACCTCTGAGAAAGTATAATTTTAGAATTATAGAACATAGAAGATGTTTACAATATAAAGCCTTGCATTAATGCAACCCGATACACGATTAGGTTTGGATCAAGGCCTTTAGTGAAGATTCTGCCTGAGATTATTCAAGTAAAAGACAGAAGTGAGTCACTCTCTCACTGGGCAATTACTTTTATAAACGGGATTTGTTGTTTTGTATTTAAGTTTATATTTGACTGCCATTAGTATCTATAAATGTTGAGGCCTGAAGGGTTAGATACGATCTTGGAAGAGGGCCCATGTGACACGTACAAATAGGTAGTATGCATACAGATAGACCTAGTTGCTTGGACGATCATTCCCGATCCTGATTCTGTGATCCCTGCCATGGATATACATGTTTATATGATGCTGTAGTCAAAATTTAATTACATATGAACTGCTACGTTTATGAAACTCACCAGCATTATGCTGAGCCCCAAATGTTGTCTTTTTCTTTTGGACGCACATCTTAGGTACCATGTAGTAGCAGATAGCTAGACATGGATGGGACGAGGAAGAAGCTAGTATAGAAGTCTGAATTTTGGTTGGACGAAGACATAGACTTCTAGTTTCAAATAAGAACTTCAATGTTGTATTATCTTTGTACTTTGTAGATCCTACAACTTTTGTTATGAATAAAGTTAAAGACTTCCGCTGTAAACTTTGATTAGTGCCATGTGCTTTCTTTTATTCGATGCGTAACACTCCCTAGTGCTTATCCTGGGATGCGGGTGTTACAGATAGAGTCTATCTTGCAGAACCACACTTGGGAGCTTGTCGATCTTCCTAAGGGTTGCAAACCACTTGGATATCGGTGGATATTCAAGAAGAAGTTGAAAGCCGATGGCTCCATTGACAAGTATAAGGCGAGGTTAGTGATCAAAGGATACAGACAAAAGGAAGGTCTGGATTACTTTGATACTTACTCACCTGTTACTCGCATAACCTCGATAAGGTTGGTGCTTGCTATAGCGGCCTTACGAAATTTGGAGGTTCACCAAATGGATGTAAAGACCGCGTTTCTAAACGGTGATTTAGAAGAAGAGATCTACATGGAACAACCTGAGGGTTTTACCGCCCCTGGCCAAGAAGGCAAGGTGTGTAGACTCGTCAAGTCTTTGTATGGCTTGAAGCAAGCTCCGAAACAATGGCACCAGAAGTTTGACCGTGTCATGCTTGACAACGGATTCAAAATAAATGAGTGCGACAAGTGTGTATATGCGAAGGACACACCTAGAGGTTATGTGATTTTGTGTCTCTATGTAGATGACATGCTTATCGTCGGGAGTGATGATAAGATGGTCAAAGCTACTAAAGACATGTTGAAAGCGAGATTTGACATGAAAGACATGGGGCTCGCAGATGTGATACTCGGTGTAAAAATCATCAGAACCCCAAATGGTATTGTCTTGAGTCAATCTCACTATGTGGACAAAATCCTTGAGAAGTTCAACGCGGGAGATAAGAGTATGTCTCAAACTCCGGTTGATACTACCCTTCATCTTGCTAAGAATAGAGGAAAAGGGGTTGCTCAGTTGGAGTACTCAAGGGTGATTGGCAGTCTAATGTATCTTATGACATGTACAAGACCAGATTTGGCTTATGTTGTCAGCAGACTAAGCCGGTACACGAGTAATCCGTGCGCGGTACATTGGAAAGCAATGACTCGTTTACTAAGGTACTTAAGATACACGAGAGACTATGGACTGCATTATACCCGAGATCCAGCAGTTATCGAAGGATACTGCAATGCGAATTGGATTTCGGATATAAAGGATTCCAAATCAACAAGCGGGTATGTGTTCACGCTTGGTGGTGCGGCTATTGCTTGGAAATCGGCTAAGCAAACTGTTATAGCGCGGTCCACAATGGAATCTGAGTTCATCGCCTTAGATAAATCTGGTGAAGAGGCGGAATGGCTACGTCAATTTGTGGAAGAAATTCCAAGGTGGCCTATGCCAATGACGGCTATTTGCATACATTGTGACAGTAAATCGGCAATTGGGCGCGCCCAATCCATGATGTACAATGGCAAATCAAGGCACATTAGACGTAGACATAATACGGTACGACAACTAATCTCTACCGGAGTTATCTCAATTGACTATGTGAAGTCAAAAGATAACACTGCGGATCCGTTTACAAAAGGCTTAAGCAAAGAGTTAGTTTTGAAGTCGTCAAGGGGAATGGGACTAAAGCCCATTGGGTTGAAAGCTGATGCGAAGGAAAACCTAACCTATGAAAATGGAGATCCCATGCTCTAGGTTCAATAGGACAACCTAATCGCATTGGCTAAGGTCACTGTGGGGGAGTACCCTAAAATCTTACAAGGGAGTTGTGTACTTCCTAGTCCATTCCTATCACCAAACAGTGAAATGTGTGAGGTTAAGCATACGATGGTCAATGACTTTGTGTAAGTCATAGATGATTTTGAGTAAATCATAATACCAATGCTTTTAATGATTGTGGTAATCACCTATGCAAGAGAGAAGTGCGGTCGCTTCGAATAGATCTGTTGGGCACAAATCCTAGAGCTCTAGCAGAACCAGGCAAGTGTTCCAGGACCATGATTGGACACGACAATGAGGGCTAACCAAGTTAGGGAAAGTGTTGTGTGGGTGTAATAACGGTTACACAAATGGTCGGTTGGTTCAAAGACATCGCGTCTACCAAACACCAGTAACCCAAGTATGCTTCACAAAGGAAGGTTCATAGGGGACACCTACCTATCCTGCAATACTGGACTGCCGAAATTGCCTTTGATTCTTGAAGAATATATCGATACCCATTCATGTGGGGGATTGTTGAAATTTTGGGAGAAAAACTAGTGGAAAATGAGTTTTTTCACTAAGTGTGAAAATGAGTTTTTCACCAAATTTGGACTAAAATAAAATACAGATAACATAGGTTGTTGCCACTGTATTTAATGGGTTTGTGTAGTACGTTGTGAGGGCTTTCCAACGCATCAAACCACGTCCAAATCCGAGCTCGTATGAATGAGATATCGAAGCTCAAAGTTGAGGTCTCGCAACTTGTGAAGCTGCGAAAATTAGAGAGAAAAATGCTAAGTATAGCATGTTAACTCATCCCACATTGGTTGGGGATTGAAACCAAAAATGGTTTATAAGGTGGGAACCTTACCAACTATTGTTTCCTTTGGTATGACACATCTCTTGGACCCTGAGGGGTGCGAACCCCTAACTCGCACACGCACGCGCGCGCGCGTGACGTGGGCGTATGAGGCGCAATATGGCGCTTTGATGGCGCACTTTGCACGCTCGCATCGCCGCGAGCCGCTTGAGAGCCGCCTTATTGTTTTTAAGTTCAACCGGAAGTTGGTCCGGTTGAAGACCAGGCGGATGTTCAAGCGGAACTAGGTTTAACCGGAAAAAAAAGTTCAGGTTGAAGTTCAAGTGGAATAGTTGAACCGGAATCGGTTCAGGTGGAACCTGTGTGGTTCAGCCGGAAGGTTCAAGCGGACCTGCGTGGCACCGCTGTTCGAGCAGAACGCGTGTTCCTCCAGATTGACAGCTGGAAACACGTTTTTGAGCTAATTAAGGTAATTCCGCGTTAATTAGAAATCAATTTGCATTAAAGACGTTAATGCAAAGTTTGACTACGAATTAACTTTTGTGTGCTCAACAAGCCACTCCCACTACTATAAATACTGTCTCATTAGTTGAGGCAAAACACACTAGAATTCACAGAATTCTTATTCTCTCTTCTTCCTCTTCTCTCACTCTCTCAATCTTCATCTTGTTCGTCAAGACTTCAAGAACTCGAAGGTAAACTTCAAGCTTAGAGTTATCCCGGCCGTACAATACGGTTTAGGCGATTGTACCCTGGGAAACAAAACGGATCTTCGGTAGACCCGAAATTTGTTTTATGGGACCCGGGTTTTGACCCGAAGCTTTCGCCAAAGATTCCTTGGAATCTTCTTCGTTTTTTCTTGAACTAATATCAAAAGTGTTTTTCTTAAACCTTTTTCTTTGTCACTCAAAACATTTTCTATAACTCTCTGATCTGTTTTCTTTTCACTCAAATCATTACTATTTTATCTACAAGCATTTATGAAACTTTGCATTTCATTTCATTTGTATTGTAATTTCATTTCATTGTAATCCTTATTTATTTTCCTGTATTGTATTTCATTTCTGTGTAATCTTTGTTATTTCCTTGTAATTGTAGTAGGAGTAGAATTTCCTTTCAAAGTGTATTGTAATAGATTAGTTTTATTTCTTGTGTTGTAATCGTAATTAAATAAAATATTTATTTTATTTCAAATTTGCGAACGGTTTTCCTACAAACTTAAAACAAATTTTTTAAAACACCGTTCGTTTTATAAAAACTTCATTGCCTCGAGTCTCAAAGTTGGACTTAGATTTCTCTAGGTGATCTAGTGTTTTAAAAATAAATATTTTTTTTTCATCGTTTTGACTCAAAGTTGGACTTAGAGTTAAACGAGTTGTCGGTTACGACAAAACTTTAACATCCATTTGTTGGACGTTAATTTTTCTTTTATAACCTTAACATCCATTAGTTGGACGTTATAATCTAAAACCATCTAACCTCCATAAATTGAAAGTTATATATAAAAAACTTCATATGATTATCATCACTGAATAAGGTAATATAAGAATACGTTGAAAAGGTACAAATCATGGTGGAAGACGTAAGCGGTGAAATGCAACAAGCTGATATATTAACGAAGCTCTTACATCGAATCAAGTTTGCAATTATAAGAGCCCTTACATATTCATGGAACACACATACTTTTCTACAGTTTAATAAAACAACTTTATTCACTCACGAAACAATGCTGACTTTTATTTAACATTAAACATACTCAAAGCAGTTACATTTTCAAGCATTGGTACACATAGAAACATACTTCAAGATACCTACACATTACTAACAAAAAACCAACAAGAATACTAACACAAATCTACCTACACAGTACCAACAAAAATGCATCAAAACGACAACCTTAACTAACTTGATACTCCTTACATAACAAAACATGCATTAGGATTATCATCACTGAATAAGGTAACATAAGAAGAAGAAGGGTCTTCAAATCTAGTGACATCAGAAGAAGATGTGGTTTCTAGCTTTCTAACATAACCAGGAGGAGCCTTCTTGTCATATACCTGAGCAGCATAGGGTTGTGCCACAAGATTGTAGGGCACATATGGCCATATCTCTGCCTTTTTACCTGTTGATTTGGCCTTCTTCAACACTTTGTTTGCTTCTATATAACCACTCACTGATACCTTTTGTTGTTTCCTGTTTATGTCAACTTTCTTTACTCCTGCATGTATATCCAAAACATACAATTAACAATCTCATTAAGTTATAGGGTTGTAGAATATTGAATGTATTATTGTTGTGAATTATTGTTAGTATTATCATTTTTTAGTAGCGACTTTATTACACCATGGCAATAAAGAAATAACGGCACGAGGGCCAGCAAGGGGCTGGCAGCCTCGGCACACCACAACCACCCGAAAAACAAAAGTTGAACCGTCTCTCGATTTGTGCGCTTCATTCTTGCGCAGGGGGTCAACCAGAACATATTTATTTCGTTGCTAACTAATTTTTATTTTAACAAGAGCTCATATACTCATCTAATATACTACTAGGGTTCTTTTTAGAACCATTCTGAACCACTAATTTTCTAAGGGGGAGCATTCAAATTCATGGGGGGGGGGGGGGGGTTCCTTATATAACTTATGGCTCATAATGGTTCTCAAAACCAATTGGTTCCCAAATGATCCTCCCCCTATACTACTAATATCTACTTTGTAGTCTATGGCAGGACTTTGTCTTTTTAGCGTTAATGTTTTGCTTTTTACTTGGTTGGTTTCATTAATAAAGGTGTTTCAAAACTGGCTTGGTTTTAAGATCTAGAATCAATGTTTGAATCACCATTAAGCGCCCTTTAAGAGAGGATGCACCATATACACCAAGATATCATCGAACTGAATGTCCTTTGGTCGCTACTAGTTAATGTCTTCGATATATATCAGTGATCTACATATACTATTTTTGTATGTTGTTAAAAGAGCAGGTTTCTAGACTATATTACTATATTAACAAAGATCATATGTTGTTATGAATTACTATATCCTCACTAATCATTAATCATGGCTCATTTATAAATAGTAGCCTTCTCACTAATCATGGGGGCCATGATTATTTCTTTTTTTAAATAGTTTTTAGTTTTTTTTTTAAATCAGGTTTTTAGTGAGTTTCTTCATTTATGGTTTGTTACTTAGCATGTTATAATTAATTTGTTTCACTTATAGGCCGTGACATGACAAGTTATTATTAATTATTTTTTTTTTAAATTGTTTTTATACTTTTTAAATCTTCTTTTTAAAACGTTTATTTGGTTTTAGTTTACACAGTTACTCCATTTGATGTTTACATAAATCTAGTTAAACATCACGAATCATACAACATGGATCGACACATGCACCTATCCGCGCGCCACAACCTCAACTTTATATTAAAATTATAAATAGTCCCTCTAACCCTTATGATAGAGAAGTGTTTTTGAATAATCGCTCTAACACCTATGATTGAGAAATGTATAACAGGTGTCTATATGAATAGTTGCTCGATCCAACAGGTATGATAAAGATATTTTTGTTTGTTTGCTATATATTATGAAGCTTCTGTATCATGTTTGAAACTAGATAATTATAAGTTTTCACAATTATTTATTTTTAAATAACTTATTTTATTTGTAATAACTTACTTTATCCGATGTCTGCTAAAATTGTTTCATGACTAATTATTTAAACATCTAATCGACAACAACTACAAATGTACAACAAAAACACTTATGCTACTCTTTTTAAAGTTTTTTTTGTGATATCATACTTTTTATTCACTCCAACCCGCTTTTACACACCATAACTCGAATTTTTCCCTAGCACGCACCCGACCTGACCCGTACGTTTTCCCACTCTCCACACACTTAACAAACAAACCCTGACTCTAAACCCGTAAACCAGTTCACAAGTCTACTTTCACTGCAGAAAATTTTGTGGTAGTGAAATATATTACCCCCAAGGGATCAAGAATCATTCATAATCATCAGGAACAAGAAAAGAACAAGAATTAGGATGAACCCTAAAAATGATTTACTAATCGCATATATTGAATATATACATATATAACTTGACAGTTTCTAACTTTCACTTCTGACACTTACAATCCCTAAACTAAATAGAAATACATAAAGATACTAAACTATACTTTTCTAGTAATTACATAATTGACCCGTTACTTTATGTGTTAAAACTTGATCAATAATTAAGGTTAACAGAATATGTTAGCTAGGAATAAATGGGGTGCTTACCAGAGAGAGATAAGAGTGTGTTCTTGACCTTAAGCTCACAACCATCACAGTCCATTCGGACCTTTAAATCCACCGTCTGTAACTGCTTCTTCTTTTTCTTGTGTTTATGCCCATTGCTCATTAACTCTGATATGTACTCCAATGTTCCTCCAACACCCATTTTTGGTTCTCATTAATGGATGTAGTATTACCCACATTTTATACTAGATGTACGTAAGTGGGTCCCGTTAATTAGGACAACCATATGTCAAGCAAAACAAATTTATTTATTATTTGTTTAAACAATTGGTGGGCTCTCTATGTATGTAAACAAATAAATAGTTGAAAGAGTTTTTTTTTCTTTTAGAAATACAAAAATGGAACGTAAAAGGAAGGTACGGATGCGTATATTAAACTAGAGTAGCATCAGGGTCATTCTAAAGATTTAGGTGTCATATTTAAACGAAAATGAATTGCATTTGAAAATATTAAGAAATTATAAATGAAAAAAGTTCTTAAATAAGACAAAAGAATAAAAAAATTAAAATTTATTAGTTTAAGGTTTAAATTTTAAAAGTTTATTTAAGAAGAATTATAGTAATTTGTCTGAGTAGGGTTTAACAGGTCGTGCATAGTAATTTGTCGTCACCTAAGGCTCTAAGCTAGGATTAGTTTTGCTATCCAAAAGGGGGTTGCGGCACAATTTGTTACACGTTTACCCGTCACTTCATTGTAATTGATGTTTTATGTTAAATACAATATATCAATTTTTTAAAAATATGACTCTAAAATGATGGATCATGTTCCGTCGCACTTCTTGCATATGCTTAGGGCCCTACTGAGTAACGTGACACAATTGCGGAGGTGACCGGACTTGCTCATGGAGGATTCTATTGCATGCACCTAATTTGCCTTTTCTGATTACGGTTAAGTTTTATCAATTATTAATAATTAAAATGATGTGTACGTACGTTAGTGCCTAACTAGACAGTGTAATCTCTTGCATGCATGTGCTTTGTACCTACGTTTATGTCACAAATTAACCAAACACATTACTTTCCCAATTTCCACTTTCCAAACAGTCAAATATTGGCATTTGAGAACATGAATTTTTGCAAAGAACTCTATGGTTTCAAGTACACTTACTTCCCATGATCCCACCCACTTACTTTAGGATCCAATATTACTACAAGTTTTTGTTCACAAACTGAACGGTTGGCTATAATTTTAAGGTCAAAACACAAGGTTTTAGACTTTGGAAAGTCATGTAGAAGTCCAGTTTTGGAGCATCCTAACAACTTTGGCAGATTTAAGGGGTGAGAAAGACATGGTCATGGCCCAGGTATACACCAATAATAGAGATGATGAGAGTTGTTGTCACGTTTTGGTGGGTGAGGTGACAAAGTGAATCAACGGTGGAGCTGCACCTAGCCACGTACAATTTTTTCCCTTTATAATATGAAATTTTTTAGAGATTAACTTTTTCTTAACATTTAACGCTTAAAAAATTCTACTAGAAAATCACCATAACATGCTCATATTGCCCGATTTAAGCACACTTAACCATCGGTCATTTGGCCGAATGGTATATGTGATGAGAGGAAGACTCGGGACTGAGAGGTTACGAGTTCGATTCCTAAGCCTAACAGGTTTTCCACGTGACCGCTTATAGAGATACGTGGTTTTTCCTGAAAATAAGCTTAACTGATGTAAATAATTTTAGTTGAACGTTGTTTGAGTTACCTCACTTGAGGATGTTTATTATTTCGCTAATTATCACATACATGTAGATATATATGATGGATTAAGGAGGAAAGTATATTTATAAAAGAAAGATTTATATACTTTGAATGAGTTGAAGATTATTTAAAATATATTTAAGAACCTAAAATTTCTTATAGATGCTTACTTGAAACTGAAACTCTTATAGATGCCCGTCTATTTCACCCTGGGTTGATTTTTTATATGGGCAGCCATGGCAGTTGTATTTGGGGGACAATTACATTTGAGCCACTACGGGGGTCCAACAGGGTGACCCATTGGGACCCGTTCTGTCTGCTCTTGTCCTCCACCTCCTTGTGCATCTTATCAAGGATAATTGTTAGATGCTCCTCCATGCGTGGTATCTCGATGATGGCACAGTCATTGGGGATTCCGAGAAGGTCGCTAAGGTCCTTGGCATCATTAAAGAGAGGGGTCCGCCTTTGGGTTTGGAGCTAAATATTAAGAAGACATAACTCTTTTGGCCTTCGAGTGATGGAAGGAAGGCCAAGTGGGCCTTTTGTCGCCTAGCATTTGTCGGCCCGCCATGGGGGTGAAACTCCTTGGTGGAGCGGTCAGCAGAGATGACATGTTTATTCAAGGGTTGGCTTCAAGGAGGGCAGTTACTGTTGGGGATCTAATGTGCTTCCTCCCCAAACTTGGTGACCCGCAATGTGAGCTTCTCCTGCTTCGCTCTT
>JBCNJP010000007.1:10085641-10118212 GCA_039602395.1 Deinandra increscens subsp. villosa | reverse complement strand
TTAATGGATGTTTGTGTTGAATTATGAACAAATTAAGAACAATGTTTTATATGTTTATTTTTAGTTATGATATTAGTAGTTATAATTGAATATATGATGGTTATATATGTTTATCATGTTTGATTATCTTGTGATATGGCCACTCATATTAAACATTGGTTGCGTGACAAATTATGACAAATGGTCACGGTATATTAATTTTAGGTGGCTAAAAGAAGAATACCAACAGTGTACGGCGCTTGTAATCATTACTATTTCATTTACTTTATCTTTCAAATCTCCATCTACCACGCCCCTCGAGTATCGATATATACTATCTCTGTATCAGTTTTCATCATCATCTCCACCATGACCCTTTTCTCCCAGTCTTTCTCTCTCTGTTTTTCGTCCATCATCGACGGCAAAAAATGTGGAATTGGCATCATCCGTATGTGGAAAACGGTAAGTTATCATCTTCACCACTGAAATTCGATTGAAATTTTCGTCTCAGATTTGGTAATTTTATCTTGTGCAGGGAAAGATTGCACTCTGTATCTCCTGCGAGCAGATTTTAAGTTATTGTGGAAACCATGGAGACGAGGAGTCTCTAATGGTTCATACAAATGCTTTACTGAGAGCAGATTTTAAGTTATTGTGTAATTTTATAACAGTCAGCAGTAAGGGCACATGTTGAGGTTTGCAGGACTTGTATTCTTCAGGTGCTTCTCTCCCTTCTGGCCCCACGAGCCTGATTTTTCTTCGGCCACTTCTTCTCCCTTTTGGCCCCATGAACCCGATTTATCTTCAGCCACTTCTTCACCATTTTCAGTTGATCATAAGCAATTGCATGTGAGAAAGCAAAGAGGGACTTGTTCTCTCTTTTCACTTGATCAGAAGCAAGTGCATGTGAGAAAATATATGTGACCATATATATAATACCAAAGGCCACACTTTTTATATTTTAACGTGGCCGTTGCCACCATTTGGCCACGCTTATTGGGACAAATTATCTGATTTCAACTACCCTTTGGCCACTTTTTTTTTTCCAATTATATGTGGCTAAAACACAAATATACGTGACCATATAATACCAAAGGTCACGCTTTTTATATCTTAACGTGGTCGTTGCCACCATTTGGCCACGCGTATTGGGACAAAATATCTGATTTCAACTACCCTTTAGCCACTTTTTTTTTCCAAATATATGTGGCTAAAACACAAATATACGTGACCATATAATACCAAAGGCCACGCTTTTTATATTTTAATGTGGCAGTTGCCACCCTTTGGCCACGCTTATTGGGACAAAATTTATGATTTCAGCAACCCATTTGGCCACGTTTTTTCATATCATATGTGGCTAAAACACAAATATACGTGACCATATAATACCAAAGGCCACGCTATTCATATTTTAACGTGGCGGTTGCCACCCTTTGGCCACGCGTATTGGGACAAAAATTATAATTTCAGCAACCCATTTGGCCACGTTTTTTTATAACATATGTGGCTAAAACACAAATATACGTGACCATATAATACCAAAGGCCACGCCATTCATATTTTAACGTGGCCGTTGCCACCCTTTGGCCACTCGTACTGTGACAAAATGTATGATTTCAGCAACCCTTTGGCCACGTATTTTTATAATGTATGTGGCTAAAACACGAATATACGTGACCATAAAATACCAAAGGCCACGTTAACCAAACACATGTGGCCGTTGGAACCCTTTCGCCACGCTTTTCTGAAGAATTGTTTGATTACAACAACAAATATTGGTACCCTTTAGCCACGCTTATAGGTGGCTTCAGCCACTGATATTGTAACGTGGCCGTAGGGTACATATGGTGACGGCACCTATGGTGTCGTTTGGAATGAAAAAAAAAAACGTGACAAAACACCTTTTGTCACGGTTTTTTTCCGTGGCCAAAGGTTAGTTTTGACGTAGTGTGCGTAGTAATAAAACCGGGACCCATACAGCAATACACGTGATAACGTAAACATTGGAATTTTTCACATATCTTATTTTTGCAAGATAACTTAAATGTTTATATTAAATAAACTTTTATAAATCCAAGTATCCTCATGTACTATTATAAAATAATGTTTTAGAACTTTAAAATGGAGATGAATATTTCATGAGTATAAAATATTAAACGATTCCTATTTACTAAATTATTAAACGTTGTGACTTAAAACGTATCTTAAATGATTCAAATGATAAACGTTTTACGACGAAATAAACTTTAAATAATTATTCCTTGATTAATAATTATTTACAAATGTTTAAGCTATGTTTTATTTACAATTCACCAAGACTTGTTAATCATAATTATTTAAATGATAATAATTATAGCTTATATAAATAACCAATCGAGCTTGTAAAAATACTAATAAACATTATTATTTAACACAATATTCAAGACTTGATTGACTTATTTAATGATTACCTTTATTATTTTATATTTATTGGACATAAATATAAATCATCACGTACGTGTTTATTTGTACCAATAAATACTAACAACGGGTTTTCCAAACAAATACAAACGGGATTATACGTCAAGACTTGACCGGTATCACTGGGTGACAATTGTTACTCAATTGATTATAAATATTATGCAATTGTCTTATTATTTAATTAGGACGTTACTTGCTATCTTTATCACTCGGTTTAGTTCATCATCCACTGATCAATGTGAGTTTCACGGGCCCTTTTCTTTTAACTGTTTTTATACTCTTGGGGGAGAAATCATGAACTGACAAATAATTTTACTTAATATTATGGTTTATCTGTTAGCCGTATGACTACTTGTTCTCTTACTGATGCCCAACTATGGCACATTATCGTTATAAACGTTTGTACAACTGTATCCCACCATTAATTGATTTCAGTTAGTTCTGTACGAAATGATAGCTAGTGAATAGATCTATTTGGGTTGACAACCCTGCCCAGTTTGGTCGCTCCAAACCTGACTCCGTACATTGTCAAGGGGTACGCGTCAGTTAATCTGCTCTGTTCAGTATTTCTCGGGCGAAATACTATGGGTGGGTAAACCGTTAGTATTTGAAATCAAGGCTCAGTTGAGTTCATACAACCACAACGGTAAACCAACGTAGTATTTAAGTATGCCAAAATTGATTTACAAATCTTAAACGTAGAGTCTTAAACCTGTGAACCTCACCAACATCATGTTAACCCGTTTTAAACTCATGATTTCTCAAGTAACTAGGCAATCACTGAAGACATGCAAATGGGGCTTAACTTGTACTATAGGACCTGCTTCGCCGGAGTCATAGTCTCGACCTATCCTAAATAAACTATCTTATGCTTTTATTAATAAATTAAGACTTCTTATTTTCAAATGTAAGACATTATTCTTTTCACCACTTTTCCGCTGCAATCTAAATGATGTGATGTTTTATTATAACGTTTGAACATATTTAGTTGTTCTATGTATCCACGACTACGATTCCATCCCGTTCACACCCGAATCCATTGACCGGGGTGTGACACCGGCAGATCGTTCCCCCCAGTCAAGAATTGGGGCCTCGCAATCACTATTATATCTCATGCCTTTCTTCGTTCATGGTTTGATATTTTGGTGTCTTAGGCGTAGAGGAACCACACCAATCCATCCTGAACTTGGTGGTTAAACTCTACTGCGATGACGATACTGTAGGGGAGGTCCTGCGGAAAAATAGCTCGACGCCAGGATGATAAAAAATTTTACACCTCCCATTCTTCATACTTTTTCAATATGAAAAAAAAATGAAAAATAAAAAGGTCGTCTTATTCAAAACCCCAATTATGACATCCCTTCTCTCCCACTTCACACCTCGGAACGTGCCGTTCTTATATAGATAAAGTAGAGATAAAGGCGCTTTGACATTTCTTAACCCGAAATGGCCGGGGAGAGCAAAGGTTCCCTTTTTTTAGGGTACTTCCAGGAACAGATCCAGTGGAGACGCAGTGGGGCCTATAGCTCAGAGGATTAGAGCACGTGGCTACGAACCACGGTGTCGGGGGTTCGAATCCCTCCTCGCCCACAACCGGCCCAAAAGGGAAGGGCCTTTCCCTCTGGAGGTAGGAAAATCATGATCGGAATAGTGGACCAAAAGCTATGGAACTTGGGTGTGGGTCTTTTGTCGAAATGGAATGGCCTTTTTCTTTATTATTTATCGTAAATGGGTGACGCATTACACATAGTATACCCGTCCCCCATCAACGTATTTTTTTTGTTTTACGTGCCCGTAACTCTTCCTCAGCTAGGATGGGGCAGAATAGCAGAGCAAGTACAAGTATTAGTAGCATAACAAAAACGCGTTCCTCGTCATTAAATTAATATGTTGTCTCGCGACAATTGTGGCCTCTTGGTAGAATTGATGACTGCATCTTTGATGCACTGCTAGTACTAGTACATCTGAGAATTCTTAATTGGATACTTGTAAATAACCCCAGGGCTATGGAACAAAGGAGTATCTCGGACCTACACCGGGGTGTTGACGGCGATTTTGAAATCTCCTCAAGTAGGATTCGAACCTACGACCAATTGGTTAACAGCCGCCCACTCTACCACTGAGCTACTAATGAACAACGGGAGATTCGATCTCGCTCAATACTAGAATCAAGAATTGAAACATAGCATCTGAGGATACACGACAGAAGGAATTGTTCTATTTTTAAACTTTACCTTCAACAAGCGTAGTTATTTTCTTTTTTTTCCCGATCACCAATCATGTGTATTTCTAGTAAGCCTGAGAGTAATAAAAAAAATCAAATCACACCATCTCTGTAATAGGTAAATACCTCTTTTTCTCCTGAAGTTGTCAGAATTACTCGTAATAAAATATTGGCTACAATTGAAAGGGTTTGATCAATAAAATTTCCATTTATCCGCGATCTAGACATAGGTAGCAATCCATTGTATCATTGTTCTCATTACTTCTCACGGGAAAATGAACCCACAAGGAAAAGAATTCTACAATACGAAATAACATAAAAACATATTCATTATCATAAATAAATATATATGGTCCGTCTATTCAATATTAAAAAATTAAATCTTCATATTGTTCTTTTTTACATTATAAGAATTGATAATAACTAAGAAATCAATATGGGAACCAGATTCGATTCCATCTTACTGGAATAGTCTACCAACGAAAGAAACTATTCTTATTTGCTTGAAGTTACATATTAGAATTGTAACATCCCAAATCCAGGTTGAATATTTTAATTGGAATTCGTAACAATTGACTATTGAATTTTCATTTAAAAGGTGAAAATTTAAAAGTGGCAGTGACTAGCTTAGATATAAGTAAATCTTAAGTCGGGTCGGTTGCGTTTTCACCAAATTTAATTTTTGGGGTTAATGTAGTCAAGGGTTTAAAGAATGGAGGAAACTTTGACATGAAATAAATAAACACCAAAATTGGAAGGGTTTATGTAACAAGTGACCAAAGATGGTTAAGTAGAAGGACTTAACATGCCATTTTCGAAAATGGACAAAAGGTTGATGGGTTTTTACGTGAAAGAGGGCAGAGAACAAGAACTCTTGAGTTCTTGTTTGGAAATGGCGAACACATGCCTAAATCCCACCCTAAATTGAAGATGGAATCTAAAAGGAGAGGTCTTGCATGCTCTAAATTTATGGTGTAGTAGTGTAAACTGATCATGTTTATGGTGATGATAATGGTAGTTATTGTGGAACTCCATGAAGATGATGTTGTATTTGAACTTCTAATATGATTGTAGAAATTGTGAAATGCTTGTGGAAGCATGTGATTATAAATGTTAGATGTTAACAAGAAAGATGGAATTACACTAGACTAAATGAATGTTGTGATTTGTCGTGACTTATATGAATGTTTAGTTGAAATCAAGCTTTAATGGGTGGTATCTCTAGCTTGATAAGTTGTACATTGTGTGTATAAGCTTTTATGCACACCAAGTGTTTGATGAAATGCCTAAGTGGATTTAAACACTTGAATCCATGTTTAATTGTTGTGTAAACACTATTAAGAAACATGATAGTTGATTGAGCATGAGTATAAATTGTCATCTATGCTTAGCAAGTAAGTTGTTACAACTAAAGTTGAGAAATTGCGGGTTATGGTTAATAAACATAACCCATGTGGTATTATGTGCATAACTAGTGGTACAAGTAATATGCATGTGTTATATGGTGTTGAGTATGTTGGTTATCATGTGTATACATTAGGGAATTTGAAATCCTACGATATATGCATAAATATGTGATTAATCGGATGATTTAGTTTTTAGACAGTTTGACTTCTACAAGTCAAATGTCTAAGAATGAAAAAAACAATTTTTTTGACTTGTGTGGTAAATGACCCATAGTGTGTAAATACCATGTTTTGAAATGACTAACTAGTCATTTTATGAATGTAGAACATGGTAGTGTTAGTTGATGATAAGCTAGGTGAGAAGCTTGGAAGCAAATGGGTCAAACGGAGGAAATGGCAATGGAGGCTTGAGTCAACTTTCAGGTAAGTTTATCTTACACCCCAAGTAATGAATGTCATGGTGTATGCACATATCAATATGTTCTTTGTAACTATAGAAAGCATTACAATGTGGAAAAGATATGGATGTGGAAAATAAGTTACCTGTGGGTGACTTTTGAAATGTTGAGTCTAAATTTGACAAGTAGGCCTATTGGCATTAATACTATAGCTAAAACAGAAGTTGTGGTGTAGTAGAATGAGACATGCCTTGTCGTTGGCAAAAGAGTAACTAAATGGTAGTGCTTACCTATCATGAGTTGTTAATGTTGTATGTTATGTGGAACTTCGTATGTAATTATAAAAGTTGTAGGTTGATACGGAATATGCAATCATCATTAGTACGAGGTAGCTATTGCATGAAAGAGTAGTGTGGGCATGGGTCTACTATTTTTATTTGGCACTGCATAGCCAAGGTAAGTATGCAATTGTTTAGCTTTAAAAGCTTTCTTAGTCGTCATAACTAGTATGAGGTAGAAATGCTAGTTGAACACATGTATGGGACGTTGTGATCATCAAACAGAAAGATGGAAATAATGGGATTAATGAATGTGAAAGTATGTTTAATTATCAATAATAAAATCCCAAAACTTTAGTCTAGTAGTTGGCCTTACCAAGTGCGATATGTGCCTAATGGGTCAGTGGGTTGGAAATTTGGAAAAGATACATGGTTGATTTTTTGGAATGGTGATAGATTAATCTAACTTATGATGGATTAATATATTTTGTAAGTGGTTACAGGTGAGTTGGAAGGTACCCGAGTTGATCACGAACCTTGGTTGCGGTGTATGAACTGAAAATCTGTGAAAATAACTCGAAACAGAGCAAAAATTGGCTAAGTATGGGATCCAGGTCAAAACGGACAGAATGTCAAAACGGCCGTTTCAGAATCCCGCGCGGCCGTTCTGAGCTGCTGTTAGCAGTTTTTGTGATTTCTTTTTATTTAGTTGTTGATTATGTTTTGTCCACTCGGGTCTAGTTGAATGCTTAAAAATCATGAACACTAATATGTTGCGGTGTTTTTGATAGGTCATGAATAGGAACCAGATGTGGTCAGGGCATTATGAAGGACCGAACATGTGGAAGGATGACGCGGTAGATTAGTTCTTTATGACATTATTGTCGGGTCTTGATCTAAAGCAAGTAGAGTGGAATTCATGTCTTCGAATTGGATTGTACGTAAGAAGTGGTGGTTAGATCACTCTTTAAACTAGTGATCAAACCATACACTAGAATTCAAGTTGAGTTGTTTTGAGTTAAATGAGTACATCAAGTGGGTGTACGTGTTGGTTTTAAATTAACCATTGGACTATTTCGGTTGTGGGATCACTTGTGAAACAAGTGATTAAGTCATGATTTTCAAAAGTTGAGTTGTACTAGTTTTGTTGAAAAGTCTATGTACAAGTTGGTTTTAAATCAATAGTTGCATTTCAATAAGTTAAGTTGTGGTCTTTTCTTTTAAAAAAAAATGGGACCTATTTTCTGCTGCAAACTACCCTAATTGGGTGATTTTGTTCAAGGGTGTTACAAGAATAACCTCAGTTGATTGAATTATGATCCAAATAAGAAAAAGAATCGTACGTTGTATGATGAAAATATAATAACCGCCCTTTTTGTGTTGTGTATTTACAGGTATACACTATACAATCAATTATAAAAAATTGGTTATCAATTTGTATTTTTAATAGAATATAGATAGGATAAGGATTTTTATTCCTATCCCAACTGTTACATAAGGCAAATATTGTATAATGGTTCGATTTTTCGCAATTTTTTCCATACCACCGTGTAAATAACCCAATATTGGTTCATAGTCAATAACATCTTCACCATCTAGAGTAACAATGAGTCGAAGAACACCATGCATTGATGGGTGGTGAGGTCCCATATTGACTATCATGAGGTCTTTTCTTATAGATGGTACAGTCATAGGTTTTTCCTGATTCATTCTTCCATGAATTGCTGAAAGCGAAAAGAAGTTCATCAAACTTTACGCGAATAATTCAAACTAACTCTTCAAATTAACGAGTTTTACTCTCTTGAATATCCAACTGCCCTATTAATCTTTATAACGCGCTTTTTTTTGACAAATAAGCCAGCAACCGTTGACGTTTTCCCAGAATTTTTCACAGACCTCTCTGAGATAAATAGTCTTTTTTCCCCAAGAATTTCAATTACGCTCATATTCATCACTATAGGAATTGGGTTCATCTCGAATAGGCCCATTCAACGATGTAAAATATCCCAATGTCATAAAAGAATCAATCAAAAAGGACCCCCTAATTCCAATTAGGAATTCGTTGGGCCCCTTAGGAACAGGCTTTCCAATTGATAATTTCGATTTATTTTCCCATTTCATAACCCATAATCAGATCTTCGTAACTAACTTTTTGCAACTTGACAATTTTAAACAGATTTTTAAAATACTTCAATATTATTTACTGGATGAAAATGGTCAAATTTATAATCCCTATTCGTGCGGTAACATCATTTTGAATTCATTCAAATTGAATTGGTATTTTCTATATTATAATTATTGTGAAGAGACATCTACAATCATTAGTCTTGGACAGTTTCTTTGTGAAAATGTATGTATAGCCAAAAAAGAACCGTATTTAAAATCAGATCAAGTTCTAATTCTTCAAGTTGACCCTGTGGTAATACGATCAGCTAAGCCTTATTTGGCTACTCCAGGAGCACTATTCATGGACATTATGGGGAAATCCTTTACGAAGGAGATACATTAGTTACATTTATATATGAAAAATCAAGATCTGGCATTTGAAGAAACAGAGATAGAATCAAACTGATTCCCGAAATGCCTTTCTGGATATTCCTCAATGTCCCGGCTATTCACGGAACGTGAGAAGTCCACCAGAGATCAGAAATTATTGAAGAAACAACAAGATGGTCAGAACTTCATCTGGGCTCGAATCCTACTAAGAAGTCCACTAGAGATCAGAAATTGTTGAAGAAACAACAAGATCTTTCTTTTCTCAGGCGATCGGAAAATAAAGAAATGGTTAATCTATTCAAGATAATTACGTATTTACAAATACGGTCTCAATTCATCATATTTCATTAGATTCGGGATGTGATATGGTTTCGAAAGATGAACCGAATATGGACAGTTCCAACAAGATTTCGTTCTTGAACAAAAATCCATTTTTTTCTTTATTTCATATATTCCATGACCCGAACAGGGGAGGATACACGTTACACCACGATTTTGAATCATAAGAGAGATCTCAATAAATGGCAGATTTATTCACTCTATCACTAACCGAGCCGGATTTGGTGTATCATATTATTTTCTATAATATACTTTATGTTGTTTTTTATTATCGAAATTGACTATGCTTTTGTTTTTAACTCGGATTTTACGAACCCTGCATAATAATTTACCCATATGCATATATTAAACTAGAGATCAACCGCGCGTTGCTGCGGTTATCCGGGTATATCATGAATGAGAGATCTAAGAAAGTCAAATATTAGAGTCACCAACATCATTTAGTAGAGAAGTAGTCGTGATAGTTAAAGCCATTCATAATAACAAACTAAAGAAAATGCTAAAGTTAAACAAAATTAGTATCTAATTATCGCCGATCTTTTTGGTCAAAGATACAGTTTCGACCACAACCCGTGTTACATACCAGAACAGGAAATAACAGGGATGTGATCTAGTTGTGAGAGGATTTGTATTTGTGAGTATCCAACCTCAAGCTTTCCAACACGTCCACGATCACATTAACTCGGCCTATGCGGAGAATGTTGCTAATTATCAAATCTGTTGCCATTTCAGAAGCTTTGAAAAACCCTTTTCCTGTTATAGCAACCTGTCAAAAGAGTCAAAAATATAAGTAGAGCTTTGAGCAAAAAATTCTATACTAAATGATGTTAGTGACTACTACCAGCTCACCATCATACCAATTTGAAAATTCATCATATATCAGGTATGAGTAGAGCTTTGAGCTAAAAATCATACCTGATACATATCTTTTGACCTATCTGGATGCCATGACGGTTTGCAAAGGATTTTCAGCTATATATGTTGTACCTGTCATTAGTCGAATAATATATTTTTTTCCCAAAAGGTGAACATATTTATTTATATACATTATAGAAATCTTACAACAAATGTTCCTGGTACATTAATTTATCAAAACACAGTTCATATTTTGTTATTCCATTTATGCTTATGAAGTATTATAAATATTTGTCATGATTTGATTTTTTCAGTGGTGACTGGTGAATTATTCCAAGTGAAATGGGTCATCTAAATTTACAATATATATGCACTTGAAATGCTCTATTTTTGTAATTTTTATGTTGGTCATAAATATATTAAAAAACTAATAATTTTTGGTAAACTTTGTTTGAGTGTGGCATTTTCATAAATATATTAAAAAACTAATAATTTTTGGTAAACTTTGTTTGAGTGTGGCATTTTCATAGAACCCAGAAGTTGGCCACAATCCTTTGGTAATTTGCTAACAACAAGGTTGAGATCACCCGCGCGTTGCGGCGGTCCTAGCCTTTGTTTTTGTAATCGTTAACGTACTGCAAGAACTTTGGCCATACGCCCTTTAAGTGTAAACTTGCAATAAATTTTGTATTGTAATCGAAATCCTATATGAAAATGTGTAATAAAAAATGCGAAGTCGGATGATTAAAAGGTCTGCAGCGATACATTTACACAAAGTCCCCTAAAAGTGATTAATAAACCTATGCATTAGTAATAAACTGCATATCCGGGTCAGCAGTTTTTTTCTTACGTTTGGATACCGTATTCAAAAATTCTGATGATCTGCAGCAGCTGCCTTACTTGGCCCTCTTTGGCCTTGTCTCGTCTGGTCCTGCGCCATTAAACATATAAGCTTTTAGTCTTATAGTGGCAAATGCTCACACATGTGATATATCATGAACCCGGGACTGTTTGCAAAACTATTTTAAGGATATCTCCTTTGTCACCATCTCATATATCTCATATAATATAACATTCAATTAAGGCCTTTGAAACACGAACATATAAAATCAAATATATGCTACTTGATAGATCAGAAAGGGTAAACAATGAGCATCAAGAGGTATGTAATTTAAAAGGTCCGTTAAACGCATTCAAAAACTTATTGTGAGGTGTTTTTTGTTACCTTTCTCTGTCTTAAATTATCTCTTAGGGCCGTCCTTCTCAGCTGTTCGTGGCTCTGATTCGATCTTCACAGACGTGATCGGGGCGATAGATGAGGAGCGAGGCTGTGGCGGTGCTGCCTCTTCCAGCTTGAGAGGCAGGGTTGGTACTGCATCGATGCTAAGAAGGGCGGCCTCAATAGACAGTGGCAGTGTGATGTCAATTTCCGCCACTGCAGTCACTGTCATGTTTAAACGTCCAGGCCTTGTGTTCGTCTGCATTTCCAAATGAAACGCCTTTGGTTTGCCTTTTGCTTCTTGCAACAGATCTGGCACAATGGATTGGTCTGTGTATCCAGATTCTATAACTAACTTTGAGCATGGTCTGCCGACCAATGACTCGGCTCCCTCATTAAAGAATGTCACTTTCATTACACCTATGCTATCTGTGATCGTGGCTTGCACACGGTACCTGGAAGCAAAAGAAAGTTAGTTCATGGCTGCCATAGAAAGTGCATGTGTTCAAACAGCAGTTACATCCTTCACCTTTGACAAATTTGTTTTTTTCTTTCTTAAGTTTGAATGACAAACAAAAAAATCCTGATCATATCATCTAGTTTATAAACAAAATTTCTCCATTTCTTTTAACCAATCTCTACAAACTTCATAATATAAATTGGTTACAGGATAATTAGTTAATCATTATAATAGATTCTTTAATTTCTTCTTAATCCGACTCTTGTTGACTTTCTAAATCAGATAAGCATATTGGGTTTACTTTACCAAACATGTTTTCATTTTTTGAAGACATGCTGAAATAAGAACCTAAACTTTAAAAAGAACAAAATTAAAATCTTAACGTGGTATCATAACTGTTAGGAATAGTATTGACCCATTATACTGAACCCGTATTTGACCGTTATAACCATTCCTTATAAAGGACCTTTCTTTAATGTCATGTATAAATAGGAAATTTAGGTTTTTTACTTCGTCTGTTTCATAAATTTACCTATAAATATAGCGAGATTTTCTAAGATGCATGTTTTTATTACTAACAGAGAAAAGAATGAGTCGTAGATTAGATAAGGATAGGCTTACGCAGGTCTAGGAGTCGGAAACCGGCCATCAGATGCGCATGCCCATTCTGGTCCGCTTTCATTTGCTGCTTTTGGACACTTTAGACATGCATTGTAGTACCAGCCGCTAGTGTTGTGTATTTCAGTGACCGATCCCTCGACAGTAAATGCCCTGCCCTGTATTTCATTGTATTTCAGAACTGGAAATGAGAGAAAAAATTCTTGTTTAACTACATTAACTTACAATCAGTAAATGGTTCTCTATCTGTTAAAGCTCTGCCATTGATATCTTTGTAGTGACGTCAGCAGCGATGAGCGCCCGTGTTCGTTTGCTAACTCCTTCTCTCTTTCTTTAATTCTATATATGTACAAAAAAAATTACATCAAAATGTTTGACGCGGTTAAATTTTAAAACAAATTAAATAGTTTAACTAATCGAGATGTTAAACCAAATAAACATCTGAAACAAATCCAATAACACAATGAAAATATAAAACAAATGAATATGTGTAATTTTTGTATAAGGTGAAGATGTTAAAAGAAAATAATATCCGAAACAAATCTGATGTTAAAACAAATGAATCTGAAAATCTGTTAAAACCAACATTATGGGTTAAATATTTACTAAGCATAATAGCATATTACATAATGAAATAAACAACAACACACTCTAAAATAAACATCCAATAGTTCTTTAACATGCAAGATTTTTTAAAAACTGGATCCCTAAATTAGTTAAACTATCATGATTATATTCAGAATCTTATATAAGTTTCAGCCTGTTTGATAAGAACAACTCAGCAACATGAATTTCAAAGCACATATAAATAGATAAAAGGCACATTAAGGATAGAAATCTCACTAAAAATAACCTCTACAGATTAGGAGGAAGAAAGTGTGTCACATGAGAAAATAAGAACAACCACAGTCATCATCAACCACAGACCCAACAGAAAACAGTAACATGCTACTAAACAACACATACGCATCATAAACAGATCCCACCAGCATATAAATTAACACAAAAACCAAAAAGAAAGCAGAAATAGGAAAGCTAAAAACAGCCATAGAAGCCCAAAATCGAACAATATTAAGAGAACATCCAACAATTTACTCACCGTTGAGAAACTGAAGAAGAAACGACCGGGAGAAAGATGATTACTCACCATTGAGAAGCTGAAGAAGAAACGACCGGGAGAAAGATGATTGGGTGTGGATGAGAAATTGAAGCCCTAAAGAGCGTATATAATTCAAATCCAAAGAGATGGCACGGTACGATCTCTAGTATTTGAACTGTTGATGTCTTCTGTTGACGGCTTCACCTGTCTTCAGACGGTATGGTGGGGGGCGAGGAGGAGAGGGAGCAGGTGATGTGGAGAAAGGGGGTACACTTTCCACGTGATAGCTTGATTTACGAACGGCATAAAGAAATAGAAAAGAATACTGCCAATTAGAAAGTTTACAACAATTTACAAAAGTGCCATGAAAAACTATTCATGCACTTGTAAATTGAAGATATATAATTAAGTAAACCAACCACTATTATGTATACTCAAAAGCTGAAAATGAGTAAAATTTTAAATAGAAACATGGTGATCCAATAGATGCAGGCCAGAAGTGAATTCCACAAACAAATATGTAAGAGTTAACGTGGCAATATATAAGCTAGGGCAGTGAAGTATTTTACAAAAGCATTAGTTGTACCTGTGTTACATCTTCAAAAGATGATTCTTTCTTCCGGTCTTCCAAGTGATATGCGTTTCACATGCCTTCTTGTAACAAAATATTCTGCTGCAGCCTATTTACATGTTCAAAATATGCTTCTTCTTGCAGCTGTTTCGTTCTAGCTCGCTACCTTCTTTCTCTTCGGGTCCTTTCCTGCATAACATGTAGATGAGGATACATGTTTTTGTAAATAAGTGTTACATTTTTATCCTTGTCGAGGTTTACCTTGGTCTTTAAAATTCCTGTTGGTTAAATGAATTAACATTCACCATTACTATTCCAGAGGTTGAAATCAAACTAACTTATATATAGAATAAACATATATGAAAGCGTTATTTTGACACGGTTATAGTGAAATGTCCATATTACAATAATCTAAAATCATAATTTAAGTTTTACTTCTAGATCCACTTGTATTTTTTGTTACGTAAGGATACAATGCAGAAGTTGTTATCTTTGCATTTTTATGATTACTTGGTTTGAGAAAATGTACCTGAATAATGGTAAACTGTAATGTATCTTCACCCTCGACTGAAGCTCTAAGTAGCCAAACCGTTTGCTTGTAAGGATTCTAAAGCGGTCAAATAGAAGAATATGTAATCAAGGCTCAGAAATAATTCTTTCATCATAGCCGCGCATAAACCATCAAGAACACAAAACCACCATCGAATAGAAACAAAGCCAACCAACTTTCAAGTAACAAATCAGTAACTTCAGAGTAAAATAATCAATTGACCGGTTAACATGCAAACACATTGACTTGTTAACTCTCTTACCCGTTGACCCGTGAACAAACTCGATTAACCCAACAGTCCTCTGGCACTTAGGGATTTGAATACCTGCTCAAAAGCTTCAAATCACATCCCGAAAGACAGTTTTATTCGAGCAAGAAACTATTTCTACTGCTTTATCGTATTCTGAGAGCCAATCAAATGTTTTCTATGCTAACTCCATAAGAACTTTATTGATTAATTAAATACACGATGAGACAGACTGATCATAGTAGAACATATTTTTATTACAAATAGATTTTATAATAATTTTTTATTATTATAATTTGGTAAATTTAGTCAGTTGATATTTTTTTCTAAAATAACACGCTTTCACACATCATACATTATATAAATAAATAAGGCTTACTCGTTCAGAATCAATGGGATCAGTTAAATCCGAATTTGTGACTGAAGCAATTGCGCCTGAACAAAACCAAACAAAAACACTAACGCAACCTAATAATGTGACTTACATGTTTAAATAATGTGTTGGGAATTCTTATTTCATTTGAAGAAAACAAATGATAAACTTTATTCACCACATCCTTTGGGATTGTACTACTTTTGAATATGAACATACATTGATTAGAAAGTATAAATTCATTTTTGGGCAGAACCTTTTCACAAATTAACAATAATAAATTTTTTTTAACTTTTATAACCTCTCCATTTCCCTAAGTGAAAACTCTTTCTGATTTGCAAAAATATAGCCGCTCAATAAAACAAACATAGAAATGAAACATACCAAACATACCTTTAATCAACATAAACCGATGTATTCCTTCTGAAGTCAATTGGAAAACATAGAACTCTAACTTAGAATGTAAGTAGAAGATATTAGAAATACATCCAACATTAATAAAAACTATAGAAATCTTTAAACTCAAAATTTGTCTAGATTTAATCTAAAAATTTCTAATAAACTATAGAGCATTATAACACTGATTTGAATAAAAAGTAACATATCACACGAATCTAATAAATAAAGAAACAGATAACTACATTAGTCATATGTAGAATCACACCCCCATGAAAGGATTGACATAAAAGAAAAGTAAAGAACAAAGGAAAGAACATAACATGGACCTTAAAGCCATTTGTATATTATATTAATGTTCCCAAAATAGAAGTGAGTGTCATAGTTGACTGTTTTGAGGCAACCTATTATGTTCCATTTTAAAAATTCAAGTAATTATATAATGAAATGATAAGTAACATCAGCATTCTGTTCTTTATCGAGTGATTGACTGTTTTGAGGCGACCCATTATGTTCCGTTTTCAAAATTCAAGTTATTATATATTGAAATGAGTAACATCAACATTCTGTTCTTTATTGAGTGATCAAGTTACTTACAGGTTTCAAGTAAAACTATATTTACACTTGTATGATTAGTATCAAAATAATGAAACCCAAGTTAGCAGTCACTTAACCAAACAATTTGCCTAAAAATCCAACCAAAAGGACTGAATAGTACCTCAAGTTCTGCAGGCAAAACCAAAACATCTTGATCATCAAATCTGACATTCAAACTCATAGTTTCTACAACGTTGGAAAGCTCAACAACATCCTTGTGTAGCTTCTGTAAATAAGAAATGTAAATAACAATTGAAGAAAATATGTATTAAAACCTTATAAAGAAATATCATTGTTTTCTTATTAGCTTTTAAAAAATTTATTATTTATTACTCACATAAGGAGTTCTTCTACTAACGGTTATTTTCTTTTCAAAGATAGGTTTAGCCTGGACAGCTACATCATCAACAGCATCCTCAACACCATCAGCAACATGGATATAAGATGCATCTTTCCAAAAAAAAAAAGAAACTATTGAACTGCTATATGGATATAAGAAAAGACAGTTGAACAAAATTCATAAGTAATTATACATAAATATTGAAGGAAAATCTTTAAAAAATACACAACTGTAGGTATGAATCGGTAAAAGAGGATTGAGAAAAACTGCTTAGGATACGGAATTCATAAGTAATTATACATAGATCTTGAATGAAAATCGATTTATATGTTAAACAGAATTTCCATTTATCCATTGTCGAACAGTGTTTAAGATTCAAGACCAAAATATCGGACTACAAAACAATTAGGGGATCTAGTAGAGATTTATCTTCTTATTGCAGATTTCATCGAAGATCCAAAATTTCGAATTCTAGAACCGAAAATCGGTCTAAACATGAAGAAACAAAGAAATCGGAAGTAGTAATCGATTATAAAATTGAAGAAAGTAAGATAGATTCGATTGAAACTGAACAATCAGTCAGTGAGATGAAGAGGCGTGGAAGAAATTGCTTACCTATGTTATCGAACAGTTTCTTGATTGTTTAAGGAGACATACCTGATTAGCAGATGATTCGATTGAAGCTTGTTGATTACGGTGGATGAATTCGCTGTCGCAGTGGAGAAGAAATTTGGTTGAAGGAGACGAAGATTGGAATAGCTCTGAAGATTATCTGCAGATGGCGAAAACCGTGGAAGATGGCGAGAGCTTCGTCGCAGATCGATGAAGGAGACGGAAGCGAGGGCATGCGCTGTGAAATTAGGGCAAGAATTGGGGGGGGGGGGCACGATTCCATAGGAGAGTTTGGGATTGTATATATATACAATACATGGCCTAATATTTTTTTAAATATATTATATTAAAACAGTGCGCTATTTTTATGTAACCGTTAGTTACATATATGTAATTGTTAATTACATGTACGTAACCGTTAATTACACATATGTAATAACCTATGTTTAAAAAATTAACGAGACTATAACCTAATTAAAGATAAAAACGTCTTATTTAAAGGTGTAACTCTTTTTGAAAAAATATATATTTTATATACGAAAGTTATAAAGGTTTTAAAATAGACGGGGAAGTCACATCAAGCCTTTATACCAATTCTCTCTCCTAGCCAATTATTCATTTGCCAAGCCGAGTCGTCTCATTTTGTAACCGAGCCGAGGCTCGACTTGGCTCGTTAGCTTGCTAGTAGGCTCGTTCAACTTCAACTTCGAGCCCGAACTGAGCCTAGTTGGCTCCTTTAATTTTGAGCTCGAGCCCTACCCTGGCTCGACTCGTTTATAGCCCTACTCTTTTCTCCATTTAAATAACCAATTTGTTTACCAAAATTACTTTTTAATAACTTTTAATCATAACGACTCACTTATCAAAGGTGTTTTTATATGTGGTCCAGATTTGGTTTAAGGGTTTTCGCACTAAGTAGTGGTTTCCAGTTGAACATTGTTATATATACAAATATACATATATACACATAGAGGTTCAAATTAGAAGTTTAGTTTGGGTAAGAAGGATAACAAAGAATCTCAATCATTGGATCTTGATCTAATAAAAAAGGAAGGAGAGGCAATTTGGTCTTAGCCATCTTTGTTGACTTTTTATTAAGATCCCCCATTTTTTTAAACATTCGTAACTTTCAAATACGACATTATTATTTATAAAAAATTACACCATAAAGACTAGCGTTTTTTTTTAAACCGCGTATAGTGTTGATGTATATTAAATAAAAAAAATTACTCTTTCGATTTTTGACACAAAATGTTAAGATCATTGTGTCATTGTCTCAAAATGTTCAGATCATTGTGTCATTGTGTCATCATGTCAAAATTATATATATTGTTGCTATATATAAAATTAAAATAAAAAACCTGCTCTTTCAATTTTCGAAACAATATGACACAATAATCTGAATATGTTAACACAATATGATACAATGATCTTAACATTTTTGACACAATATGACACAATGACACAATAATCTGAACATTTTGACACAATAACACAGTGATCTGAACATTTTGATACAATCGAAAGAGTAAATTTTTTTATTTTATATACAACAACATTGTACGCGTTTTAAAGATAAAAACGCTCGTTTTTATGATGTAATTCAAAAAAATGTCGTATATAAGAGTTATGAAGGCTTAAAAAATGGGGGAAACTTGATAAAAAGTCAAAAAATGCCCTTCCATCTTTTGTTTTCTTTTGTTTTTCTCTCTAATTCTACATATGAAAACTTTGGGACATAGATCTTCACTTAATTGAATCTAATGGCTATGATTCATTTTTATCATTCTTACTCAAACCAAACTTCTCACAATAACATCTCTCTACATACATACATACATATATATATATATATATATATATATATATATATATAGGACTAGGATATTATGAAAACCCACTCAGCTGTGAAAACCCTGAAAACACTACTAGAAACAGGGCCTCTAGTGATGCGCCAACAATGACGGGCGCTAGTTTTATGACGCGTAAAAATGTGTGTCATTAAAAATCTGTCATAAACTGTAAAAGCTTAAGGGTAGATGTAACCCCCTCCCCGTTGTTAGAACGGGTTTAACTACTTAAAAATACCGACCCGAAAATTTCACTTTCATTACTTACTAAAATGATAGTTTATGACATTAATCCAAAACAAGTTTAATATTACAAGCACTTCTTTATCAGAGTGAGCTAATAAACATTTTTTCCATAACATTTACTAACACATCGACATTCCAAAATCTTAGTGGTGTTTGGTTTCCCAAAAGTTTCATGCTCGATTATGACCCGTCATCATCTATTCGTCACCTGCCGTTAACACTAGTAACATATTAATATTAATGACATAAAACCTACCCAACCCACAAAAAGGCCTTTCAACTTGAAGAAAATAACAAAAACTTCGAAGTCGGGTCCCAAGCATATCGCTTGGAACCACCACAAAACTAGGTAACACGCTTGGCCAGCAAGCGTATCGCTTGGAGCAGCATTTCCAAGGATTAAGCTAAACTTTCCAGGGTTCCATACGTAGTCAAATTCCTGTGATTTTCCAGCCTCAACACAAAACTGGTTGTTCTATCTATATTCAACACCATCATAAATTACCTAACAACTTCATGATCAAAGTAATTTACTTTCACACAAAATTAAACATTCAAAACACACAATGGAGATAGACATCCTCGATCCGAAGGTCCCAACCAGTTAACCCGTTTAACCTCATTCTTTTACGAATGTCACTTCTATGACTCTTGTCGGTTCAACACAATCCAACTTACACACGAGCAATACATCATATGCAAAAACATAAGTATTCAAATATGGAACTAAGCTTATGCACACTTCTTCACAAATTTTACATTCTACTATGTTGACATCGTTTCATGATTTTTCCCATCTTCTCTTATCCCAAGTAACTTGTGCCAAGTTAATACACTCACCCGAAGGTGCATTCATATGGTTTGGTTATTTCTAACCACAATCCCATCCAAGTTTCTCTTGGATTACCTCTAACTCCAACTTTAATCAATACGAGTTCATTCTTTCTAACCTAACCGGGCCATTTAACTCATTCACATTCATTCATACATACATGAATCCACAACTAAGTTCTTTCACATACAATTCATTATCACGCATATATTACTTCTAATTAGAGACTGAGATATTCCTAAGTCCCCATGACTTTTACTTTAACACACGTATGTTACCTTAATTGTCATGCTTTATCTTTTCCTTCATGATTCGCCAAGCTTCCTCCTTCTCCACATAATACCACATGGTTGCATCAATTAACCATTTCAATTCATCAAACTCATATCATAAAACACACCACATTGAATCACATTGGTGAAAACACCCTAACTAACAAAGTTGCTCTCTTGTAGGCATTTTCACAAACACCTTATATGCATTCATCATGTTCTTGTTCATAACTAACATCTAATTTACCAATCCAACCCATTCTTGATTTTAAGTGTTCCAGTTTCACAATTTATACCCAATGCAACAATGTTAACATACAATCAAAGTTACTTAAGGTCGGAATAATCAACCCAATATCCCAACCCCCATGGAATTCAATTTCCATGAGTTGAGTTTATACCCACATCATAACTTACTAAACACACACACAAATTCAATCATGCAACCTAGTCTCTAGCATAATCTAAACAATATAACACATTCACAACCGATTTTCATCATCAATTTAGCCTCTAATAAACAATCAGGAAATCACACACCTAGCCTACAACTTACTTGGTAATGAAAGCAAGGAAGGAAGAGGAAATCATGATCTATACACCATCCACAACCCCAAATCCAGCCCTCCCTCCTCAATTTTTACTTTAGATCACTCATTTGTGACAACACATTAAGAACAAGGGTTCTCCCCTCTTACATATGCGGATCGCGATTCAGGGATTAGGAAGAACCCAGGTTCTTTTGTTTTAATCATCAATTTACCAGTCTAGTCCCTTTACTATGGCCATCTATTTAAATCATGACTTTTCTACAAAATTTCACTTCACTCCCATGGACTTTGATCATTCTAAACTAATTACCTAAAAGTTAACTTAGGACATAATAGGAATTATGTCGGGTTATACCCTAACCCAATTTACCTAACTAATGCTTATCATAGAAATAAAAATATTTAAATAAAGCAAAACTCGGGGTGTTACAGTAGATTCCGTGCATTTGTGGGCGTCATAAAATTTGTGTCATAATATTAGAAAACACACGGAGTACAGCTTCAAAATGTGCGCGTCACCTAGTACCTGTCGTCTTATGTTTTTTTATTTTCCCGCTAACTTTTTGCCCTAAATGTTCATTCCCGCTATACATCTCTATTACTCAGCTCAATAAACTAAAATCGCCCTCTCAAATCCCTTCCTCAAATCCATCGGATCTCATCATCTCTTTGTTCATATCTCTTTGCCAAAAAAGAAGTGATTCCCTTGTACGCGACCTCAATCGAAGTACAAACATCGAATAATCGGCTGAACTTCTTCAGGCACAGGTGGAAGAATCGACTTAAATCCCTCTCCTTCTGCTACACCGTTCTCTCACAAAATCCTCTCTCTCCATTCTCTCATCTCCATTCTCAAATCCATTTTCTTCCTTCTTTAAGGTTCAAGCTACACAGGTAGCACTGTCAAATCCAAAGGTTTACCATCCCTAATTCTCATCTTTGAGCTTCGAGTCGCCTGCTCGTAATATACGGTTGGCCGAAGGAAGTCGAGGTATGATTACTCACTGATTAATTGTTCTCTTGGGTTTGATTTTGTGGGTGTTCAACTGTTCGTATGAACCATCACTATATCAATTAAATTAGTTTGTTAAATCTTGTTATTATGCTTGATTATATATAGATCCAGCTTCATTATTGTTTGTATGATCATTTAAACAATAAATCATGTATGTATCTCTTGAATTTTTCATTTTTTTGGTGACCTAGTTCGATGTTCCTCATTGTCTTCCTTATATAATTTGTGTTTGGATTTTAGTTGTAACCCTTAGTGTTTTTCTTAGGGTTTCCTCATTGTGTCGCTTAGGTAATTAATACCTTCAATCAACACCATCATCATCTTCTTAACTTTCCTTTCCTGTTGTTTTTCTTAAGGTTTCCTCATTTTGTTGCTTAGGTTTGGTGTTTGGTTGAATTCAACAAGTTGGAGAAACTAGACCTCAACTTTAATAATTTTTCGTCTCTCGAGGTAATTTATAATCACTTCATTTGAACCTGATCACATCTATGCGGATAGATAGAAGGCACCACATTTGTTTTCAGTTCAAACATATTAAGTTTGAAACCCTACAAATTGATTTTGACCTACTAGTTTTTGTAACTTTGGATTTAAAGGTGTTGGTCATCAAATAAATTGGTTTTCTGTGATTGATAAAACTGGGGTTGAAGCCATGTGTGAATTTGAAGTGGTTATCAGTTAAGAAGAACAAGCTTCGAAGCTTAAAATGCGTTGAAGGGTGTGTTTGTCTAGCAGTGAGGTTGAAAAATGAGGTTTTAGTGATAAACAACTAGCATTTGCTACAAAGTCAATAGAAATGGTCAACGGATTGGGTTTGACTATTATTGCTGACATGCTTGTTAGGGCCCAAAATCCTGGTACTACATTCCAGTATAGCGTAGCATCCTGGAATGCTCGTTGCATCCTGGGATATATTCTACATCCTGGTTCAATCTGTCATGTTGGACTATCTTAGCATGCTGACTTATTTATACTAACGAATCCTTGTTTTATCACGTGTTACTTGACAAGTTACAATCGACAACGTTCTGATGGACCAAGTCAAGCTTGGAGAGCATGTTGAGGCCGTTAGAATACAGGAAAATCGAGATATAATGATCACCAATGACGGAGAACTCAATCCCTGAAACCCAGGATGTTAGTTAGGGACTTTATGTATAAATATAAGTGGTATAGGATCATTTATGGGAATTTTAGCTCTCGAACTCACACTTGTACTCACAATCACTCACTTAGCTTGCCACGAATACTCTATAATCAATCATTTTTGTGCAATAATAGTTGGTGGCGTGTGTTATCACCCACGAGATTTTTTTTATGTCGGCGATCCTTAGAGACATCTAAGGATTAAGGGCTTTTTACCTTGTACAAAATATGGTGTATTGTCTTTCATCCTAGTAATCACTTGGTTGTGACCATCATTTTGATAATTTTACCTTTACTTAAATCGTTAAACTGTTTTTCACACAAGGACGCACATACTCACATCCTGGGCACCGCACCTCACAAACTAATTTGATCACTAAATTCAAGTTTGTAATTTTTGGTCAAAACAATTTGGCACCGACCATGGGGCAAGTGGTGCAAATCATCTTTCAAACTCTTGCTAAATTTATTCTAAATCTGTTTTTTAACAAAGTTTATCAAAAAATGGCTTCACAACCCAAAACTTCACCGGCTTCAAATTCTTCAACCACCTTGTCTTCACTTGCTTTCCCTCCTCCACCTTTGTTCTCCTCATCATAAATTAAGAATTTGAATCTTGGCAAGAAGGCCTCTACAACCCCTGGTGTTTCGGGATTTGCACCAAGCTCTCAAACGCCAGTCCTGGTATCCAATGATGAGGTGTTGACTATGTTTATAAAAGTGCAACGCTATATGGAACAGCAATAGAACGTGAATCTAACAATGATGGGGGAAATGGAGAAGCTGAAGGCAGCAATGAGGAAGCCGGATTACACGCCCATGACTCCTTTACATCCTAGAAATTTGGACTTTAACACTCCAAGATCTGCAAGAAATCCGGTTGAAGACTTTATTCTAATGCAGGCTGGAGTAGGGGTCTCGACTCCCACTACTGTGACTAGGATGACAACTATTCGGAATCCTGGGGTCCATCACACCCAAGATGCTGGTAACATCTCTGACATCCCTTATTTGAGTACTAATAATTTGGATCCCATGCAGGATGCAGGTGTTAGTCCAACAATAGCCAAAGAGCTTAAGAAGCTAAGGACATGATTTCAAGTGTCCCAGGGGTGGTACAACCAATTCCTGAGGTTGCACCCTCGAGTCACCGGACTCAAGATTCGCATCCCTAATAAGTGATGTGGAAATCCCAGAGAGGTTTCAGACTCCCAACATGAAGATGTATGATGGGACCACGAATTCTGAGAAGCATGTCGCACAGTACAGGGAAAGGATAGAGATAATATTAATCTCTGCAGATCTGAAGGAAGCATGCCTATGCAAGGGATTTGGATCTACACTCATAGGATCAGCCATGAAATGGCTGCTCAGTGTTCCTCCCTACTCTTACCTCATTTTCTCATTTAATTAATTTATTTAACAATCAATTTTCTTGCAGTCGTACCTTTGAGAAACTAACTAGTGATTTCTACAGGGTGACTCAGCATGTTGGGAATCCTTAAGGGATCATGTTAGCAGGTTTGGCAGGGAAGCATTGGACATCCCGAACCTGGATGTCATAAATGTTGTACAAGCATTCAAGATGGGACTGAAGAAGGATTCAACATTATATGAAGATTTAGTGATGAATCCATGTTAGAGACTGGATGAAGTCAGGAACAGAGCACTTAGATTCATAAGACTGGAGGAAGATCACAAAATCCAGAAAAAGGCTAACGCACCCTCAACATATGAGCATCCAAACTGGAAATCAGAATCCTCTTACCAAATATCTCAGAGATCCAAGCCCTACCCGAGATCCGATAGCCACAGAATCGACAGTGTGGATGAGGATGAAAAGGATGAAGAATATCCTAAGCTAACTAACTACTGTTTTTCTACTGATATTTCAGGTGTGATGATAACGGTTTGTCAGACCGTCACAAATCCCCAACCTAATTAATGATTTGTAGTAGTGGAAGTCGGGGTATCGAACCAAGGGAATTAATGGTCACTTGTTAATTGACTAAATTACGAACTAAATTAACCTAAATTACTTAAACTTAAATTGCAGAAAATTGGAAATTGCCTCTTAGCTGTGAAATTGGATTGATGAAAATTGAATTACTAGAACTAAATTACTGCTAAAGATTGCTTGACTTAACTTATGTAACTAAAGGTAATCACTTTAAGATCCAGCTTCGTGAATTTACTGATTTCGCACTTCGGAAATTTAACCTAGAAACCACATAGACATGATTGTGCCAACGTTTACCCAACCCAACCAATTGGTTAATATGGATGTACTTAGTATAGTCCTAGAGCTATGCAATTAAGGTAGTCCGGGAGCGGGGGGTACAAACACATCAATCAATCAAGCAAGTCAAACAAACAAACACTGAATTAATGATTGTCACAAGTCAAGAATTCATCTAATGTCAAAAACCCTAGTTTGAAACCAGTAAATCACTAACCTTCACTCAAAGTGATTACAATGAAATTAGCCAGACATGACAGAAATTGAAAGTACGGAAATCAAAGAAAACGTCATTGGAAACTTGTTGAATGCTTGAAAACCTTCACCGGATGGTTGAAAATTGCCTGGAAATCGTAGATACTCGCCCAGATCCGTCCAAGAAAGCAGAAGATACGAATGAATGGCCTTACATTGGCTTAAATAGCCAAACCCTAATTTTTGGCCGACATAGAACCCATATCGTGGCGCGACGATCTCTCCTCCACAGGCTCGCGACACGATCTCGCCAAAATAGTCGGGGCTCCTCTTCTCAGCACGCGTCGTGTCGCGAGTAGCAAGCCTCATCCCTCGCGACACGATCTGACCTTGAGATCAGAATTCTTCTAATCTTCTAATCTTCAATCCGTCCGATTTCATCACGTTAACGCACAAACCTGAAACAAACAAAACTATACAAAGTGATGCGTTCCCAACTGAATATAAACCATAAAAACTGGGAATTAAGGATATTAACACACTACAAATTACTAACACATCACATCCCCACACTTGTCTTTTTCCGTCCCGGAAAAACTGCCACGGAATCATAATTGGGAAATCAATTACAAAATCACAATTAAACCTTTAACTTATCCACCAATCAATTCCACAAACCATTATGTAATCACATATGCTAACTGTAATTGTCAGTATTTCGGTCCGACTAAACCCAACCACTGACCTTTTGTTCTGCCCCCAAAGTGTTTATGATTTACCGAATATATTGTACCAGTCTGCCTATGTGTCCCACATTCAGAAAGTTCAAGTTCAACCTAATCCCGAATCAAATTCAGTCAAAGTAAAGGGTATTTGAGATGATATTTATAGATTTTCCCACCCTAGTTAAACCAGATACTCATATATCCCAAGAATGGTGGATCAAATGGATGAATGAAATTGTGAGCATTTATTTGTCTACCATTGTTTTCTTCTTTTTTCCTTTTTTTTTTCTCTTTTTTTTTTTCAAACAATTGGTCCATTTTAACTATTATTACCAACGGACATCATCAGAGGCATTCTCTCACAAGGTCTTACCCCCGAGATCATACGTGAGTATTTTGCCCGCGAGATCCGGAACATCATCAGAGGCACTTACCACGGGATACTATCCTTAGTTCGTACATGAGTATTCTGTCCCTTCACTCTAATTCATTAACCAGTTTATTACCTAATATGCTCAAAGATGGAAAGATGGGGCGCCGTTATTTCTCGGATTTGCTTTCGCAAAAAGATCATAACGTGCCAGGTTATTCTGAGGATATATAAGTCTCTAATTCAAAAAGGTCTCTTTCCTCCTAATCATCAGTTTCGATCTCCCTATCACCCCTAAAGTGAGAACCCACTAGCAGACTGATTTAATTACATATTTATACAGGAACAAGCACAATGGGATAATTAAGCTTTACTAGGTCAGCTGGGCCTACCGACACATCACAAATCAGATACGTTTTCCATTCATTCCTTTCCTACCACTTTTCCCATTTCTTTCTTATTTTTATTCTGAAAATCGACTCCCAATTGTACTATCATTTTCCGTGATTTGCAAGTAATTCCAAAGACATTTTTCAATTTTTTCTTTTAAAACACTACAAGTAAACTAACTAAAATGAAAAATCTTTTTGGATTTTTTATATGTTTTTTTTTTTTTTTCTTTTCAAAATAACACAAAACTACCTAAAAAATGTAAAAACTGACGTCCTGTCCCCCTCCCCACACTTAAGATCAACATTGTCCTCAATGTGATAGAAGAACACGCACAAACTAATATACAGACACGAACGATAAGAGAAAAAATAAAAAGAAAATAAAATAAAAAATAAAACAAAAGTTGGAACAGACTTCCCTGAGATAATTCCATGAAAGCTCCTCAAAAGTCGTGCCAACACAAACTCCATTCCGAAAGTGCCGTGGCCCGGATCGTGTCGCGAGGCCTTGTGATGATAAGCTTCGCGGCACGCTCCCCAAATTGGGTATCCTTAATCGAAGAAGACGCGCGTCGTGGCGCGAGGAGAAATCCTCAACCCTCGCGCCACGATGTGATCTACAGTAGCAGGAAACGCGAAAAATTGCTTGTATGCTTGACCACTTCGTGCGTTTTCTCTTTTACACCACCCCCCGACACCTTGGAGTGTCTCTGTTCTGCTTCCACCAGCTTTGCCATTCCTCACGAGCTCCTGAAATTTCAAGTAATTAAAAGAAAACAAAGAAAAATCAAAGAGAAATAAAGAAAAATAACAAAATGAAACCAAAACCCGGGTTGCCTCCCGATTAGCGCTAAGTTTAACGTCTTCAGCCAGACGGTACTACTCTTCATTATGGAGGCTGGAACACGTGCCTAGCCTCACGCTTAACCCCGGTGCAAGGATTTTGAATACACTTCCCTTTCTTCTTGCGAATCCTTTCACCTTCATCAAGTGCCACCTTCATCGACCCTCGACCATCCAAGCCAGTTTGGTCATGCTTCACATTACCCTTTGTCTGTTCGGTGGACTTGGATACCTTCTCCTTTTCTTTGCGACCACGCCTTACCTCCTTCTGTTCAACCGATGTAATCTCACTTACCGGGTCACCAGTATCCCCACACTTGGAATTAACCACTTCCATTTCTTCAATCCTATCAAACACAACACCACCTTCCATTGTATCCTCCTCGTTACCACAAGGCGGACACTCATTAGTAGCAAAGAGTTTTGGAATAGATTTAATAACCGAATAATTAAAAATAGAATTAAATAAATTTAAATGCAATAAACGGTTACCAAATTTCATGGTGCATGTGTTGGTTCTACAATCGATTTGCGTATTCGCAGTCGCGAGGAATGGTCGCCCCAAAATCACTTTCGGTTGGTGTCCCGTTTCTTCGTAATCGACAACTAGAAAATCCTCAGGAAAATAGAAATCGCCAACTTTAACCGCTAGACCCGTTAACATACCCCTAGGCCTCTTTGTCGACCCATCCGCAAACACCACTTTTGTTTTCACTTCCTGCAAGTCTCCTAACTCATACGCATCAACAACACTGCTGGGTAAAACACTGACCGATGCGCCAAAATCCAACAACGCCTTGTTGGTTTTAAAGTCTCCAATTTGCACCGGAATGTATGGCGTTTTCAATTCTTCAAACTCCTCTTCACATTCGGATTCTTCACCATCCTCCACTGTATTTATTGCACTAATCGGTACCCCTCGAACATTTTTAGTACCCGAGGTGGAGGCTTGATGTCGTGGGTTGATATCAGTGTCACTCGGCAGCTTACCATGATCTCGTTTTGATGACTCGGCTGCCAATTGGCCCACTTGCTTGGCCAAAGCTTCATGATTTTTGTCTTAAATCTCGAACCTCCTCTCAAACGCCTTCTGACCCTCTATGAGCGAGTTCATCTTGTCCATCATGGCTGCGAATTGAGTGTTGGTTACGAATTGAGCTTGCATTCCCTCGTCTTGTTTCGGTTGGGGTTGCTGATAATTGCGTTGTTGCTAATTCCCACCTTGATTGTAATTATTCCGTTGGTAGCCTCCCGAGTTGTTTCCTTGACGATTCTGGGACTGCTGGTATTGCTGTCCGCCACCCTGCACATAAGAACCTTGAAATTCAGGATTCAATTGATTGTTCGCATTACCATACCTGAAGTTTGGATGATTTCGCATGTTCGGATGATATGTGTTGGAGTTGAAATCGAATGGCGTCCCCTGAACATAGCTCACATCCTCCTGCCCGCTACCCATAGTAGGACACTGATTCGCATAGTGTCCCAACTCGCCGCATGTTGCGCAAACTACAAATGATGATGCTGACTTCGCTTCTTCACTGCCACCACCGACCTTAAGTTGTGTTAATTGTTTCTCCAACAATGCACACTTCTTCTCCAAGCTCTCATACTTCTCTTCCACACCGTAATCCACTTCTTTTAGTGCTGCTTTTGGTCTTCTAGCGGATTGGGCATGTCTCCTTGACGTTGTAGACAAACGCTCCAAATGAGCCCAATCATCCGCTTCAGGATTTGTGAGAAACGTTCCATTGCTTATCGAAAGCAAATCCCGAGCATCATCCTACAACAAACCATCATAAAAACAATGAATTAGATCCCACATTTCAAAACCATGATGAGGACATTTTCGTAAAAGTTCTTTAAATCTAGTAAAAGCTTCATGAAAAGGCTCCCCTGATGATTGTTGAAAGCCTCTGATGGCTGCTCGGCCCTCACTGGTCTTGCTCATTGGATAGTACTCATCCAAGAACGCTTCTTGCAACTCCGCCCATGTGTGGATGCTTGCGGCGGGTAGACTATCAAACCACCGGCGGGCTCGATCCTTGAGTGTAAAAGAGAACATCATTAGTTTAACATCGTCAGTTGTAAAACCTGTTGCCCCGATTGTGCTGCAAGTAGATTCAAACGATTTTATGTGAAGGTAAGGCTCCTCCGTCCTCTTCCCATAAAACTCTGGCAAAAAACCCAAGTATTGAGGTTTCACTTCAAATGCCCTATTGTTCTGAGAGACCGGGGTTACAACTGCTGACGAACTTGGCATAATAATCGGCTTGAAATGGCTCTCAACTCCTTGTGCTCGGGCGGGTGTCACTATCCTCGGTACCCCTCCTTCCATATGAACTTGATTCCTCCCTTGATTATTAGGGACATAAGGTACACCCCTTGGAGGTTGATTCTGACGCACTGGTTGAGGGTGAACCGGAGGTTGTTGTCGTCGTGGGTTAGCTGGGACCTCCGGTTGACCTCTATATGGGTACCCATTGTCTTCATCAGGTTCGTACCACTCTTGGTCCCATTGCTCTTCCTGTTGCTGCCAATCCTGCTGACCTCCGTTGTCTGCAGCTCCATACCCATATCTTTGTTGATCGAACATCGGGTTTTGCCAAACATTGGCCTGGTTGGCAGGGTAGAATTGTTGAGGTGGTGGTTGCTGTGGTGCTCGGCGAAATTGTGGTTGCGGTGGTGGTTGCTGTGGTGGTGGAATCGGGGGTTGACCTCTGTAACGGAGGTCTTCTGCGTCATGATGTGACGACCGAGCTGAGTGGTGTGAGTTTGGTCGCCCGTTGAGCGGGTCTTCAAGGTTTGGATATGGTTGTCTCTGAAAGGCTGGATCATTTTGTGGGTCTTGTGGCTGAACTTGCGGGTCTTGTGGTTGGTTTTGGAGATTGGGGTCAATTTGGGGTGGGATTACTGGTTGTTGTTGGTTTTGTGGCTGGTTCTCCATGTTTCTCCTGCTTCTTTGCTCTGCTCGGTTCTGCCGAGCCGTACGTTCAATTTCTGGATTGTAGATCAACGGTGATTGCTTTTGGGAATACCTAGTATGCATAAAACTTGCACAAACCTGCAAAACAGCCAAAACAAAGCAAACGGGTTACGTAGCCCTGCTCTAGAGGTTGCAAGGAACACGTTAGAAGCAACGAAACACAAAGTTGGGGGGCCAAAAATTGGAAAAACTTTCTGTCCAATTCGACCAGATCGTGCCGCGAGGGTCTTGAGGTCAGGGCTCGCGACACGATGCCAGAATAAATTCCGAAATTTTAATTAATTTTTTTTTTTTTTTTAGCAGATTAAAAATGCAGGAAAGAAGAATAAGACACTATTTTTGGGTTTTTTGGAATTTTTGTGAAAAATTGAAAATGAAAAACAATTAAATCAACTAACAAACAAGCGCACGATTCCCCGGCAACGGCGCCAATTTGATAACGGTTTGTCAGACCGTCACAAATCCCCAACCTAATTAATGAATTGTAGTAGTGGAAGTCGGGGTATCGAACCAAGGGAATTAATGGTCACTTGTTAATTGACTAAATTACGAACTAAATTAACCTAAATTACTTAAACTTAAATTGCAGAAAATTGGAAATTGCCTCTTAGCTGTGAAATTGGATTGATGAAAATTGAACTACTAGAACTAAATTACTGCTAAAGATTGCTTGACTTAACTTATGTAACTAAAGGTAATCACTTTAAGATCCAGCTTCGTGAATTTACTGATTTCGCACTTCGGAAATTTAACCTAGAAACCACATAGACATGATTGTGCCAACGTTTACCCCCAACCCAACCAATTGGTTAATATGGATGTACTTAGTATAGTCCTAGAGCTATGCAATTAAGGTAGTCCGGGAGCGGGGGGTACAAACACATCAATCAATCAAGCAAGTCAAACAAACAAACACTGAATTAATGATTGTCACAAGTCAAGAATTCATCTAATGTCAAAAACCCTAGTTTGAAACCAGTAAATCACTAACCTTCACTCAAAGTGATTACAATGAAATTAGCCAGACATGACAGAAATTGAAAGTACGGAAATCAAAGAAAACGTCATTGGAAACTTGTTGAATGCTTGAAAACCTTCACCGGATGGTTGAAAATTGCCTGGAAATCGTAGATACTCGCCCAGATCCGTCCAAGAAAGCAGAAGATACGAATGAATGGCCTTACATTGGCTTAAATAGCCAAACCCTAATTTTTGGCTGACATAGCACCCATATCGTGGCGCGACGATCTCTCCTCCACAGGCTCGCGACACGATCTCGCCAAAATAGTCGGGGCTCCTCTTCTCAGCACGCGTCGTGTCGCGAGTAGCAAGCCTCATCCCTCGCGACACGATCTGACCTTGAGATCAGAATTCTTCTAATCTTCTAAT
>JBCNJP010000007.1:10069712-10085141 GCA_039602395.1 Deinandra increscens subsp. villosa | reverse complement strand
TTAATATATGCATGTGGGTAAATTATTATGTAGGGTTCATAAAATCCCAGTTAAAAACAAAAGCATAGTCAATTTCGATAATAAAAAACAACATAAAATATATTATAGAAAATGATATGATACACTCAAATCCGGCTCGGTTAGTGATTGAGTGAATAAATCTGCCATTTATTGAAATCTCTCTTCCGATTCAAAATCGTGGTGTAACATGTATCCTCCCCTGTTCCGGTCATGGAATATATGAAATAAAGAAAAAAAATGGATTTTTGTTCAAGAATGAAATCTTGTTGGAACTGTCCATATCCGGTTCATCCTTCGGAACCATATCACATCCCGAATCTAATGAAATAGGATGAATTGAGACGGTATTTTGTAAATACGTAATTATCTTGAATAGATTAACCATTTCTTTATTTTCCGATCGCCTGAGAAAAGAAAGATCTTGTTGTTTCTTCAACAATTTCTGATCTCTAGTGGACTTCTCAGTAGGATTCGAACCCAGATGAAGTTCTGACCATCTTGTTGTTTCTTCAACAATTTCTGATCTCTAGTGGACTTCTCACGTTCCGTGAATAGCCGGGACATTGAGGAATATCCAGAAAGGCATTTCGGGAATCGGTTTGATTCTATCTCTGTTTCTTCAAATGCCAGATCTTGATTTTTCATATATAAATGTAACTAATGTATCTCCTTCGTAAAGGATTTCCCCATAATGTCCATGAACAGTTGCTCCTGGAGTAGCCAAATAAGGCTTAGCTGATCGTATTACCACAGAGTCAACTTGAAGAATTAGAACTTGACCTGATTTTAAATGCGGTTCTTTTTTGGCTATACATACATTTTCACAAAGAAACTGCCCAAGACTAACGATTGTAGATGTCTCTTCACAATAATTGTAATGTAGAAAATACCAATTCAAATTGAATGGATTCAAAATGATGTTACTGCACGAATAGGGATTATAAATTTGACCATTTTCATCCAGTAAATAATATTGAAGTATTTGAAAAATCTGTTTAAAATTGTCAAGTTGCAAAAAGTTAGTTACCAAGATCTGATTATGGGTTATTAAATGGGAAAATAAATCGAAATTATCAATTGGAAAGCCTGTTCCTAAGGGGCCCAACGAATTCCTAATTGGAATTAGGGGGTCCTTTTTGATTGATTCTTTTATGACATTGGGAGATTTTACATCGTTGAATGGGCCTATTCGAGATGAACCCAATTCCTACAGTGATGAATATGAGCGCAATTGAAATTCTTGGGGAAAAAAAATACTATTTATCTCAGAGAGGTCTGTGGAAAATTCTGGGAAAACGTCAACGGTTGCTGGCTTATTTGTCAAAAAAAAATAGAGCGCGTTATAAAGAATTAATAGGGCAGTTGGATATTCGAGAGAGAAAAACTCGTTAATTTGAAGAGTTAGTTTGAATTATTCGCGTAAAGTTTGATGAACTTCTTTTCGCTTTCAGCAATTCATGGAAGAATGAATCAGGAAAAACCTATGACTGTACCATCTACAAGAAAAGACCTCATGATAGTCAATATGGGACCTCACCACCCATCAATGCATGGTGTTCTTCGACTCATTGTTACTCTAGATGGTGAAGATGTTATTGATTGTGAACCAATATTGGGTTATTTACACAGAGGTATGGAAAAAATTGCAGAAAATCGAACCATTATACAATATTTGCCTTATGTAACACGTTGGGATAGGGATAAAAATCCTTATCCTATCTATATTCTATTAAAAATACAAATTGATAACCAATTTTTATAGTTGATTGTATAGTGTATACATGTAAATACACAACACAAAAAGGGCGATTATTATATTTTCATCATACAACGTACGATTCTTTTTCTTATTTGGATCATAATTCAATCAACTGAGGTTATTCTAATATGTAACTTCAAGCAAATAAGATGGTTCCCATATTGATTTCTTAGTTATTATCAATTCTTATAATGTAAAAAAGAACAATTTGAAGATTCAATTTTTTAATATTGAATAGACGGACCATATATATATATTTATGATAATGAATATGTTTTTATGTTATTTCGTATTGTAGAATTCTTTTCCTTGTGGGATCATTTTCCCGCGAGAAGTAATGAGAACAATGATACAATGGATTGCTACCTATGTCTAGATCGCGGATAAATGGAAATTTTATTGATCAAACCCTTTCAATTGTAGCCAATATTTTATTACGAGTAATTCTGACAACTTCAGGAGAAAAAGAGGTATTTACCTATTACAGAGATGGTGTGATTTGATTTTTTTTATTACTCTCAGGCTTACTAGAAATACACATGATTGGTGATCGGGAAAAAAAGAAAATAACTACGCTTGTTGAAGGTAAAGTTTAAAAATAGAACAATTCCTTCTGTCGTGTATCCTCGATTAATGCAGCCTCAGATGCTATGTTTCAATTCTTGATTCTAGTATTGAGCGAGATCGAATCTCCCGTTGTTCCTTAGTAGCTCAGTGGTAGAGTGGGCGGCTGTTAACCAATTGGTCGTAGGTTCGAATCCTACTTGAGGAGATTTCAAAATCACCGTCAACACCCCGGTGTAGGTCCGAGATACTCCTTTGTTCCATAGCCCTGGGGTTATTTACAAGTATCCAATTAAGAATTCTCAGATGTACTAGTACTAGCAGTGCATCAAAGATGCAGTCATCAATTCTACCGAGAGGCCACAATTGCCGCGAGACAAACATATTAATTTAATGACGAGGAACGCGTTTTTGTTATGCTACTAATACTTGTACTTGCTCTGCTATTCTGCCCCATCCTAGCTGAGGAAGAGTTACGGGCGCGTAAAACAAAAAAAATACGTTGATGGGGGACGGGTATACTATGTGTAATGCGTCACCCATTTACGATAAATAATAAAGAAAAAGGCCATTCCATTTCGACAAAAGACCCACACCCAAGTTCCATAGCTTTTGGTCCGCTATCCCGATCATGATTTTCCTACCTCCAGAGGGAAAGGCCCTTCCCTTTTGGGCCGGTTGTGGGCGAGGAGGGATTCGAACCCCCGACACCGTGGTTCGTAGCCACGTGCTCTAATCCTCTGAGCTACAGGCCCCACTGCGTCTCCACTGGATCTGTTCCCGGAAGTACCCTAAAAAAAGGGAACCTTTGCTCTCCCCGGCCATTTCGGGTTAAGAAGATGTCAAAGCGCCTTTATCTCTACTTTATCTATATAAGAACGGCGCGTTCCGAGGTGTGAAGTGGGAGAGAAGGGATGTCATAATTGGGGTTTTGAATAAGACGACCTTTTTATTTTTCATTTTTTTTTCATATTGAAAAAGTATGAAGAACGGGAGGTGTAAAGTTTTTTATCATCCTGGCGTCGAGCTATTTTTCCGCAGGACCTCCCCTACAGTATCGTCATCGCAGTAGAGTTTAACCACCAAGTTCAGGATGGATTGGTGTGGTTCCTCTACGCCTAAGACACCAGAATATCAAACCATGAACGAAGAAAGGCATGAGATAAAATAGTGATTGCGAGGCCCCAATTCTTGACTGGGGGGAACGATCTGCCGGTGTCACACCCCGGTCAACGGATTCGGGTGTGAACGGGATGGAATCGTAGTCGTGGATACATAGAACAACTAAATATGTTCAAACGTTATAATAAAACATCACATCATTTAGATTGCAGCGGAAAAGTGGTGAAAATAATAATGTCTTACATTTGAAAATAAGAAGTCTTAATTTATTAATAAAAGCATAAGATAGTTTATTTAGGATAGGTCGGGACTATGACTCCGGCGAAGCAGGTCCTATAGTACAAGTTAAGCCCCATTTGCATGTCTTCGGTGATTGCCTAGTTACCTGAGAAATCATGAGTTTAAAACGGGTCAACATAATGTTGGTGAGGTTCACAGGTTTAAGACTCTACGTTTAAGATTTGTAAAACAGTTTTGGCATACTTAAATACTACGTTGGTTTACCGTTGTGGTTGTATGAACTCACCTGAGCCTTGATTTCAAATACTAACGGTTTACCCACCCATAGTATCTCGCCCGAGAGATACTGAACAGAGCAGAATAACTGACGTGTACCCCTTGACAATGTACGGAGTCAGGTTTGGAGCGACCAAACTGGGCAGGGTTGTCAACCCAAATAGATCTATTCACTAGCTATCGTTTCGTACAGAACTAATTGAAATCAATTAATGGTGGGATACAGTTGTACAAACGTTTATAACGATAATGTACCATAGTTGGGCATCAGTAAGAGAACAAGTAGTCATACGGCTAACAGATAAACCATAATATTAAGTAAAATCATTTGTCAGTTCATGATTTCTCCCCCAAGAGTATAAAAACAGTTAAAAGAAAAGGGGCCGTGAAACTCACATTGATCAGTGGATGATGAACTAAACCGAGTGATAAAGATAGCAAGTAACGTCCTAATTAAATAATAAGACAATTGCATAAGGTTTATAATCAATTGAGTAACAATTGTCACCCAAGTGATACCGGTCAAGTCTTGACGTATAATCCCGTTTGTATTTGTTTGGAAAACCCGTTGTTAGTATTTATTGGTACAAATAAACACGTACGTGATGATTTATATTTATGTCCAATAAATATAAAATAATAAAGATAATCATTAAATAAGTCAATCAAGTCTTGAATATTGTGTTAAATAATAATGTTTATTAGTATTTTTACAAGCTCGATTGGTTATTTATATAAGCTATAATTATTATCATTTAAATAATTATGATTAACAAGTCTTGGTGAATTGTAAATAAAACATAGCTTAAACTTTTGTAAATAATTATTAATCAAGGAATAATTATTTAAAGTTTATTTCGTCGTAAAACGTTTATCATTTGAATCATTTAAGATACGTTTTAAGTCACAACGTTTAATAATTTAGTAAATAGGAATCGTTTAATATTTTATACTCATAAAATATTCATCTCCATTTTAAAGTTCTAAAACATTATTTTATAATAATACATGAGGATACTTGGATTTATAAAAGTTTATTTAATATAAACTTTTAAGTTATCTTGCAAAAATAAGATAGTGATTGATTTAAAATTCCAATGTTTACGTTATCGCGTATATTGCCGTATGGGTCCCGGTTTTATTACTACGCAACGTATTCTTGTCTTGATTACTTTGATTCATCAAAGTAAGATTTAAAAGGTTATAAATATATTTAGAAGCCCATGTATGGCTCTTGACTATTTCTATAAAAATCATTTTATAAAACATATCCATTTAACTAATGCATTTTTATAGAAACTTTATTCCTTTTTAAAACATGTCCTTATATAGTTAAAACTTGTAATAAATCCAAGTATTTATGTCAAATAAATCATTTGACATACATGTCATTTTTACTAAAATAAGTAATCTCACGTATTTTATTTGACCAATCTTGTCCATTCCCATGTTCTTTTAATCCATCCATTTTTACCAGTTATGATCAAATGTAACAACATATTCATATGACCATTTTCCATCTACTAACACTAAGTGTTAGGACCAAATGTTCATCAAATTCATGTATATCTACTAACACTTATAGTGTTAGGACCGAATAACATTATTAACATGAGATTTAAATAAATCAACTAACACTTAGTGTGTTATGGACAAACTAAGCATATGATCATATTAAGATTTAACACCCACTTCATTTTTAGCTAATCATCATCTTTTAGTTCAAATGGCTTTACCAACACAAATGGGTTAAGATTATTAAACCAAATAACATGAAATGAAATCAATGATTTCAAGAACACAAGAATCATGGTGCACACCTATTACTTTCCCTTGGATTTCATAAGTGTGTTTCACCACACTCCTTGGCTACTTTAAGTCCTAAGACACCAAGAGAATGCTTTGATTCTTGAAGAAATGAGATAGAGAAGAGAGATTTGTTAGATGGTTTAATAAAATGTAAGTATTTAGTGATTGTTGTCAAGACTTGGGGTATCATTTTTGGGTGTTAGAAATGTAGGAAAATGAGAGAAATGAGTTTAGAAAAACTCACAAGGGTTGGGAAGGAAAACCGAGAGGAAGAGAGGATGGTGGCGGTGGTCCGGCGGCTTGGATGGTGGTGCTCCGGCGGTCTGCGGCGGCTGAGATGGTGGCCGGAGGTGGCTGGCTGCCGGCGGCAGTGGGTGGTGGTGTGGTTCGGCCGGCCAAGGGAGCAAGAGAGGGGAGGAGATGGTGTTTAAGGTGTGCTTGAAAATGGAGGTGAGGCCTCCTTTTTATAGGTAAATTTTTGGTTATTACTCTTTGGTTAATGGCTTAATCCATGGTGCATTAGTACATATGACAACTAATGCTAGTGTGGCTTTTAGGCTTGTGTCTAAATTTGGTAGAGTGGAGATGTGGCCATCCTAATTGCCAAGACAAATTTGTAGGTGTTTTATTTTATAAAAGTGTGGTCATGTTTTATAAAATGGTTTATATAATAGGAGGTTTTATAAAATAAAATGATGGTGGTGAATCCTAAAATCTTAATTTTATAAAAATTAGATGAGGCTTCCCTTGTATAAAAATAATACAAGGTGGTAGGATTTTATAAAAACTAAAGGTTGATGGGCTTTATTTTATAAATATCATGGGCCTTGTTTATAAACATTGTGGGCTTTTATAAAATAAAAACCAAGTTTGATGGGTTTTGTGAAATGGGCCGAAGCCCAAAAGAATTTAAAAGGGGTGCGGGCCGGGTTTCCGGTTTGGGCCGGACAGGTGGGCTGATCCTCGGCCGGGCCGAAGAGGAAAAGATAACCGGGTCCGGTCTGGGCCGGTTGGGCCGCGGTTCGGTCCTTAGGGTCGGGCCGGTGTTTCGGTTGAACGGGTTTAGTCATCGGGTCGAGTTACGGGTTCGTTTTTAAGTGTTCTTGATTCGTTGGGCTTAGTTGGGCCAGAATGGCGCTTGAACGGGTCTCAGGTATAGGTTTTGGCTAAGTCTTGACAACGAACAAGTTTAGATATATTTTTGGTTCATAAAAATGAATTTTGTTGAATTGATTGTTGATACGGAATACGTTTTTTTTGTACGCGTGAAAGTTAACGAAGACTGTTTCGTTTGTTTGCGTCGGTTTTAAGCTCGATCACCATGAGTATTTAAAACCAAGTTGTTTTAAACATTTAATCGCTTAACATCTCGTTGTGTCGTTGGAATAAATCCGTGACACCAGTTTTTAATAAAATATAAAATGTACACTTTTATATTAAATTTTTATTATTGAAGTTCCATATTCGTCATATGAAGACTATTATATTTTACGGGTATATGTTTCCAGTACAAACGCGGGATTTAACTTACGTCCGGTTTTATCAGTTAAGCTCAGTTATTGACAGTTAAGCAGTTAAGATTAAGGCACATAGTAGTTACTCTAAAAGTCAAAGTAAGGAGGTTTGACATGACTTTTGGACGAGGTGTCACAGTCGGGTTCAGGATTGATCTCTGAGAATGGATCAGATCGCGCTAATGTTTTAGAGTGCAGTTTCAACAAAAAAAATTACGTTTAGAAAATAAAAAAAACATCTCTTTAGAAAATGGTGAATAATTTCTTTATAGAAAATAAATATAATAATTTTATAATAGGAGAAAAAAACGTTTTTGAAAAATAAAAAACATTCTTTTTTAATTCAAATACAGTTAAAAATTAATTATGTTTTTTAAAAATGTGGAGACGAAAAAAGTAAAAAGGTTTAAAAATAAAGAGATAATTAGATAATAAAAAATTAGAAACTAATAAATTAATTAATTTTGATTAAAGGAATATGAATATTATCTAAACTACCTTAAGATGATGGATTATTTATGAATTAAATAAATTGTTTTGATATAAGGCATAGATTTGGTTTAAAGGTTTTCATATTAATATTAAGTGTTGATTTCAAACAATTCTTTCCATGTATATATTATATGTAGATTTTTATACACAAAAGTGATAGGGGTACAAAATAAGAAAAGGTCACTAGTCTCTACTGGAGATTTCTAGAAAGGAATAGGAAAGGTCTTGTCACAAGACAACACACATTCATTCACTTCCCATCAGAATATTATGCAAGTACACCGTACCATAAAATCCCAATATTTTTTGTTTGATAGATCCGTTACATTTGATTAATTAACTAAAAAATTGAATAAATAGAACTAAGAGTTTCGAGAACCCAAAATATTGATACCAAAAAAATATAATATAATTGTGTTTGTTAGTTACCTCTAAGTCTCTACATTTTATCATGTTAAGTTTATAAAGCTTGTCACAAGATCATTCATTATAACCACATTTATTTTCATATCGGTTTCATTTAAATGAGTTTATGATGAAGATTTAGGTTTCTTTGTATGGTGTTTATAAATAGTAAACATGATGATTAACAATACACACAAAATCATGCTCACATTTTCCCTTTCTCTAGCAATATGTTGTTGTTTACAACACTTTATTAACATGATCTGCCTGGGTTAAAGAATCTTAAGTACACATGGTTGTTTATCTAGATGTTATAGTTTATATAAATATTTTTTTTTGGTAGAGCAACTACGAGACTAAAGTTGGTGTATATTTATTACTAATCTCATGAAAGACTAGTAGAGAAACCGGTAACTTATTTGAATACTTAATGTAAAGATATGACAAAGAAGTGTCACACTCCCTAAAGGCTCGTTATAAATTTATAGAAGAATGTTGTAAGATTTTAAAAGATAAATGAGTATAACTCGATTAAAATCACTTCTCAAATTGATGTTATATGATGAGAAGATTATTCATAAGCAAATGTTAAATAAAACAGTTTGCATTTGATCAACACCATATATCACCACGTGGATAAATCACTCCATGCCCGTAAGAAAGCAAAACACTATTCATTAGCCCTTGAAAATCATAAATCACTCCATGCACGTAAGAAAGCAAAACACTATTCATTAGCCCTTGAAAATCAATTCCTTAAGGTAATTGTGATTGTATAAAAGATCAATGTAAAAGTCGTGATCAATTACTTAATTAATGAAATTATAATGTTTCCTGTGTTAAAAATACAACCAACCATGCTAATAATAAAATCGATCACATGAATTGGTATAACACACGGATTGCCTCAAAGGGGAGGAAATAATTCAAACTTATTCTTGACATATGATATTCTGGAAAGTTTTATGATGGAAAAGCGGAAATAAATCATCTTTCACACCTTTGACAATACTTCTTTACACAAATCCAACTCCTGCTTCTCCCCAAAAGGGGTTTAATCACCAGCTTACGCACCGTGACACTCAATGTTTCATGCATGCTATGATAAAAGGACTAAACATGAATTTCTCACTCTACCTGCTCAAACACATGAAAATAAATCTTGAGAAATTAATTCTTGAGAGTTCACTAAGATAAAGATTCATTTGTACCCCAGGTTTACCATGTGCCTAATTCAACAGGCTCTAAGGTGGGAGGGAATACCAAGAACACTACAAAAAATGCACATATTTTCCCAACACTTCCTTCCCATAAAAGACATCATCTCCCACCTTTCACTTCAACCAAATCACTGGAAGGCCCATCATCAAAAACACAAATGGAATTCACAATCATATGTCGCTCCAAGTAAATGAGAGTGCCTACCCCTTAAAAGTCTTCAAAGCTACACCCCACTATAATTGCATAGAGGTCTGCACACATATGTGTTAGACGTTATATATATATTACTTAATCTATACTATATTATTAAGCATATTGGAGAGAGAAAACCAAATGTTGAATCCTTAAGATTTTTACAAATTTCTAAACACAATGTACAAATACTTTATGCACAATGTTGAATCTCTTAAGAGGTACCAGATTTATAGCATGATGTACAACTCACAAAACCTCTTTTAAAACCCTAGGTATAAAAACCGGGTCTCTCATTTGAAGCAGCCACATGAACCTTCATATGCTCCGGCCGTCAAACCCTACTCTCTTCGTCTTCTCCCTATCGCGTCTGTTATCGCTTCATCAATAGATTTTATGTCTAGATTCCGATTTATGGTGGATTCCGGTTTCTGATTTCGTCAACGGTGTAGAAACCGGGGTCGGTGAGCCAAGCCAAACCCCGATGGCACAGCGGAAGCGGATCGGAGACTTTGTGAGCTTCGTCTTTGTAGAACAAATATGAACACCCGGAAGAACATTACGGACCGGATCTTCTACTTGGGTGTTTGAGATGTGATGATGATGATGAGGATAAAATAGAAGTAGTGATAAACAAGATGAAGATAAGTGAAATCATATATGGAGTCGAATGATTACATGTTTACCTATCCCACACATGCTATAGGTTCATGAACAAGAGTTCATGAACCCACACAACTTCAAAGATTCATGTCCTAAGCTCTCTCACTCATACATTCACTCATACTTAGTCTTTCACATGAGAAAGACATATATATTAACCTAACCTAAGACCAAGGGCAAACTAGTAAATAACCAACAACTAGTAACTAGTGACAAATACATAATGTTACAATAAATAATAAAGTCACTTTGCCATGTCTTCGGTTAATGAGAGTCTCGAGTCATGAACTTCACCGCATGTTGTGCAAACGGTCAAACGGTAAGTGGTACGTTGAGTTTCATCAACCAAATCTCGAACTCGTCGAACTCGGGAATTCCCAACAATCTCCCCCTATTTGGTTGATGAACAAACGGATAAACAACTCAACTCTTGTGACAATCGGTTCTCTTGTATTCTTGCAACTTGACTTCAAGAAAATCTTCATACGGTTTCAAATCTTTCATTTAACCATTCTCCTTTGTGAAGCTCCCCCTAAGATAAAGAATTGTTCTTCTTCTAGCCTTTTCCGCAAAGCCCATAGGGTGTTTACCAAAATTTAACATGACACACTATGTTTAAGGATGCCACCATCATCCTAAGTGTAGTTAAAGGTAAACAAGATAAAGGATCAAGGATAAATTTGAGATTCAATTCCATAATTCAACCGTCTTGTGAATACCAAACCGATGCTTCACTTCAAAGATAGTACCACTTCAAATAAATTACCTCAACAAGTCACAAGCTTCTAACTTTGCCTTTGTTTTTACCATAACAACGATGGCTCAAGGACTCTTCAAAAATTAGAACTTAATCCAACGATTCGCAAACAAATTCTTCAATGTAGAAAAACTTCCAAACTAGCATATTTTCTTCAATTTTGAACCGGCTTCTAAACACGTCTGCTTATAACGAAGCAAGTATCAAAAAGAAAATTAAGTTTGATTCTACAAGTGTACCTTGGTTGTACACCAATTTGTTGCAATGGATTTAACGGTTTGCACCCGTTAGACTTGTAGTAATTTTCTTCAAATTTTAACAGTAGCATCACTGTTATATTTTCTGCTCCAATATGTCTTCAAATATATAAGTCTGGCCCAACAGTTTATTGAATGAAATAGCAAGCCCAGACGAATATTAGGAAAGGAGCAGGCCCAAATTGGTTGTTTGTAAGCAAGCCCAACTCGATATCATTAACCTGCCAAATACAAGGAGTCTCCTCTTTGTGCCCTAAACAATACACAGACACATGCATTAGCAGCAGCAGCCGCCCATCGACTGCTTGGGCAGATTCCGGCGACCAAGGACGACCAGAATTGGAGATCCGGCGAGACAGAGTTGAACAGAAGCAAGAACCGGCGAACAAAGGTGTTCCTCCGGAAGTTTCGTGGTTGGTCCGGAACTTTTCAGTTCCTCCGGAACTTTTCCGGTTACACCAAGTAGTTACTCCGGAAGTTTTCTTTGTCGGTTCACAGGTTACTCCGGAGGTTTTCGTTTCCCACTGAGCAAACAGTTTTACTCCGGAACATTTCCGTTCCGTTGAGTTCCTCTCGGAACAATAACGATTACTCCGGAAGTTTTCTGGTTTCCATCGGAGAAACAGTTTACTCCGGAACACAAGTTAGTTACTTCGGAACATTCAAGTTCCTCCGGAAGTTTTCCGGCGAGCAGATTTGTGACCAAAGGAGTTCGTCCGGAAGTTTTATGTTACTCCGGAAGTGTTTCAGGTTACTCGAAACTTTAGGGTTTTCTCGGAGACAAGGTTTTACTTATTTGCAGGTTAGTCCGGAACATGTGAAGTTCCGGTTGAGTAACGACGAAGAAAGAGAACTAGTGGGTACGTGATAACGACAAGGGACTGTGATTTGCAGAAAAATGAGGTTTTACTTTTCTGTTTATCTGCAACAGGTTCAAGATGAGGTCAACCGGCAAGTTACTTTCTTCAACAGTAACCCTAGAGATCAATCACTATCATTACATTATCACCTTCATCTTTTGTCGACCCAGAGAACCCATGAACAAACCAGCTATGAACATTCTTCATGTAAACCCAGATTAACCAACATATCAACAACCTAGATTCATGCAACGTTGAACCAATATCTACCGTCACCCTTGTCATATATGCTTGACGAAAACCCTGAATCTCGAACTTGCTAATTAAAACCCGGATAACCACCAATATGATATAACCCATTTTCTCTCAAAAATAAGAACCCGTAAAAACCGATATAACGAGCTGCAGTCTCGTAGATTTTTAGTTCTTCATCACTTGTTAAAATAAATTAACATAAACACTAACAATAATCAATGAAAAAATCTGCTCAAATTGATTAAAGGAGGTTGAGTGTTTAGGTGATGTGTGTAAGAGGAGAGAGAAACAAATTAGGGTGGTTGACAAAAAGGTGAAGTAGAGTGGTTACTTTTCCAAAAGTCAGTGAAAGTAAGCATGGGATACTACTCTTTCACTATTCACCTTTTTGAGTTTTAATTTTGTTTTCCAATTAATTTAATCAAACAAATGACAAACTAACAATCTTCAAACATGAAGATCACTGGGAAAACACATGAACAATTGGGTGAGTTTGAAAGAACTCAAGAACTCATCTTTTATATGTGTGACTATTTCTAACACAAAACCCAAAGTTCAAAAGATAAAAACATCTCTATTTGTTACAAAAACAAGCAAGATAACACAAAGTTGAAGAAACCAACCGAATCGTTGCGTTTTCTTCGACCATGGCTCTGATGCCAATTGTAGAAACCGGGGTCGGTGAGCCAAGCCAAACCCCGATGGCACAGCGGAAGCGGATCGGTGACTTTGTGAGCTTCGTCTTTGTAGAACAAATATGAACACCCGGAAGAACATTACGGACCGGATCTTCTACTTGGGTGTTTGAGATGTGATGATGATGATGAGGATAAAATAGAAGTAGTGATAAACAAGATGAAGATAAGTGAAATCATATATGGAGTCGAATGATTACATGTTTACCTATCCCACACATGCTATAGGTTCATGAACAAGAGTTCATGAACCCACACAACTTCAAAGTATTCATGTCCTAAGCTCTCTCACTCATACATACATTCATACTTAGTCTTTCACATGAGAAAGACTATATATACTAACCTAACAATGGCAAACTAGTAAATAACCAACAACTAGTAACTAGTGACAAATACATAATGTTACAATAAATAATAAAGTCACTTTGCCATGTCTTCGGTTAATGAGAGTCTCGAGTCATGAACTTCACCGCATGTTGTGCAAACGGTCAAACGGTAAGTGGTACGTTGAGTTTCATCAACCAAATCTCGAACTAGTCGGTCTCGGGAATTCCCAACAAACGGAGTCGAAATAACGCACGGTTTCTGATTTCATCAACAACACGGTTTCTGATTTCACCCCCAAACCAGATCTTCATCGATTCCATACCCTCAAAGTACGTCTCTCTTCACTTTCTCTTTGTTCGATTTCATCAACAGGTTTCTGGATTTTTGATTTCAGCATGATGTACAAGTTAATCGAGCATGAACAAGTTGGCGGAGGCCGTACTTCTTTAACCCTAATATCCCTATTCCCCGTTTTCTCTCTGGAACCCTAATATCGCCGCATTCTCTTCTGCTCTTCTGCAAGTGATTTTTGTTCACTGGTAGGTTCTTTATCTTCAATCGTACCCAAGAAAGCCGTAATCACGTTTTGATTTATCGGTTCGTTCTTTGTTGCGTGATTACGACTTGTGCTAATTTCTACGGTTCATTTTTTGATTTATTTGGTACGTTTTGATTCATACGGACCTTTTTTATGCAGGCTCTTTGTTCTAACTGGTTTGTACTAATTCCTGTAAAAGCCAGATCTTTATTCGGCTTTTGATTTCTTTGTTTTGATTGTAAAAGCAAATGCTTATTTGGTACAGCGATTCCTTACAAACACACAGGTTTTTTGTTCTCCCTCTCTCTCAAGCCAGTCTTTTTGTCTAATTCCTATTGCATTGTTTCAATTTCTTTGTTTTGAATGTAGGATTCGGTCGTTTATTGAGAGTTGCTTCGGCTAAGGTAATGGATTTCTGCTCGATTTGTTTCATTTTCTGCTGAAGTATTCTTATTTCTTATGATTTCTTCGTTACAAATTTAGGGTTTAAATTTGTTTTGGGGATTCTAAAATCATCGTCTCATGTTTGAATTTGTTTTGTTGTTTTCCTTTGGATCTTTATTTGAACTGATTTAAATAGCTTTGAAATACTAACTGTTGCTTTATCTTTACATATGTATGAACATCAAACATGTTATGTGCCACCATTAGTGTTGTTTTTATCATCCTTTTCTTCTGTTTAGATTTAAAGTTTTCAGTTGATTTAATTAAATTTTGTGTATTAGAGGTTGGTTGATTAAATTGTTGATATAAATTATTTTTCATATATGGTATTTTTTGTATTTGGTTTTGTGGAGGTTGTGCAGGGGATATACTAGGAAGGTAAGAAAACTATGTAACGTCACATTTAAATTTGTATTAAAACGCAAATTTCTCTCAACCCCTCAGAAGTCTAATATTGTTCTATTTACTATTCAGGAGTATGACTATGCACACATGCTTAGAGGTGAAATCAAGATGAGACTAGACTAATTGATGTTTTAACAGAATTGGTGTAAAGACACGGTGCAGCAAGGGCAGTCGTGGCTGATGAGGTATTTGTACTTGAACTCATGTATGCATGTTATTTTTCTAATTTAGGTGTTCAAAACACTCTTTGAATACAGAACTGGTCGTGGTGTTTGGATATGCATTTTGAAAGTGAGTTTTATTACTATGTTGATCAAACTTTTAAAGGTGTAACTTGGTCAAACCACATGGATAATAGAAACAATTCTCCTTTGTTTCTAATCTGAGTACCAAATCACAGACCAAATTACAGACCTCAAACATTCTCCTTTGTAATCTGAGTACCACATGGATAATTCAAAACATTATATTATTTTTGAAATAATAAAATTTTTCTAATGATAATCACATATAAGAAATTATTTTTTTATAGAAGGGTAATAGTATTGGACAAAAAGTGTTTTTTCTCTACCGGACACGATCCATTTCAACCCATACAAAAAGTTACCGG
>JBCNJP010000007.1:10039212-10069212 GCA_039602395.1 Deinandra increscens subsp. villosa | reverse complement strand
AAGTATAACACGCTGACCAGATTTAGAAAGATCCATATTACCCGATTCTTGAGCATGATTGATGTTGGTCAAAACTTCACATCGAAGAGTGCTTTGCTTCTGTCGAATGAACGAGAGGCGTTGTGACTCAATCATTGTATAAGCATCCACCAAGAATTATTGAAACAACCTTCTTGAATATAATATTAATGAAAAACCATTGATACGGTCTTGTATCCTATAACAAAACCACTCCCTCATCGCACATTTCTTGTTCCTCTGATTCGACTCCTCAAGAATTACATCTCTGTGAAGAATGTCTATGCGGTAGCAATCTTCACCATATGGGAAGAGAAGTGGATATTGAAGCGCAAGATAAGACGGGTGCAACTCACAGATACGTTCCAAATGTCCGGATTTGGTTTTAACTACTATATCACGGTTTTCAAGATTCGTATCAAAATCTCCAATAATTAACGCGACTACTTCTGAAACAGATGGAAGGTTATATTGTCTTCCATCTTTAGAGTGAGTACCAAAAAGCCGTAACTTGATAGTAGCATGTGGAGACTGTTGAAATGCATCTCTGACCATTCTGTAGGTCTTAACCAACTGATTTTTTTAATCTAGCATGTCTTTAAGTTGCTATATAATTTTAAGATCAACATGAGCATTTGTAGATTTCGACAAAGAAGATGATTGCCTAAAAAAAATAAAAACATTAAATAATATTAAATTGAGTATATAATATAAACATTATCTCAAAATAAAATAAATAACAAAAATATAAATAAGATGAAGAAAATATACCCAAATTTTGCTTGACGATTTGTAACTTCATTTTCAGTGTCATTTATGTAAAGCTGAGAAAATTTTGGTTCTTCGCCAGACTGAGGTAACAAACTTCCAATGGTATGATAGTTTTCACCGCTTATTCTGAAATAGTAAGGACCTTTACCTTTATTTACGGAGTTGTCAATCTTACCACCCATGGATGTAAATGAGAACATCGAGTTGTAGCGTCGAATATTCTTCTGAAAAAACCTGCTTTTGGAATCTGAAGCTTTAAAAAGCTTTGCAAATCTGTCGTCAGGATCTTTCGTTGGTGGAAGCTGAACCTTACCATATCCACAACAAAATGAATAAGCTGTTCTAACATTTGTGCTCTCCTGCTTCCATAACTTTGTTTTGCAAATGTCACATATAACAGATTGGTCTCCATGATCAGGGTATTCTGTTTTATAAATTGTTTAAAATAACTACTGTTATTGAAATTGTTTTTTAGAAATTTAAAATTAAATTTTTTAAACATCTAAAAAAAATACAAAATACCTTTTGAAATTCCAGAGAAAATGTCGTGTTAAACAAGTTGGATTTCAACTTCTTCGTCTGATGAAAATTCATGTATAGGTATTGGAGATATATCATTAACTTTTCTTTTTCTTTTTCCTTTTCTATCATGAGATGAAGATGTTGTAAAACCTGAATGTGGGGTCCTTAAAGCGGATATAGTAGGTAACGGTGCCATTTGAATGGAACTTGTATAACATAATCTATGAATGCTTGTTGATCTTGTGATACACGAATTTGGAGTTTGTGATTGAGATAGTAGTGATACTTTACGATTACATGAAATAGTAGACAATGGTGTAGAAGTACCTATAAAGACATATAATATTAATTAAGAATGGAAAATATAAATACTGAATTTGTTATATGAAGTTACAAAAATGATTTAAATTTTTAAACATTAAATAATGTTTAATAAAGAAATGAAGTAATAAATGTTTAATTAAATATTGCAAAGAAATAAGTATATTTAATTAATATTTGTATTACAAATAAATTACTAATAAGAATGTCTACTGTTTGAAAATTTTGTTAACAAAAATAGGTGATCTTTTAAATCATTATAATTGTTTTGGAAATATTGACCCATGTTTGACTAACAACATTTATGTCGCAAAATATTATTATTATAAATGGAAAAAGTGAATATGGGGGTGTCATATATGTAACTTACATGAGAAACATATTTAAGATCACGTAGTATTGATTAAAATCGATTAAAACTTAACTTAAATATCTTAATTTAATTGCTTATTTCCTACGACATCTCCATATCCATTACTTTCGCTACATATTAATTGCTAAATATTTGTGGGAACCCACATTGTAGAAAACAAAAGGAATAAAGAAATTCATATGTGCTACATAAACTCATTCCAAAAAAAGAAAAAAAAGGAATTAAAAGTAGGTTGGGCTGAAGCAATGTAAAGGGGGACAAATAAAAGAGGGTATTCAGCATTCTGACACACTGGGGGGGGGGGGGGATTAGGCTCTAACGACGGACATGGAAATTAGGAAACTGTATAAAAAAGATGAATGTATAAAATTGAATTTGAAGAAGTAAGAATCGATGAACTGAAGTGAGGTAAAGAAAAACTAAATACAATGGAATGGAGTTATTAAGAAACAAACAAAAATGAATAAAAATAAATAAATTCTTACCATTAGAAAAATCACCCAAAGGGGTTATATTCTTTCTTTTATAAAACTTTGAAGACGTTGATGTAGTAGCTGACACTTGCTGATTACATTGTTTTTTCCCTTCAAGTATAATTTTTCTTTTATTTCTGTTATCTCTACCAACATTTGCACAATTATTGGTAATAACTGAAAGTTAAATTAAAAATGAAGTAAAATTAGAAATCTTGAAAATTTTATACTAAATTCGAATTTATATTAAATAAAGAAATGGGAGTATATTTATACCGTTGGAAATGTCAAGCAAAGGAGATCTGTTGGTTGAGTTTCGTGCTACATTCAAACTCGTTAAAGAAGATGGTCCGACAGAGTTTTTTAATTTTTTCTCCCGCATCTTCATTTTTCTGTATAATCTATTTTGTTTGGCTGATTGCTTTCAACAATTTTGGATCTGAATTTTAAATACAGATAAGAAATTTTTAAACAAAATTTAAAATAAAAAACAGGTAATGAAATTGATAATATTAACAACAATTATAAAAAAAATAAAAATAAAACTAAGTTACATGTATGAAACTGAAGGGCAAAATTCTGCATCGCAATTGGATTGAGGACAAAATTTTGCATATCATTTCTTGAATTCTCCATGGAAGTGCTTATGATTGGTATGTAATAAAATAAAATTTTAAGTGTTATTGTTCAATCATTATATTATGAATAATTGAATATATAAAGAATAACACAAACATGTTAACTAACCTTTACGGAAATGAGAGCACTAACAGATGAATGTTCTTGAAGAATTAGTTGTTGAAAGTTATAAGAATGAACTCTAGTGGTATGAAGAACTTATATAGACTTTGAAATGAATGAGAATTAATTTGAAAATTTTGTTAACAAAAATAGGTGATTACATAATTTATTGTAATTGATTCACAAATAGTTGTATTACCAAAAATGTAATATAAACGCAATATTGGTCATAAATTTTAATTAATCTTGTGATTTATTGTTTAACTTAACAAAATTGATCTACTCATTTGAAAAGTTAATTAAGTAAAGGAGTTAGATATAAATTATATATGAAATACCAATGTTGACCAATTTTTTAATGAATAAAAAGTAAAAGTCATGTCTTTTTTGTTTAACTAAAAGTGTAAATTTTTAAAGCTATTGTTATAATGTTGACCAATTTTATAGCCCTCCTGATTCGATTAAGTATAATTTTATATTAGTATTGTTATAATGTTATAATACGGCTATTGTGATCATATTTAACACACTAATTAGATGTTAAAATAATTGGACACAAAATGTTTTTTCGTTGTCCATTCTAGTGCTTAGACATGGACCAAAGGTTTTGTACTAAAGAATAAATGAAACAATTATAGGCTAAAATGTGATTGAATTGAAATAAGTTAAGGTGTCTGGTATATATTTTTTTATTAAGGCATTAAAGAACAATATGGGATGACGACGTCAGAACATATGTCCGGTTGATAAACCCAACCCAACCATTTTACCACCTTTTCTAAAACTGGTATCCTTACCTATCAGCATACCGTAAGGTATTAATCTCGGCACCTTCCTTTAATCCAAGCACGCTCTTATTAATCTCGGCATCTTCCTTTACGGGACTGCAGCCAGCGCCTTTGTTTCAAATTTAAACCCCGCGCACCTATAGTAAGTACACAATTAGATTATATGACCATTGCTTTAAAACAAATCAGGTTGATATTTTATAAAGCATTTGGTAAAGTAGATTGATTGTCACACCCTGTAAGATTTGTGTCTGGATGCGAAAAAGGTTATCACAGTCAAGAACGTACTCTGGATGGTTCAACAACTAGAGCCGTTTTGGAAATTGTTAAATTGTTGGAGTAAATAGGAGTTTTTCCAATATCATTACGCAGCGGATCAATTGTAATGAGAAAAGTAAATAGTTTTAAGTTTACAACACATAAGTTTCAAAATATTTTTAGGACATGACACCGTTAGGCGTTATGTCAGGAAAATCTCCAAAGGCTAAACCATACTCCAGAAACAAATGAAAAGTCCTAAGATGCAAAGGCAGGAAACAAGCAAGCAGGTCCGATGCATGCACAGCAGTTAAGTTTAAGTACCTGAGAATTCATACGAGAAAACGGTCAACAAATAATTGTTGGTGAGTTTCACAGGTTTAAAGTGCTAGCAGTTAAAGGTTAAATGAAAATAGTAATCGGAAATAGTTCATGTTAATAAATGACAATATTTGATAAGACTAGTTGATAATGTTACCATGTACCCTGAATACCGAAACTGACTGTTTATCCACTCTTGGTACCTATAGTCCGGTTGGTACCGCATAGATATGACATAACAATTTGTACTCTTTGACAAAAGACGGAGTCACGATTGGAGCTACCAATCAGAGCAGGGGAGTTAACCCAATAGATCTATTCAAAAGTTACCGTTTGCAAATGATAATTAATCGGATTCAGTTAATAGTGGGGTTTGGGTTATAGCATGAATGAACATGAGATAACAAGTGTGGACAATGGAAAAGCACATGAAACAGTTATGATAACAAGGTCTAATTGTCTAACATGGAAAAATGTATGTATGAATTCTCCCCCAAAGATAAAATAGTTAAAGGAAAAAGGAGTCGTGAAAACTCACATGATTCAGAAACAGTAGTCGGAAATATGATCAACGGGAAATGCAAGCCTAGATAATTATAAGACATGCAATATAATAAGTAATTGGGTTGACATTAATGTCACTCCAATTAGGTAGGTCAAGTCTTGACGTCATGGTAGCCTTAGGGTTAAGTGATTTGAAAAATCAGGGAATATATCCGGTTAGTTATTAATTTGGAAATAATGTAAAATATATATTTTTAATTAAATAAAATATGTAAAAATTCCCAAATAATATTTAAAGATGGTAAATATTCATAATGAGGGTTTTTATATGAAAATTGGTTATTTTGACAAATTAGCCAAAAACCGGGCGATTTCGCGGTAACCGCCGATTACACGATACTTATCCGTTTAAGTTAAAAATCAATCAAGTTCAATAAAATATGATTATTTTCTGTCCAAAATGGGTGGATAATGATTTTAAGTGTCGGTTTGCATTAGTTTGCCGGTTTGATGTATTTGGTGTCATTTTTGCCGTTTTGGTCCCGTTTGCCCGTTTAATGACATCGTTAGGTTTCTAAATTCACCATATGTGTTTGTAAATATGTTTTTACCATTAAATTAACCCTATGAGTTCATTTGGACCAGATTTTGGTTTTGTTAAAAAAATGGTGTTTCCGGGCCCGCCGGATGTCGGTTTTAGTCCCGGTTTGTGCCCAAATTTAAGTAATTTATAAAGGGATCTTTTGGCCATGTCTTAGGTTTACTTTAACCATCATAACCTACTGTTTAAAATTCCAAAATTTCTGGTCAAAACGGATCTATGGTGAAAAGCACTTTCTAGGGTTTTTAAAGTGTACTTTTGTATGTAAAAGTTTGCTATGGTGAGTTTAAGCACTAGTAATCTTTCTAAATTCCAAGATATCATATTTTGAATATGTTAAGGGTCTAAAAACGTGTCATAGGCATCAAGGGGTCCAAAGTTACAAGATCTACACATAATACACAATAAATACAATGTTATTGTCTAAAGATGCAAACTAAGCAAATACTTGTGTAAAAGTCTAACCAAACTAAATCTTGAACATAATAATGCAAGTAAATACTAACATGAGGTTCTAGTAACAAGATCTATGGTGGAACATAAAGATAAATACAAGTAAGTAGACTTTTATGGTTCAAAATGGTGTTTAGACAACAATGTAGTCAAGACTTGCTAATGAAGTGTTATGGTTATACAAAGGAACTAAGAATACTTGTTAGAACAAGATTTAACTAGGAGAAATGAAGATGGAACCTTGTTAGAAGATGAGGATGGCCGAAAATGATGATGATGATGGTTGTTCTTGAGTGTTCTTGCTTCCTAGAACCATGAATCATCAAGAGAATGAGAGTTTGAGTAGAAAGTTTAGAGAGAGAGGGACACTTACGGTTTTTAGAGAGAGGAGGGAGCAAGAGAGAGTTCTTCTTGAGAAATGAAAGTGACAAATGAAGGCTAGGTTGTAAAAGGTGTTTAAGTATGAGACTCAAACGAGAAAGGAGGGTGTTTGGTTAGTATGTGTGTGTGTGTTTCGGTTGTATATGAACCGAGAGAGAGAGGGGTGATCGAGAGAGAGATGGAGAAAGAGTAGAGAGTGTTTGGGTCTTGGTTTTGAAGTAAATATCTAGTAAGTAGGGAGGTTAAATAAAAAGGTTAAGTGTTTGTATGTGTGTATGTATGTTTGTAACCGAAAAAGGAGAAAGGAAAGGGGGTTTTCGGTCCCCTTGAAACCGATATACATACACACACACTACTAGTATATTTCAAATCTCATTTCCAAGTGAATGTGTGTGTGTGTGCTTGATATTTTCGGCCAAAGAGAGCAAAAGAGTGGAGGGAAACTATTACACCTTGGGTAATAGTTTTGGTTTTGGTGGAGACAACTTTCACCTATAGTTGTAAAGGTGATTGTAGGCATGTTGGGGGTGACTTGATTGGCATAAAGGGAGTCAAATACAAGTACAAACCAAGTAACTAACTAATTAATTGGGAAATGGTGGTTGGTTGTCTTGGTTTCAGCCGAACAAGAAGGAGGGGAGGTCACGGGTTCGATCCCAAGGCCGTCCGGGTCGAAGGAGAAACGAGAGGGATAGGAGAAAGGTGACGGGTCACGACCGGGATCAAAAGAAAAAGAAAGGAAACGGGATCGGGTTTGAACTTTTATAAATCATTTATTCATGATGACGTAAATTATTAAAACAATGACTCGGTTTAGAATGGAAATACTTGAGGGTTGATAACATGAAAATATTACGTTGCATGCATATATATATCGCATGCATGTAAAGATACAATTGTCGTGAATGTTAATAAAGTTTAATAAAATGTTTTGGACGTAAAATATACTGAGGTTTACGCGAGGAATGGATCACAAGTCTCGTTTTTGTTGTCGTTGTCTAAACACGTTGTTATTTAACATGAAATTGTTTGTATTAGTCACATATGAAATGTGTGTCATAAAATTGATAAAAGTTGATAAAGGTAAATTAAAGTTTAATGGTTTAAATGAACGTAAAATGAAAATGAAAATAATGATAAACTCCAAGATGATGGGATCATGTTTAACGTTTACCACATAGTTTGGTAAATTTGATAAATGAATTCAGTTAGTCGCTTTATTATTATTGAAGTTCCAGTGACCATTTCGTGCAAAGAAGTCATCATGTTCAATTATTGTTTACAACATGAATTAAAGCTACGTCAAGGCTATTTTCCTATTGTAAATGAATGTAATTATGATAAAATTGACACGTTACAAGTAAACAGTTACGTAACACAGTTAACACATAAGTATATATTATCGGTTTAAGTCCTTGGAAACTTACGGGTTGTTACATCCTCCCCTAGTTAGGAGAATTTCGTCTCGAAATTCAGCTTGTCATCATGGCTAAGCGGCTGCTACAGGAAAGAGATGGGGATACTTGGCGCGAAACTGGTCTTCGCGTTCCCATGTGAATTCAGAACCACGGCGGGAGTTCCAACGAACTTTAACGAGAGGTATACGTCTATGCTTCAATTTCTTGACTGCGCGGTCGACGATCTCGGCTGGTTCTTCAACGAATTGTAGGGATTTATCCAAGTGTATCTCATCGAGGGGAACGGTAAGGTCTTCTTCGGCAAGACACTTCTTCAGGTTACTGACGTGAAACACATCGTGAACGTTACTAAGCTCGGGCGGCAGAAGTAGTCAGTACGCGACGGGTCCTATTGTTTCAATGATTTCGAATGGACCTATGTAGCGAGGATTTAACTTGCCACGTTTGCCAAAATGTATGACGCCTTTCCACGGTGATACCTTTAGTAATACTTTATCGCCTTTCGCGAAGGATAAAGGTTTACGACGGTTATCGGCATAGCTCTTCTGGCGATCACGGGCGGCTTTCAAGCGGTCACGAATTTGTGTGGTTCTTTCGGTGGTTTCTATCACAACTTCAGGGCCTGTCAGTTGGCTGTCACCAACTTCGAACCAACAGATAGGTGATCGGCACTTTCTTCCGTACAGTGCCTCGAAAGGTGCACACTGGATGCTAGTGTGATAACTGTTGTTGTACGAGAATTCGCACAATGGCAGATGTTCATCCCAGTTGTTACCAAAATCAATGACACAGGCACGTAACATATCTTCGAGAGTTTGAATCGTTCGTTCTCTTTGACCGTCAGTTTGCGGATGATAGGCCGTACTCATGTCGAGGCGAGTACCGATGGCCTTGTTCAAAGATTTCCAGAAATGAGAGGTAAAACGACCATCTCTGTCGGATATGATAGAAATCGGGGCTCCATGTCGAGAGAATATTTCCTTCATGTACATCCTTGTTAAATGTTCTACGGAATCTTTCTCCTTCATGGCGAGGAAATGAGCAGATTTCGTCAAACGATCGACAATTACCCAAATGGAATCGTTACCCTTGCGGCTCTTGGGTAACTTGGTGATAAAGTCCATGGCAATGCATTCCCATTTCCACTCGGGGATGATGGGTTGGACGAGTAATCCGGAAGGTTTCTGATGCTCGGCCTTAACTTTGGCGCAAGTTAAGCATTTACCAACGTACTTAGCGATTTCAGCTTTCATGTTCGGCCACCAATATAACATACGCAGATCGTGGTACATCTTATCGGCTCCGGGGTGAATGGAATACCGGGTTTTATGAGCTTCATCTAGGACTAGGCTCCTAAGATCTCCATAGACGGGTATCCACAGACGATTAACGAAATACCGTAATCCATCAGGCTTGGTTTCAAGGTGTTGATCCATGCCACGGAGACTTTCGTCTCGGATGTTTTCGTCTTTCAAAGCTTCAGCTTGTGCTGCCAAAACCTGAGTGGCGAGTCCGGTCTGAATGGTCATGGCAAGAGATTTGACACGAAGGGGTTTGACACGTTCCTTCCTGCTCAAGGCATCGGCAACGACGTTAGCCTTGCCAGGATGATACAGGATTTTACAGTCATAGTCGCTGAGCAGTTCAATCCATCGGCGTTGTCTCATGTTCAACTCCTTCTGGTCTAGGATGTGTTGAAGACTCTTGTGGTCGGTATAAATTTTACATTCAGTACCGTAGAGATAGTGTCTCCAAATCTTAAGGGCAAAAACGACGGCTCCAAGTTCCAAATCGTGAGTAGTATAGTTCTTCTCGTGAACTTTTAGCTGTCGCGAAGCGTAAGCAATGACTTTGTCTCGTTGCATCAAGACACAGCCTAAACCTTGGTGTGAGGCATCGCAGTAAACACAGAAATCTTCACATCCTTCTGGTAAGGATAGTATGGGGGCGTTACACAGCTTTTGCTTCAGTGTCTGAAAAGCTTGTTCGGCTTTGTGATCCCAAACGAATTTCTTGTCCTTTTGCGTCAAGGCGGTCAATGGTTGGGCTATTCTGGAGAAGTTTTCGATAAATCTTCGGTAATAACCGGCGAGTCCAAGAAATTGTCGTATCTCGGAAGGGTTGGTAAGCGGACTCCAATCCTTGATAGCTTCAATTTTTGTGGGATCCACGTGGATTCCAGCTGCGTTGATTACGTGGCCTAGGAAATGCACTTCTCGTAACCAGAATTCGCATTTTGAAAATTTGGCGTACAACTTCTCGTTCTTCAACAGTTCCAGAATAAGTTTCAGGTGCTTCTCGTGTTCGTCCTTGCTACGCGAATAGATCAAGATGTCGTCAATGAAAACGATAACGCATTTATCGAGGTACGGCTTGCAGACACGATTCATCAAATCCATGAAGACGGCAGACGCGTTGGTTAGTCCAAAGGGCATAACGAGGAATTCGTAGTGTCCATAGCGCGTACGAAAATCAGTCTTCGCAATGTCTTCTTCACGAACTCTTAGTTGATGATATCCAGAACGAAGGTCGATTTTCGAATAGTAACTGGAACCTTGCAATTGGTCGAACAGGTCGTCGATTCGAGGGAGTGGATATCGGTTCTTTACGGTGAGCTTGTTCAACTCGCGGTAGTCGATACACATCCGGAAAGATCCATCCTTCTTCTTGACGAAGAGAACAGGAGCGCCCCAAGGAGAGAAACCGGGTCTGATAAAGCCTTTGTCAAGTAGTTCTTGTAGCTGATTAGACAATTCTTTCATTTCAGACGGGGCTAAACGATAAGGGGCTTTTGCAACGGGTGCAGCTCCGGGTACCAGATCAATGTGGAATTCCACTTGCCTGGCGGGTGGCAAGCCTGGAAGATCATCGGGAAAGACTTCAGGGTAGTCTCGTACGATGGGAACGTCCTTTAGTTTCTTTTCCTCGGATTGACTAGCTGTAATGTGAGCTAAGAGGGCAGGGTAGCCTTTGCGCATAAACTTTTGGGCTTTCATGCACGAGATGATGTCCAGCTTGGTTCCACTACGATCTCCTTGGATTGTCAGAACTTTGTCGTCGGGAAGGGGTATCTTGACTCTTTTCTCATGGCAAATGATTTCGGCACGATTTTTAGTCAACCAATCCATTCCAACGACTACGTCGAAACTTCCCAATTGTACCGGCAATAGATCGATTGAGAAGGGATGACCGGATAAGTTCAAAGAGCAGTTTGAAAAAGATTCTTCCGTTTCGATTTGTTTACCATCGGCTAGTTCAACTATGTACTTAGTATCTAATCTAGTTGGCGTGACGTTAAGATAGTTTCTAAACTCACTAGACACAAAGCTTTTGTCGGCACCAGTGTCAAATAGAACGGAAGCAAAATGATTATTGAGTAAGAACGTACCCGTTACGGTGTGGGGATCCTGACGGGCTTCAGCAGCATTGAGCACGAAGGCTCTTCCTCTGGCGGGTTCTCGTTTGAGCTTTGGGCATTCATTTCTGAAGTGGCCAGTGCTGCCACACTCGAAGCAGGTTCCAACGGGGTGCGTCTTGTTCGAACGATTTGGGCAATCACGGTGAATGTGACCTTTTGCCTTGCAGCCTTTGCAGTACACATTGCTGCAATCTAGAGTATGGTGCAGGTTACACTTTCCACACAGGGGCTGGTTTCCTGTGTATCCAGGTTTTCTTGCATCAGGTGCAGGAGTTGTTACAGCATAAGCCTTTACGGCTTCAGTGGTTTTCTCCGGAAGGTCAAAAGATTTCTTCCTCTTTCCATCATGGCCGCGTTTGCGCTTGCGGTCAGATTTCAGCTGGTTAGAGGGAACAGATGATACAGGTACGGCCTTGGATTCAGCAACCTTGCGAGAGAAAGACAAGCCTTGGCGGTTTGCCTGGTAGGTCAGATTGTGAGCCAAGCGGATAGCAGATTGGAGGGTTGTGGGGTTAGAAGCCATAACACTTCCCTGAATGGCGGGAGCAAGACCCCAAATGTATCTCTCGATTTTCTTGTGCAGAGGGGTCACCATTGTAGGGCAGATGTGTGCCAATTCGTGGAATCGACGGGTGTAAGAAGCTATGTCGGATCCATTCATGGCCAAGTTCCAGAATTCGACTTCCAATCGTTGCAATTCCTCACGAGGACAGTACTCATCTCGCATGAGTAGTTTCAGTTCGTTCCAAGCCATGGCGTAAGCTTGGTCCTGTCCGAGGGCTTCAGCATGAGAGTTCCACCAAGTTAGAACTCCTTCTCCGAAAACGCTAGTGGCGTACTTGACCTTGTAACCATCGGGACAGTTGCACATACGGAACACAGATTCCATCTTTTCAAACCAGCGAATGAGTCCAACTGCTCCTTCAGTACCCTTGAAGTGTAAGGGCTTGCAATTCATGAAATCCTTGTAAGAGCATTCCCGGACACCTGTAAGTTACTCAAAACCTTGAATACAATTCGTACAATTGTAGTCATAAATCTTCCGGTCGTAGAAGAAAAGTCTTTAGTCTTACCACCAGGGGATCCTGATCTACTTCCGTTTGAGGCAGAAGCTCGATCTGCTTCGGCGGTCGCAAGTGCATCAGCTATACGCTGGTTAATCAGGGCTTCAATGGCTGCAGCGTCCAGGGTTGGGGTTTCGAGAGGGTCACTATCACGATTCGCGCGTCTTGACATTCTACTTTAAATTGTATAAGATAAAATAAAGTAAGACATCATACATAGTATAAGTGAATGCAACCAAACATGACATGCCAAAATCCATAACAATCACCACAATATAACATAACATAACAACACATTACATTACAAAGTACACCAGAGTTGATAAATAAAGGTACAGGTTACAACATAATCAATCCTTGTCCACAATTGTTCAGACCAACATAAACATTTGTCCGGTGATAAAAACAGATTCACCAATAATACAAGTCTCGAATACATCATAATAATACCATAAAGAGTAACTGTCACTCCATGAGATCACAACTCTAGTGAAATGGTGCCTGATCGATCAGATCGAGTATGTCACGTATCTGGATAATCACTGTCAGCAGCAAACAGATAATGCCGACGAAATCCTCCGCCGAGGGGGTAGTAGCTGCGAGAGCTCGGATGGCCTGACTGGCCTCAACTGCAACTCCAGAAGCATCAGACAGATGAACGTGCAGGGTGTCGAGGGCCTGGTCCTGAGAGGTCACGCGGGCCTCTAGGACAGCAAGACGGGTGGCAAGGTCAGTGATAGTGGCAGGTGGAGCAAGGCTACGGATGGTGGCATGAAGCTGGCGGATCTCATCGTCACGACGGGCGATGCAAGCAAAGAGGGATGATACAAGGGAATCAACAGGGATACCAGAAAGAACAGGGCTAGGTATATCGGAAGGTGCTGGGGCATGTGGTGGCAGTGGCACGTCCTGGGTCTCAGCAGTGGCGGATGGCTCTCCGATCTCAGAAGGTGCTGTCAGCAAATCTCACCCGTTTCTTGGGTGGCATCGTCTCTGGTTCAGCAGGTAGCTCATCGGGCTCTAGGGAGAGGGAACGTTTGCGAGACGGCTCAGACTCAGTAACTGGACTGGAAACGTGCTGTCTACTACGCCTGACCGACTTCCTAGGGGTAAGCATACGAAGGGGACCGTTAGGTGTGGAGCAGTACGGTCGGAATGAGGGCTCACGAGCGGGAGAAACAGGGCTAGAAGCGGATAGGGTAACGGTGAGAGTATCTCCGTCCTCATCTGCATCGGTGATGTCCACTGTGAAGGGCGCGTACTCCTCCGGTTCCTCGTCAGTCGTCGCATCCTCTTCCGGCTCGGAGTCGGCATCGTAGGGGCCATCGAGAACACTGGTCGGCGAACGAGGAGGTGATGGAGCCTCAGTAGTGACGGGTGATGCTGGCTGTTCCAAGTCGGAATGTGCTTCAGTCTCGGAATCGGAAGTCAGGTCGATCGGTCCGTGAAAAGCCATGCTGCGACAAAGTTTCCAAGTAATGATGATAATATATATATATATGTTACGTATGACATGTGAATCAGTCAGATAGGCAAATAATGATGCATGCAAGTATGACTAACAGAGCTTAGGCTATAGTCTAGACCCTATGTATGCAATCTAGTTCTATAACCTTGGCTTTGATACCACTCTGTCACACCCTGTAAGATTTGTGTCGGGATGCGAAAAAGGTTATCACAGTCAAGGTTACGAACGTACTCTGGATGGTTCAACAACTAGAGCCGTTTTGGAAATTGTTAAATTGTTGGAGTAAATAGAAGTTTTTCCAATAACATTACGCAGCGGATTAATTGTAATGAGAAAAGTAAATAGTTTTAAGATTACAACACATAAGTTTCAAAAGATTTTTAGGACATGACACCGTTAGGCGTTATGTCAGGAAAGTCTCCAAAGGCTAAACCATACTCCAGAAACAAATGAAAAGTCCTAAGATGCAAAGGCAGGAAACAAGCAAGCAGGTCCGATGCATGCACAGCAGTTAAGTTTAAGTACCTGAGAATTCATACGAGAAAACGGTCAACAAATAATTGTTGGTGAGTTTCACAGGTTTAAAGTGCTAGCAGTTAAAGGTTAAATGAAAATAGTAATCGTATATAGTTCATGTTAATAAATGACAATATTTGATAAGACTAGTTGATAATGTTACCATGTACCCTGAATACCGAAACTGACTGTTTACCCACTCTTGGTACCTATAGTCCGGTTGGTACCGTATAGATATGACATAACAATTTGTACTCTTTGACAAAAGACGGAGTCACGATTGGAGCTACCAATCAGAGCAGGGGCGTTAACCCAATAGATCTATTCAAAAGTTACTGTTTGCAAATGATAATTAATCGGATTCAGTTAATAGTGGGGTTTGGGTTATAGCATGAATGAACATGAGATAACAAGTGTGGACAATGGAAAAGCACATGAAACAGTTATGATAACAAGGTCTAATTGTCTAACATGGAAAAATGTATGTATGAATTCTCCCCCAAAGATAAATTAGTTAAAGGAAAAAGGGGTCGTGAAAACTCACATGATTCAGAAACAGTAGTCGGAAATATGATCAACGGGAAATGCAAGCCTAGATAATTATAAGACATGCAATATAATAAGTAATTGAGTTGACATTAATGTCACTCCAATTAGGTAGGTCAAGTCTTGACGTCATGGTAGCCTTAGGGTTAAGTGATTTGAAAAGTCAAGGGAATATATCTGGTTAGTTATTAATTTGGAAATAATGTAAAATATATATTTTTAATTAAATAAAATATGTAAAAATTCCCAAATAATATTTAAAGATGGTAAATATTCATAATGAGGGTTTTTATATGAAAATTGGTTATTTTGACAAATTAGCCAAAAACCGGGCGATTTCGCGGTAACCGCCGATTACACGATACTTATCCGTTTAAGTTAGAAATCAATCAAGTTCAATAAAATATGATTATTTTCTGTCCAAAATGGGTGGATAATGATTTTAAGTGTCGGTTTGCATTAGTTTGCCGGTTTGATGTATTTGGTGTCATTTTTGCCGTTTTGGTCCCGTTTGCCCGTTTAATGACATCGTTAGGTTTCTAAATTCACCATATGTGTTTGTAAATATGTTTTTACCATTAAATTAACCCTATGAGTTCATTTGGACCAGATTTTGGTTTTGTTAAAAAAATGGTGTTTCCGGGCCCGCCGGATGTCGGTTTTAGTCCCGGTTTGTGCCCAAATTTAAGTAATTTATAAAGGGATCTTTTGGCCATGTCTTAGGTTTACTTTAACCATCATAACCTACTGTTTAAAATTCCAAAATTTCTGGTCAAAACGGATCTATGGTGAAAAGCACTTTCTAGGGTTTTTAAAGTGTACTTTTGTATGTAAAAGTTTGCTATGGTGAGTTTAAGCACTAGTAATCTTTCTAAATTCCAAGATATCATATTTTGAATATGTTAAGGGTCTAAAAACGTGTCATAGGCATCAAGGGGTCCAAAGTTACAAGATCTACACATAATACACAATAAATACAATGTTATTGTCTAAAGATGCAAACTAAGCAAATACTTGTGTAAAAGTCTAACCAAACTAAATCTTGAACATAATAATGCAAGTAAATACTAACATGAGGTTCTAGTAACAAGATCTATGGTGGAACATAAAGATAAATACAAGTAAGTAGACTTTTATGGTTCAAAATGGTGTTTAGACAACAATGTAGTCAAGACTTGCTAATGAAGTGTTATGGTTATACAAAGGAACTAAGAATACTTGTTAGAACAAGATTTAACTAGGAGAAATGAAGATGGAACCTTGTTAGAAGATGAGGATGGCCGAAAATGATGATGATGATGGTTGTTCTTGAGTGTTCTTGCTTCCTAGAACCATGAATCATCAAGAGAATGAGAGTTTGAGTAGAAAGTTTAGAGAGAGAGGGACACTTACGGTTTTTAGAGAGAGGAGGGAGCAAGAGAGAGTTCTTCTTGAGAAATGAAAGTGACAAATGAAGGCTAGGTTGTAAAAGGTGTTTAAGTATGAGACTCAAACGAGAAAGGAGGGTGTTTGGTTAGTATGTGTGTGTGTGTTTCGGTTGTATATGAACCGAGAGAGAGAGGGGTGATCGAGAGAGAGATGGAGAAAGAGTAGAGAGTGTTTGGGTCTTGGTTTTGAAGTAAAAAACTAGTAAGTAGGGAGGTTAAATAAAAAGGTTAAGTGTTTGTATGTGTGTATGTATGTTTGTAACCGAAAAAGGAGAAAGGAAAGGGGGTTTTCGGTCCCCTTGAAACCGATATACATACACACACACTACTAGTATATTTCAAATCTCATTTGCAAGTGAATGTGTGTGTGTGTGCTTGATATTTTCGGCCAAAGAGAGCAAAAGAGAGGAGGGAAAGAGTGGAGGGAAACTATTACACCTTGGGTAATAGTTTTGGTTTTGGTTGAGACAACTTTCACCTATAGTTGTAAAGGTGATTGTAGGCATGTTGGGGGTGACTTGATTGGCATAAAGGGAGTCAAATACAAGTACAAACCAAGTAACTAACTAATTAATTGGGAAATGGTGGTTGGTTGTCTTGGTTTCAGCCGAACAAGAAGGAGGGGAGGTCACGGGTTCGATCCCAAGGCCGTCCGGGTCGAAGGAGAAACGAGAGGGATAGGAGAAAGGTGACGGGTCACGACCGGGATCAAAAGAAAAAGAAAGGAAACGGGATCGGGTTTGAACTTTTATAAATCATTTATTCATGATGACGTAAATTATTAAAACAATGACTCGGTTTAGAATGGAAATACTTGAGGGTTGATAACATGAAAATATTACGTTGCATGCATATATATATCGCATGCATGTAAAGATACAATTGTCGTGAATGTTAATAAAGTTTAATAAAATGTTTTGGACGTAAAATATACTGAGGTTTACGCGAGGAATGGATCACAAGTCTCGTTTTTGTTGTCGTTGTCTAAACACGTTGTTATTTAACATGAAATTGTTTGTATTAGTCACATATGAAATGTGTGTCATAAAATTGATAAAAGTTGATAAAGGTAAATTAAAGTTTAATGGTTTAAATGAACGTAAAATGAAAATGAAAATAATGATAAACTCCAAGATGATGGGATCATGTTTAACGTTTACCATATAGTTTGGTAAATTTGATAAATGAATTCAGTTAGTCGCTTTATTATTATTGAAGTTCCAGTGACCATTTCGTGCAAAGAAGTCATCATGTTCAATTATTGTTTACAACATGAATTAAAGTTACGTCAAGGCTATTTTCCTATTGTAAATGAATGTAATTATGATAAAATTGACACGTTACAAGTAAACAGTTACGTAACACAGTTAACACATAAGTATATATTATCGGTTTAAGTCCTTGGAAACTTACGGGTTGTTACATTGATACCTACATCTGCTACAAACAGTGAACTATCTCCTAAAAATAGCATTAAACTTTGGATGTTTTCAACGACCCTCTCATCCATTGGGTTATCTTTGACAATTTGACAGTAAAAATTAAATATGGGCAATTAAAAAATCAAAAAATTAAACATGCAAAATTTCCAAACCAAAATGACAGTAATAAAAATTCAAAATGAAACATTAAACATCAAAAAGTTCAGCCACAATAAAACTAAAAATAGTTCAACAATAAACCAAAACACACCCACATATAAATAAATAATTGTTTTCCAAACCAATAACAAATAAAGGAACACTACTTCTCTTTTGACAACCACCAAATGGGCTTTAACAATTTCAGCTCCGTCATCATCAACCTTGTCACCATGACTAAGTTCAACACCATCTGCAGCAACTAAGTCAACAACAGGAACAGCTGCTGCAAGCATCGTATCAGCAGAACCATGCTCAGCAACAGCTTCAACCGGACCACTTGAGTCAGCACCTTCAACGCCATAAACATCAGTCAACTTTCTCTTCAAAGGGCCATCCAAAACTCTGTTACCATTGGTACTATTCGGCCTAGTTTGGTTCTTCTAGTCACTGACATCAGCAGCAAGAAGCACGGTACTAACAGCATCATCGGTTACAGCAATTGGTTCCTAGAAACACATTTATACAAAATTTTATTATAATTGTAACAGGATTGGTAACAGAAAAGACTAACAGATACGAAACTACAAACCTTATTGAAGCTGTTATCCTGAGAGCGAAAATCCTGTGAAGAAAAGTTGACTGATCCAGAGAAAGAACTCTACAAATGCATATAAAAATAAACATTAGGATCAACTGAAGCTGCAATAACTTTAAAATTCCACTTACAATATGTTCAATAGTGTAAAAGAATTACCTGCTCAATGTTATGCTTATCATCAAAGCTTTTGATTATTTTGGCATCATCAGTCACCTTTGAGATAGTAAAGAACCTATAGTCATTGTCAATGTTGTATTCTTTAACATCGATTTTCATCGCAAAACGCTTTTCAAAGAGATTGTCAATCTCTGAAGGTTCTTTGGCCTCTTGTTTGATTAAAAGAGAAATAAATATATATGAAGTTAAGATATAAATCAGTAATATATATGTTTAATTATTATACTTACATCCACATATCTTCTAATCATCTCAGTTGATGTGCTATTCAACAGTTTCCTTGCCTCTCTATCAAAAAGAGTCAATGTACAAACTCCAGTAGAGTCTTGAACTTTGATTAAAAGTTTGAACCTACAAATTATATGAATATGTATTATTATATTTTTCTTATTAAAAAGAGTATAATGTATAACATGTTGAGGAAAGTTTGTTTATAGTTTAGTAACATACCTGGCAGTTGCTTTAATGGTGGTACCTTGACAATCTTTGGTGTTACAAAAATAGGTCCAAAGATCACCACTTGTACCAATAGCTTCCTTATTCAGCTTTTTATCAATCATCCTATTGCAAGTGTCACAGAAGTACCAAAACCATTTAGAACCTTCTTGCAAACATTTAATGGTTCCCAAAATAACCACTTTCTTCACCTACAATACACCATATAAAATTTTTGGTTACAACAAACACTTAAGTTTAAATGGTACGAATAAAATAACTGGAACAATGGTAAAAAAAAACTAAACAGTACCTCAGAGACAACATTAAGATCAGCAATGTGGTTGAACTCAGTATGAACTAAGAAATCCTTCTCCAATGAGTAGGATACTGCTGATGAAAGACCAATGAACAATGAAGTTGAACCATGACCATGAGATTCAATGTAACTGACATAAGAAACAGGTACTTATGTAGTAACAGTACTTGTGATACGATAAATAATACATACCAATTAAGATGATACAAATTTAATGAACCCTTACCTCTTCTTGAAAGATGAGATTTCATCAACTTCTTCATTGTTGATGAAGAGTTTCGTACCTCTGAATGCGTTTGTAATAGAATGATCCCCTACACACATAATAGTTGATAACATGTTAATGCTTAAATCTAAACAGTTATTCATATATTAAATAAAATATGAATGACTAATAATGGTGACTACAACCTTTATAAACAGCAAACTTGGCAAACTGGAGGACTATTACCACATCACTTTCATCTTTATGATTTGATAAATACTGAATCAGATTCTCTGCATACTCTACAAAAAGAGTTATCCAGATTCTTTTTCCCCTAAATAACAAAGAACGAGATATTATATTATAAATTTAAAAATTAGCAAATTAAATGACAAAGAATAAAAACTTACTGAAATATCCTACAACCTTATATTCAACCTGATCTTATCATTGTTATCAGGATTCTTGCCCCAAGCAACAACAGGATTACACTTGACAATCATACCAATTATATCTGATGAATATTAAATATATAACATTAAAAATTAATTATTTTATGGATCGTATATTAAATTAACTTAAAATCTAAAGTACCTATTGAAAAGTTTGGGTCTACACAGCAGTCAACGATCTGCCTGTAATCCTGAAACTGAAAACCATGAACAGTACCAGACCATTCATTGATTTGCCGAACTTCAGTTTTTCTCTCCATGCAGACCTTCAAAGGGTTATTAATATTTCTCCACCTTCCTACATTCTCACGAAGACTGGGTTTCTTGATTAACAAAACATTGCCTTCTACAAAAAACTGCTCAAACTTATCAAATAGCTTGAATAAACAGTTTGACTGTATTCGATCACCCTGTATTAATTCAGAATAAATAATCAGAAAAATAAATCAATTAAAAAAAATTAAACATCAAAATATATATGCATTAACATGTTCATCAACCATTATGATCTCAATGGTATGAGTGACAGAAGCATTATTGTACATCGGCTTCCTCCATGCTCGAATCACACGAACTTTAAGGATGAAGTCGTCCTTGCATACATCAAGATCACTGATGAAGTTGAATTTGGTTTGCTCCATTATTACTGTAACGGAGAAGAGAAAACTCAGAAAAACAGAGATGAAAATTAGGTATAATTTTTAATTAAACATTAAATTTTAAAAGTAATAATGTAGAAAACTTACTTGTGATGCTAGTAAAGAGATTGCAGTTGAGTTGTGTGATTGGTTATGAAAACCAATCACGTATATATAATGTTTTTTCAGAATCGTATTTTTGGAAAACAAATCAACATATTAAAGCCCTTTTTTTATATTACAGAATATATGCCGTAAATAAACCAAAAATAAAAGCACGAACAATATAAAAAATATAGGGTTACTATAATTATAAAATACTGTAAATAAAACAGTTTGGTTATATATTTAAAAAAATTATAATATATGATTGATTGTTTTATCTTAAGAAAGTAAATAAACCAAAAATATAAACAATGAGATTGTGTATCTCTGTATAAAAAAGTTTACATAAATAAAACAGTTTGGTTATATATTTAAAATGATAATATATGATTGATTGTTTTATCTTAAAAAAGTATATTAAATTAAATTAAGAATATAAAGTTTTGTGAATAAATTTTCTTGTGATGCAAGAAAAAAACTAATGTCAAATAATTTAAGACACGAATTGTGTATAAATTATATAAAAATTTTACATAAATAAAAACTGTAGTAATTTATTTTAAGCAAGTTTTAAAAAATTTAAAAAAGTTGAATAAATTGTAAACACTAATTCGTGTTCTTATAAAAAAAAGTTAATAATAGAATAATAATAACATTAACACTAACATATTAACATGTGGCAATAAATAAAACAATATCTAAATTAGTATTAACATTAACACACTAACTGTATCATCCAAAAACAACCTTAAAAAGTTTCATCAAAAACCTGAAAAGTCATACCTAAAAAACTTAAATTAAATTGATGAAACCTTAAAAAGTTTATCAAAAAACTGAAACACTTAAAAAACTTACCTGGAGCTGAAACCTAAGATTGCACAAGACTGATGAAAATAGTGTTGTTGGAAAAGTCATACCTAACACTCATATTTTCACCCTTGTTGATAGCATCATGACACATGTACCAAATTCAATCTTTAAAATTATACCTACGAATAAATTTATAAAAATGTTAATAAAACAGATGTGTATGTAATTGCAAGGAATATAAAAAGAACCAATCTGATAGCAAAATAAAGAAACTAGTGAGATAGAAAGTGATGCATAAATGTACTTACAGAGTGAAGCACTGCAGGACAATACTTTCAGTTCACTGCAATAAACAACCCAAAGAATTAAACCAATTAGTGTTCTAAAGAATTAAACCAATTAGTGTTTGCACATGTAATTTTACAATAAGCAATAAGTAACAGCTAAGAAAACAATAAGTAGGACAACTTGCTTGTAAAAAAAAAGTAAAACTTAAGTGATAAAAACACTATAAAAATTGAGATGACAAGTAACATAATGCAACTTTTTAAACCTATAAAAATAAACATTAGGATCAACTGAAGCTGCAATAACTTTAAAAACTGAAATTTATCTCCATCAAACAATTAATCGAAGAAATCGAAGCAACCAAAAGAAACATGAAATGAAAGTTCTATCGAAGATGAAGAAGTACTTACCATATGTACAAACTGAAGAGCGATGAATAGGAATCGAGAGAGATGAAAGGTTAGTGTTGGATAACCCTAAACGATCGCGTATGACCCTAATCGAAACTGGGAGCGCCGGAGTGCAGCGGCGGATTAGAGGAAGCGAACCTGGCAGCGGCGATTTAGGGTTTACAAACGGAGTGCAACCTGGGAGCGGCGATCACGTATGACCCTCTGAGTTTCTCTGAATTGATTTCAGGGTTTGTTCCTTTTTTTACTAAGATCCGCGCAAGTATTTTAACCCGATTTGTTTCTTATAACCCGAATTTTTTTTGTTTTAGTTAGTTTTAAAATTTTATGGATCATATATTAAATTAACTTAAAATTTAAAGTACCTATTGAAAAGTTGGGGTCTACACTGCAGTCAACGATCTACCTGTAATCCTGAAAGTGAAAACCATGAACAGTACCAGACCATTCATTGATTTGCCGAACTTCAGTTTTTCTCTCCATGCAGACCTTCAAAGGGTTATTAATATTTCTCCACCTTCCTACATTCTCACCAAGACTGGGTTTCTTGATTAACAAAACATTGCCTTCTACAAAAAACTGCTCAAACTTATCAAATAGCTTGAATAAACAGTTAGACTGTATTCGATCACCCTGTATTAATTCAGAATAAATAATCAGAAAAATAAAACAATTAAAAAAAATTAAACATCAAATATATATGAATTAACCTGTTCATCAACCATTATCATCTAAATGGTATGACTGACAAAAGCATTATTGTACATCGGCTTCCTCCATGCTCGAATCACACGAAGTATAAGGATGAAGTCGTCCTTGCATACATCAAGATCACCGATGAAGTTGAATTTGGTTTGCTCCATTATTACTGTAACGGAGAAGAGAAAACTCAGAAAAACAGAGATGAAAATTAGGTATAATTTTTAATTAAATTTTAAATTTTAAAAGTAATAGTGTAGAAAACTTACTTGTGATGCTTGTAAAGATATTGCAGTTGAGTTGTGTGATTGGTTATGAAAACCAATCACGTATATATAATGTTTTCAGAATCATATTTTTGGAAAACAAATCAACATATTAAAGCACATTTTTTATTACAGAATATATTCCGTAAATAAACCTAAAATAAAAGCACGAACAATATAAAAAATATAGGGTTACTATAATTATAAAATACCGTAAATAAAACAGTTTGGTTATATATTTAAAAATGATAATATATGATTTATTGTTTTATCTTAAGAAAGTATATAAACCAAAAATATAAAAAATGGGATTGTGTAACTCTGTATAAAAAAGTTTATATAAATAAAATAGTGTGGTTATATATTTAAAAATGATAATATATGATTGATTGTTTTATCTTAAGAAAGTATATTAAATTAAATTAAGAATATAAAGTTTTGTGAATAAATTTTCCTGTGATGCAAGAATAAAATTAATGTCAAATAATTTAAGACACGAATTGTGTATAAATTATATAAAAATTTTACATAAATAAAAACTGTAGTAATTTATTTTAAGCAAGTTTTAAAAAATTTAAAAAAGTTGAATAAATTGTAAACAAAAATTCGTGTTCTTATAAAAAAAAAGTTAATAATAGAATAATAATAACATTAACACTAACATATTAACATGTGGCAATAAATAAAACAATATCTAAATTAGTATTAACATTAACACACTAAGTGTATCATCCAAAAACAACCTTTAAAGTTTCATCAAAAACCTAAAAAGTCATACCTAAAAAACTTAAATTAAATTGAAGAAACCTTAAAAAGTTTCATCAAAAAACTGAAACACTTAAAAAACTTACCTGGAGCTGAAACCTAAGATTGCACAAAACTGATGAAAACAGTGTTGTTGGAAAAGTCATACCTAACACTCATCTTTTCACCCTTGTTGATAGCATCATGACTCATGTACCAACTTCAATCCTTAAAATTATACCTACGAATAAATTCATAAAAAATGTTAATAAAACAAATGTGTATGTAATTGCAAGGATCATAAAGAGAACCAATCTGATAGCAAAATAAAGAAACTGGTGAGATAGAAAGTGATGCATAAATGTACTTACAGAGTGAAGCACTGCAGGACAATACTTTCAGTTCACTACTATAAACAACCCAAAGAATTAAACCAATTAGTGTTTGCACATGTAATTTTATAATAAGCAATAAGTAACACCTAAGAAAACAATAAGTAGGACAACTTGCTTGTAAAAAAAAAGTAAAACTTAAGTGATAAAAACACTATAAAATTGAGATGACAAGTGACATAATGCAACTTTTTAAACCTATAAAAATAAACATTAGGATCAAGTGAAGCTGCAATAACTTTAAAAACTGAAATTTATCTCCATCAAAAAATTAATCGAAGAAATCGAAGCAACCAAAAAAAAAACATGAAACGAAAGTTCTATCGAAGATGAAGAAGTACTTACCATATGTACAAACTGAAGAGCGATGAATAGGAATCGAGAGAGATGAAAGGTTAGTGTTGGATAACCCTAAACGATCACGTATGACCCTAATCGAAACTGGGAGCGCTGGAGTACAGCGGCGGATTAGAGGAAGCGAACCTGGAAGCGGCGATTATAGGGTTTACAAACGGAGTGCAACCTGGGAGCGGCGATCGCGTATGACCCTCTGAGTTTCTCTGAATTGATTTCAGGGTTTGTTCCTTTTTTTACTAAGATCCGCGCAAGTATTTTAACCCGATTTGTTTCTTATAACCCGATTTTTTTTTTTGTTTTAGTTAGTTTTAAAATTTTATGGATCATATATTAAATTAACTTAAAATTTAATGTACCTATTGACAAGTTTGGGTCTACACTGCAGTCAACGATCTGCCTGTAATCCTGAAAGTGAAAACCATGAACAGTACCTGCAGACCATTCATTAATTTGCCGAACTTCAGTTTTTCTCTTCATGCAAACCTTCAAAGGGTTATTAATATATCTCCACCTTCCTACATTCTCACCAAGACTGTGTTTCTTGATTAACAAAACATTGCCTTCTACAATAAACTGTTCAAACTTATCAAATAGCTTGAATAAACATTTAGACTGTATTCGATCACCATGTATTAATTCAGAATAGATAATCAGAAAAATAAAAAAGTTAAAAAAAATTAAACATCAAATATATATGCATTAACCTGTTCATCAACGATTATCATCTCAATGGTATGAGTGACAGAAACATTATTGTACATCGGCTTCCTCCATGCTCGAATCACACGAACTTTAAGGATGAAGTCGTCCTTGCATACATCAAGATCACTGATGAAGTTGAATTTGGTTTGCTCTATTATTACTGTAACGGAGAAGAGAAAACTCAGAAAAACAGAGATGAAAATTAGGTATAATTTTTAATTAAATTTTAAATTTTTTAAAAGTAATAGTGTAGAAAACTTACTTGTGATGCTAATAAAGAGATTGCAGTTGAGTTGTGTGATTGATTATGAAAACCAATCACGTATATATAATGTTTTCAGAATCGTATTTTTGGAAAACAAATCAACATATTAAAGCCTTTTTTTTATTACAGAATATATGCCGTAAATAAATCAAAAATAAAAGCACAAACAATATAAAAAATATAGGGTTACTATAATTATAAAATACTGTAAATAAAACAGTTTGGTTATATATTTAAAAAATGATAATATATGATTGATTGTTTTATCTTAAGAAAGTAAATAAACCAAAAATATAAAGAATGGGATTGTGTATCTCTGTATAAAAAAGTTTACATAAATAAAACAGTTTGGTTATATATTTAAAATGATAATATATGATTGATTGTTTTATCTTAAGAAAGTATATTAAATTAAATTAAGAATATAAAGTTTTGTGAATAAATTTTCTTGTGATGCAAGAAAAAAATTAATGTCAAATAATTTAAGACACGAATTGTGTATAAATTATATAAAAATTTTACATAAAACTGTAGTAATTTATTTTAAGCAAGTTTTAAAAAATTTAAAAAAGTTGAATAAATTGTAAACACTAATTCGTGTTCTTATAAAAAAAGTTAATAATAGAATAATAATAACATTAACACTAACTTATTAACATGTGGCAATAAATAAAACAATATCTAAATTAGTATTAACATTAACACAATCCAAAAAACAGCCTTAAAAAGTTTCATCAAAAACCTGAAAAGTCATACCTAAAAAACTTAAATTAAATTGATGAAACCTTAAAAAGTTTCATCAAAAAACTGAAACACTTAAAAAAACTTACCTGTAGCTGAAACCTAAGATTGCACAAGACTGATGAAAAGAGTGTTGTTGGAAAAGTCATACCTAACACTCATATTTTCACCCTTGTTGATAGCATCATGACACATGTACCAACTTCAATCTTTAAAATTATACCTACGAATAAATTCAAAAAAATGTTAATAAAACAAATGTGTATGTAATTGCTAGGAATATAAAAAGAACCAATCTGATAGCAAAATAAAGAAACTGGTGAGATAGAAAGTGATGCATAAATGTACTTATAGAGTGAAGCACTGCAGGACAATACTTTCAGTTCACTGCAATAAACAACCCAAAGAATTAAACCAATTAGTGTTCTAAATAATTAAACCAATTAGTGTTTGCACATGTAATTTTACAATAAGCAATAAGTAACACCTAAGAAAACAATAAGTAGGACAACTTGCTTGTAAAAAAAAAGTAAAACTTAAGTGATAAAAACACTATAAAAATTGAGATGACAAGTGACATAATGCAACTTTTTAAACCTATAAAAATAAACATTAGGATCAACTGAAGCTGCAATAACTTTAAAAACTGAAATTTATCTCCATCAAACAATTAATCGAAGAAATCGAAGCAACCAAAAAAAACATGAAACGAAAGTTCTATCGAAGATGAAGAAGTACTTACCATATGTACAAACTGAAGAGCGATGAATAGGAATCGAGAGAGATGAAAGGTTAGTGTTGGATAACCCTAAACGATCACGTATGACCCTAATCGAAACTGGGAGCGCTGGAGTACAGCGGCGGATTAGAGGAAGCGAACCTGGAAGCGGCGATTATAGGGTTTACAAACGGAGTGCAACCTGGGAGCGGCGATCGCGTATGACCCTCTGAGTTTCTCTGAATTAATTTCAGGGTTTGTTCCTTTTTTTACTAAGATCCGCGCAAGTATTTTAACCCGATTTGTTTCTTATAACCCGATTTATTTTTTGTTTTAGTTATTTTTAAAATTTTATGGATCATATATTAAATTAACTTAAAATTTAAAGTACCTATTGACAAGTTTGGGTCTACACTGCAGTCAATGATCTGCTTGTAATCCTGAAAGTGAAAACCATGAACAGTACCAGACCATTCATTAATTTGCCGAACTTCAGTTTTTCTCTCCATGCAAACCTTCATAGGGTTATTAATATATCTCCACCTTCCTACATTCTCACCAAGACTGGGTTTCTTGATTAACAAAACATTGCCTTCTACAAAAAGCTGCTCAAACTTATCAAATAGCTTGAATAAACAGTTAGACTGTATTCGATCACCCTGTATTAATTCAGAATAAATAATCAGAAAAATAAAAAAAAATTAAAAAAATTAAACATCAAATATATATGCATTAACCTGTTCATCAACCATTATCATCTCAATGGTATGAGTGACAGAAGCATTATTGTACATCGGCTTCCTCCATGCTCGAATCACACGAACTTTAAGGATGAAGTCGTCCTTGCATACATCAAGATCACTGATGAAGTTGAATTTGGTTTGCTCCATTATTACTATAACGGAGAAGAGAAAACTCAGAAAAACAGAGATGAAAATTAGGTATAATTTTTAATTAAACATTAAATTTTAAAAGTAATAATGTAGAAAACTTACTTGTGATGCTAGTAAAGAGATTGCAGTTGAGTTGTGTGATTAGTTATGAAAACCAATCACGTATATATAATGTTTTCAGAATCGTATTTTTGGAAAACAAATCAACATATTAAAGCCCTTTTTTTATTACAGAATATATGTCGTTGATGTGCTCGGAACGACACTAAAAATACTAATGAACTAGACCTAAACCTAGACCTAAGACACACCTAATTTTACCGAAATAACCTAAACCGAACCGAACCCTAAGGCAGTGAACCTGTCGGATTATAGTAAAGCTAAGGCAAGACCGGAATATCGAACCTAGGACACTATAATAACAAGACTTAACCTAGACCTAGAAAATGGAAATTACTGAGAATTTTGATTTGGGTTTTGGATTTGAGATTTGATTAACTAAAATTACCTAATCAACGCACAAACAGACAAAAGCAGGAAACTTTGGGAGAATTCAAATGAGAGAAGAGTATCACCTAGACCCTGGAATCCTACTTAGCATCTATAACCTCATTCAGCTTCGATTGATTTGATGGTGGCTAGTTCACCTTTTAAGTCCTTCCTAGCTAACACTTCTAACGCTCGAACAGGAGTTCACCTTTTAAGTCCGTCCTACCTCAACTAAACCTAGTCACCATCGAACCTAATCTAAGGCACCCTAGGCTTAACAGGAGCTACCAATAACTACCATGAATGACACGGAATAGCAAGTTAGACAAAACCCTAGGACACTTCCTTTTGAGACAATGCAACCCTAGAACCTTAACCAACCCAACTACCCATTAAACCTGTACCTTTTAAGTCTCCAGTTTAGCAGCACATTACAATCAAACTATCAATCAATTATCAATGCAATAATCAAGGGAACCCTAACTACACTCTAGCAATTAACCCTAAAGTCAACTACTTTAGCTAATTTACCTAAACCGAAAGACATTCGCGGGTAAATTAAGCATTAACAATCAACCAATAATCTGCTCATAACACACATATGCATCAAACATGGCAATTAACGGAGTTTAATAAAAGTGCAACATCAATCAATCAATCAAAGCTGAATAAAGTCATAAACACCAAATAATCATCCAATTGGGTCTAGGCAATACAAACAATTTAGCCTAGCCTCATGTTACTGTCTAGAGTAATAGTAAAAATCTGAACTTTGACAGAAAACATGATTGAAATCAAGAACAATAAGAATAAAGGATGAAACCCGGTAGACCGATGATGATTCGTGTTGAGAAACTGATCCACCGATGATTCCTCCTTTGTCCCTGGCCTTCTCTGCTCTTCAAGTCGCCCAAAATCGCCTCTAAATTCGTCTAGAAGTCGAAGAATATCAAAACATAACCCTAAGATTGATTTTATACGCGAATTGCTTTTTCTGCGGGTTTTAGACCTCCAAGCGTATCGCTTGAAGGTGCCTTGTTTCTAGGCGATACGCCTACAGATCATAACACGACAATTTAGTCGGTCAAAACCGACTTTGACTTTTGTTAACCAGCAACTCCGCGCGTATCGCGTAGAGGCAATCCAGTCCCAGGCGATACGCCTGGGACATCTTGTTCAGCACTTGTCCTTCTTTTCTTGTTAACTTCTTTCTTGGCCTCGAGAATTCCTCAAAACTGCAAAACTTTCATAAAAATATAAAAAGGACCCAAAGACTCAAACTTAACTAAAACAAACTAAAACAAATAGAAAACCGACTTAAACTGACCCAAA
>JBCNJP010000007.1:10023447-10038712 GCA_039602395.1 Deinandra increscens subsp. villosa | reverse complement strand
TCTTATTGCTCTTACAAATTGTTCATATTTGGAGCTATGTGTGGTTGTTTCTATCCTATTGCAGATTCAGAATATAGTTAAAGTTTTATGTGCATTCTACAAAGGTACAATTGGTGTTAAAGTTTGTTTGTTTGGTCCACTGATCTTTTATACAGATCATTTAATTTCCAGTCTTTTTATGCTTTGTTGTGTTAAAAGCTATATAAAGGCACAATCTGAAGCGGAGGGCATATGATTTAATGAGTTATCAAATATGTAGAACTAACCCACCTTCACTACAACGGCTATAGTTTTTTTTCAGATTTTTTAATTTAGGGCATATGATTCAAGGAGTTATCAAAACATTTTATTTTGACCAAATGAGTTGTATTTTTTATGATATTTAGATGCATGTGTGCATGATAAACGAGGGCCTGGATTGATGACCACATGCCATTCCAAGGTATTATGCTTTTATAAATGTATATCATGTTTGATATTTGACACACATTTCATATTAGAATTTGATACCATATAGCAAGGTCAACCAATATGTACAATGAATTTTTAATACATAAATGAGCATCTTAAATAATACACCATTCAAATTGCTATATCTTTTTAGAATTCTATTGTTATTATTGCTATTACCATTTTAATTTTCTCTGAAAGAGACATTCAGACATGACTGAACTGAGAACATAAGCAATTGAGGAGGATGACTGGGGTGTTTTGCTGGAAGGAGGTCTCATAACTCAGCATCAATGAGGCATACTACTGCTTGTGTTAAAGCAAACTTAATTAACTTAGCTAACAATTTGATGGATTTCTTCATATTTTTATTCTTTCTATTTTCTGTAAAACATGTAGTTACATTCTGCACCTATTGTGTTGTCGATTTGTTTTATTAACATATTTTATGAATTTATTCGTAGGTATAATATTAAGGATTGAAGTTGGTACATGAGTCATGATGCTATCAACAAGGGTGGAAAGATGAGTGTTAGGTATGACTTTTCCAACAACAGTGTTTTCATCAGTCTTGTGCACTCTTAGGTTTCAGCTCCAGGTAAGTTATTATTATTCTATTATTATCTTTTTTTATAAGAACACGAATTAGTGTTTACAATTTATTCAACTTTTTTAAATTTTTTAAAACTTCCTTAAAATAAATTACTACAGTTTTTATTTATGTAAAATTTTTATTTTTATATAATTTTGTCTTAAATTATTTTACATTAATTTTTTTCTTGCACCATAAGAAAATTTATTCACAAAACTTTATATTCTTAATTTAATTTAATATACTTTCTTAAGATAAAACAATCAATCAAATATCATCATTTTTAAATATATAACCAAACTGTTTTATTTATGTAAACTTTTTTATACAGAGATACACAATACCATTCTATATATTTTTGGTTTATTTGGTTTATTTACTTTCTTAAGATAAAACAATCAATCATATATTATCATTTTTTCAATATATAACCAAACTGTTTTTTTTACGGTATATATAAAGTGGACCATTTAGTTACATTTAGTTACATTCTGCACCTATTGTGTTGTCGATTTGTTTTATTAACATTTTTTATGAATTTATTCGTAGGTATAATTTTAAGGATTGAAGTTGGTACTTGAGTCATGATGCTATTAACAAGGGTGAAAAGATGAGTGTTAGGTATGACTTTTCCAACAACATTGTTTTCATCAGTCTTGTGCACTCTTAGGTTTCAGCTCCAGGTAAGTTATTATTATTCTATTATTATCTTTTTTTATAAGAACACGAATTAGTGTTTACAATTTATTCAACTTTTTTAAATTTTTTAAAACTTCCTTAAAATAAATTACTACAGTTTTTATTTATGTAAAATTTTTATTTTTATATAATTTTGTCTTAAATTATTTTACATTAATTTTTTTCTTGCACCATAAGAAAATTTATTCACAAAACTTTATATTCTTAATTTAATTTAATATACTTTCTTAAGATAAAACAATCAATCAAATATCATCATTTTTAAATATATAACCAAACTGTTTTATTTATGTAAACTTTTTTATACAGAGATACACAATACCATTCTATATATTTTTGGTTTATTTGGTTTATTTACTTTCTTAAGATAAAACAATCAATCATATATTATCATTTTTTCAATATATAACCAAACTGTTTTTTTTACGGTATATATAAAGTGGACCATTTAGTTACATTTAGTTACATTCTGCACCTATTGTGTTGTCGATTTGTTTTATTAACATTTTTTATGAATTTATTCGTAGGTATAATTTTAAGGATTGAAGTTGGTACTTGAGTCATGATGCTATCAACAAGGGTGAAAAGATGAGTGTTAGGTATGACTTTTCCAACAACATTGTTTTCATCAGTCTTGTGCACTCTTAGGTTTCAGCTCCAGCTAAGTTATTATTATTCTATTATTATCTTTTTTTATAAGAACACGAATTAGTGTTTACAATTTATTCAACTTTTTTAAATTTTTTAAAACTTCCTTAAAATAACTTACTACAGTTTTTATTTATGTAAAATTTTTATTTTTATATAATTTTGTCTTAAATTATTTTACATTAATTTTTTTCTTGCATCATAAGAAAATTTATTCACAAAACTTTATATTCTTAATTTAATTTAATATACTTTCTTAAGATAAAACAATCAATCAAATATCATCATTTTTAAATATATAACCAAACTATTTTATTTATGTAAACTTTTTTATACAGAGATACACAATACCATTCTATATATTTTTGGTTTATTTGGTTTATTTACTTTCTTAAGATAAAGCAATCAATCATATATTATCATTTTTTCAATATATAACCAAACTGTTTTATTTACGGTATTTTATAATTATAGTAACCCTATATTTTTTATATTGTTCGTGCTTTTATTTTTGGTTTATTTACGGCATATATTTTGTAATAAAAAAAGGGCTTTAATATGTTGATTTGTTTTCCAAAAATACTATTCTGAAAATATTATATATAGGTGATTGGTTTTCATAACCAATCACACAACTCAACTGCAATCACTTTACCAGCATCACAAGTAAGTTTTCTACACTATTACTTTTAAAATTTAATTAAAAATTATACCTAATTTTCATCTCTGTTTTTCTGAGTTTTCTCTTCTCCGTTACAGTAATAATGGAGCAAACCAAATTCACCTTCATCAGTGATCTTGATGTATGCAAGGACGACTTCATCCTTAAACTTCATGTGATTCGAGCATGGAGGAAGCCGATGTACAATAATGCTTTTGTCACTCATACCATTGAGATGATAATGGTTGATGAACAGGTTAATGCATATATATTTGATGTTTAATTTTTTTTTAATTGTTTTATTTTTCTGATTAATTATTCTGAATTAATACAGGGTGCTATTTGATAAGTTTGAGCAGTTTTTTGTAGAAGGCAATGTTTTGTTAATTAAGAAACCCAGTCTTGGTGAGAATGCAGGAAGGTGGAGATATATTAATAACCCTTTGAAGGTCTGCATGGAGAGAAAAACTGAAGTTCGGCAAATCAATGAATGGTCTGGTACTGCTCATGGTTTTCACTTTCAGGATTACAGACAGATCGTTGACTGCAGTGTTGACCCAACCTTTTCAATAGGTACTTTAAATTTTAAGTTAATTTAATATATGATCCATAAATTAATTAATTTTTTAATGTTATATATTTAATATTCATCAGATAATTGGTATAATTGTGAAGTGTAATCCTGCTGTTGCTTGGGGCAAGAATCCTGATAACACTGATAAGATCAGGATTAATATAGTGTTGCAGGATATTCAGTAAGTTTTTATTCTTTGTCATTTAGTTTGCTAATTTTTAAGTTTATAATATAATATCCCGTTCTTTGTTATTTAGGGGAAAAAGAATCTGGATAACTCTTTTCGAAGAGTATGCAGAGAAAATGATTCAGTATTTATCAAATCATAAAGATGAAAGTGATGTGGTAATAGTCCTCCAGTTTGTCAAGTTTGCTGTTTATAAAGGTTGTAGTCACCATTATTAGTCATTCATATTTTATTTAATATATGAATAACTGTTTAGATTTAAGCATTAACATGTTATCAACTATTATGTGTGTAGGGGATCATTCTATTACAAACGCATTCAGAGGTACGAAACTCTTCATCAACAATGAAGAAGTTGATGAAATCTCATCTTTCAAGAAGAGGTAAGGGTTCATCAAATTTGTATCATCTTAATTGGTATATATTATTTATCGTATCACAAGTATTGTTACTAAATAAGTACCTGTTTCTTATGTCAGTTACATTGAATCTCATGGTCATGGTTCAACTTCATTGTTCATTGGTCTTTCGTCAGTAGTATCCTACTCATTGGAGAAGGATTTCTTAGTTCATACCGAGTTCAACTACATTGCTGATCTTAATGTTGTCTCTGAGGTACTGTTTATTTTTTTTACCACTGTTCCAGTTATTTTATTAGTACCATTTAAACTTAACTGTTTGTTGTAACCAAAAATTTTATATGGTGTATTGTAGGTGAAGAAAGTGGTTATTTTGGGAACCATTAAATGTTTGCAAGAAGGTTCTAAATGGTTTTGGTACTCCTGTGACACTTGCAATAGGATGGTTGATAAAAAGCTGAATAAGGAAGCTATTGGTACAAGTGGTGATCTTTGGACCTATGTTTGTAACACCAAAGATTGTCAAAATACCACCATTAAAGTAACTACCAGGTATGTTACTAAATTATAAACAAACTTTCCTCAACATCCTATACATTATACTCTTTTTTTTTAAGAAAAATATAATAATACATGTTCATATAATTTGTAGGTTCAAACTTTTGATAAAAGTTCAAGACTCTACTGGAGTTTGTACATTGACTCTTTTTGATAAAGAGGCAAGGAAACTGTTGAATAGCACAGCAACTGAGATGATTAGAAGATATGTGGAAGTAAGTATAATAATTGAACATATATATTACTGATTTATATCTTAACTTCATATATATTTATTTCTCTTTTAATCAAACAGGAGGCCAAAGAACCTTCAGAGATTGACAATCTCTTTGAAAAGCGTTTTGCGATGAAATTCGATGTTAAAGAATACAACATTGACAATGACTATAGGGTCTTTACTATCTCAAAGGTGTGATGTGTGTGGTTTTCGATATGAAAATATAATTGATTTCGGGCTGAAAAACGTCAAAACAAACTTGAAAATATTAAATTATATTTGTTTCTGATGATTATTGTGAGTTTTCAGGTTAAAACAAGTTTGGCACGAAAAACGAGGTGAAAATGAAGAAAAGTCAAAGTTCGGGTCAACCGGTCAAACGCAGAAGTCAAAATCAAAAAGTGCAGAAAAACTTCACGGCTTGCAGGCTGTGAGACACCCTGTCACGGCCTAGACCAAGCTGTGAAGATCCTGACCAAGCTGGGACACTGAGCCGCAAACCAGTCACCGGTGAAAACTGTGTCACGGCTTGACCTGCAAGCTGTGAGAGCCTTCACGGCCGTGAAGATCCTGTCCAGGCCGTGAAGCACCCTGTCCCTGGATAGCCAGGCCGTGAAGATCCTGTCCAGGCCGTGAAGCACCCTGTCCCTGGATAGCCAGGCCCAGACCAAAAACCCATTTTTGGAAGTTTCGTGATTTCGGCCCCTATAAATAGAGGGCTCATTTCCACCATTCAAAACATCTTGGAGAGCAGAGAAAGAGCCAAGGGAAGCCCTCATTGAAGTCCTTCGAAGATTTGAAGATTTGGAGCCTTCAACGAGTCGCAAAAGTTAGCGCTTTTCATCATTCAAGCTTCTCTTTGGTATTGTATTTACATTTAGCCATGAACTATTGTTTAGATCTGATTTATTCTTGTTTAAACATTAACATGGTTGGCTAAACTCATCGTATCGCTTAGGCAAGGCAAATCCAACCATGGTTTGACTTTAATTTTGTATCGATTTTGCTTATATTTTGCATTTATGAAGTAAACGTTATTATTGCTTTGAGTTGGTTGATGAATTGAATTCCTATATTGAGTCTAGTAATCTCTGGTCTTGTGGAACCCTAACCCTAGCTTGCAAGCCATCTATCGTTAGGAGACTATTGTATAGCCGAACAACAGAATCTGCGGCGTACGCGTGAACTAGAAATAGTCACGATCATCAGGGAAACCCTAGAATTCGATTAGGAGTCCACCATAGAGTTTGAGTGAGAAATCACCTTACCCTTAGCTGGTAGATACCCTCGCCATTCTCAAGTAGTCAAGCATTCACCGATAACTCGGGTCTGTTCCTGCTTAGTCGTGTCTAGGACCTACTAGGTCAACCTATCAACCCAATTGTAACCGCTTCACAACTCTAGGACCGTTAGGGCCAGACCTATCCTAACCCTTCTACCAGTTGTGAGTTGAGCCACCGATAACTCGGGACCCAGCCTAGGGCACTTCATAAACCGCAACCTTATCAGTACTTAACCATGGAACAGTAGTAACCGTTTAGGGCGTGTCTATAACCCTGAACTGTGAATCCATCCATAGGAACTAGGTAGCCTTGTCTTAGGAAACCAGTTCATTCAAGAGATAAGTTATAACGCATTACCGATACACTTGTCAAACCTAAGTTGGAGGAGCCATACCTATGTGATCCTTTACCAATATCTGCTTTTCAACAACAACATTTTAATTACTGTCATTTCCGGTTTTCTCAATTAAAATCAATTTTCAAAACACAACAAAAAAACCGGCTGAATTATAAATCGACTGTTTTCAACAAGTTCGTGTCCCTGAGGTTCGACAACCCGGTGTTTACCAATACTGTGCTACGCACGACAGGTATACTTGCCTTAGTGTGTTGGTATAGTCCCCTGGTGAATAACCAGTTCTACAAATTTAAAATTTGATAGTGTAGGACCCCATTTTTATATACACTAAACAACACATCAAGGTGACTGATGATGCCAAAATAATCAAAAGCCTTGATGATAAGCATAATAGTGAGCAGGTAATTCTTTTACACTATTGAACGTATTGTAAGTGGAACTTTAAAGTTATCGCAGCTTCAGTTGATCCTAATGTTTATTTTTATATGCATTTGTAGAGTTCTTTCTCTGATCAGTCAACTTTTCTTCACAGGATTTTCGCTCTCAGGATAACAGCTTCAATAAGGTTTGTAGTTTCGTATCTGTTAGTCTTTTCTATTACCAATCCTGTTACAATTGTAATAAAAATTGTATAAATGTGTTTCTAGGAACCAATTGCTGTAACCGATGATGTTGTTAGTACCGTGCTTCTCGCTGCTGATGTTAGTGACAAGAAGAGCCAAACTAGGCCGAATAGTACCAATGGTAACATAGTTTTGGATGGCCCTTTGAAGAGAAAGTTGACTGATGTTTATGGCGTTAAAGGTGCTGACTCAAGTGGTCCGGTTGAAGCTGTTGCTGAGCATGGTTCTGCTGATACGATGCTTGCTGCAGCTGTTCCTGTTGTTGACTTAGTTGTTGCAAATGGTGTTGAACTTAGTCATGGTGACAAGGTTGATGGTGATGGAGCTGAAAATGTTAAAGCCCATTTGGTGGTTGTCAAAAAAGAGAAGTAGTGTTCCTTTATTTGGTATTGGTTTGGAAAACATTTATTTATCTATATGTGGGTGTGTTTTGGTTTATTGTTGAACTATTTTTAGTTTTATTGTGGCTGAACTTTTTGATGTTTAATGTTTCATTTTGAATTTTTATTACTGTCATTTTGGTTTGGAAATTTTGCATTTTTCATTTTTTGATTTTGAATTGCCCATATTTAATTTTTACTGTCAAATTGTCAAAGATAACCCAATGGATGAGAGGGTCGTTGAAAACATCCAAAGTTTAATGCTATTTTTAGGAGATAGTTTACTGTTTGTAGCAGATGGAGGTATCAATCTACTTTACCAAATGCTTTATAAAATATCAACTTGATTTGTTTCAAAGCACTGGTCATATAATCTAATTGTGTACTTACTATAGGTGTGCGGGGTTTAAATTTGAAACAAAGGCGCTGGCTGCAGTCCCGTAAAGGAAGGTGCCAAGATTAATAAGAGCTTGCTTGGATTAAAGGAAGGTGCCGAGATTAATACCTTACGATATGCTGATAGGTAAGGATACCGGTTTTAGAAAAGGTGGTAAAATGGTTGGGTTGGGTTTATCAACCGTACATATGTTCTGACGTCGTCATCCCATATTGTTCTTTAATGCGTTAATAAAAAAAATATATACAAGACCCCTTAACTTATTTCAATTCAATCACATTTTAGCCTACAATTGTTTCACAAAAGACGTTTTATAACATTATAACAATACTAATATAAACATTATAACAATACTAATATAAACATTATAACAATAGCTTTAAAAATTTACACTTTTAGTTAAACAAAAAAGTCATGACTTTTACTTTTCATTCATTAAAAAATTGGTCAACATTAGTATTTCGTATATAATTTATATCTAACTCCTTTACTTAATTAGCTTTTCAAATGAGTAGATCAATTTTGTTAAGTTAAACAATAAATCACAAGATTAACTAAAATTTATGACCAATATTGCGTTTATATTACATTTTTGGTAATACAACTATTTGTGAATCAATTACAATAAATTATTTAATCACCAATAAATCACAAGATTAACTAAAATTTATAACCAATATTGCGTTTATATTACATTTTTGGTAATACAACTATTTGTGAATCAATTACAATAAATTATGTAATCACCTATTTTTGTTAACAAAATTTTCGAATTAATTCTCATTCATTTCAAAGTCTATATAAGTTCTTCATACCACTAGAGTTCATTGTTATAATTTTCAACAACTAATTCTTCAAGAACATTCATCTCTCAGTGCTCTCATTTTCTTAAAGGTTAGTTAACATGTTTGTGTTATTCTTTATATCTTCAATTATTCATAATATAATGATTGAACAATAACACTTAAAGTTTATTTTATTACATACCAATCATAAACACTTCCATGGAGAATTCAAGAAATGATATGCAAAATTTTGTCCTCAATCCAATTGCGATGCAGAATTTTGCCTTTCAGTTTCATAGAGGTAACTTAGTTTTATTTTTATTTTTTTATAATTATTGTTAATATTATCAATTTCGTTACCTGTTTTTTAATTTAAATTTTGTTTAAAAATTTCTTATCTGTATTTAAAATTCAGATCCAAAATTGTTGAAAGCAATCATAGCCAAACAAAATAGATTATACAGAAAAATCAAGATGCGGGAGAAAAAACTAAAAAACTCTGTCGGACCATCTTCTTTAACGAGTTTGAATGTAGCACGAAACTCAACCAACAAATCTCCTTTGCTTGACATTTCCAACTGTATAAATATACTCCCATTTCTTTATTTAATATAAATTCGAACTTAGTATAAAATTTTCGAGATTCCTAATTTTACTTAATTTTTAATTTAACTTTCAGTTATTACCAATAATTGTGCAAATGTTGGTAGAGATAACAGAAATAAAAGAAAAATGATACTTGAAGGGAAAAAACAATGTAATCAGCAAGTGTCAGCTACTACATCAACGTCTTCAAAGTTTTATAAAAGAAAGAATATATCCCCTTTGGGTGATATTTCTAATGGTAAGAATTTATTTATTTTTATTCATTTTTGTTTGTTTCTTAATAACTCCATTCCATTGTATTTAGTTTTTCTTTACTTGATTTTAATCAATACTACGTAATCTTAAATATGTTTCTCATGTAAGTTACATATATGACATCCCCATATTCACTTTTTCCATTTATAATAATAATATTTTGCGACATAAATGTTGTTAGTCAAACATGGGTCAATATTTCCGAAACAATTATAATGATTATTAGATCACCTATTTTTGTTAACAAAATTTTCAAATAGTAGACATTCTCATTAGTAATTCATTTGTAATACAAATATTAATTAAATATACTTATTTCTTTGCAATATTAATTAAACATTTATTACTTCATTTCTTTATTAAACATTATTTAATTTTTAAAATTTAAATCATTTTTGTAACTTCATATAACAAATTCAGTATTTATATTTTCCATTCTTAATTAATATTATATGTCTTTATAGGTACTTCTATACCATTGTCTACTATTTCATGTAATCGTAAAGTATCACTACTATCTCAATCACAAACTCCAAATTCGTGTGTCACAAGATCAACAAGTATTCATAGATTATGTTATACAAGTCCCATTCAAATGTCACCGTTACCTACTATATCCGCTTTAAGGACCCCACATTCTGGTTTTACAACATCTTCATCTCATGATAGAAAAGGAAAAAGAAAAGTTAATGATATATCTCCAATACCTATACATGAATTTTCGTCAGACGAAGAAGTTGAAATCCAACCTGTTCAACACGACATTTTCTCTGGAATTTCCAAAGGTATGTTGTATTTTTTTAGATGTTTAAAAAATTTAATTTTAAATTTATAAAAAACAATTTCAATAACAGTAGTTATTTTAAACAATTTATAAAACAGATTACCTTGATCATGGAGACCAATCTGTTATATGTGACATTTGCAAAGCAAAGTTATGGAAACAGGATAGCACAAATGTTAGAACAACTGTCTTGGGAAAAGCTTATTCATTTTGTTGTGGATATGGTAAGGTTCAGCTTCCACCAATGAAAGATTCTGACGACAGATTTGCAAAGCTTTTTAAAGCTTCAGATTCCAAAAGCAGGTTTTTTCAGAAGAATATTCGACGCTACAACTCAATGTTCTCATTTACATCCATGGGTGGTAAGATTGACAACTCCGTAAATAAAGGTAAAGGTCCTTACTGTTTCAGATTAAGCGGTGAAAACTATCATATCATTGGAAGTTTGTTACCTTAGTCTGGCGAAGAATCAAAATTTTCTCAGCTTTACATTTATGGCACTGAAAATGAAGATACAAATTGTCAAGCAAAATTTGGGTATATTTTCTTCATCTTATTTATATTTTTATTATTTATTTTATTTGAAATAATGTTTACGTTATATACTCAATTTAATATTTTTTTATTTAATGATTTCAATTTTTTTAGGCAATCATCTTCTTCGTCGAAATCTACAAATGCTCATGTTGATCTTCAAATTATACAGCAACTTAAAGACATGCTAGATTCAAAAAATCAGTTGGTTAAGACCTACAGAATGGTCAGAGATGCATTTCAACAGTCTCCACATGCTACTATCAAGTTACGGCTTATTGGTACTCGCTCTAAAGATGGAAGACAATATAACCTTCCATCTGTTTCAGAAGTAGCCGCGTTAATTATTGGAGATTTTGATACGAATCTTGAAAACCGTGATATAGTAGTTAAAACCAAATCCGGACATTTGGAACGTATCTATGAGTTGCACCCGTCTTATCTTGCGCTTCAATATCCACTTCTCTTCCCATATGGTGAAGATTGCTACCGCATAGACATTCTTCACAGAGTTGTAATTCTTGAGGAGTTGAATCAGAGGAACAAGAAATGTACGATGAGGGAGTGGTTTTGTTATAGGATACAAGACCGTATTAATGGTTTTTCATTAATATTAAATTCAAGAAGGTTGTTTCAACAATTCTTGGTGGATGCTTATACAATGATTGAGTCACAACGCCTCTGGTTCATTCGACAGAAGCAAAGCACTCTTCGATGTGACGTTTTGACCAACATCAATCATGCTCAAGAATCGGGTAATACGAATCTTTCTAAATCTGGTCAGCGTGTTATACTTCCGTCTTCTTTCACTGGTGGTGCACGATACATGTTGCAAAATTATTTAGATGCCATGTCCATCTGTAAATGGTTTGGATATCCAACATTTTTCATCACAATGACGTGCAATCCGAAATGGCCAGAGATTACTAGATTCTTGAGGAACTCAACTTTGAAGCCTGAAGATAGGCCGAATATATTATGCAGAGTTTTCAAAATGAAACTTGATTCATTGATTAATGATATAAAGAAAAACTCATTACTAGGAAGAGTTCAAGCAGGTATTAACAGTATTACAATTTACCTTTTTTTTAAATTAATAACTCTATTTTAATTTTATTTAGTTTACCATTGCAGTTGTATATACAGTTGAGTTTCAAAAGCGTTGTTTACCGCACGCGCACATATGCCTTTTTATGCATTTAGAACATAATATTCCTTGTGTTGAAAATGTTGATCGTTATATTTCAACTGAAATACCAGATAAAGATATTGATCCTGAGTTATACTCGCTGGTAAGTGAATTTATGATACATGGACCATGCGGTGATTACAACAAAAGTTGTCCCTGCATGGTCGGTAACAAGTGTTCTAAACGTTTTCCAAAGAAGTACCGTCACTTTACTTCAGTAGATGATGATGGATATCCTGAGTATAGAAGGCGTGAAGGTGGACCAACTGTAAACAAGTCTGGTGCAGACTTAGATTGCAGTTATGTTGTTCCATATAATAAAGAGCTGTTGAGAAGATATCAGTGCCATATGAATACAGAATGGTGCAACCAAGGAGGTTCAATCAAGTATCTTTTCAAATACATAAACAAAGTTCCAGATAGAACAAGTGTTAAGTTTGTTGAAAGTAAAGGAAAAGATGTTAATGGCGAGTGTGTTGATGAAGTTAAAGGTTGGTATGACTGCAGATACATTTCTGCATGTGAGGCTTCATGGCGTATCCATCAATTTGATGTTCATCATAGAACTCCTTCTGTTATGAGGCTTCCTTTTCATCTACCCGGTCAACAACAAGTTGTTTTTCATGAAGACGATGATGTCGATGAAGTTGTTAACAAACCCTCTGTTGCTTCTTCAAAGTTCTTATCTTGGATGAAATGCAATCAAATTTATGAGCAGGAAAGACGGTTGAGTTACATTGAGTTTCCTACAAAGTTTATTTGGGATTTAAAATCAAGGTCTTGGAAACCAAGGAAACAAGGTTTTCAAATTGAAAGGATCCATTCAGTATCTCCTTCACTCGGAGAACTTTATTTTTTACGAATCCTTTTAAACAAAGTTAAAGGCCCAGTGTCATTTGAAGAAATCCGTACGGTAAATGGTTTTGTGCATCCTACATTTAGAGATGCGTGTTATGCTATGGGAGTCTTAGCTGACGACAGGGAATATATAGAAGCTCTTCAAGAAGCAAAGTTTTATGGTACCGGCTTTTATTTGAGGAATCTTTTTGTTACTATGTTGTCGTCTAATACTCTATCAAGACCGGAGTATGTTTGGGAAAATTCTTGGAGTGTTTTATCTGAGGGAATTCTTCAAAAGCAAAGACTACTCTTAAAAACACCAGGTTCGATTTAATTTAACTTTTTCCTTATTAATTTCAATTCACATTTATTTAATAAATGCCAATGTTTATTCTTTGGAGTTTGTATTTAAATATATAATTTTTATCTCAGATTTGAAATATGATGATGTACAACTAAAGAACTTGACGTTGGCTGAAATAGAGAAATGCTTACATCGTCATAATCTCAGTTTGTCTGATTTTCCCACCATGCCTCTTCCTAACGACTTTGTCGTATCTATGTGTGATAATGTATTGATCAACGTGTAGCTTGATTATGACAAAGTGAATCAACATGATCAATTTGAAAGTTTGTTTTCATCTTTAACAAGTGAGCAGAAATCAATCTTCAATGATATCATGACTGTAGTTAATAATAACGGAGGTGTATTTTTCATTTATGGGTATGGTGGTACGGGCAAAACTTTCTTGTGGAACACATTATCTGCTGCAATAAGAGCTAAAGGAGAAATTGTGTTAAATGTTGCTTCGAGTGGCATTGCTTCTCTTTTATTGCCCGGTGGAAGAACAGCTCATTCAAGGTTCCATATTCCAATAAATGTTACTGAAGATTCAATTTGCACAATTAACAGAGATAGTGATATTTCAAAGTTATTAGAGCAAACAAAGTTGATCATTTGGGATGAGGCTCCTATGGTTAATAAACATGCCTATGAAGCTCTTGATAAAACTTTTAGAGATGTTCTGTCCATTGGAGATAATATCAGTGATCAACCTTAATTTGGTGGTAAGGTTGTTGACATCGGTGGGGATTTTAGACAAACACTACCTGTCATTCCTGGTGCTTCTAATCAACAGATTGTTACTTCGTGCATCACTTCTTCTTATATCTGGAGGGAATGCAAGGTTCTTAAATTAACCAAAAATATGTGTCTCCTTCAAGGACATGATGAAGTTGATTTAGAAGAAACTGCATCTTTTGCTCAATGGCTTTTAGATGTTGGAGAGGGAAAAGTTGGCGGAGATAATGACGGTGAAGCGATTATAGATATTCCTGCTGATCTTCTTATAAATCATTCCTCTGATCAATATTTCTCAGCAACATGACAGGAACTCCAATCTCCAAGATTAGACGATGATTTGGAATTCCAGATAAGTGTAAACTATTCAGAATATCTGGTGAATATAAATTCTGATCAAAGTTTTCATGAATAAAATCAGACTGAGAGACACTATCAGAACTTATATATTCATGAGCTTGACCTAACAGCACAAATAAGAAACAATTATTAGTAAATTAAACACTTATAATAAGATTGACATTGACTATACAAAAATAAGTAGTTATGAAGAATACCTGGAATCAAAGATAACAAATGATTATTTATATCATCAACTACTTGATTAGTCGGTGCTAGAAATAGCTCTTTCCTTCCAAAATTCTGGATTTGTGAAATTTTCAAGTATTGAAGGATAAACAAATTGAATCAGATCAGCAAGAGGATCCGATGAATGATTTATAAGATCAGCTAGAATATCTATAATCGCTTCACCGTCATTATCTCCGCCAACTTTTCCCTCTCCAACATCTAAAAGCCATTGAGCAAAAGATGCAGTTTCTTCTAAATCAACTTCATCATGTCCTTAAAGGAGACGCATATTTTTGGTTAATTTAAGAACCTTGCATTCCCTCCAGATATAAGAAGCAGTGATGCACGAAGTAACAATCTGTTGATTAGAAGCACCAGGAATGACAGGTAGTGTTTGTCTAAAATCCCCACCAAAAACAACAACCTTACCACCAAATAAAGGTTGATCACTGATATTATCTCCAGTGGACAGAACATCTCTAAAAGTTTTATCAAGAGCTTCATAGGCATGTTTATTAATCATAGGAGCCTCATCCCAAATGATCAACTTTGTTTGCTCTAATAACTTTGAAATATCACTATCTCTATTAATTGTGCAAATTGAATCTTCAGTAACATTTATTGGAATATGGAAC
>JBCNJP010000007.1:9955022-10022947 GCA_039602395.1 Deinandra increscens subsp. villosa | reverse complement strand
AAATGTCTGGCTGAAGACAGCGAAATAATTCCTTTGGAGGAATTGGAAATTGATGAACATTTGAGATTTATTGAGCAACCAGTAGAAATCATGGGACGCGAGGAGAAAGCCCTCAAACGTAGCAAGATTCCGATCGTCAAGGTTCCATGGAACTCAAAGCGTGGACCTGAATATACATGGGAACGAGATGATCAGATGAAGAAAAAGTATCCTCACTTGTTCGAGCAAACGTCCACGGAAACTCAAGGTATGATTTAATTTTGGGGACCAAAGTTCCTTTAACAGGAGGAGGATGTGGCGACCCTAAAACTTTTGCTTTCTTTCCCCAGCAACTACAGCAACCCCGACAGCCGAGGCTGCGAACGCTACGACGCAAGAATAATTTTCGGGACGAAAATTCCATTTACAAGGGGATGATGTGACATCCGAGAATTCCAAGGTTAACTTCCGTTAGACAATCTCCGTTAGTTACGTTATAAGTGTTAACTTAGTAACTAATGCTAAACTAGGCCGAATACGTCCACGACCTTTGGTTGATCACCGAACCCGTCCATATGTGTTATGTGTTTATTTATTTATGGTAATTATGTGCAAATGTGATTTAAACGCGTGATTTAGTATTAATAATAGAATGTAAATTGGTCATTTTTGGTTTCCAGCGAAACTACCAGGCGAAACTATAGATTCGCTCGGTAGTCGGCTAGACCATTCGACTTGCATGAGTTCAGAGCCAGTTTCGCTTGGCCAGCGAAACTGCCAGCGAAACTAGCTCCTGATATAAAGCCTATTAAACCCTAATTACATCCCATTTGCATCATCTCCACACTAAACACACACACACTCTCCTGGGATTTCTGGTCAGTCGAGAAACACCCCGAGCCGACGTGATCTCAGCCTCGAGACATCATCCATTCGGACCCTAGATCAAATCGTGAGTCCCAAAACCATTCTTTATGCATTTTCTATGTGTTTTCTTAAAAAGCATGCTTAGATCTTCATGTAATCACTTGATCTTCTGATATGATGCTTAGGAAGGCTAGATCTATCATAAAGTCTGTAACTTTACGTTTGAAATCAAACCATAATGAAGATTCATGCTAGTTAGGTCATTTTAGGTTTAAAATGTGTTTTTGGTGATTTGAATGTGAAAACCCATGTTTAAGGTGTTAAAACTTGTTGTTTGATGTTGGTAAATGTTTATACATGCTAAATATTGAATCACATGAAATATGGAAGCTGTTAGATTGATTTTTAGGCTGATTTATATGTTTTTCGCGACCAGCGAAACTGAGCTGTTCTCTGGGCGAAACTATACAACGAAACTGTATATTTATTCATACAGCGATACTATGTGGCGAAACTATAATGTCGCCCGCGAAACTAAGTAGACCTGCTCGAACGAAACTACCGAGCGAACCAACCTGAACGAAAGTTCAAACCAGTTTCAAGCGAAACTAGGCTAGCGAAACTGCGTCAGCAGTTTCGGGCGAAACTAGCTAGCGAAACTGTGTCACCGGGTAATCCCTAGCGAAAGTGCTGCCCGTGCACCTAGCGAAACTATGTAGCGACACTAAGTAGCGAAACTATGATCTGACCAAAACCCAACTTGTGCAACTTGTTTGAATGTTATGCTATGACTTACATGATTATACAATAATGAAACATGCCTTGATTTCTGAATTATATGAACCCTTGTTATGATCAACCATCGGTGTCGTGTGTCGGTATGTCGAGTCATAGTTCCAACGTGCTATGTTATGGGCCATAGTGACGTGAGTTAGATATTAGACACAAAACTAATACTTAAGACCTAAACGTGTTCTTAGGTCTTCGATAAGCAAACAATATTTGGATTACTTAGCAAGTGTAGCAGTGCAACCAAAGGTGAGTGTCACTAACACATTTACCGTGAACCCGATTGGGACACACTGAATAACTTAATGAAAAACAATGCTGACAACCTTATGAGTGCTATGCACCTCTCTGATGAACTTGAACTTAGGAGTGCTTGGCACCCACTTGATGAACTTGAGGTGTTTTATGGGAGACACTTGTGAAATACTGAAACAACTATTTCTAAAACGAAACAGAAAATGTTTTCGGGATTCATGAGAACCAAAAGTAAACCGTTTTAATATGGCTAGTGTAGGTTAAAGTCTAAACCACAAGATATCACATGATTTCTAAGGATTGCCTTATAACTGAAAAAGTCCTCAACTTAATTGTACCATTAATTGTAAAGCGAGGGGATGTTGGGTAGATCTACTGGAGTTTGACAAACTCCGCCTCGTGACACTGGAGGTGCACGGAGGTACAATATCAGCCTATCTGACCGTGGTCCCGAGAGGACACGGGGGAGGCAAAGCCGCGATGACGTAGGTCCGCAAAACAAAATAGATGATGGCGCTGCCACTACGAAAACTATCAGTCAGCTTTGGTACAAACTTCCTTAGTGTATGGAACAACGGATTAGCTACCCGCGATATCGGTTGAGCACTTTAACTATACAAAACTAGTACATACCCGATAACGTATGTTACGGACATTACTTCCACTAAACCACAATACTATGATTATGGATATCACTAAGCATTGCTTTTAACAAATAAACATTTCATAAGTATATGTTGACACGATTATGATTATGAGACCGGGCCACTGCATGACAAGCCCACCGTGAACTCACCAACCGTTAGGTTGACACTTGCGTGGTTTAAACTTTTGTAGATCACTGAGGAGTATCCGGAGCGGGTTGGCATGGCACACGAAGACATTTTCTTTTATTTAAATTAAGTTGGGAATTTTTAAACAATGATTTGTAAAGCACGTGGTTAGTGCTAAGATAATATTTTCCGCTGCGTATGTTGAGACTTTAATTTATGATTTATATTTGGATTAACTCTGATTCGTTTAGTATTTGTAACTAATGGTTGTGGTCCTGGTTTGCTCGCACCCCTTAACGGTATAAACTCCGTTGGTGGTTACTTGGGGGTGTGACATATAACATGCATTTAAGTTAAAGATATATTATTTTATGATATATTTGATAGAAAATAACATAAAATATTAAACTAAAACAAAGAAGTTTATAACTATTTTTAATAAAAAAACATTTCTTTTTATAAAATAAATAAATAAATATATATATATATATATATATTTTAGAATGACCACTTTTATTAATAAACAAAGGGACACCCTTAGCAAGGAGCTAAGGGGCCCGAAACAAAACAAGGAAATGGACATTACATCGTAAATTTAGACCAGGATTTCCAATCAACACTCGCTTATACCTATTAGACATCCAAATAAAACTCCAACTTTTAATTATATTGAAAACGAAGTGCAATGATGGAGTTTTCCCATTAGAAATCGCATTGTTTCGTTTCTTTCATAAGCACCAACACGATGTAAGGCACGCCGTGTAAATAGCCTCCGCTTTCCGTTGAGAAAAGTTGTCGTTCTTGAGAAGGTTAAGCGCATCCTTGATGTAGAAAAGGAAAACGCCCGGAATATTGCACCATTGAGCGGCCAAAGTCCAGATGAAATCCGCAAACCTGCACCCCGTAATAATATGCTCTGCTATAACCAAACTGTTATTTTTACGTAAACTTTTTTTAAATATATAACCAAACTGTTATTTTTACGTAAACTTTTTTATACGAAGATACACAATACCATTCTTTATATTTTTGGTTTATTTGGTTTATTTACTTTCTTAATATAAAACAATCAATCATATATTATCATTTTTTAAATATATAACCAAACTGTTTTATTTACGGTATTTTATAATTATAGTAACCCTATATTCTGTAATAAAAAAGGGCTTTAATATGTTGATTTGTTTTCCAAAAATACTATTCTGAAAACATTATATATACGTGATTGGTTTTCATAACCAATCACACAACTCAACTGCAATCTCTTTACCAGCATCACAAGTAAGTTTTCTACACTATTACTTTTAAAATTTAAAATTTAATTAAAAATTATACCTAATTTTCATCTCTGTTTTTCTGAGTTTTCTCTTCTCCGTTACAGTAATAATGGAGCAAACCAAATTCAACTTCATCAGTGATCTTGATGTATGCAAGGAGGACTTCATCCTTAAACTTCGTGTGATTCGAGCATGGAGGAAGCCAATGTACAATAATGCCTCTGTCACTCATACCATTGAGATGATAATGGTTGATTAACAGGTTAATGCATATATATTTGATGTTTATTTTTTTTAATTGTTTTATTTTTCTGATTATTTATTCTGAATTAATACAGGGTGATCGAATACAGTCTAATTGTTTATTCAAGCTATTTGATAAGTTTGAGCAGCTTTTATAGAAGGCAATGTTTTGTTAATCAAGAAACCCAGTCTTGGTGAGAATGCAGGAAGATGGAGATATATTAATAACCCTTTGAAGGTCTGCATGGAGAGAAAAACTGAAGTTCGGCAAATCAATGAATGGTCTGGTACTGCTAATGGTTTTCACTTTCAGGATTACAGGCAGATCGTTGACTGCAGTGTAGACCCAACCTTTTCAATAGGTACTTTAAATTTTAAGTTAATTTAATAAATGATAAATAAATTAATTAATTATTTAATGTTATATATTTAATATTCATCAGATATAATTGGTATGATTGTCAAGTGTAATCCTGCTGTTGCTTGGGGCAATAATCCTGATAACACTGATACGATCAGGATTAATATAGGGTTGCAGGATATTCAGTAAGTTTTTATTTTTTGTCATTTAGTGTGCTAACTTTTAAGTTTATAATATAATATCCCGTTCGTTTTTATTTAGGGGAAAAGAATCTGGATAACTCTTTTCGAAGAATATGCAGAGAAAATGATTCAGTATTTATCAAATCATAAAGATGAAAGTGATGTGGTAATAGTCCTCCAGTTTGCCAAGTTTGCTGTTTATAAAGGTTGTAGTCACTATTATTAGTCATTCATATTTTATTTAATATATGAATAACTGTTTAGATTTAAGCATTAACATGTTATCAACTATTATGTGTGTAGGGGATCATTCTATTACAAACGCATTCAGAGGTACGAAACTCTTCATCAACAATGAAGAAGTTGATGAAATCTCATCTTTCAAGAAGAGGTAAGGGTTCATCAAATTTGTATCATCTTAATTGGTATGTATTATTTATCGTATCACAAGTACTGTTACTAAATAAGTACCTGTTTCTTATATCAGTTACATTGAATCTCATGGTCATGGTTCAACTTCATTGTTCATTGGTCTTTCGTCAGCAGTATCCTACTCATTGGATAAGGATTTCTTAGTTCATACCGAGTTCAACTACATTGCTGATCTTAATGTTGTCTCTGAGGTACTGTTTATTTTTTTACCACTGTTCCAGTTATTTTATTCGTACCATTTAAACTTAACTGTTTGTTGTAACCAAAAATTTTATATGGTGTATTGTAGGTGAAGAAAGTGGTTATTTTGGGAACCTTTAAATGTTTGCAAGAATGGTCTAAATGGTTTTGGTACTCCTGTGACACTTGCAATAGGATGGTTGATAAAAAGCTGAATAAGGAAGCTATTGGTACAAGTGGTAATCTTTGGACCTATGTTTGTAACACCAAAGATTGTCAAAATACCACCATTAAAGCAACTGCCAGGTACGTTACTAAATTATAAACAAACTTTCCTCAACATCCTATACATTATACTCTTTTTTATAAGAAAAATATAATAATACATGTTCATATAATTTGTAGGTTCAAACTTTTGATAAAAGTTCAAGACTCTACTGGAGTTTGTACATTGACTCTTTTTTATAAAGAGGCAAGGAAACTGTTGAATAGCACATCAACTGAGATGATTAGAAGATATGTGGAAGTAAGTATAATAATTGAACATATATATTACTGATTTATATTTTAACTTCATATATATTTATTTCTCTTTTAATCAAACAGGAGGCCAAAGAACCATCAGAGATTGACAATCTCTTTGAAAAGCGTTTTGCGATGAAAATCGATGTTAAAGAATACAACATTAACAATGACTATAGGGTCTTTACTATCTCAAAGGTGACTGATGATGCCAAAATAATCAAAAGCCTTGATGATAAGCATAACAGTGCGCAGGTAATTCTTTTACACTATTGAACGTATTGTAAGTGGAATTTTAACGTTATTGCAGCTTCAGTTGATCCTAATGTTTATTTTTATATGCATTTGTAGAGTTCTTTCTCTGGATCAGTCAACTTTTCTTCACAGGCTTTTCACTCTCAGGATAACAGCTTCAATAAGGTTTGTAGTTTCGTATCTGTTAGTCTTTTCTGTTACCAATCCTGTTACAATTGTAATAAAATTTTGTATAAATGTGTTTCTACGAACCAATTGCTGTAACCGATGATGCTGTTAGTACCGTGCTTCTCGCTGCTGATGTCAGTGACAAGAAGAGCCAAACTAGGCCGAATAGTACCAATGGTAACAGAGTTTTGGATGGCCCTTTGAAGAGAAAGTTGACTGATGTTTATGGCATTGAAGGTGCTGACTCAAGTGGTCCGGTTGAAGCTGTTGCTGAGCATGGTTCTGCTGATACGATGCTTGCTGCAGCTGTTCCTGTTGTTGACTTAGTTGCTACAGATGGTGTTGAACTTAGTCATGGTGACAAGGTTGATGGTGATGGAGCTGAAAATGTTGAAGCCCATTTGGTGGTTGTCAAAAAAGAGAAGTAGTGTTCCTTTATTTGGTATTGGTTTGGAAAACAATTATTTATCTATATGTGGGTGTGTTTTGGTTTATTGTTGAACTATTTTTAGTTTTATTGTGGCTGAACTTTTTGATGTTTAATGTTTCATTTTGAATTTTTATTACTGTCATTTTGGTTTGGAAATTTTGCATGTTTAATTTTTTTATTTTTGAATTGCCCATACATCCAAAGTTTAATGCTATTTTTAGGAGATAGTTCACTATTTGTAGCAGATGGAGGTATCAATCTACTTTACCAAATGCTTTATAAAATATCAACCTGATTTGTTTTAAAGCACTGGTCATATAATCTAATTGTGTACTTGCTATAGGTGCGCGGGGTTTAAATTTGAAACAAAGGCGCTGGCTGCAGTCCCGTAAACGAAGGTGCCGAGAGTAATAAGAGCTTGCTTGGATTAAAGGAAGGTGCCGAGATTAATACCTTACGATATGCTGATAGGTAATGATACCGGTTTTAGAAAAGGTGGTAAAATGGTTGGGTTGGGTTTAATCTTATTGAACATATGATAGCAACTTCCTTAAATGCCTGTGTGTTTTAATCTGCAATTAAAGAAAATAACAGTGTTAGTATTCATGTCCTGTTGATATATTAAATATCTGTGTAGCCACATGTATTTAACTTCATCAAGGCCACACATATGAAAGTACTTTATAGGTCACCCAAGTATGTACCCGTTTACATTTGTACAAATTCATGTTCTCAAGATATTTAATAAAATATATCAACCTAAAAGATGTTGACACCTCTCGAAGGGTATTTGTCTTTTCAAAGAGATGGGTATTTTTGTTTGTTAACCAGAATGGTATGAAAGAAACAAGATACATACTTGGGTAGCCTATTAAGTAGTTTCAGCACATGGGTATTCTGTTTCTAGGGTAGCCTATTAAGTAGTTTCAGCACATGGGTATTTTGTTTCTATACAAAATGGTGAAGGCAATTCCGTTATCCCACATGATACTATATCATGTAGTTCTACCAGAATGGGTATAAATGAAACCATATACACAACTGGGTGGCATATAAAGCAGTTTCAATATACAGTGCCCTTAATGAAAAAGTTTAATATTAGGGTGGCCCCCACATACATTATCCCAAAATAACATGATAGACGTTATGAATCCAACACCTACAAAAATTCAAATGAGTAGATCAATTTTGTTAAGTTAAACAATAAATCACAATATTAATTAAAATTTATGACCAATATTGCGTGTATATTACATTTTTGGTAATACAACTATTTGTGAATCAATTACAATAAATTATGTAATCACCTGTTTTTGTTAACAAAATTTTCAAATTAATTCTCATTCATTTCAAAGTCTATATAAGTTCTTCATATCACTAGAGTTCATTCTTATAACTTTTAACAACTAATTCTTCAAGAACATTCATCTCTCAGTGCTCTCATTTTCGTAAAGGTTAGTTAACATGTTTGTGTTATTCTTTATATATTCAATTATTCATAATATAATGATTGAACAATAACACTTTTAAAGTTTTATTTTATTACATACCAATCATAAGCACTTCCATGGAGAATTCAAGAAATGATATGCAAAATTTTGTCCTCAATCCAATTGCGATGCAGAATTTTGCCCTTCAGTTTTATACAGGTAACTTAGTTTTATTTTTATTTTTTTAATAATTGTTGTTAATATTATCAATTTCGTTACCTGTTTTTTATTTTAAAATCTGTTTAAAAATTTCTTATCTGTATTTAAAATTCAGATCCAAAATTGTTGAAAGCAATCATAGCCAAACAAAATAGATTATACAGAAAAATGAAGATGCGGGAGAAAAAACTAAAAAACTCTATTGGACCATCTTCTTTAACGAGTTTGAATGTAGCACGAAACTCAACCAACAGATCTCCTTTGCTTGACATTTCCAACGGTATAAATATACTCCCATTTCTTTATTTAATATAAATTCGAATTTAGTATAAATTTTTTGAGATTTCTAATTTTACTTAATTTTTAATTTAACTTTCAGTTATTACCAATAATTGTGCAAATGTTGGTAGAGATAACAGAAATAAAAGAAAAATGATACTTGAAGGGAAAAAACAATGTAATCAGCAAGTGTCAGCTACTACATCAACGTCTTCAAAGTTTTATAAAAGAAAGAATATATCCCCTTTGGGTGATATTTCTAATGGTAAGAATTTATTTATTTTTATTCATTTTTGTTTGTTTCTTAATAACTCCATTCCATTGTATTTAGTTTTTCTTTACTTCACTTCAGTTCATCGATTCTTACTTCTTCAAATTCAATTTTATACATTCATCTTTTTTATACAGTTTCCTAATTTCCATGTCTGCCGTTAGAGCCTACTCTATTTTATTTGTCCCCCCTTTACATTGCTTCAGCCCAAACTACTTTTAATTTCTTTTTTTTTTCTTTTCTTGGAATGGGTTTATGTAGCACATGTGAATTTCTTTATTCCTTTTGTTTTCTACAATGTGGGCTCCCACAAATATTTAGCAATTAATATGTAGCGAAAGTAATGGATATGGAGATGTCGTAGGAAATGAGCAATTAAATTAAGATATTTAAATTAACTTCTTAATTGATTTTAATCAATACTACGTAACCTTAAATATGTTTCTCATGTAAGTTACATATATGACACCCCCATATTCACTTTTTCCATTTATAATAATAATATTTTGCGACATAAATGTTGTTAGTCAAACATGGGTCAATATTTCCGAAACAATTATAATGATTTAAACGATCACCTATTTTTGTTAACAAAATTTTCAAATAGTAGACATTCTCATTAGTAATTCATTTGTAATACAAATATTATTTTGATATACTTATTTCTTTGCGATATTTAATTAAACATTTATTACTTCATTTCTTTATTAAACATTATTTAATTTTTAAAAATTTAAATCATTTTTGTAACTTCATATAACAAATTCAGTATTTATATTTTGGAATAATTTCATATATATCCCTACAAATGTTATATAACAAGGCAACGGACCCACGCCTTGCGGCGGGTCGTTACTTGTCTTTGTATGTTCGTTTACGTTTTCGGTTATGCTGAGTTTTACACATATTATGTAGCGATAACATGTCTTATATCATTTTAACCATATAAGTTATCATGCACATGGTTAGCCATAGGTATTCATTACAATAGCATGGTCAGAACCTATTTCTTCACCCACATAACTTCAAAAGTTGGAATCCAAGTCCCTGAGCATTAATTTATTGACGATGCCTATTCTTCTGAACTACAAAAGTTGAAATCTGGCTGCTGCAGCGTCAATTTGTTCCGACATGGTTGTTGAATAGAGTAGCATATCTTTGGTATAGTTCTTGATTTTTAAGAAGAGGTTGTTTAACTGTGCAAATTGAGAAGACGTTAAAAAGAATATAATTGACTCAATTGAAGCACAAACAACAGCCTTAAAATGGCAAAGACTTAGAGTAGTATAACAAAATTTACTTGAGTAATAAAATAACAAAGACCATAAATTATCTTAAAGTATACATAAGGAGTTAATTGAGACTATTTTCAAAAGCCTAAGGACAGTAACAAATGAAGTTAAATAAGAATCACATATAAAGTCTTTAAATTGAGAAGACATTAAAAAGTATAAGTGACACAAAGATGATAACCAAGGATAAAAACTCTGTAAATTGAGGAGACATTAAAGAGTATACATGGTTGTTATCGAACTCTGTCAGTATACAATATATATGCAAGAAGACTTTTCTGATTTATTGTTTTTGGATATGTTTGCTTTGGCCTTTGGGAGGTCTAAAAGTCAACGCATATTTTCATTTGGTCAAAACATATGATATCATAAATTTCTTAAAATGAGAATAATGAAACCAACCTGTCCACCAAACATAAGGCTAAGCGTAACCCTTGACATTTACATAAAATTTTAACCTGCTTCCATCCAGTGGTGTGTATAACTTTGTGAAGAATAGAAACATATATAAGACATTTTGATATCGTTAGTTTAAGTATTACACATAAGGTTAATTTAGGGTGAAAAAGGAAAAATGATACCTCTATAGGGCAAGATATGTCGCTCTTTCCCCAACCTGCATCTTCATTTCATATACAATGTAAGAATTACACACCCTTACAAACTGCTTTATTGTTCTCATATAATCATATGAATTTCCAGTTAAACATAGAGCACCTAGGGCAAAAAATGTTGCATGTGTGAAGCATACTCCCCAATAGCCATACCGAGAGTGGCATTATAGGATTATAGGGCTAAAAAAAGTGTCATAACTTACAACAGTATTAGAATGGTTACTTAAAACTTGAATTGCTAAGCTTTAAGTTCTGGACCGAGGGTGGCATTATAGGGCTAAAAAAACTGTGTCGGATAATTTTGGTAAAGGGAAAACAGAGTATGTAAGCATCATACGGTCAGGTTATTTCTCTCTAGTCTTTGAAATCAGGAGTCTCCTTATGCCAGAATCTATGCCACCTCTAAGTGAATGGCAGACCCGAAAGGCCGAAACCTACAATCAGAAGAAATCACTTGCAATTGGTAAATAAGAAGCATGATGAAACAAAACATACATATTTTGTTAGACTAATTTATTTTGCATTTTATTAGTATACAAAGATTAGTATGTTTTATAGCTTTGATAAGATAATACAAATCAGCATTACAACATGAAGGATGGATGTATTCTAAATACATATCTTGATCGCGAACATCTTCTATATGTATGAATTATGATGTGAATGAATTAGCAGGGGGCTACTTATATGGAATGGAATTGGGTAAAAATCTGGATAGAAAATTAGATATAATGCATTGCAGGACAACAATGAACATACAAAACAACAAACAATCATAAATTTATCATTTGAAAATCAAGAACATGAAGAAATACTTTCCAAATTATGACCTCCAATATCGTCGTTCATATTCAAGCCTGAGTTTCATTTTTGCTACAGTGAGGATAGCGGATACCTCTTCGGATGTAATGCGATAGTCTAAAGCCTAGGCAAAAATATGATGAATACATGATGACAACACTAACAAATTAATCTTTGAACACTGCAATGGAAATTAGAATCACAGAAATTTATCTTAATGCTTCAATCCCCCAAATTTAGATGAATAATTGAATAGGTTTAAAAATTACCTCGATGAAATAAAGGAAGAAAACTTGCTCTAAGGCTATCCGTAATGGGGCGTTATGGGGCAAAAAATTGTAATATGGCGCCCCATATAACGCCCCGCACCGCCCCCCGGGGCGCCATGTTAGCTTTGGAGGTCAAAGGCGCCATGTTCATGGCGCCGGTGCAACTCACATGTTTTTTTTTGTTTTTTTTTTCTTTTTTCCTATTGGTACACCTCATATCTCATAACCCCCATCCTCATAACCCCCCACTACACCCCTTACCTCATAACCCCCCATTTCCACGTCATCCGCCACATGGCGCATAACCCCCCACCCGGGGCTCCATCCACTACGGATAGCCTAAATTCTAATGAAGAAAAGACCACCACACCCACCACCACCAACAAATCCCCTTTCCCGCCATAACCCGCATCTGTCCACCAGCTGTCCACCATCGTCCATAAACAACCGGACCCAAAATCACCTAAATTGGAACAATGTTTTATAAAAAGAGACCAAATGAAACTATAGGAGTTTAACAGCAACCCAGATGGCCAAATTAGATTGAATACAGATAATTGAAAGGCTCTGATCATTTATTTGAATCATCACGGCCATTGAGGTTCCAAGAATCATAACCGAGGAAAAATTTCATTTCTGTTTGTTGAATACTCATCAAAACGTTCTCAGCCAAACTAAAACAAAAACCCTAACACATGGGTCACCATTCCGGTGACCGTCGGTCTGAGGACGAAAGCAACAACGACAAACGTTGACAAAGAAAACCGACAAAGACATAAGGTTGCACGAATCAATACCTCAACCTTACTAAAAAACAATAGCCGCAGTACCATAGCTTTGCAAAGAAACCCTAATTTGTTTGAAAAATCCGCCCGACGAAATCGTTAATTCACCACCGGCGTATCGTCGGTAAGACGTAATCGGCGCTGATAAAGATGGTGACGAAAATCGTTGATTTACCACCGTGAAGCAGGGTGAGATATAAGAGAGACAGAGTTGTTTGACTGTCTGATATGCGTGACTGAGAAGAGAGTGAGATAAAACACGCGTGAGAGAGCGGTTCTCTTCAACGTGTCAACCGTAACACGTCGCAACATCCAATAAGAAAATTGTAAACACTCCACCTGGCTTCTAACAGTAATTCGATAGTGTACACGTCATCTTTTCAAAACGTTATATAATTAATATCATATATATCCAAAGTAAATCTTAAATTTCATATATATCCTTTTTTTTAATAACATTTTACTAAATTCCTACTTTACCCTTTACAAATACATTTAGATTAATTAAATTCATTAGGTCAAGAAATCAATCCACGTCAAATCTGCTGGACATTAGGGTGTAAGGTGGGTCATTTTTGGTTGCTCATTAACGATTTAGGCTTTGAAATCATCAAGAGAGTTTTCATTCTTTAACTTTCTTTCAATAGCAGCAAGTTGTATTTTTTATATTGAATATTAATTTCCTGTATTTGGAAAACTAAGCCTTTAATATCTGGGCAGTTAATACGGCCGATATCCCACCGGGATATCGGTGGGATATCGGATATTGGACCTAGGGGAAAAATACGGTGCAAAATACGGTGCTAAAATACGGTACCGATAAATCAGTCGTATTTGCCGATATATCGGCGTTTTTTGACTGAAAATTCGGTGATATAATGTTAAAATATCGGTGGGCTGTTTTTCTATAAAAATAACAGAAAAAGTTGGTGATATTTTATGTGGTTGCAGTAAAAAAAATAAAAAAATAACACCAAAAAACGAGTCTCGCACGGGCCCGTGTTTTTTAGTTGCACTCGTATCCGCAGGTCGCGCGGGCACGAGCTTGATTTTTCAAGCCAAATTCCCAATTTCTGCACCCCCCTGCGCGAGGGTAGTAGCCGGAGTAAAACATAGCACAAGATTTAAATCTTTCTTGGATGACTACACATTTAAACCATACTTTGTTTTGTCTACCCACCAATGTGGGATATGTGTAACCTTTTGAGATTAGCATCTCATTCACACACACACACACTTTTCCAACAATATATATATATAGGGTTAGGTTCAAATGAGAAATTTTTTCTTTGAGAACTTTTGAGAACCATTCTGAGCCACTAATTTTCAGGGGGGAAACATTCAAATTCATGGGGGGGGGGGGGGGGGGGGGGATTTCCTTATATATAACTTGTGGCTCAGAATAGTTATCAAAAGTTCTCAAACCCAATTGGTTCTCAAATGATCCTCTCCCTATATATATATAGTGAAAAGTTCATTGTGTTAGAGCATATTCCTATGCTAACGTTGTGTCTCGTGTATTGTATCTAGTCAAGAGCTTCTGTGTGAGTCAGTTAGTCTTATGGCCGTACCAGATGCACCGCCGGACCAGATGGTCCGGGCGGACCAGATGGTCCGCAGGTGATCCGCTGGCCTATTGACTAAGTGACTATAAATAGTTTGTGTTAGAGAGAGTTCGTTAGTGCTGTCATTCTACAACTCTTAACTGTGTGTAAACTGAGTGTGTTTCTCTCTCTACTTGTAATCTCTAAGTGAATCAATAAAGCAAAGCTTTATTTACATCTTGTTGCTATCCAATTACCAAATCATGCTGTAGTAAGATCGTATCGTGATTTTACAAGTGGTATCAGAGCATTCCAGGTTGCTCTACTGCTGTGATTTGGTAAGTTTTCAAAATTCTAGAGAGAGAAAGTTTGGGTTTTCTACGTTTTTCATCAAATTTTCATAATTCTGAGTGATTCCGAGGATAAAAATGATTTCCGTATGTTCCTGGAGTGTTTTCGCATCATACTGATCCAGTATCTAGCTTCAATTGTCGAAATCTGTGAAAATCAGTCGATTTTTGTGTTTTCTGCATCTGGTCCGCCCGACGAGCAGTTTGATCCGCCAGGCAATCTTCATCAGTCTGATCCGCGACAGTTGCAGCGTACCAGTGTGATACGCTGAAAATTCTGGTCCGCCGTACCAGTTTTGATCCGCCGTACCAAAAACTGATCCGCCGTATGAAATTTGGTCCGCCGGACGAAATCTGATCCGGAATCTGGTCCGCTAGTACAAATCTGATCCACCTCGTTAATTTGATCCGGAACTGGTCCGCTGGTAGTATTTTGATCCGCCAATTTGTGTTGGTCCGCTGGCAGAATAGTGACTTTCACTAAAACTGACGTAACTTGCAAACCGTTTGGAGTTACGGAACCCAATACCAGTCAAAACGTTCGTCTTTCCGAGATCTAGGACTTGTACCTGCCTATGGCCAGTACCGTCAAGGTTTGACCCCCGAAATCCGCTTGGAAGACGCCCGTTTTTCAGTTTTAAGTTTTCGCGTTCGGTATTGAAATTTCAAAATGAGCGATTTTCACGCTTTTTCAGCTGTTCAATCATCAATGCAAGCCATATTGAACTATGATAACGAGATAGGAACAACTCAGAAAGTTCCTAAGTTACTTCGATTGGAGGATTATGAGAATTGGAAGCAACGATTTGAATCATTTGTTAATGCTCTTGACATTGATCTGTGGATTTCTATTGAACAAGATTATACATATCCTAAGAAAAATGGAGAACCAATTCCACGAAGTGATCTTGATGAAGATCAAAGGAAAGTTTATGCCAGAGAAAAGAAAACTTATGCAAATCTTACAATGGCATTACCAAGAGAACTCTTGCATCAATTCAAAAACTGTACAACATCGAAAACCTTATGGGATGCATTGAAGGATAGATGTGCAGGAAACGAGCAATATAAGAAGAGTCGAAAGAAAGTTTTGTTAAAGGAGTTTGATAACTTCCAGCATTGTGAAAAAGAGAGTATTGCTGATTTGATTTCTAGATTTTCTCATCTGATTAATGAACTCGATATTGTAGGAGTCCAGAAAGAAAAAGATGACTTGAAGGAAAAATTTCTGGAAGCTTTACCAGAAACATGGGAGAATTTTGTTATGATGCTTGCTAATGATCCAAATTATTCAAGTTGGACTTTCAATCAATTATTAAGCAAGTTACAAGCTCGAGAAATGGAATTACTTGTAAAGAAATCAGCAATTCCATCAGTTCAGAATCCTGCAGTTTATTTTGGAGAGAATTCTGCTACTGCCCATGCTAAAGCTAAATCAAATTCTATTTCAAGCAGTAATCCACCAGTAACAGCATTTCTTGCTGGAAAGTCAGATAATGGTGGATATTCTTCAGGTTGTAGTTTTACTATTCCTGATAAATCATCAAGCAAGTCAACTTCTAATCAAGCAACCGAAGATCTAGCTGCCTTGCTATCAGCTTTTATATCTTCTTCGTCTGGAGCTATATTTCATCAAATTGGTCAGTCTTGTTTGTATGGCGAGGATTTAAACCATCTAGATGACGATCAATTGAATAAACTCGATTTGGAATGGCAATTTGCTATGGTTGTGGAAAAAGGAAAGAGATTTATGAAGAAACATGGTAAGACATCTATTTTTCAAGGACAAACACTTGGCTTGGATAGAAAAACGATTAAATGTTTTAAATGTGCCAAACATGGACATTTTGCTCGCGATTGTCCTACCAAGTCATCTGACAAGGATATTTCCAATAAGAATGGTCAAGATAAAGATGTTAAAGCTATGATATCTCAAACTGATGAAGGTTATGATTGGGCTAAAGATTTTCCAGATGAATCTGCATTCGTGGTTCATTCTCAAGACAGTTATGCATTGATGGCAAATATTGAGGTTGAATCGAGTGGGTATACATCTGAGACCAGTAAATCTGACTTAAGTCATTCTGATTCCGAAATGAGTGGTTATGAATCCGTGTGTGAATTTTGTTCACAAAAGGATAGTCGAATTAAAGGTTTGATAAAGGAAATAGAATGTCAATCTGTTGAAATTAAACGAAAGGATGAAGAATTGGAGAGTTTCATCAAGAAATGTGAGGAATTTAATGAAGTTTGCAAAACAAATGCAGAGTTACTCAAGGAAAAGAGTGTGTTGGTGACAGAATTAGCGAATGTTCAGAAACGATTGTCAGAAAGCTGTATTCCGAATGATCAACAAAAGTTACAACTTCAACACGAGAATGATGAGTTCATGTCAAGAATTGTCAAGCTTACTTCTATCAATGAAAAGCTGGTCAAGGAGGTTGCAGAATATAAGTCTCAAGCTCAGGATGTTAGTGAAGATTTTGAACAGTTATTTCAAAAAACTATCAAAAAGGTTGAAGTACTTCAAACATCAAATGATGAACTTCAGAAGGCATTGAATGAAGTTACTGTTGATAGAACTCAATATCAGATTGTTCAGTCTGAATTGCAAGATACAATCACTTCTTTGAAGAAAGACAAGAATTTATTAGCAAGGAATATTGAGATTTATAAGGAAAGAGTGGATAAAGTTACCAAAGAAGTACTTGCTGCTCATGATGGGATGAGACGAGAAAAATCACTAGTCAATACCACATCTGAGAAGTTGATTCAATCAGAAAAAGTTCTTGCTGAAGCTCAGAAGATCATAGCTGATTTGAAAGTTGAAATTCTCGATCTCAATCGTCAATTGCATAACTTGAAGAATTCTCATTCTCTTACAAGTTATTTGTGTCAAGACGACAACTTCAAGAAGGTATTTGGCGGTGATGATTTTAATCAAATTCCTCATCCAGTGATTCAAACAGAGTCTGTTATTGATTTGAACACTCCAGTGGTAAACAAAGATTATTCTGAATTTGTATCTGCTAAGTGTGAGAAGAGGGAATCACAGTGTTCAACCAAGCATGTTGGGACAGATGAGAAAATAGGGTCTGAAGAAAAGTTGGCTGCTGAGCTTGTTCAAGCTAATAATTTGAAGGGTATTAAAGCTAAATTTACTGAGGTTGCTCAAGCTGGTTCTTCTACGTCTCAAGTAGATTTATCAAAGTTACCTGGTTATAAACGATCTGGTTTGGGTAATCATAATCACAAAGTTGTTCAGAAAGTTGAGAAGAACAATCCAAAGAAGACTCCTAAGGAGAAGAAAGATACTAGTCTTGAACAGATATATCATCTGGCGCAGGTTTTTGTATCCACCATGGAAAAAGGCTTCGGAGGTAAGATAAAGAAGAAAGATATCTCTACAAGTTCTCCGAAAGAATCTTCCGCTTCGGATTCCAATTCCACACCTAGAAGTCCTACATCACAATGGGTACATTCTAACCAATTTCAGGTTTTTGATGATATTTCTGATGAGTCTGAGTTGTTTAATAAATGTGATCCAGTTCAGGACAAGTTCCAATTTAAACGTTCATATCGTTTGTGCTATCAATGTCGCCAAAAGGGATAGGGGTGTGCAAACGGGTTTACCCGTCATACCCGTACCCGACCCGTATCACACCCGTACCCGTTTAACTCAATAAAGTAAACCCGTACCCATACTTTTATTTACAGGGTTTAGCCGGGTCTAGACCCGCAGGGTTTAAGGGTATTCGGGTCTTGACCCATACCCGTTAAATAACCACAAGTTCATACAATCTAAGTGTCTAAGATCAAGTAATCCACGTGTAATTTAACAAAGTTGGAGGTAGAATGTGCCAAAACAGTGATTCAAATCAAAATGAACACGAGTATGAAACTTAAATGCTTGAACCACAAAGAAATAAAGAATCTGTTAGAAACTTACAATTATGAATTTGCGATAATAACTCATTTTCCGTCAATTGAAAAAATTTGTGTTTCGTAAATAACTAAATAATAGATGTTAAAACTCAAAATTACTAATTAGTATGAATATATTTTATATTTTCAATGTCTTCCAATCCAATTCTAACCATATATATTCAAAATACGGATAATCATTATGCTTCATAAATATTAAGATTAGATATTTCAAAATTAAATATTTTTAATTTAAATGCATATTCAATCCTAAAAGTTTTGCGTATATGTGTGACATTTTTCTGTTTACATACTTTTTAGTTATTTTATTTTATTCCAATGAATACGACCTACATAATTCATATATCAAATTGTACGAAACGGGTCTTACCCGTTAAAACCCGTACCCGAGCCGTACCCGACCCTTACCCGATTAACACTATTTTCAAAACCCGCGACCCGACCCGTATATTAATAACAGAGTCCACACAGGGTCGGGTCTGTCGGGTTTACCGGGTTTACTAGGTTAAACCCGCTTCTTGCTCACCCCTAAAAAGGGACATATAGCACAGAATTGTCCTGTCACTGTTAAAAGGAAATTTTCTGGAAAAACTGCCACGATAATTGATGAATCCGGCAGAATTTTTAATGACTCACCAACATCACATTTTAAATCAAAACATTTCAAAAGTGCGTCTAGTGTTGGTGATTCATCACAAGATGATGTTTCTGTGAAAACTGCACCTGCAAAGATGCAGTGGCGACCTAAAGTGGTCAGCAAAGCTGCAACTGACTTTGTGGAAGACACTGGTCGACCAGAAGCTGTGTGCTTCGGGTCATTTGCGTACTAATCATTTAAACCAGTGTACAGGTATTCCTAGAAGACCCGTTGGTGATTGCAAAGTTGCTGATGGAGGAGTATTCTGCGTTCTTAATTTACATTGAATGCTTTATCTTACACAATTGCAAGTTTTTTCTGAAAGTTTAAACTGCAAAGGTATCAGTATCGATTGGTTAATTTTCTTTCTTTTACATTTTGTATGTAGTTTAGGGCGAGACAATTGAAAAGCCAAAAATAGTGTCGTTGTGTTTTTGTTTTTGTTAAAATGAAAATCCAAAAATAGAGTTTTCATTTTAAGGGGGAGAAAATGAAAAATACAAAAACATCGAAAAAATGGAAAAACACAAAAACATTGAAAAAAAAAATTGTATCCGACATGATTGGGAAATGATGGTACATTGGCTTACGTGTCTGACTCATGGATAAAATAGATGAAAAAGCCATAAGATCATTGTTCGATGTACTTGGTAGGCTCGGCATTAAATCAGAAAGTATTCAGATGTGATAAACACTAAATACTAATGCTTGACCAAGTGGGCAACATCTTGATGCATATCTCATGATATATCAAGAAAAGATATGTGAAAAAGAAAATGAGAAGTCACTGTGTATACATGTGTTCATTTTGCAAAAATTTAAACTTGTTTGATTATCTTTATTTTGTCAAACGATCGGACTTTCTCTGCGTGTCGAAAGACCGACCTGATTGTTGTTCGTTTGACGTTCTGCTTTATTTTCTTTGGTGTTTCGTATAACTCATCGGACTTTCTCTGCGTGTACGGGAGTACCGACCTGATTGTTGTTGGGTTATACAATTTCAACTTGTTTTATTTTCTTATTTTGTTAAATCCGAGGCCTTATCTGCGTATCGAAAGATCGACCTTAAGGTAGACGATTTAACGTTCTTATTTCTTTTTGCATGGAACACAGTTGACTGAATCATGTATACAATCATTATGTGATTAAATCACAAATGAAATCACAAAGTGTGATATAAAAAGCAAAAACATATCTGAGTATGTCTGATAGTATGGGGTACACTGGTCAAAGCAAATCTAATCAATTCAATAACATATCCAGATGTTATGAGTATGATTGTGCCTGAGTTTAAGATGGACAAATTATACCAGTAATCGACATGACTTGTGTGCTGAAGTAATTGAAATTGAAGTATAGTTCAGCATGTCATGACCAATATGATCCCAAGTTGTGATCTTTCTCGCAAAAGGCAAAAATAGTGTGTGATTCAGTATTTCATTTCTGTATTGCATTTATGTTTCATATCTGAAAAATTCAAAAAGATTTTCGGTGTGTTTTGATATAAAGTTTCAAAAAGCCAAAAAGATTTTGTTTCTTATTTGTTTTCGACCGATCGATACTTGATACAAAATTCAAAATTTCAAAACTATATCTTGGATTCTCGAAGAGAAGTTTTGCGCCAAGATTAAATTAATTTTCAAAAGAAAAGGAAAGTCGCGTTTCTGTCTTCTGAAATTGCAGGTTATCTGGGTGAGATGACTCAAGCATGGTGAAAGGGGGAGTATGTTATATTTTTCACAAGTGGATCTTGAAGTTCAAAGATGATTCAAGAATGATCCAGCCATGCGAGCTCTAATTCTAACAAGATTTCAAGTTGAAGATCAGACGCAGAAATGTTGAAGATTGAAGACTGAAGTTTAGTTAGAATATAGATACACTACACGTTAAGGGGGAGTTTGTTAGAGCATATTCCTATGCTAACGTTGTGTCTCGTGTATTGTATCTAGTCAAGAGCTTCTGTGTGAGTCAGTTAGTCTTATGGCCGTACCAGATGCACCGCCGGACCAGATGGTCCGGGCGGACCAGATGGTCCGCAGGTGATCCGCTGGCCTATTGACTAAGTGACTATAAATAGTTCGTGTTAGAGAGAGTTCGTTAGTGCTGTCATTCTACAACTCTTAACTGTGTGTAAACTGAGTGTGTTTCTCTCTCTACTTGTAATCTCTAAGTGAATCAATAAAGCAAAGCTTTATTTACATCTTGTTGCTATCCAATTACCAAATCATGCTGTAGTAAGATCGTATCGTGATTTTACACATTGTAGACACCTTCATAAGTGTAGACAGGTAGACACCTTTTTCACCATTAGATCTCTTGATCTAATGGTTATGATTAATTTCTTTTTTCTTTTTTTCATTTTTCTCATTGTTCAGAAAATTTCACATGTGAAAACACATGTGAAATAAAGTAATTTCACATGTGAAATAGGGTGTCTACATGTCTACACTTATGGGGGTGTCTACAATGAACCTCACCCTATATACACTGGCGCAGCTTCATTAGGGCCGGGGGGCGACCGCCCCCTCGGTTTTTCCGTCCGTAACTACCTATTTTCTCGATTTTATGTTAAAAAAAATTGTATTTGTGGAGTATCGCCCCCTCGGATGTATTGATTATCACCCCATCGGTCGATCTTTTGATCCCTGCCCCCTCGGAGATCTTTCTCAAGCTCCGCCACTGCCTATATATATATATATATATATATATAATTTTAATGTATATAACTATATATTAAAATGACTGATATCCCACCGATATTTCACCGAGATAACCGATATATCGTATATCGGTCCTCGACCGTATTCTGAATTTTTACCGTATTAACTGCATAGTTCAATATATATCTTTCCTCCTTATCGAAGCTTGTGTGTATACGTCAGAACCATATTATCACTCAATTGATAGAATGGAAGATGAATCGCATGTGGTACAAATTTGTTTTAATTCGGTCCTTAAAAAATGGAAGATGAATTGCAGGTGATACAAAATGTGTTAGAACAAATTGTACACTAATTATTAATGGATGTTGAGTAAATAGAATGTTGTACGAAGGCTTAAAAATGGTCACAAAATATTGGCAAACAATTAGGTAAAATAAATTTAAAGAATTAAAAAGGTAAGGGTAAATTGGTCACATTATAAGTTATTTTATATGAAGTATATTAAAATGGATATATTTGATATTTTAATTATTTTGGAGGGACATATATGATATTTAAATTTTGGTTTGGATATATATGATATTTTGTTAATTTATAGGGATATATATGAAATTAACCCTTATATTTTCCATTCTTAATTAATATTATATGTCTTTATAGGTACTTCTACACCATTGTCTACTATTTTATGTAATCGTAAAGAATCACTACTATCTCAATCACAAACTCCAAATTCGTGTGTCACAAGATCAACAAGTATTCATAGATTATGTTATACAACTCCCATTCAAATGTCACCGTTACCTACTATATCCGCTTTAAGGACCCCACATTCAGGTCTTACAACATCTTCATCTCATGATAGAAAAGGAAAAAGAAAAGTGAATGATATATCTCCAATACCTATACATGAATTTTCATCAGACGAAGAAGTTGAAATCCAACATGTTCAACACGACATTTTCTCTGGAATTTCAAAAGGTATTTTGTATTTTTTTTAGATGTTTAAAAAAAATTAATTTTAAATTTATAAAAAACAATTTCATTAACAGTAGTTATTTTAAACAATTTATAATACAGATTACCTTGATCATGGAGACCAATCTGTTATATGTGACATTTGCAAAGCAAAGTTATGGAAACAGGAGAGCAAAATGTTAGAACAACTGTCTTGGGAAAAGCTTATTCATTTTGTTGTGGATATGGTAAGGTTCAGCTTCCACCAATGAAAGATCCTGACGACAGATTTGCAAAGCTTTTTAAAGCTTCAGATTCCAAAAGTAGGTTTTTTCAGAAGAATATTCGACGCTACAACTCGATGTTCTCATTTACATCCATGGGTGGTGAGATTGACAACTCCGTAAATAAAGGTAAAGGTCCTTACTGTTTCAGATTAAGCGGTGAAAACTATCATACTATTGGAAGTTTGTTACCTCAGTCTGGCGAAGAACCAAAATTTTCTCAGCTTTACATTTATGACACTGAAAATGAAGTTACAAATCGTCAAGCAAAATTTGGGTATATTTTCTTCATCTTATTTATATTTTTATTATTTATTTTATTTTGAGATAATGTTTACATTATATACTCGATTTAATATTTTATTATTTAATGTTTTCAATTTTTTTAGGCAATCATCTTCTTCGTCGAAATCTAGAAATGCTCATGTTGATCTTGAAATTATACAGCAACTTAAAGACATGCTAGATTCAAAAAATCAGTTGGTTAAGACCTACAGAATGGTCAGAGATGCATTTCAACAGTCTCCACATGCTACTATCAAGTTACGACTTATTGGTACTCGCTCTAAAGATGGAAGACAATATAACCTTCCATCTGTTTCAGAAGTAGCCGCGTTAATTATTGGAGATTTTGATACGAATCTTGAAAACCGTGATATAGTAGTTAAAACCAAATCCGGACATTTGGAACGTATCTGTGAGTTGCACCCGTCTTATCTTTCTCTTCAATATCCACTTCTCTTCCCATATGGTGAAGATTGCTACCGCATAGACATTCTTCACAGAGATGTAATTCTTGAGGAGTCGAATCAGAGGAACAAGAAATGTACGATGAGGGAGTGGTTTTGTTATAGGATACAAGACCGTATCAATGGTTTTTCATTAATATTATACAATGATTGAGTCACAACGCCTCTGGTTCATTCGACAGAAGCAAAGAACTCTTTGATGTGACGTTTTGACCAACATCAATCATGCTCAAGAATCGGGTAATACGGATCTTTCTAAATCTGGTCAGCGTGTTATACTTCCGTCTTCTTTCACTGGTGGTGCACGATACATGTTGCAAAATTATTTAGATTCCATGTCCATCTGTAAATGGTTTGGATATCCAACATTTTTCATCACAATGACGTGCAATCCGAAATGGCCAGAGATTACCAGATTCTTGAGGAACTCAACTTTGAAGCCTGAAGATAGGCCGAATATATTGTGTAGAGTTTTCAAAATGAAACTTGATTCATTGATTAATGATTTAAAGAAAAACTCATTACTAGGAAGAGTTCAAGCAGGTATTAACAGTATTACAATTTACATTTTTTAAATTAAAAAATCTACGTTAATTTTATTTATTTTACCATTGCAGTTGTATATACAGTTGAGTTTCAAAAGCGTGGTTTACCGCACGCGCACATATGCCTTTTTATGCATTCAGAACATAAGATTCCTTGTGTTGAAAATGTTAATCGTTATATTTCAGCTGAAATACCAGATAAAGATACTGATCCTGAGTTATACTCGCTGGTAAGTGAATTTATGATACATGGACCATGCGGTGATTACAACAAAAATTGTCCCTGCATGGTCGGTAACAAGTGTTCTAAACGTTTTCCAAAGAAGTACCGTCACTTTACTTCAGTAGATGATGATGGATATCCTTAGTATAGAAGGCGTGAAGGTGGACCAACCGTAAACAAGTCTGGTGCAGACTTAGATTGCAGTTATGTTGTTCCATATAATAAAGAGCTGTTGAGAAGATATCAGTGCCATATGAATACAGAATGGTGCAACCAAGGAGGTTTAATCAAGTATATTTTCAAATACATAAACAAAGGTCCAGATAGAAAAAGTGTTAAGTTTGTTGAAAGTAAAGGAAAAGATGTTAATGGCGAGTGTGTTGATGAAGTTAAAGGTTGGTATGACTGCAGATACATTTCTGCATGTGAGGCTTCATGGCGTATCCATCAATTTGATGTTCATCATAGAACTCCTTCTGTTATGAGGCTTCCTTTTCATCTACCCGGTCAACAACAGGTTGTTTTTCATGAAGACGATGATGTCGATGAAGTTGTTAACAAACCCTCTGTTGCTTCTTTAAAGTTCTTATCTTGGATGAAATGCAATCAAATTTATGAGGAGGCAAGACGGTTGAGTTACATTGAGTTTCCTACAAAGTTTATTTGGGATTTAAAATCAAGGTCTTGGAAACCAAGGAAACAAGGTTTTCAAATTGGAAGGATCCATTCAGTATCTCCTTCACTCGGAGAACTTTATTTTTTACGAATCCTTTTAAACAAAGTTAAAGGCCCAGTGTCATTTGAAGAAATCCGTACGGTAAATGGTTTTGTGCATCCTACATTTAGAGATGCGTGTTATGATATGGGAGTCTTAAATGACGACAGGGAATATAGAGAAGCTCTTCAAGAAGCAAAGTTTTATGGTACCGGCTTTTATTTGAGGAATCTTTTTGTTACTATGTTGTCGTCTAATACTCTATCAAGACCGGAATATGTTTGGGAAAATTGTTGGAGTGTTTTATCTGAGGGAATTCTTGAAAAGCAAAGGCTACTCTTAAAAACACCAGGTTCGATTTAATTTAACTTTTTCCTTATTAATTTCAATTCACATTTATTTTATAAATGCCAATGTTTATTCTTTGGAGTTTGTATTTAAGTATATAATTTTTATCTCAGATTTGAAATATGATGATGTACAACTAAAGAACTTGACGTTGGCTGAAATAGAGAAATGCTTACATCGTCATAATCTCAGTTTGTCTGATTTTCCCACCATGCCTCTTTCTAACGACTTTGTCGTATCTATGTGTGATAATGTATTGATCAACGAGCAGCTTGATTATGACAAAGTGAATCAACATGATCAATTTGAAAGTTTGTTTTCATCTTTAACAAGTGAGCAGAAATCAATCTTCAATGATATCATTACTGCAGTTAATAATAACGGAGGTGTATTTTTCATTTATGGGTACGGTGGTACAGGCAAAACTTTCTTGTGGAACACATTATCTGCTGCAATAAGAGCTAAAGGAGAAATTGTGTTAAATGTTGCTTCGAGTGGCATTGCTTCTCTTTTATTGCCCAGTGAAAGAACGACTCATTCAAGGTTCCATATTCCAATAAATGTTACTGAAGATTCAATTTGCACAATTAACAGAGATAGTGATATTTCAAAGTTATTAGAGCAAACAAAGTTGATCATTTGGGATGAGGCTCCTATGGTTAATAAACATGCCTATGAAGCTCTTGATAAAACTTTTAGAGATGTTCTGTCCACTGGAGATAATATCAGTGATCAACCTTTATTTGGTGGTAAGGTTGTTGTTTTCGGTGGGGATTTTAGACAAACACTACCTGTCATTCCTGGTGCTTCTAATCAACAGATTGTTACTTCGTGCATCACTGCTTCTTATATTTGGAGGGAATGCAAGTTTCTTAAATTAACCAAAAATATGCGTCTCCTTCAAGGACATGATGAAGTTGATTTAGAAGAAACTGCATCTTTTGCTCAATGGCTTTTAGATATTGGAGAGGGAAAAGTTGGCGGAGATAATGACGGTGAAACGATTATAGATATTCCTGCTGATCTTCTTATAAATCATTCATCGGATCCTCTTGCTGATCTGATTCAATTTGTTTATCCTTCAATACTTGAAAATTTCACAAATCCAGAATTTTGGAAGGAAAGAGCTATTCTAGCACCGACTAATCAAGTAGTTGATGATATCAATAATCATTTGTTATCTTTGATTCCAGGTATTCTTCATAACTACTTATTTTTGTATAGTCAATGTCAATCTTATTATAAGTGTTTAGTTTACTAATAATTGTTTCTTATTTGTGCTGTTAGGTCAAGCTCATGAATATTTAAGTTCTGATAGTGTCTCTCAGTCTGATTTTATTCATGAAAACTTTGATCAAAATTTATATTCACCAGATATTCTGAATAGTTTACACTTATCTGGAATTCCAAATCATCGTCTAATCTTGAAGGTTGGAGTTCCTGCCATGTTGCTGAGAAATATTGATCAGAGGAATGGCTTATGTAATGGAACAAGACTTCAAATTAAATCTTTGGGTAAACGTGTTATTGAAGCCGTTATCATTTCCGGAAATAATATCGGTCAGCGAACGTTTATTCCAAGATTATCATTGATTCCTTCCGATAAACGTATGGCTTTTACGTTTCAAAGAAAGCAGTTCCCGATTTCCGTTTGTTTTGCAATGACAATAAACAAAAGCCAGGGTCAATCACTTTCTAGAGTTGGATTGTTCTTAAAAGAACCGGTATTCTCTCATGGCCAGCTCTACGTTGCTTTATCTCGAGTGAAGAGCAAGAAGGGTTTGAAAATCTTAATTTTAGATGCAAAGGGCAAACAGACCAATGTAACAAAAAATATTGTTTTTAAATCTGTTTTTTCATATTTGTAGTCCAACTACTTCAATGTTATTTAAGATTACGTTATTTTGATTTATTTCTTAAATTCTTTTTTTTAGTATACAACTATTTAACATCTTACATTTTTCATTTTTTTTAATTATATCACAGTCCCGGGTTTTTACCCGGGTCATTGGCTAGTTTTAATATATATATATATATATATATATATATATATATATATATATATATAGGGTGAGGTTCATTGTAGACACTTTCGCATGTGAAATAGCTCTTTTTCACATGTGAAAGTTTCTAATTAATGAGAAAAAAGAAAAAAAGAAAAAAAGAAAAAAAAATTAATCACAACCATTAGATCAAGAGATCTAATGGTGAAAAAGGGTGTCTACCTGTCTACACTTATGGGGCCGTCTACAATGAACTTTTCACTATATATATATATATAGGGGAGGGATATAATGAACCTCTCCGAGTTTGGAAAACCGTGAAAACCAAGCTAAAAAATTAGATTTTTGTTCTGATTTTTTTATGGTGATTCTCTAAGTTAAAAAGACCCCTTTATGCAAAAAAATAAAAAAAAACGCCTAGTCAAATTTTAAAAAAATTTTTTATAACCGAGGTTACATATGTAACCTCGGTTATAAAATATTTTTAAAAAAAAAAATTGATTAGGCTTTTTTTTTATTTTTTTGCATAAAGGTTTTTTTTTTAACTTAGAGAATCACCATAAAAAAAATCGGAATAAAAATCGAATTTTTTAGCTTGGTTTTCACGGTTTTCCAAACTCAGAGAGGTTTTCATTTTATCCTTCCCCTCTCTCTCTCTCTCTCTATATATATATATATATATATATATATAGTTATTTGACTAAAAAAGTATAAGTTTTAATATTTATAACATGCATTTAAGTTAAAGATATATTATTTTATGATATATTTGATAGAAAATAACATAAAATATTAAACTAAAACAAAGGAGTTTATAACTTTTTTTAATAAAAAAACATTTCTTTTTATAAAATAAATAAATAAATATATATATTTTTTAGAATGACCACTTTTATTAATAAACAAAGGGACACCCTTAGCAAGGAGCTAAGGGGCCCGAAACAAAACAAGGAAATGGACGTTACATCGTAAATTTAGACCAGGATTTCCAATCAACACTCGACCCCTTATACCTCTTAGACATCCAAATAAAACTCCAACTTTTAATTTTCTTGAAAACGAAGTGCAATGATGGAGTTTTCCCATAAAAAATCGCATTGTTTCGTTTCTTCCATAAGCACCAATACGATGTAAGGCACACCGTGTAAATAGCCTCCGCTTTCCGTTGAGAAAACTTTTCGTTCTTGAGAAGGTTAAGCGCATCCTTGATGTAGAAAAGGAAAACGCCCGGAATATTGCACCATTGAGCGGCCAAAGTCCAGATGAAATCCGCAAACCTGCACCCCGTAATAATATGCTCTGCTGACTCGGCCCCCATTATTACATAAAACACAGCCACCCGAGCCGTACCAAAATATTTCTACGGGCAAGCGCATCCGCCGTTGAAATTCTGCCCATGATGTCAACATTCCATCCAGCCAAGTCAGATTTGACTTTAGCAATCGATTTCCAAACACCATTCAACGTAGGGCCTCTTTGGACAGCAAGGTTGCAAGACCGAGCTCCATGAATTTCACATATCACCCTCCTCCAAAGACGATCCGGTCAAGATAAAATCTCTAAAACCATTTAGAAAGGAGGAAAACGTTGAACATGCTTAAAGGCACGAGACCTAAGCCACCCTCCTTGATGGGTTTTATGACCTTATTACGGGCCACCCAGTGGATTTTATGAGAATCACCGTCTCCACCCCATAAAAAAATTGAACTTAATTTTTTTAGGGGTCTCCAACACGCTCTTGGGGGCACCATATCAAGAAGGATGCTGTTGAGTTGAAGGAAAAGTTGCTCAAAGCGTTACCAGAAAAATGGGAAAATTATATTCTTCTGATTACTCACGATAAGGAACATTCAAATTGGTCGTTCAATGATTTGGTTGCAAGACTATAAGCACAAGATCTAGAAATGAATGTTTCAAAGTCAATGTCTGCACATATTCAAAATCCATTAGTGTATTATGGAGAAAATGAATCAACTCTCAGTGCTAAAAAGGCAAACACTTCTAGTCAATCACCTCCCACAACTTTTCTGGTTGGCAAAAAAATTGAACATAACTTTTTTAGGGGTCTCCAACACGCTCTTGGGGGCACCATACAAAGAGAAGTAGTACATCGGGAGGGAGTTGAGCACGGATTTGATACGAGTCGAGCGCCCTCCAATTGAGAGGTTTTGGCCTTCCATGTGGATAAATAATCATGAAAAACATCCCACCACTTTGCTCCAATATATATATATATATATATATATATATATATATATATATATATATATATAGGGGAAGGATCAAATAAAAACAAGATGTTATTGCCAAAACACGAAAACAAATATTAAAACCTCTAACTTCCTCATACGTTAATATATTTTTTTAAAAATTTGCACCAAAAGTCTTAAAATTATGTCACCTTTAATTCTGGGAAAAAATAATTAAACATATAAAATTTTGTGATTTTTTATGTTATTGCACATATGCAATAATACGTATTAATTATATTACACATGTGCAATATTAACAAAAAAAAACGTTAATTTATTTTTTATTTTTTTACCAGAATTAAAGATAACAGAATTACAAGATCTATGGTGCAATTTTTTATCAAAAATATTAACGTATGAAAAAGTTATAGAGGTTTTAATATTATTGCACATGTGCAATAATAATTTTTTATTGCACATGTGCAATAATAAAAAAAATAAAAAAAAACCGTTTAATTTTTTATTAATTTTCTTCAGAATTAAAGATAACAGAATTATAAGATTTATGGTGCAATTTTTTATAAAAAAATTTAACATATGAAAAAATTATAAAGGTTTTAATATTATTGCATATGTGAAATAATAATAATAAAAAAATTATTGCACCTGTGCAATAATAATTTTAAAAAAAATTGATTTTTTTTTAAATTTTTTCCAGAACTATAAAGAACATAATTTTAAGGATTTTGGTGCAAAGTTTTAAAAAAATTATTAACGTATGAAAAAGTTATAGAGGTTTTAATATTTGTTTTCGTGTTTTCGCAATAAAAGTTGTTTTCACATGATCCTTACCCGATATATCGTTTTTTGGTTTATATTGGCTCCCACAACCAAGCCCAAATAATTGAAAGGAAGGCCACAAATGCTACAACCCAAAAATGAGGCCCATCGTTACATGTCCACCTCCTCCACATTGACCCCATGCAACCCACATTTCCCCAAGTTGATTTTTAGGCCGGACACGATAAAAAACCACCATAGAAGCCTCCGTAACTTCAAGAAGTTAGCTGCCGACCAATCACCTAAGATCATTACATCGTCCGTAAAAAGAAAATGAGAAATGAGTGGGCCATTGTTAGGGATCGAGATGCCATGGAAAATGCCCAATGATCTTACTTTTTCCATCATCTAGTGTAGACCTTCCATGGCCACAATAAAAAGGTAAGGGGATAGTGAGTTTCCTTGCCTAACCCCTTAAAACAGTCGAACTCCTTAGTCGGTGACCCGTTGATTAGCACCAACGCCCTCGAAGCCTTAAGGATCCCTAAAACCCAAAGACGCCACTTGACCAGAAAATTCATTTGTCCAAGAATATCATCCAAGAAACTCCATCAAGGGAATCATATGCCTTGTTAAAATCAATCTTGAAAACTAGGGCTTGTTTTTTGGTCTTTTTAGCCACGCAAGGATCTCATTTATAATGAGTGGCTCGTCCACGATGTTTCGATTCGCCACAAATGTCATTTGAGTCTCCAAAATGACCAGGTCCAAGACCGTATTCACCCGATTGGCCAGGACCTTTGAAATGACTTTAGGAAGACATCCGAGAAAACTAACTGGCCTAAAATCCATAAGGCCTTGGGGGTCCATCTTTTTAAGAATTAGGCAAAGGAAAGAGCAGCCACACCCGTTACTTATCATGCCATCCTCATGAAGAAGACTTCAATACCTCCATAAAATCATCCTCTAAAAGCTCCCAAAAAGCTTCAATGAAATCAAAGTTTAAACCATCCAGACCTGTGGATTTTCACCACCACAGAGCCATACGAATTGCTTAATCTCCTCCTTTGAAAAGGGCATAATAATGTTGTCGGCATCACTGTTGGGGAGACGCTTAATCCTAGAATATAACATCGTCGGCCTGGTTAATTGGTCCTTCGCAAATTTAGCTTGAGTTTCACAACATGTTTGATTGCCACCTGGTCGGTCACCCACTGTCCATTCACTAATAACCCATTTATTCTACCCGTCGCAATTCTGGTCCGCATCTAACCATGAAAAAGTGAAGAGTTTTCGTCACCCTCCACCGACCACTGAATCCTGGCTTTTTGGGCTATATCATCCATATCCCCCCCCCCCCTCCAACTCAACTAGTTGTTGTTTAGCATTTGTCCATTGTAGCATCTTCTGATCACTTAGAGGCCTCAGTTCCGAAATAGAATCCCAATTTTGGCACACATTAGACAAGATCGAATTTTCCTTAGCCTCTTTCTCTTTTTCAGTAGCGATCCACCTTTTAAATTGATCCTTAACCTTTTTAAATTTTGCCAGCAATATGCGGTCAGCCTTACCAAAGAACGAGCTCCACCACCTGATTCAAATCCGCTTTAGACAACCATGAGAAAAAACCGGAATGGAAAGGGCCCAAAATCGATGGTCGACACCTTCAGAATGAGTAGACTATGATCCGACCACAATCGCAAAAGGATCGTGAGGGAAGCATTAGGCCACCACTGCAAGAAACCTCTACACACCAAGATCCTGTCATTTTGCTAAAACTTTTCCTGTTACCAAACGAAAACATATACCAAGAAACCCCCCTACGATATTCATGCAATCCTGCATCATCAATAAACTCAGAAAAGAAGCTCCCCCCCCCCCCCCTACCCACCACCCACAAGGATTGAACTCAGAGAGTAACCGGTCCTCGGGAAAATAGACTTAATTAAAATCACCGGCCACCACCCAAATGCCAGGATGAGAATACACGAGGTGCAAAATCTGAGCCCACACAACTTGTTTATCAACGGGAGACTGAGGGGCATAAATGTTTACCACATTCAACTCCAATTGCAACCTAACCAATAAACCCAAAACAAGAAGGAAATTAGGGTGCTTGAAAGAATACCGAATAGATAACAAAGATGTGTTCCAAATCGAAACAACCCCCCCCCCACCCCCAAACACACCCCCGATCAGCCAGAAGTAGGAACCGAATCCCAAGCACAGTTGAGGCTGCCTCAAAGCTGAGTAATCGGAATTAAGCCATCAACCGGAACCTTGGACTCCTAGAAATCCATCAGGGTTTGGAGTTTTTGATCCCCCTATGACACCACCTCCCTCACCTGATCCTCATACCCGAAAAATTCACCCCAACGCAAGCCCCTATTTGGATGGTGTAATGGACTTCCTCTCTATAATCGACAACATTGTTAGCGCAATCCCTAAAATCCTCGTCAACCACCGGTTGTGTAGTGGAAGAAGAAGTCTTCTCCATTAGCCTTGAAGCTCTCAAGATCGATCTTGACGCCCCCCAAGAGCTTTCGAAATCGCCCCTTGATCATCAATTTGCCTCCTTGCCTCGAGAATTTCTGTCACACCCCCAATTTCCACTAACGGAGTATTACCGTGTGGGGTGTGATCCAGACCAGGATCCCAGACTTTAGTTACAACCAAACCATAACAGAGTTTATAAGTTAACATAAAGTTTAAGTTACAGTCCAGAACAGTAAGTTTAACAGTTCAGCGGAAGCATAAATAAAGTTTGCAGTTATGGTGTTACAAAACGATGAAATTAAATGTTTGAGAATTTCTGGTTTTCCAAAAGGGGTATCCATAGGAAGTACTGCCGCCTCCGGTGCTGTCCATGATCCACCTAACGACCTGAAAAGAATTCAACAATCAAGTGTCAGCCGAGGCTGGTGAGTTCACTAAAACAGTCTACACGCCACATGCAGACCTAATGTATGAATAAGGAAAGGTAAAACACAATCAATAATCATAAGGCCAGTAAAGTTCCATATCGTAGGTAGCTAGCCTATAGTTATGTACACCTGAATTGTTCGTAACCAAAGCTGACAATGTTTTGATAGGGAATACCTATGAACCTTGCCTTCCCGTGTTTATCCGGATCACGGTGGGTAGGCTAATATTGATCTCAGTCCGACCGCCAGTCGGAGGGTGCATCCCGTGCACCGCTGAGCGGGGGTGTCAATCCCCAGTAGTACTACTCAACATTACCTCGCTACTGTATATTAACGGCCCGAATGTAAGGACTTTTTATAAATAAAGCAATTCAGTGCAACATATGATATTTTGTCGGAAAATTACTCAAGTAAAGAAATACCTTTACCGTTGGGTTGCCATCCTTTACCGGATGCAACTATCTGTGCGTTACCATCCTAAACCGGATATAACAATAATAGTAAGTGAAACTCACCTTAGGGTGCACTGGTACCTAGCACTTGGTTCAACAGGTTGGTCAAAGTCAACCTATTCGGATAAATATTGCCTAATAAAATTAGAAGGTGTCGCTAGGACGGAATTAGCACATAAGCACCTAAACATGTTTCATGCGGTCATACAAGTCACACAATGCACATACAAGCCCCAAATTGGGAGGAGATCAAGAAATTGCAATTTAAGTCAAGGTTGACCCAGAAAGTCAAACTTCAAGCATTTAACTAGTGGCATAGCTAAAATCCACAATACTTGGAGTTAACTCCTTAAATTTTACAGGCATATACTACACATAATTTAGGAATTGTTGCAAAAAGAATCAAGTAAAAAGGTTAAGAAATGAGAAAGTTATGCAAGTCGGAAGTTGGCACTTTTTGACATTTAGCAAACTAGTTAAAGGAAATGAAAACTTGCATAACTCATTCAAAATCTGGAATTTAATCATTAAATTCTCCAGATCTTACTTTCAATATATAAACATCAATTCCAAATAGCAACCACACCATTAAAACAAGGTTTACATGCCCAACCAATTTGCAAAGTCCACTTTTCACAGAAAATGATAGCTTTGAGTACCCGACTTGCAGCTGTGTTTTGACTAACCAAAAGGGGGTTTTAGAAAGTGTGCTAGTAGCCGTCGTAAAAATAAGACATCCTACTTTACTAGGGAAAAAGAATCAACTGATTTCGATGAAAATTGAGCAAGTTATGACAGCTGCAAGTTGACCAAAAATTCTGGTCAAAGCTGTTAGGAATTTCAAGTTGGCAAAAGTTTAGCATTTCAATTCTTATGCTATCATATGGTTATCCAACATACATTAACACAATTGTAACCATAATAACACAAGATTTCTGGTCCTAACATAAACATACAAAATTCATAGCAAAATCTCAACATGGACATAGCATTCAAACCCATATACTCAAACTTCAAGTCCAAAACACCCAATATACATACATGAACATACATGGCAGTTTTTAAGCTCAATTTCCAGAATTAAAACCCATCACAATTCTGCCCTAAATCATAAACTAACATATCTTGAGCTAAATCAAGTTCCATGAGCATACAAACACTTCACTTAGCACATAAATGCATAAAAACCCACATGCAACTAAGAATTTCGAAATCCAAAACTTAGGGCTTACAAGATTGGGGTAAAATCGCAGGTAGGAAAGGAGAAGAGGAGAAGAAGAAGCTTCCTTGATGTTTCTTGGAGCTTGTAGAAGCTTGAATCCGCCTCCTTGAAGCTTGATTTCTCCAAATTTCGAATGTGTGAGTGTGTGTGTGTGTTTTGATCGTGAAGAAGAGAGGGAGAGGAGCTGATGATGTCTCGCAAATGAGGGAGAGGGGGAGGAAATGCAGGTTTTGTTTTAATGAGAAGTTACACTTTTGGCCCCTCAAGTTTCTTTTAAGCATATAAGGCATAAAACTCCTTTTAAATGGGTTTTTAACTAGAAGTTGTAAAGTAAAACTTCTAAAAATATTTCGAAGTGTTTTTAGATCATTTAACATGTAAGATTTAATCGGGTTATATAAATTTATCGTTTATACATAAAAATCCAAATTTACACACGAAGCCCGGTTTCGCATAAAAATGCAAATTTTCACAACTAACACATAAGATCACGAAATAAGTTCACGAAACAAGTTACTAATATTAATTAGCAAGTAATCATGAATAAACATGTAATCATACAAATGACGGGTCTCGGGTTCGTTAACGGAACTAACGGAAAAACTTAACGGAGTTAACTTGGGAAGTTACAGTTGTCACAATTTCCTTGGGATGTTACATTTCTTTCTGGTCCCCTCAAGAATAGGCAAAGAAAGAAGCAATTCCTGTACCCCAGAATCCGATGAATTGGCCCTGGTATTAAGGTTCGGAAGATTGGCCTAAAGGTCTCTTTGGCCCAGCAACCATCCTCCACCCTGTCAGGCCCAATATAGTTCCCTAAGCCCATCAAGGAGGACTGGCCCAACGAATCCATCTCCTCACTACCTAAATGGCCCTCCTCACACGTGTCCCTGACCACCGGCAGATCAGGCGGAACAAAGGACTTGGGGCTCGCAACAGCCCACCTTAACATCATCATCACCTTGCGACCCTTCAGGCTCCACAAACGCCCCACCGCCCAGCCCATCCAAAAAATCTCTAGCTTTCTCCTACCACGTGTCGACACTTTCCCTTTCCTCCCAGCAGTCACCTCCCTCCCACATTTCCAGAGCATGATCCTCCATGGTCGGAAACTCCAAAAATTCTTCCTCAACGAAAGAAGGTTTCCACCCCACCTCTTCCTCTTTGACGCAAACAGTGAAGTTGGCGTCACCCCATGTGATTACCACAGTTTCATCAATCAACTTCCAGGATTCCAAAAGGATAAATACAGATCCCCCAGGGCAATCCTCCAATAGCCATGAAGAATGAGATGGCCAGATGACCTGACCAAAGCTGGCGCCGATAGCGTTAAAAGTAACGTTGTCCCTCAGGTGTAGGGGGACCCCAAGGATTTTAAGATCCACGATTCTAGACCTTTTGAATTCTTGACCTCTCCAACAAACAAGGGATTTGAAGAAACAGCTCCATGCATCAAACTTGGCCACAAGAACGCCAATGCCTCTGCTTCCTGGTTAAAAACTAACCAAACATGCAAACCCCCAATGTAAGTGACGTCGAAGTCCGAAGTTCCGCCCTCATGACGCAGAGATTTAACATTACAAAGAAACTCCCCATCACAAGCTTCAGCAAAGAGGCTTTTGTTGGATTTAGGTGTCCAGACCCGACTAAATCAAGTACCCGACCTGGTCAAGACCCGTAAGAGTTACACCGGAGGCAACGGGTATTTTAAGACCGCTTACTTTTATAACCGGCAAATTCGCAGAGGAATCAATTATTTGTTTATTAAATAGTTTAATAGATAAATAATTAATTACTATTAAGTTTAATTAAGCGACAAAAGACGTTAAAAATTATTTACGTCATGGACGAGAATAGACAGATTATTAGTTTGACTAATACTCGGCAAGCGACAAACATTTAAAGGGTTAAATGTTAATTTCAGAAATTAAATGGTTCGATTAAGGATTAGGTGAAATCGAGGGGCCAAACGGAAATTAAATCAGTTATAAATATAACTGATTAAGGGAGGCGAAAACCCTAATCCAAAAAGGTGAGATTTTCGGCCTCCCCTCCCTCCCTCTCACGATTCCGATGCCGTCGGTAACCCCACCGCCGCCGTCTCTTTTGTTCTCCAACGACTCAATCGCGAGAACCCTAATCCAAGTCGCCGTCGCCGCCCTGTCGTTTTCACTGTCGCCGACAGCCGCTCACGAAGCCGCCACCGTTCGCCCTCCTCCATCGCCGCCGCCGCAGCCACCGAGTCGCCGCCACCCGCCGCGACCAAGCCGCCGCAGCAGCAGCCCGACGAAGCCGAGCCACCGCCGCCTGTAGCCCAGCCGCAGCCCGCCGCCGCTCACCGCCGCCGTCACCGTCGCACCTCGCCGCCGCCTCGACAACCGCCGGCCCTCCTCGCCGTCGCCGGCTCCGCCGCCGACAAACCCCAGTCGCAAACCGCGTATCACGCGTGTTCCGCCGTCGTCCGCGAAACCCTAGTTCGCGCCCGATCCGACGTGCGAGTTTTTCTCGGTGCTTGATTCACCGCGTTGAAAATCCGCATTCGCAAGGAAAGTTAGATTCGTTAGACGAATCACGTTCTGCGAAACCCTAGCGTCACCCGTTGACTTTCGGTGTCTCAAGCGTTTGTTTGAATCACCGCTCAGGTATATCTAAACTCGTTATAAATTTAGATTCAATTATTTAATTTATATACATGTTGCGTTTCTCGTTTAACGCGTTTTGGTGTTTGCGCGTTTGGTGATTGTCGAATCCTGTTGATTTCGGTTTATGCTAATTATCTGGTTTTCGCGTTTGTAAATTAATACGTTTTCCGCTGCATATTAAATTAAATGTTAATTTAATTATTTGTTTTGATTTACTCGGTAATCGTTTAATAATTATTTATTGTAAATAATTATTTCTTTAAAAAAAATTGCTATTACCGAGACCCGAATGCCACTGTCATAACCCAACAGTGGTATCAGAGCCTTGATCACCACACGCAAACCCAGGCCGGTCAATTTTAAACTGGTATACTTTCGCGAACTGGGGTTCTGAACCCGAAAGTCGCGAAATTAAATGAATCGCCTTTTAATTGTGTTTAGTCGATTTGGATCCACTAAACATAATCGATTCAACATAATTGATTGAATTATCTTTCGTGCATATTCGGCCCAACCCTATATTATTTTGTCATGGTTTCGTTATGGTTTGGCCCATTAGGCCCATGTGTTTTGTTTTGGATTGGCCCACTTTTGCTGGGTTCAAAGTTGTAATTATTTAAAATAGAATAGTTTTATTTTAATTGTTATCGCTCATTTTCGCCTGGACGAACAAGACGAGCTTGATACAAAGACCCATTTGAGATCATCCCTGTATGGGATTTTCGAAAATGGCTAGAAGTCAAAACAAGACCGACGCTTCCCATGACACGCAGGAGCTTGTTGAAGCCAGTGGGAGCAACTAAGTCGATCAGGGAGTTTTTCTATTCTCGTGATTGATTTACTTTGATGTCCCTTGCCCTTATTCGATATTGTCATAGGCTCTGACAATATCGAAGCCCCTGCTAGGCCGGATATGTGCATGTGTGTTTGCTTGTTTTTGGTTGCTTGTCTTAATTTGATTAACGCGCCAACTAAAAATCCAAACTTAGTTTTATCAATATAAAACTAATTTTTCAATCAATTAAATAAAAGTCCTAATTTATTACGACTTCATAAAAATTATTAACCAATTCAATTCGACATTAAATTCGGATTTTTCGATAATGTAATCGAACAATAAAAGAAATTGGTTATCGTCTCGCGACACGTAGATCATTAATATTTAGGTTATTTAAATGATCGTCCCGAGTGAGATAGGATTCACAAAATTTATCGTCACATTTAATATTAAAATATGACCTAATAATCCTATCTGGTAAGCCTAAAACCGGTAGTCTATGCCATCCTATGTCAAGTCTAACTTGGAACATATTAACCGATGCATCCGTGTTGGAGTATTTCAACACCGCACGTGGTGTTTAGGGTATCTTCCGAGGTGAGCGTATTGGAGTATTTCAACACCGTACGCACACACTGACCACTTAGGACAACTACTATTTTCTTTACACGCACCTTTGGTATTGGAGTATTTCAACACCGTACCTCTGGTTGGCTTGTAGACAAAATGGGCATAGATGGGGCTAAACGTATTTCGTTGATCCGTTCGCGAAAGCCCCATAACGGGAGTTGTGATAGTAGACTCACAAGTGACAACCGTTGTCCGTTCGGCTACTTAGAAATTTTGAAAGCACTTTACGCTGTCTGGAGAAATTGTCTAACTAATTGAATTCCCAATTCCTATTCAAGATTAGCTTGCCATCCTTGAATACGAATCAAACATCAAAACACTAAAACATTTGCCTGTTGTTTCAGATGGCTAACCGCGCAAACCAAGAGATTTTCCATCTCAAGTCTCTCCTTGAGAAGGAGAAACTTAATGGCGCCAACTTCCTAGATTGGGAAAAGAATCTGAGAATCGTCCTGAAAATGGCTAACATGGAAAACGTGTTAGATGGTGAGGTTCCTGAGGAACCTGAAGCTGACACGGCCGCGGCGCGAAACGCCCATAACACACTGCGCACAAATGCAAAGAATGTCGCGTGTCTTATGCTAGCCACCATGGATTCTGAGATTCAGAAGAACATGGTTGACAGGACGGCTTTTCAGATGATCGGTGATCTGAGGGGCATGTTTGAAACTCAGGCCCGACAGGAGCGCTATGACACCGTTGTGACACTCATTAGTTGTCGCATGGCCGAAGGCGCTCCCGTCAGCCCTCATGTCCTAAAGATGAAGGGTTACATCGACCGCTTAGCAAAGCTGAATTACGTCATCCCCGCCGAAATGGCGACATACCTGATTCTTCACTCACTGTCCAGTGCCTTTACCCCTTTCCGGGTAAACTTTAACATGCATAGCATGGTAAAGTCAGTGACTGAACTTCACGGTATGCTTAAGACCGCTGAAGTTAATTTTGTTAACGGTAAGGCACCCGATGTACTCACGATCCGATCAGGAGGCGTCAAGAAGCCTGAGGTAAAGAAGGGCAGACGTGGGAACAAGAAGAGGTGTAACCTTTCGGTTTTTCAAATATTTGTACCCGACCCGAATTCAAATCATGATTGATAATCAATAAATAATCGTATTTCATTTCATCTCATTTATCATATAATTATGTTTGGATATGTCATCGTTGTGTTAATCGTAAATCGTTTCGATATTTCAATTACATTGCATTTTGAATTTCAATTTCAATCGTTTTCGTTACTTTAATTAAACCAAGAGAATTCGAGCAATCCAAACACGTGTTAAGCTTGTGGGTAATACTAGTCACGCACACAAGTGGACACGAGTGAAGTTTCGTGAAAATTTGAGGTTTAAAACGTAAATAACAACGTTTCAGTTTTTGCGCGATTTCGGTACGAACCGGACAACCCGCGAAACTCGAAAACCATATTTTTATGGTTCATCATGTTCTTATATATGTTTTATGATTGTGGTTAAAATTTGGAGTGGTTTCGACGTGTAACGAAGTCAAACGAAGCAAAACAAAACAAAAGAAAAAGGGAAAAGAGAAAAGAGAAAAGAAAAAAAAAAAAAAAAAAAAATGTTGCTGGGCCGTGGGATCGAACCTGCGACCTATACATGTATGCTCAATGCGTTAGCCACTGGGCCAACTCAGCCTTAGTGATAACAGTTTGGTTCCAGCAATATATATACAGTCCCAAACGTGAGCTGTATATTTACAGCCACGTATTTGCTCGTTTTTTTGGCATAAAAACCCATCCAAAACTTGATTTTAATCCTAGTTAACTACCAATAACTGATCCTTATCACCTATAATCGTATAATTATCCTCTGGAACTCTCAAACATGTTTTAGATTGAATCAAACACCTCAATTTATTATTTTTTTTAACTTTCAAAGTTAGATAATCCTTATCTCCATCAATTCGATCTAATCACGAATCCTCCACTATAAATACATGCATACCTCTCTTCTGGGATCCACACTCGACCATTCTCTGCTCTCAATTCAGTCCCAGAAGCTCCCGATCTCGTTTTCAAAAGTCAACGGGTCAGACTTTGACAATCCGATTTCTCCATTGTTCTTCGACTTTCTGAGGTAAGTTTCTTCACGAAAGTTGTTCCTTTTATTGTTTCCTTCAAGAACCTACCCTCTTTTTTTTGTTAATTATGCCTAAATCAAAAAGTCAAACTTGTGTTCTTGATATTTAATTGGGGAATTCTTAATAAACCAAATTAATCAATGTTCTACTGATCTCCACTCATTCTAAATAACTTATTATTGATATAATGATGTTCCTAATGCATAAAACCCAGATTTTGATCATAAAAATCAAGGCTTTAACAATTGACCCGTTTAAACAAGACTTTTCTTTTGTAAATTTTTATCCGGAAAATTTGGTAATGATTTGATCATAGTTTTCTGATCCGGATAATCCATAATCATGTTAGAATAGGTTCGAAATCATAAACTTGGTTAAATATGCAGTTTTGTAAACTTTAGGGTTGTTTTTGTAATTATGGAAACTATAGGGTAGATTTTGTCATTTAGGCAAAGTTGTGATATTTTCAATTCTAACCCTGTGATTTTTAAAACTAATAAACTAAGAACCTAAGTTTATTTTATTTCATAGTTAACACGTAAAATTTTAGAATCGATCTTCTACAAATTAACAATCTAACGTAATAAACAAAATTCCCCAATTATATATAAATGTAACCTATATCTTTTCGATTTCGATTCCTCTATTCATTTAGCCTATTCAATCAACTAGGGTGACCTCGGGATTCGCGATTCTATTTTCTTTGGTGTTATTTTCTCAACGCTCGCTCTACTAATCCGTGAGTATTTCATAGCCCCTTTTTATCTTTTATTATCTGGGGTGCAACATGTATCTATATTTAAATCATTAAACATATTATTCTTTAAACATTTATGCGATTTCATGTGCTCAATGTGTGAATTCTATGTGTGTGATACTTGTGTGGATGGATTGTTGGTATTCGTTAGTCATTAATCATTAATCATTAATCGCATGTGTCCCATTAACGACCCCGAGCCTATGGTAACAATAATAGCTATTGGTTGACGACCCACCCATGATGTCGGAAATGAACTAATTTTCGATGGGTGATTGCTCCCTATATCGTCAGAGGATTGGTTACACATCACTCATATTACACGTTGAACATTGCATATGAACATATCACTTGACACGAAATCGCATGTTTTAATCTTATATATATATAAACCTATGTTTGCTCACCAACTACTTTGTAGTTGACCTTTTACTTTATACATGTTGCAGGAAATCAGACTTGAGCTTTTTGGTTGATCACGATAGGGTGCTGGACTTAGATAATGGCCTTAATCAGTTATTTGATTGTTTGTTTGTTTTGGATTGTTTAGTCTCGTTTGTTTGTTTAGTTTTTGTAAGACATTTCCTATTATTCAATAAAAGGCATATCTAAGTATTTGAACTTCAAATTAGTGTCATTGAGCATCTGGACAATCATCATGCCCCGACATATTCCGCCGTCGGTTGGGGTGTGACAGATTGGTATCAGAGCCTTGGCTATAGGGATCTAGGTTATTAGAACTGGATGACCTAGACTATACCTTAGGTGTCCCACACGATTCACTCGTGTTAGTATGCCTAGTTTTATTTCATGTCCTTAGATGCTACTTAGGGTTGCCTTCTTCAATCTCATTTTCTCCTTAACACTTGACACACACAAACACAAACTCTTAAGGCTTCCTAGCCTTTCCTTAGTAATGGTGCCTTACGTGCCATTTTAGGATCTTGACTTTTGATTTTAAATTCTCGTCAAGGTTAGGTTCTTAGTAATATGGCATGTAGTAACTGGAAGGGTGAAAACACCGGTAGCTGGGGTCTCTGTCATAGGTAAGTGTTGCGTATAAATTCGAATCTACCGTCGGACCTGGACCTTACCTGGGACGCCCTGGTGAGAGTGTTCTAACCTATTAGGCCAAAGCATGCCATAACTAATATTGCTAAGAACCATACTAACCATGATTAGTCACAGTCGTAGTCTCCCAATCGGGAGATGAGGGCCACTCCTTTATGTTTTCATCAAGTCAACATGATTTCCTGTTTTACAAGAGTTTCAAATTTCATGTTTTCAATAATTTACATGATTCTATTATTTATCGATTTTAAATTCTTACGACTCTCGATATACAATGTTTGTTGGTTTTGCAATCTCACAATTCTCGAACTTGCATATATAACTCTTTCGTATTCTCAGTTGATTATCAATCCTTTTACATCCTTCAACTCCTTAATTTTTTTTCTCTCTCTCTCTATCTCTCCAGAATGGCTCGTCACAACAACCGTGGAATGGCTCGTCAAATCGCTCGTCAAATGGCGGCTGTCATCCCTAATATGATGGTCCAAATTCAACAGAACCTCAACGCTAACCCCGTCAATAACGGTGCTAACCAGGTCTGCACTTTCAAGCACTTCAACTCGTGCAACCCACCCAAGTTTTCTGGTTCTGAAGGCCCGACTGGCCTACTTCATTGGTTCGAAGGAATGGAGAACACCTTCATTAACAGCGACTGCCCAGATAACCTCAAGGTCCGCCATGCTACTGGTTCCCTGACTAAGAACGCACTGACCTGGTGGAACGGAGAGAAGAGAACTCGCGGTTCTGAAACTGCTCTGGCTCTAACATGGGATCAATTCAAGGCAGCAATGACTGAAAAGTATTGCCCTCGAAGTGAAATGAAAAATCTGGAAGATGAATTTCACAATCTGAAACAAGAAAGTGGAGATAATCAAGCGTACACTAACCGTTTTCATGAGCTAAGACACCTAGTGCCTGACCTTTTCACTCCTGAGTTTAGGCTAGTCGAGCAATACATCGGTGGTCTACCTCAAGTCATCCAAGACACTATGTGGGGAAGTAGATCTCAAACACTCGAGGATGTTATTCGCCTAGCTAGTAAGCTTAGTGATAACCATGTCAAGATTGGAAGTCTGACCAGGAAAGGTTACAAGAAGGAGACTAAGACTGAGAAGACTGTGAAGGAGACTGAGACTAAATCTGAATCCTCATCTGCAAATGCCAACAAGAAGAAAAGGAAGGCGAAAATCTTTGCAGTAACTAACACCCCTACTGCTACTGCTATTCCCGCAACTCCTATTTCTCAGATGGCCCCACCAGCCAAGAAACCTTATACTGGGCCTCACCCTTTGTGCAACACTTGTCAATATCATCATCCTACTACTGTTGCGTGTCGGCAATGTACTAATTGTGGCCGATTTGGTCATCTCGTGACTACATGTCGCCAACCTATTCGGTCTCAACCTTTAGCTGTTCAACCACAGGCGATTCAACCTATGATGCCTGCTCCTGCTCAAATCACTGCTGCTACTCATGTGCGTGTCTGTTACCACTGTGGACAACCTGGTCATTTCAGGAACAATTGTCCTCTGCTTGCTGTTGCTAATGCACCCAACCCACCAGTGAATAATGCTAATCGTGGAGCTCCTGCCAGGGTCTTTAATCTCAACACTAATCAAGCGCAGGCCAACCAGGAAGTCATCAGCGGTACGTTTCTAGTCAATAATCAATATGCCTCTGTCTTATTTGATTCTGGTGCCGATAGGAGTTTTGTTTCCCTAGAATTTGAGCCCTTACTTGCTGCTTCACGCACTACACTTAAGCCTTCTATTTCGGTCGAGGTTGCTGATGGGAAACCAATCGCTCTCAATTCCATCATTTACAATTGCACCTTAAATTTTGATGACCACACTTATCCTATTGATCTTATACCCATGCGTCTCGGAAGTTTTGACGTCATCGTAGGCATGGATTGGTTGTCTCGGCATCACGCAGAACTCATTTGCTTTGATAAACTCATTCGTATCCCTCGCCCAGATGGTCAAGTTCTGGTGATTCATGGCGATAAACCATCTAGTGGGCTAAGACTTATGTCTTGTACCAAAGCCCGAAAGTACTTACGTAAGGAGTACGTGGCGTTCCTGGCTCATATCGTGGAAGTTCGAGAGAAAGAAAAGGGAATCGAAGACATCCCAGTCGTTCGGGACTTTCCAGAAGTTTTTCCTGAAGACATCACGGGTCTTCCTCCCGTTCGCCAAGTCGACTTCCGCATCGACCTCGTCCCTGGTGCTACTCCTGTAGCTAAGTCTCCATATCGCCTCGCACCTACAGAGATGCAGGAGTTATCCAAACAACTTCAGGAACTTTCTGATAAGGGTTTCATTCGACCAAGTTCCTCACCTTGGGGAGCACCCGTTCTATTCGTCAAGAAAAAAGATGGTACGTTTAGGATGTGCATAGATTATCGCGAGCTCAACAAACTCACTATCAAAAACCGCTACCCCCTGCCTCGTATCGATGACCTTTTTGATCAACTTCAAGGAGCCACTTGTTTTTCGAAAATCGATCTTCGTTCTGGTTATCATCAACTTCGCGTCACTGAGGATGACATTCATAAAACTGCTTTTCGCACCCGTTATGGTCATTTTGTGTTTAATGTCATGCCCTTTGGGTTAACAAACGCGCCTGCGGTCTTCATGGACCTTATGAATCGCGTTTGTAAGCCCTACCTCGATAAATTTGTCATTGTCTTCATTGACGATATTCTCATCTATTCTAAATCGAAGTCTGAACACGAAACCCACCTGCGTCAGATTTTGGAGCTCCTGAAGAAATAGCAACTTTATGCCAAGTTCTCTAAATGTGAATTCTGGCTTAAGGAAGTTCAATTTTTAGGGCACATTGTCAATGAAAAGGGTATCCATGTTGATCCTGCCAAGGTCCAAGCCATTAAAAGTTGGAGTACGCCAACTACTGCTACTGAAGTCCGCTCGTTCCTTGGACTAGCAGGCTATTATCGGCGATTCATATCCAATTTCTCCAAAATCGCAGTACCACTCACCGCCTTAACACAAAAAGGCAAACTATTCGAGTGGGGTCCTTCTCAGGAGGAGGCATTCCAAATTCTCAAGCAGAGGTTGTGTGATGCTCCTATCCTGACTCTTCCTGACGGGACTGACGACTTTGTTGTTTATTGCGATGCCTCAAATCAAGGCCTCGGTTGCGTTCTCATGCAACGAGGAAAAGTGATCGCCTACGCATCAAGGCAGCTCAAAATTCATGAGAAAAACTACACAACGCACGATCTCGAGCTTGGTGCGGTCGTGTTTGCCTTGAAAATTTGGAGGCACTACCTTTACGGTACCAAATGTGTAGTTTATACTGATCACAAGAGTCTCCAACACATTTTCAATCAAAAGGAACTCAACATGCGCCAGCGTCGTTGGGTTGAACTCCTGAGCGACTACGACTGCGAGATTCGCTACCATCCTGGTAAAGCGAATGTCGTGGCCGACGCACTTAGTCGTAAGGAACACATCAAACCTATTCTTTCTCAGGGTACTCATCCTTTGTCAGATCTTCAGACTCGTATTTTTGAGGCGCAAAACATCTCGGTCACTGAGGGTAATTTGTATGAGGAAATGTCGTGTGGCGTAGAACTTCAACTCGAAACAAAACCCAATGGTCTCCTTTATTTCATGAATCGTCTCTGGGTTCCTGACCGAGACGATCTTCGTGCGACTATCATGAAAGAGGCTCATAAGACTCGTTATTCCATCCATCCCGGTGCAGATAAGATGTACCAGGATCTCCGATCTCTCTATTGGTGGCCCGGCATGAAGAAGGACATTGCGCTCTTCGTAGCCAAATGTCTTACTTGTTCAAAAGTAAAGGCTGAACACCAAAGACCCTCTGGTTTGCTCGAACAACCGAAAATACCTGTTTGGAAGTGGCAGAACATTGCGATGGACTTCATCACCAAACTCCCCCGCACTTCTGGACGTCACGATAGCATATGGGTCATAGTCGATCGCTTGACCAAATCCGCTCATTTTCTCCCTATCCGTGAGGAATATAAGGCCGATAAGTTAGCCCAAATTTATGTCGACGAGATCGTTTGCCGTCACGGTATCCCTTTGAATATCATCTCCGATCGCGATGGTCGATTTATCTCGCATTTTTGGCAATCCCTTCAATCTGCCTTGGGAACTCGATTGGATCTCAGTACTGCTTATCATCCCCAAACTGATGGTCAGTCTGAGCGCACCATTCAAACTCTCGAGGATATGCTACGTGCCTGTGTCATCGACTTTGGTGGCAATTGGGATACTCATTTACCCTTGATCGAGTTTTCATATAATAACAGCTATCACTCGAGCATTGGTATGGCACCTTTTGAAGCACTTTATGGTCGTAAATGTCGGTCTCCTATATGTTGGAACGAGGTTGGTGAAGCACAAATCACCGGTCCTGAACTGATACAAGAAACGACTGACCGAATCTCTCAAATTCGTGAGCACCTGCTTGCTGCTAGAAGTCGTCAGAAAAGTTATGCAGATAGACGACGTAAGCCTCTTGAATTCAAAGTCGGCGACTTAGTCCTGCTCAAGGTATCTCCTTGGAAGGGTGTCGTACGGTTTGGTAAGAAAGGAAAGCTAGCCCCTCGATACGTTGGTCCATTCAAAATCCTTAAAAAAATTGGGAAAGTGGCCTACAAACTTGAACTACCTCCAGAGCTCGCCAACGTTCACCCTACATTTCATGTGTCAAATCTTCGCAAGTGTCTGGCTGATGAGAATCTTCATATTCCTCTTGAGGACGTCCATATCGATGAGTCCCTACACTTCATTGAGAAACCCGTTGAGATTATGGATCGAGAAATCAAGCAACTCAAGCGTAGTCGTATACCTATTGTCAAAGTTCGTTGGGAGTCTAAACGTGGACCAGAGTTTACCTGGGAACGTGAAGACCAAATGAAAGCAAAATATCCGCATTTGTTCAATCAGTCTTCTCAAGATTAATTTCGGGACGAAATTCCCTAAAGTAGGGGAGACTGTAACCTTTCGGTTTTTCAAATATTTGTACCCGACCCGAATTCAAATCATGATTGATAATCAATAAATAATCGTATTTCATTTCATCTCATTTATCATATAATTATGTTTGGATATGTCATCGTTGTGTTAATCGTAAATCGTTTCGATATTTCAATTACATTGCATTTTGAATTTCAATTTCAATCGTTTTCGTTACTTTAATTAAACCAAGAGAATTCGAGCAATCCAAACACGTGTTAAGCTTGTGGGTAATACTAGTCACGCACACAAGTGGACACGAGTGAAGTTTCGCGAAAATTTGAGGTTTAAAACGTAAATAACAACGTTTCAGTTTTTGCGCGATTTCGGTACGAACCGGACAACCCGCGAAACTCGAAAACCATATTTTTATGGTTCATCATGTTCTTATATATGTTTTATGATTGTGGTTAAAATTTGGAGTGGTTTCGACGTGTAACGAAGTCAAACGAAGCAAAACAAAACAAAAGAAAAAGGGAAAAGAGAAAAGAGAAAAGAAAAAAAAAAAAAAAAAAAATGTTGCTGGGCCGTGGGATCGAACCTGCGACCTATACATGTATGCTCAATGCGTTAGCCACTGGGCCAACTCAGCCTTAGTGATAACAGTTTGGTTCCAGCAATATATATACAGTCCCAAACGTGAGCTGTATATTTACAGCCACGTATTTGCTCGTTTTTTTGGCATAAAAACCCATCCAAAACTTGATTTTAATCCTAGTTAACTACCAATAACTGATCCTTATCACCTATAATCGTATAATTATCCTCTGGAACTCTCAAACATGTTTTAGATTGAATCAAACACCTCAATTTATTATTTTTTTAAACTTTCAAAGTTAGATAATCCTTATCTCCATCAATTCGATCTAATCACGAATCCTCCACTATAAATACATGCATACCTCTCTTCTGGGATCCACACTCGACCATTCTCTGCTCTCAATTCAGTCCCAGAAGCTCCCGATCTCGTTTTCAAAAGTCAACGGGTCAGACTTTGACCATCCGATTTCTCCATTGTTCTTCGACTTTCTGAGGTAAGTTTCTTCACGAAAGTTGTTCCTTTTATTGTTTCCTTCAAGAACCTACCCTCTTTTTTTTGTTAATTATGCCTAAATCAAAAAGTCAAACTTGTGTTCTTGATATTTAATTGGGGAATTCTTAATAAACCAAATTAATCAATGTTCTACTGATCTCCACTCATTCTAAATAACTTATTATTGATATAATGATGTTCCTAATGCATAAAACCCAGATTTTAATCATAAAAATCAAGGCTTTAACAATTGACCCGTTTAAACAAGACTTTTCTTTTGTAAATTTTTATCCGGAAAATTTGGTAATGATTTGATCATAGTTTTCTGATCCGGATAATCCATAATCATGTTAGAATAGGTTCGAAATCATAAACTTGGTTAAATATGCAGTTTTGTAAACTTTAGGGTTGTTTTTGTAATTATGGAAACTATAGGGTAGATTTTGTCATTTAGGCAAAGTTGTGATATTTTCAATTCTAACCCTGTGATTTTTAAAACTAATAAACTAAGAACCTAAGTTTATTTTATTTCATAGTTAACACGTAAAATTTTAGAATCGATCTTCTACAAATTAACAATCTAACGTAATAAACAAAATTCCCCAATTATATATAAATGTAACCTATATCTTTTCGATTTCGATTCCTCTATTCATTTAGCCTATTCAATCAACTAGGGTGACCTCGGGATTCGCGATTCTATTTTCTTTGGTGTTATTTTCTCAACGCTCGCTCTACTAATCCGTGAGTATTTCATAGCCCCTTTTTATCTTTTATTATCTGGGGTGCAACATGTATCTATATTTAAATCATTAAACATATTATTCTTTAAACATTTATGCGATTTCATGTGCTCAATGTGTGAATTCTATGTGTGTGATACTTGTGTGGATGGATTGTTGGTATTCGTTAGTCATTAATCATTAATCATTAATCGCATGTGTCCCATTAACGACCCCGAGCCTATGGTAACAATAATAGCTATTGGTTGACGACCCACCCATGATGTCGGAAATGAACTAATTTTCGATGGGTGATTGCTCCCTATATCGTCAGAGGATTGGTTACACATCACTCATATTACACGTTGAACATTGCATATGAACATATCACTTGACACGAAATCGCATGTTTTAATCTTATATATATATAAACCTATGTTTGCTCACCAACTACTTTGTAGTTGACCTTTTACTTTATACATGTTGCAGGAAATCAGACTTGAGCTTTTTGGTTGATCACGATAGGGTGCTGGACTTAGATAATGGCCTTAATCAGTTATTTGATTGTTTGTTTGTTTTGGATTGTTTAGTCTCGTTTGTTTGTTTAGTTTTTGTAAGACATTTCCTATTATTCAATAAAAGGCATATCTAAGTATTTGAACTTCAAATTAGTGTCATTGAGCATCTGGACAATCATCATGCCCCGACATATTCCGCCGTCGGTTGGGGTGTGACAAGAGGGGCAAGGCAGCTATAACCAGAGCGTCTGGAAGCTCCCAGAAAAGCAAGCCTAAGGCAACCAAAGCACCACCGCCTGAACAGCGCGAGTGCTTTGAATGCCACAAGATGGGGCACTGGAAGAGAAACTGCCCAGAGTATCTTGCCAAGGTGAAAAGTGGAAAAGCCCAGCCGGGTAATTCCTCAGGTATACACATAAGATTATGTTGTATGATGCTTCACTTATTCCTACAAAATATATGTTTGACATACTTTACATTTTGTAGGTGCATGAAGCTGAAAGGAAGCAAGCCAAGACGACGCTGAACTACCCTGCGATTGTCGCACCCAAATAAAGTTCGTGTCCTGAGTTTTGATTTAAAACAATTCTTGGTGATTTTAAAACAACTGGTTTTGTTTGGTTTTCCCTGGCTGTTTTCTAGGATGAACAAATTGCTTTCTTTGGATTTTGATTATGACATGTTTTGACAATGGTTGATTTTCGAAACATACATGATTGGTTTTAATCTACTTTGAATTTGATTCAACCTTTTGATAGATTAAATTCAAAAAAAAAATCCCATAACAACATATCTTCCAACCTGGTGCACTTGATTTGATTAAGGCTAGCTCAAATGCGACATGATAACCTTTGGTTATCATATCCCATCAAAGACATAATGCCTTTAGCGTATATCGTAATTGTTACGTGACAACGCACGACGCAATTATGGTTCATAAAGTCCAGTGACTTTAAACCATCCAGCGTCAATAATATTAAATCAAGTCGAACCGATTGAAGATCGCCGTTTCAATCTACAATCGTATGAACATATCAATCCTCTGCTTCACGTAGACGTTTGATCATATAAGTTCGAATCACCAGCTAAACAACTACAGGGGTAATCACCTGTCGATTACAATATTGTAGTATGGTCACACCAATTCTGGTGCACATTACCATTAAATGTTCATACCTAGACACATCTTGGAAGTCTTAGACTACAATAGTTGTACTCACGTGTGTTTTAAACCGACAAGCACTAAGTGTTTCATACTTCGATCCAACATTTCATTATGAAACTGGTAACACACAAGACTAATGACTTGCCACAACAAATCCCTTGACTTCATGTAACCATGACGCCCCGTCACACAACACTTGCTTAACTAACTTCCAATCCCAAGACCGGAATCTTGCGAAAATGGAATTTAGCAATTACATGTCCAAAGCTAGATCTTTAAATATCTAAAGAAAGGTGACTCTGATAAGTCACTGGACCGTGTAAAGCAACTCTCGCATCTAAATGAGACGAGCCAGATAAGTAATGTTTCGCCAACACTGGATTGTTGCTTAGTGGAACATATTGACATTCAAATTAGAGTTGCCATGTTTAACCTTACCTGAATAAGGAAACATCCTCTAGTGTCGGACCCAAGATTCTGATAGAATATATATCATCATCTCGATCATCACGAGATATTTTCAAACAATCATAGACGAACGGATTTTCATGCTATCAAACTCTGAAATGACTTTGACATTCGTCTATGAAATTATGAGCAAGTCATAACATCTGGAAATTAAGTTTTGACTCCCGTACCACATACTACGAAGTCAGACAATTTCGTTCTTGAAAACGATAATTGATTACAACGTCTTTTTCGTGTAAATTAATATCCAAGCGGTTTGAAAGAAAGATGAAGATAGGAATGTCAATCTGCCTCAAGCAAGTGGGAGCATCGCCATAGATCCTTACTGGAATAACGATCAAGTGCCGATCCAAAGATCATTTAAATTTACTGGATTGAAACGTTAAATGACACCTCAAATAATTGTAAGTTTCAAGATTAAATTAAGTATTGATCGTAATATGGCTGAGCAACCATTAACGCGATCAATCTCTTGAAACAGTTCAAATCATACTAAATATGATGTAGACATGAATCCAATACTTGAATATTGCATGGAATATTGCCGTAAAGTGTTACGCCATGACCATAGATGGAAAATCACATCATCACTGCTAAACACTGATGAGTGAGAATATATGTTCATCGACCGAGTACAAATTGTATCCGTTGAACATTAATAGCCACCTTAATTGAATCTGAACTAAGAATGCTATAAAACATTCAAAGGGTTAATTCGACTCTATAAATAGTCGGTTAACATGCTCAAGTGATAACACAGTCATACGTGTGCTTACCAAGGGCACTTCATTATCACAAGTTCGATTCACTTAAGAAGATTCACTGTTCAAGATAAACGCTGAATTTCAATAAACAACAGATATTAGCAATTCTAAATCGAAATACGAGCACTTGATAGCGAATTCATAATTTCTGCGATCGGGTTAGATCAGCGAAATTAAACTACTACATAGTACACGAATTCTGCATCACTTCGATATTCGATTCTAGTGTTGGATGTCGAACACTGTCGTTTGCACCATATCATTCGGCCTCCTCTAAGTTGTTAGAAGAGAGTCTGAATTCTGCGTAACGCGTTCGAATTTTATACGTTTTAATATCCATGAATATTTCGTTAATATTCTAAAAGTCCATAGTCGATCAGACATTGCGGGAGCAACGCCTGAAGCAAGACTATTCTGACTCTGGACTCAAGGTGTTGACCTCTAGACTCACAAGGCCTCATTGGAGAATGACGTCGGGACGTAACTCGTATCAGAATGTCTTCATGGATCTTAGCATAAGACAAATCTGATTGATGGTATACTCAACGGTATCCTTTGACCTGAGATACATGAGCGACCTCCCGTTTGCCAAAGAACATTCTTTAATTGTAGCTTAACGCTGTCGCGTAACTGCCAGCCATAACGGTTACTTTTGGGAATGGATCTGAAGTTTAGTGGGAGCTGTATGTAGTCAATATGGGATTCTGTACTCTTGCATTAACAATGCGACAGTTTGACATCATGGGCCCTCTCGTTTGTTCCAAGTGTGAAGTGTAAGGCCTTACCCAAACTTACTGTGTGTTTGATTGGACCACTTCGAACAGTAAAACGAGAAATATAATGATCGAACACAAAGAGAATGCAAAGATCCATGTCTCTGGTTCGATTGGTGTCACATACAGAAAGGATCTGATGACATTACAAATACCATAAGTCTAAACTATATCACAAGTTTAATGATATGCCTTGGTTGTTTTGACTTGAAGTGTCATGACTGGTTGAGACAGCCACGTGTAGCTAGAGCACCTCTGACTGTAACTTGATTAATAGTCGCGTTCAGTCCAAGTGGGAGACTGTTGGATTTAGGTGTCCAGACCCGACTAAATCAAGTACCCGACCCGGTCAAGACCCGTAAGAGTTACACCGGAGGCAACGGGTATTTTAAGACCGCTTACTTTTATAACCGGCAAATTCGCAGAGGAATCAATTATTTGTTTATTAAATAGTTTAATAGATAAATAATTAATTACTATTAAGTTTAATTAAGCGACAAAAGACGTTAAATATTATTTACGTCATGGACGAGAATAGACAGATTATTAGTTTGACTAATACTCGGCAAGCGACAAACATTTAAAGGGTTAAATGTTAATTTCAGAAATTAAATGGTTCGATTAAGGATTAGGTGAAATCGAGGGGCCAAACGGAAATTAAATTAGTTATAAATATAACTGATTAAGGGAGGCGAAAACCCTAATCCAAAAAGGTGAGATTTTCGGCCTCCCCTCCCTCCCTCTCACGATTCCGACGCCGTCGGTAACCCCATCGCCGCCGTCTCTTTTGTTCTCCGACGACTCAATCGCGAGAACCCTAATCCAAGTCGTCGTCGCCGCCCTGTCGTTTTCACTGCCGCCGACAGCCGATCACGAAGCCGCCACCGTTCGCCCTCCTCCATCGCCGCCGCCGCAGCCACCGAGTCGCCGCCACCCACCGCGACCAAGCCGCCGCAGCAGCAGCCCGACGAAGCCGAGCCGCCGCCGCCTGCAGCCCAGCCGCAGCCAGCCGCCGCTCACCGCCGCCGTCACCGTCGCACCTCGCCGCCGCCTCGACAACCGCCGGCCGGCCCTCCTCGCCGTCGCCGGCTACGCCGCCGACAAACCCCAGTCGCAAACCGCGTATCACGCGTGTTCCGCCGTCGTCCGCGAGACCCTAGTTCGCGCCCGATCCGACGTGCGAGTTTTTCTCGGTGCTTGATTCACCGCGTTGAAAATCCGCATCCGCGAGGAAAGTTAGATTCGTTAGACGAATCACGTTCTGCGAAACCCTAGCGTCACCCGTTGACTTTCGGTGTCTCAAGCGTTTGTTTGAATCACCGCTCAGGTATATCTAAACTCTTTATAAGTTTAGATTCAATTATTTAATTTATATACATGTTGCGTTTCTCGTTTAACGCGTTTTGGTGTTTGCGCGTTTGGTGATTGTCGAATCCTGTTGATTTCGGTTTATGCTAATTATCTGGTTTTCGCGTTTGTTAATTAATACGTATTCCGCTGCATATTAAATTAAATGTTAATTTAATTATTTGTTTTGATTTACTCGGTAATCGTTTAATAATTATTTATTGTAAATAATTATTTCTTAAAAAAAAATTTGCTATTACCGAGACCCGAATGCCACTGTCATAACCCAACAGCTTCTCCCAAAAAACGAAAAAGGGAAATCAGTCCCCCCCCCCCCCGCGCGGATAACCTTCCTAAGCACGGTTCTTTTAACAAAGGGCTCAGAGGGAACAACATGAGTCAAGGATTTCAAAGCATTGCCACCCTTGACCACGTCGAAAAAGGATTCACAACAGGTACTAATGCCGCCATTTAGAGTCCCAACCACCACTGATTTTAATCTGTTGAAAGCTGCCTTAGTAGCATCCTTAATGTTAGACTTCCTGGGAACTTTAGATAAATATTCCACCACCCTCTGACCTTTTATGACGAGGGAGTTAAACCTCCTTTCCATCGCCTTCATGTCTACCACCCTCCTGAACCGCACGAACCCGAAGTTCTCATTGTTAAACCTCTTTTTCTTGGAGATGAAAATGTCAAACACAACTCCTAAATCTTTGGTTGCCCTCCAGATATCCTCTGTTGATGTCTTCTCCGGAAACCCGCTGATGAAGAAAGTATAGTTCTCCTCTATTTTTCTCTTATGATTAACCACCGTCGTTCAGCCAACGCGCTCTCTCTCACCTCTCATTTTATTTTTTTTAAACTATAAATTTTTCACTACAATTACGAGTATGTTAAAATATTATTTTTATTATATTCTTATATATCAATGATATGTTAAAATATTAATTTTTTTATATTCTTATATAGCTATATCAATGATGAGTATTCAAATATTTTTTTTTATATCCTTAAATATAAATATTTTAAAAATTAACAATATAAAAAAATAAATAGAACACGTGGCTTGACAAGTCGGCTTGGTTTTAGGGAAAGCGGAGGTGGCATGGAAATTGAGATGAGAAATCGAAGAAAAACGAGAAAAAGACAAAAGGTCAACTTTTTTTCAAGGTCAATTGTTGGTTAACAGTCCAAGCCGTGTGGTCCACCACACGGGATATGTGCAAGTTGTGTGGACCTTGGCCACGCGAGATTGCAAAGCTTGTCTTCAAGATCGCTGATCAAAATCCAAGCCACACGGGGTAGACCTAAGCCGTCTGAGCCACCACATGGGGTAGCCAAAGCCGTGTGCCAAGCCACGCGGCCACTGTTCACTTCGAATGCTCCCTGATCAGCCCTATCTCTGAGATCGAGTTGTTTTCAACGATGACAAAGTACCCCGTGTGAACCACACGACCTGCACAAGCCATGTGCCGCCATCCAATCCTTAAAATTCGAATTTTCCAATCTCCTATAAATAATAACCTCCCTTACTCATTTCCATCATCCAATTTTTGAGATTCAAGGCACTGTTCACGTCGTAGCTCCCTCTCGAGTTGTTTTCACCGGTGACAAAATACCCCATATGAGCCACACAACCTGCACAAGCCATGTGTCGCCATCCAATCCCTAAAATTCGAATTTTCCAATCACCTATAAACTTGTTGTAAAACTCGTCCTAGCACTAGTACAAATATGACATACGGTCACACTTTTCACGTTTCGGCCCTGTGACACTTTCAATTAAAAGTGTGACCATAGGTCATTTTTTATTTTCCAGACATGTTTCGGTGACATTTTAGATCGTTTTGTGTGACCATTGCAAACCCCATCAGTTAATATCGTCACACTTTTACATTACATGTGTGACCATTGTAAAACACAGTTTCGGATCTTACTAATGCATGATCACGATCGATTCGGTAGTACACGAGGTAAATAAAGTTTCGTTGATTGATTTCAAGCTCAAAGGTTACAGAGAGAGAACAGAGAGTAAAACACCTAAGATCTCACACAGTTAACAACACAACTCTCTCAGCTACTCTGAAACACAAGAGCTAAAACTATTTATATTGTTCTGCCCGGCGTACCAATTAACCTACGTACCATCTGGTCCGTCCACTGGTACGCTGGAACCAGAACTTACAAAACGATCAATACAATGACAAAACGCCTAGACCTAGCATTAGACATAATAACTTGTTCTAACAAACTCCTCCTTGTCTTATGCTAGTCTTCAGAAGCTATTGTCGCAGTTTTCTTTCAATATTGCCTTCGGTTGTTTCCAGCATGAATTCCAAATGCATAACAAACTCTAATCACTCTTTGAAATTGCAAGGCTTGCTCAGCATCCTCAGCCTGATATAGTATTTTGTTGTGATAAAGCTTGTCAATATCTGCTTCAGATAGATTAATCAACCACATCGGATAAAAGATCCTAACCACCTTGTTCTCTTCTTTAACAACGATCACTGCTTCTCCCGTATATTCATCATAATACCACCATCTCAGAGTCTTTATGAAATTCTGCTCGAGCTTCTTCAAAGGTATCTTCTTCAGTTGAACATGCTTCTTGTACTTTAACACCACAACTGCTTTTCTAGTTCTTGAATGAATATCTGTTGGATGATCTGTGTACTTCGGCCTTTGTGGATTTAAGAATCTGAATCTCTTTTGACATTCTTCAACAACTTATTTTTGAAGAATTAAGCCGAAGGATGTTCACCATAATTCAAGAATGGTTTTCTAGACAACTCCCTCACATCGCAGACAGGCAAAGTATCAAATCTTTTCGCCTTCTTCAAGTAGATAATACCAAATTCCTTCTTTACAGCATAACACTTGAGCTGTGAGTCGTACATCCAACTGATTATATTCCCAGTGGCTACACCTCTGTTTTCAAAGAATTTCTTCTGATCAACAGTTTTTGTAGGTTTCACCACAGGTATCTTCTTAGCCCTTTGTTCTTTCATCCATTCATCAAACAACCTTCTCATCTCTTGTTCCTCTGAGAAACTATCAGATTCAGCTGATTCAGGTTGTTTCTCAGATTCTTTCTTTTTCAACTCCTTTTCAACTTCTTCCTCATCATCTCTAGCAAAGAAATTAAATCCGCCAGATTGATCATTGTCAGTGAAATTACCATAAACTTTTGGATCATCTGGATATTCTTCTGCAGCCATGTCTTCAACCTCTACATGTTCCTCTTCATATTCAAAATCATCACTAGAATCATCTTCCTTGTAAGGCTCAGCAAAAGGAACTTTATCAACATCTTCAATATTCAGAGCATATATTGCAGCAAGCAGCTCTTTCGAATATTGATGTAAATACTCTCCTTCTTCAATAGCAACCCTAGTTATCGGAGTTACATCATACACATCTTTTCCTGATGACTCCCCCTGAGATGCAGTAACAGATGTTCCAGCAGCAGTTGTTCCAGCTGCACCAGCAACACTAGAACCATCTCCACCAACACCTCCTTCCAGATCATCAGTATCATTCAAATACCTGAATACATCATCGTCTTCTCTACAAGCTTCATCAGGATTTGGCCTCATCTCCCCCTGAGCAGGTAAAGCTTTGAGCAAACGGTTTAACTGCTCACCCAGAGAGAGAAAAATTTGTTGTAGCCGAGCAATCTCACGATCCTTTTCCAGATCACGAGTTATCAACTCTTTAATAGTATCTTCTAATCCCTGAATTTCATTAGCTTGCTGACGATTTGTAGAATCTAAGGCATCAAGTCTAGTCTGATGTAGAGCAAGCTTTAAATCAGCAGAAGAGATTGTTGATGATGTAGGAGTAGCAGTGGTTGAAGCAGAAGCAGATCTTGAAGAATTTCTGACAGTTAACCTTCGAACAGGTGGAACCCCAGAACTCTGAACATTAGCAGTGGTTGTAGTTGGTTGATTTGGAATGGAAGACTGTTTTGCAACTTTTTGCTTCTTGCTAGGCGGACTGCTACCAGCTTTTCTAGCATCAGCAAGGAACGAGCCCTATTTCACCATCATCTTTGGCCTAGACATATGCTTCACTCGCTTGCCAGTAGATATCATCGGGGCTTTTCCTTTATCAGCAGTCACGATCTCTCTTGTTGATTCCTCCACAGACGGAGTGTAAGATGGATCATCATCAGATTCCCTATCAGCATACCGCTTTGTCAAATGCTCATATCTAGAAATGTCTTCATTCCTTGATGTCATATAAGCAAGATAAGCTTTTGATTCTTTCTTGACCATAATACCACTGGAACTATGAAATATTTCCACATAATCACCAGAATCTGAACTAGTATCAGACGAACTCACATCTTTATCGTCATCAGAAACAGTCTTCGAACCAGCCACATCATCTTCTCTTTCTGAAATAATTGGATCATGTTGAACTTGCTCTGTTTGTTGTTGCACAGGTTCAGACACAACATGTTGTTGTTCTACGGGGTCTTGAACTGGCACATCTTGGTCATCATCTTCATTTTCATCTTCCTCAACTAGATTACCATTCTCATCATATTCTAATTCATCATCAGAACTATCTGGATGTTTTGCAGCACCATCAGTAGGAGCCACATAATTAGGTTTTGCCAAGTGGCAAATTAATCCTTTTACCGGAGGAGCCACATTTGCTCCTTTTCTCTTTTGATACACCGGCAGTTTACTAATAGCAACTTCATTCATATGCTTTAATTGTAAAATAGAAGCTGGATTCTTCAGAAGATTAGGATGCAAATCATTTGAAGAAATCTTGGATACATGACACTCTTGTTCTGCTTTGACTGAATATTCTCTTTCATGTAGTCGAATATCCATCCTGAGAAGTTAAACTCTCGGTTCATCACCAAAGCTGTGAAGAAAGACATAAGCTTCATATCAAATTCTTCATGTCCCCTTAGTCGATTTCCAAAACACCGGATTATGACATGCATCAAGTATTTATATGGAGGACTCAGATTTGCTTTGGGAAACCATTTAACATATAAATTCCCATCATACTTGACCCATCTCAGCAATGCAACCATATCTATCTCATAAAATTCTTTTGGAAACGTCGCTTGATCATTGAATCTTAAAACTCTTCGAACATCATCTTCAAACACAACAATATCCGTCTGATTAATCTTTGCACGTATCATAGAAGGTACAACCGAACAATCCACTTGTGCAGAATTCCAGAACATGATAAGAAGATCTTTGTACGGTGTACATTCATGCGTAACAACATAATAAATTCTCGATCTTTGCAAGAACTCGAATATTCCTCTAAACTGAGATCTCCATTTTGCAGAAGCCCCGAGATAAGCACAAATATTATGTTCTTCATTTGACTTTAAAGCTGTCATAACTGAAACATTCACAAACAACACTTATCCTTAAAATCATGAGATAGAATCAAAACCGCTTACAATCGACTCAATTCTGACTTAAACGCTCAAACATTGAACTTTTAGAAAAATTAGCCAACGTACCAAGTCACGTACCACTTTGGTCATACGGACCAATCTGGTATGGACGGACCAGAAATGTTGACCACGTATCAGAAAAGTCCAACGTACCAGACGCGTACCACATTAGACAGCGTATCACATCTGGTACGCGCGTAGCACCTGGTACGGCGGAAGAACAGTCAACCGAATGGACTTTCACGATTTTGACCCTCAAATCCATATGTGTTTTGAAATCAACCAACAGGGTTTAGTTCTACAACAAAAACCGACCAAAACCATGTGCTCAAAACCAATTGAGATGATCGTTAACCCATTGAACCAACACAATGTTCGGTTTTGCGAAAAACCGAAACTTTCACTCTAAAAATCATGAGATTTTGAACACTAAAATGAAATCCAAGACCATCATTAGATGCGCAATTCGTGTACCTACCTGTAGTAACAAGAATTTTAAGCAGAGGTTCGTTAACGAGTGAAAAATCAGTGAAAAATGATCGAGGGCGATTTAGGGCTTGCAGAGTGGTTTGGAAGTGGTACGTGGGTTATGAGACTTACGTACCACTTTCGACCTTTTATATGCGAAGTGGTCCGTCCAGGCGTACCACATGGTACATCCGGACCACATTTTTTGTGAAATTACCATTTTACCCTCAACCTTTTAAATTTGACATTTTACACCCAAAAATTCAAGATTTTTCAAATTGAAAAATGACGTGCTGATTCAAGCTTCGATTGTGGTTCTATCAACAAAAATTTTGCCGTTCCTGTATTCAGTTGATCCCAAATAAAGCAGAAATCAAATCTTTTTTAATTTTAGCAACTTTATATCAAAACACACTAAAATCTTTTTGATTTTTCGAATTTATGCTAAAACACACTGAAAATCTTTTTGAGATTTTCTAAAAATACTAAATCAACAGAAAACAGAATTGTAAATGCAATAAATTATGTTTTTATGAGAAAGGTCGCAACTTGAGATCATACCAGTGAGATGCAGTTAACACATTTCAATTTCAATCTAATCAGCATGCAAGCCAAGTAGTCCACGAATACAACACTTTCATGTTTATTTCAGTCAAATCAAATCAATTTTTACTGCTTTCTGATATGAATTAGTTATATTTTTCAAGCACAGAAATCATGGTACCCACAAATTCAAGTAATAGAGAATCTGACTTATGATATTCTTGATTTTTCTTTTATTCACCACAGAATATTTACAGATATAAGTTGTTCATAGTGTTTCATGCAAAAAGAAATCAGAACCCTAAACAAACAACAATCAGGTCGGCCTTGTGAGCCCGTAGAGAAAGTCCGATTGTTTAGGAAAATAAGAGCGCAAAACAAGTTGAAATTGTATAACTCAACAACAATCAGGTCGGTACTCCCGTACACGCAGAGAAAGTCCGATGAGTTATACGAAATGCCAAAGAAAATAAAGTAGAACGTCAAATGAACAACAATCAGGTCGATCTTTCGATACGCAAAGAAAGTCCGATCGTTTGACAAAATAAAGAAAATCAAACAAGTTTAAATCTTTCAAAAGAAAGCATGAATACACTAGAAAACTTATTTAATCTATTTATGTATTTTTCAGCTAATATCAAGATTACACAACCACAAGAATCATGTTACACTATAGATTTCAGGCCAGCATTATGTTTATATCATACTAGCAAGTATTAGATATTGATTGACACGTTCAATGAAACAAACAAGAACCTACAGCCTTTCAATCTATTTTATCCATGGTCAGTAACATTCACTGATGTACTATCATTTCTCACGAGGTTGGATCACATTTCTCAACTTTTAATTTTTCAAATTTTTATGCTTTCTCATTTTTGAATACAAGAAAACACACTATCTTCGTATTTTTCCATAATTCTCCCCCAAAAAGTAGAAAACAAAAAAAAACATAAAAGAAATTAAAAGTGATCAACTGAACCAGTTTACTTGGCATTTAACCGAGTAACACCATTGATTTGCAATAAAAATTAAAAGCGAGTTTTGTCAAACGCTTTTGTGAATAAATGAGCTCGTTGAAAATCCGTGTGAATTTTCTGCAAATCAATTAGTTTCTTCTCATAGCAATCACGGATAAAGTGATATCTTATGTCATTGTGCTTAGTTTTTGAATGTTGAACGGGATTTTTCGTGATTGAAATAGTAGCCGAGTTATCAATATAAATGGGAGTAGTCAGAAGTTTCAAACCATAGTCGCGTAACTGTTGTTGAATCGACAGAACCTGTGAACAACAACTAGAAGCAGCCACATACTCCGCCTCCGCAGTAGACGTTGCAACCGAAGTTTGTTTTCCCTATGCTACAATGTGTCTCGTGTATTGTATCTAGTTTAGAGCGAGTCTGTGAGTTGTAGTGGCAATATCAATGGTGCTGTACCAACTGGTACGCCGTACCAATTGGTACGCCCGTACCAATTGGTCCACCAGTTGGTACGCATGCCAGATTGTCTCTAACTATAAATATCGTGTGTTAGAATGATAGCTTAACACTTTTGTCATTTCTACACCTTTCTGTGTGTGTTCTAGAGAGAGAAACCAGAGCTTACTTCTTGTAATCTTCAAGTAATTAATAAGAACATAGCTTATTTACTTTCGATTTCATTACATTTATCAAGTGGTAGTAAGATCATATCTCGGTTTTACAAGCTGTATCAGAGCATTTGGTTGCTCTACTGCTGTGTTTTTTTATCAAATTTTTGGATTTTTTGAGAGAGAAAGTTTGGGTTTCTTTATTTTTTTATTAAATTCTTCCAATTCTGAGTGATTCCAAGGTAAAAAAAATGATCTCTGAACATTCCTAGAGTGTTTTCGCACCTCACTGTGTCAAATTCCAGTTCAAATTGTCAAAATTCGCAAAAATCAGTCGATTTCAGCATGGTACGCTGCTGGTACGCCGGATGATCCATTGGTACGCTCAGTGGTACACTAAGGAATGTTCATAGATTTCTGGTACGCTGGTGGTTGGTACGCAAGGCAATCTTCAAAGTTGGTACGCGACGATTACTCACTGGTACGCTGGCAGTTACGCCGTACCAAATTGGTACGCTGCTTGATCTGGTATGCTGAGATTTTTGGTCCGAATTTTGGTACGTTGGAGTTTTGGTACGTTGGTGATACATTGACCTCTTTGGTACGTTGACCTTTTTGGTACGGAAGTCGTTATTTTGGTACGCTGAGACTAGTTTTGGTACGCTGGCAGAAAAGGGGTGTTCACTAAAACTGACGTAACTTGAGAACCGTTGAGAGTTACGGAACCCTATACCAGCCAAAACGACCGTCTCAAAAAGATCTACACTTTTACTGGCCTAATGGCCAGTATCCTTCGTTTTGGTACCCAAAATCCGCTTGGAAGACCTTCGTTTTAGAGTTCGAAGTTTTTTGAAGTATCATTTTCGGTGAAAAAAATGTCTGATTTTCAAGCTTTGACTGCTATGCAAAGTGCAATGCAAACCTTGCTCAACTTCAATAACGAAATTGGAACAAGCCAGAAAGTTCCCAAATTGTTGAAACTGGAAGATTATCACAATTGGAAACAAAGAGTTTCAGCTTACCTCAGCACAAACAATGTCGATTTATGGATTCCAATTCGCAAGCTTTACATGCATCCAAAGGATGGTGGAGATTTTAAACAAATTCACAATTTTGATGCAATTGAAAGAAAACTGTATGAGCTTAAAGAAAAAGCTTTTGGTTATCTAACAATGGCTTTGCCTACTGAATTGTTGCATCAGTTTAGTACCTGCAAAAAGTCAAAACAGTTATGGGATGCGTTATCTGAAAGATGCGAAGGCAATGATCAATACAAGAAGAGTAGAAGAAAAGTGATGAACAAAGAATTTGAAATTTTTTTAACACTATGATAAAGAATATATTCCTGCGGTTATATCCAATTTTCACATCTGATTAGTGAAATGAAAGTGGTGGACATTGAAAAGACCGAGGAGTAACTGAAAGAGAAACTAATGGAAGCTTTACCGGAAAAGTGGGAGAATTATGCTCTACTACTTACTCATGATAAGGAGTATTCAACATTGTCTTTTCATGATTTAACTGGGAAGTTGCATGCTAGGGAAATGGAAATGATGACATCCAACAAATCAACTGCTCAATTGCAAAATACGGAATTATATTATGGATAAAATTCAGCAAGTCTTAATGCAAAATCTAAATTCTTTGGTGTTGATTCATTAAACCCACCTCAAACAGCATTTGCTGCTAGTCTTGGTTCAGGAAATTCTGCAAATTCATCAAGAGGGTGTAACTTCACTATTCCAAATCATTCAAGTCAGACTTCATTTTCTGCAAAAACACCTGATGAACATTTGGCGTTAATTTATGCTCTATTATCTTCATATTATGGATTGCTGAATGGTGGCTTGACAAAATCTAATTTGATTGAAGAAGATAATGATCAGATCGATCCAGATAATCTTAAACAAATGGATATTAATTGGCAACTTGCAATGTTAGCTCAATGAGTCAAAAGATTCAAGAAGAAGACAGGATTCCAAAGTTTAAATCCGGATGGCAAGGTTGGAATAGATAAATCAAAGGCAAAATGCTTCAAATGTTCTAATTTTGAATATTTTGCTCGTGAATGTTCAAAATCAAATGCTTCTTCATCAAAGTCTCCAACAACTTTGGTATCTCAAGTCGATAAGCAATATGATTAGGGACGAACTTCTAGTCCTTCAATTGCTTTAACAGCTATTACTTTTGAGTCAAAATCACTAACATCGAATGAAGGTTATGATTGGGCTACCGATTTTCCTGATGAGTCTGCATTTTTGGTCAATTATGCGTTTGTTGCTCAAATCTTACAGAGTGATGACGAAGAGACATAACTGACTCTGAATCTAAAACCAGTAGTTCTGAAACTATTGGCTATCAATCAGTTTGTGAATTTTGTTCACAAAAAGACAAAAGGATTCAGAGTGTGGTAAAGGACAATGAGTTATTGGTTGCTGATTATGAGAAGGAGATTGAAGATTTAAGTGATGAAAAGAAAAGATTAGAAGGTATAATCCAAGAGTTAGTCGTTCAGAAAGAAAAGTATTCAGATTTTCAAGCAGAGGTAGTTGGAAAAGAGTTGAAATTTCAAGGTCTTGAAAATGAGTTTGAACATAAATTTACAAAATTATCTGAAGGAAATGCTGAATTACTCACAGAAGTGAAGAAGTGGAAGGATGAGGCGGAAGATACTGCACAAGATTTTCAAAATTTGTTTGACAAATCCAAGTCTAGACTTGATACACTTACTAAAACTTCTGATGAACAAGCTGCTAAAATTGAGTCATATCAGCTTGATATGGAGAAGTTGTTAGATGAGAAGCGGGAATTGGCAAGAGTGAACAAATTGCAAAATTCAAATTTGGATATTTAGAAAAGAAATGAAGATAAACTGACAAAGGAATTGTGGGCTGGACTTAATGAGTTGAGGTTGCAAAAGTATGAAACTCATAAAGTGGTGAAGAAGTTGATTGCTACAGTAAAAGAATTGGCTGAAGCTCAACAAAAGATTTATGAATTAAAGATTGAAGTCATTGATTCAAAACGTCTTTTGAACAATGTTACTAACACAATCTTTTACAAGTTTCTTGGCCAAAGATGACAACTTTGAAAAAAATGTTTAACAAAACTGTTTAACCATCGGGTAGTCTCAAAAAAGGTGTTAATGATTTGAAGGAAAAGGTAGAACCTGGTGATTATTCTGAGTTTGTTGACAAGAGATCTGATGAGGGAAAGGTTGTGAAGTCACAGAAAGAACAGAAAGCTGAAACGGGTGTGTCTGATTCTTCGGTGACTGAAGAAGAGAAACCAGCAAGTTCAACTGAGAAGACTGCTATTGATAAATCAATTTTCTATGAACAAAAGAATGTTCAAGCAGTGAAAGCTGAATTTTCTCGACTTGCGAAGAATGGACATAAATCATCTGGTTCTGAAGAAAAGATAGCTGGTAAACATGTTGGGTTGGGTTTCAAGACCAAGAATGTTAAAGTTGATGGGTCTCAAGATTCAAAACAACAAATTTTGAAGCAAGTCAAGTTGAAGCAAGTAAAGAAAGATAATTTTAAAGCTGACAAGGTTCAACCCTAGAGGTTTTACAAACTCCAGGGTTCGGAACAAATATTTTCTGATAAAGAATTTCCACTCCATTGTGTGGATGCTCAGAAAATTGCCAAAGTTTTTGTCAAGAATGTTGATCTGAAGAGAAAGAATCCACAAGTTGCTAAATGTTCTTCTGGAGGATCAAATTCTGCTCCAAAAAGCCCAACCTCAAAATGGGTAATTGATCATCGTTTTCAGGTATTCGATAATTTTTATGATTATTTTGGAAATGCTATATGTTGTGAAGCTTTGCAGAGACCAAAGAGGAAAAATGTAAACAATCGTTTGTGTTACAATTGCCGACAAAAATGGTCATATGGCACAAGATTGTCATGTCACTGCTGCTATCTAGTTTAAGGAAAATACAGGTTCCTTATGTTGGTAAATCTTCCAAATACAGATTTATTGATGAATATGGCAGAGTATTTGATGAATTTCAGCCGACATATTTTAAACATCAAAGAAGGTTTTTACCTAAATTTCAAAATGATTCATCTGTCGGTTGTTCGTCACAATCTATTGTGACGGGCTCATCAGATACTGATTTACCAACACAACAAGCCTGGAAACCTAAAGTGGTTTCTAAAGGAAATCAAGACACTGGTCGACCAGAAAGCGATTCGCTTCGGGTCATTTATAAACTGACGTGTTTGACTAGTGTGCAGGTACTTCTAGAAGACCTATCGGTGATTGAAGAGTTGCTGATGGGGGGAGTATTCTGTTGATTTAAGTTAAATTACATGTGACATCAAATTTCAAAAACTGAAATTTTTCTGAAATCTAAATGGGAAAGGTATCCATGTCGAAAGGTCATTTTTCTTTCTTTAATGTCTTTTGTTTGTAGTTTAAGGGGAGAAAATTGAAAATAACAAAAATAGTGTCTTTGTGTTTTTTTGTTAAAATGAAAATCCAAAAATAGAGTTTTCATTTTAAGGGGGAGAAAAAGAGAAAAATACAAAAACATGGAAAAATAGAAAAATACAAAAACATTGAAAAATGAGAAATTGTATCTAACATGATTGGGAAATGATGGTACATTGGCTTACGTGTCTGACTCGTGGATAAACTAGATGAAAAATCCATAAGATCATTGTTCGATGTGCTTGGTAGGCTCGGCATTAAATCAGAAAGTATTCAGATGTGATATAGATTAAATACTAATGTCTGACCAAGTGGACAACATCTTGAAGCATATTTCAGATGTGATATACATTAAATACTAATGCTTGAACAAGCGGACAACATCTTGAAGCATATTTCAAGATATTAAGAAAAAGATATGTGGAAAAGAAAATGAGAAGTCACTGTGTATAC
>JBCNJP010000007.1:9913133-9954522 GCA_039602395.1 Deinandra increscens subsp. villosa | reverse complement strand
AACTCCGTTAATTTAGTGTGGATAGCTAAAGTATGGTCTAATAGTTATATGGGTGTTTTCATGACTCGATTAATTCGGGTTAGAAGGGCACAACGAATGGAGCAATGAACAAGCGAAAAACTAAATGAATGTGCAGGTGGGGAAGTCTGGGACGCCTAGAAGAGAGTCTGGACGCCCTTTTCTGGACGCAGGGGAGTCTGGACGCCATTTCCGGGGTCTGCCAACACCCCTGGGCTATTTTTCGAAAGGTTTCATGAATTGTAGTGTATTGTGTGGTTTATTGCTTTAGGCCATTAATACTAATGTGTTACTAGTATCGGTGGCAGGTAAACGCTAGCATGCGGGTCAGGGTCGAACTGGGAAGCTCATGGAACTGAACACACCTCTCTTTTGGGATATTTGTGGTTAATTTTTGTAAAGAAAATTGTATGTAGCGTACTATGATGAGACGTGTATCTTTAAATGTTTTGATTGTGTGTGAACTTGACCGATAAGTATCGGTTTTTTGAAGTACTTAAGTAATGAAATTTTCAACCCATGTTTTTATCAATGGAATACACGTCTAAGCGAGATGGGACCTTACACTTAAATAGAGAGGTTTTTCAAAATTTTTATTTTTTTTTTATTATTTTGCATTTTACGTATCTGAGGTTTGAGAAACTACAGTCTATGTCCCTAATTTAAATGTTTGTTATTTTTTTCCGTCTAACGTACACGTGAGATCACGTGGGGGGGGGGGTTATAATCATCATTTTGGTCTTATACATTCTTCACGATTGTCACACCGCAACAATGGAGATGTGTGAACGAGACGGTATTAGTCGTGGACACAAAGAACGACTTCTAAGTTACTCAAAACATTGTAAAGAAATGACATGTCATTAATTGCAGTGAAAAAGGGTGGTGACATGATAGTCTTACATTTTGAATAAAAAGTCTTGATTTATAATTGAAAAAACAAGATACTTATTTAGGGATAGGTCAGGACTATGACTTCGGATTGCAGGTCTGATAAGAAACGGTAAGCCCCATTTGCATATCTTCATCATAAGCTCAATTACATGAGAAATCATAAGTTTAAAAGGTCAACTTAAAGTTGGTGAGGTTCACAGGTTTATGACTCTACAAGTAAATTATAAAACAGTTTATGGCATACTTGAATAGTACGTTGGTTTACCGTTGTGGTTGTATGATCTCACATGAACCTTGATTTCAAATACTAACAGATCTACTCACTCATGGTATCTCGCCCAAGAGATACCGAACGGAGCAGAATAACTGGCATGTACTCCAAGACAAATACCGCATAGTCAAAATTGGAGCGACCAATTAGGGTAGGGTTGTCAACCCAAATAGATCTATTCATTAGCTATCATTTCGTACCAGAACTACTCGAAATCAATTAATAGTGTGGTTTAGTTGTACAAACGTTTATAACAAGTTGTACCTTAGTTTGGGCAATAACAGAACATGTAGTCATACGTCTAATAGATAAGCCAAGCCATAATATCAATTAAAAAGAGTTGTTTGTTCATGATTTCTCCCCCGAGTATAAAAAAGTTTATAAAGAAAATGGGCCGTGAAACTCACTTGATCATAAAACAGTGAATGAATGAACTAAACCGGACATGATGCTACCAAGTAACGTCCTAAATATATAAAATAAGACAATTGCATAAGGGTCTTTAATCATTTGAGTAATTGTCGTCACCCAAGTGATACCGGTCAAGTCTTGACGTATATTTCCATTTGTATTCGTTTGGAAAATCCAATTCACTGGTATTTTTTGTGAAAATAAATACGTATGTTCAATATTTATATTTATGTTCAAATAAATATAAATAAAAGTCATAAAATGAAAACAATTCATTTAAGAAATAAATCAATCAAGTCTTGAACATTGAATTAAATAATAATAAATAATAATGTCTACTATTATTTTTATTGTTCGATCGATTATCTATATAAGTTTCTTGTGAGAATTTTCAATTTCGTCAAGTTATAAAATAACTATTTGTTTAAATTATAATTATTGTCAAATAATTATATAAACTTGTAAGAATAATTTATCGAATTATTTCAAGTTACAACGGTTTAGAATATCATAAGTTGGTAAAAAAAAATATCTATAATTTTAGTCAAGGGTTATAATTGTTGTTTCAATAATTATAATTAACTAATTTCAGTGAGTTTTAATCAACTATAAGTTTTAAAACTCTACAAATAATTATATGATAAAAATAATTATTTAAAGTTTGTAAGTTTACGTTTATCGTTTAATTATTTAAAAATGGGTATGTTTTGATAAATATAAGAAACGATTAGTTTCGAGTCAAAATATTTAGTATTCTAAGGATAATTCGTTTCAATATTTTATAAACTAAAATATTTATTTCTATTTTTAGCAATCGTAGTTACCGTTTTTGTTTTTTTTTTTAAATATAAGTGTTATAACACTTGGACTTATAGCATTTTCAAGTAAGTGTTTAAAATAGTTTTTAAAACATTTTGCAACATCAAAATATAATGTTTAGTCAGTTTGACGTTATGTTACAAATATTGCGTTTTTGCGTTGCGTATATCGTCGTATTGGTCCCGATTTCCTTACTACGCAACATCCTTTCATTTCGATTACTTTGGTCCATCAAAAGTACTAACTATGTTTATAGAAATATGTCCAAAAATCAGATTTGACCTTGTTTAATTATATTTTTATAGATTTTGATGTTTAAAAGTATTGTTTTTAACTTGTAAAATCCATGTCATTGGGTTTAGGCGTTTATAGAAAATTCCAAAGTTTATAAACATGCATTTTTATAGTTAAAATTTGTATTAAAATCCAAGAATTTGTGTCATAAAGAATGTTTGAAATAAATATTATTTTTACTAGTTTTGATCAAAAATGTATAATCCATTTCAATTCTTTTATACATAAATTCTACTAACACATTTATGAGTTAGGTTTTGATGATCAAGTATACATAAAAGCATACTCTTAGGTTTATTTATCTATGATTTTCAAATCATAGTTCAAGACTTCTTTTGTGAATTAATCCAAGTCAAAGATGTATAAATAGATCATACTAGTTAATTTTTTTTTTATTGATTCCATGATTTAGCCATTTTTAACATATTATGGTATCTAATAAGTCCCATAACAAATATATTACTAGCAATGTCACATGTGATCATATAGATGTCCAAAAACATAAGCTACTAATAACATATATTTCATGATGATATCTACTAACACAAATGTGGTAGGGTCGAATATAACCATGTTCCACATAAATATTGTAGGTTAACACCCATGATTAGTTTATGTTTTTAACTACCCATTTTAATCATAACATGATTTAAATAAACATCTACTAATACTTGTGTTAGGATTATTGAAATGCATTAAGAACATTGGATCATCTAGTGAGTTCTTGGATAAAATCCATTAGGGTATGTTCTTGACTAACAAAACAACATAAAAACACAAAATGGAGATCATGATGCACACCAATACTTTCTATGGATTTCTTGATGTGTTTCACCCATATATTGGTATTATTAAGTCTTAAAGACACCAATTATATGTTTGATCAAAGTTACACAAAAATGAATGACACGTTCATAAGTTCTTTCATTTTAGGTGTTAGAAATGTAGAAAATGAGAGGATTTTTATCAAGACTTGGTGGGGATTATTGGGTGTTAGAATGTATGTGAAAATGTAGAAAATAAAGGGGGTTTAGGAGACTCACAATGGGTGTGAGTGAATGAACCAAGAGGAAAGAGGAGGGTGATTGGCGGCTTGGCGGTGGCTCGGTGGTGCTCCAGCGGCGGTAGCAAGGCGGCACTGAGGTGGTTGGGTTCGGCCTGCTCAAGGAGAAAGAGAGGAGGAGTGTTTGTGTGGTGATGAAGTGTGGAGGGAAAACCAACCGCCCTCCTAATTGTCACTTGTCTCTATCTTTTGAAGAATAAATGGTATGTTCGGATGTTCCTAATTTGCAATTTCTATCATTGCTAATCCGCCTAATTGCTTCTTGCTCTGCGTGATTCTTTATCTAAATTCTTGAAATTTATTGAACTTTGCTTGAAAGCGTCAAAGGAACTGAAATCTACTTGCACTTCTGACCTTCTATTACATCGAAATTGAAACTGAAATATTCACTTCCAAACTGTTAAGAATACATAAGTGTTGTATTATTAACAATTCTATATTCTCAAACATTTTTATCTTATTAAAATTGTCATTATAACTAAATCATTTTATTTGATTTGTTTAAGTTATTCAGATAAATAAAGATGAGAATGTGGGCTGATTGGGCTTGAAGTCTATTGCTGCTGATTGGGCTTGTACCTGAGAAGTGGGCTTGAACCGGAGCGGAGCTGAGTATTACTGGTGTATAAAGAGTGTTCTCGAAGAGTTTTAGGGTTACTTCAGTCCGTTTGTTTTACTGTTGTCATCGCTCTGATTCTCTTTCTTCTTTCCAAGAGTTTTAGGGTTTTTTCTTTGATCTTAATCGCTATGATTAAAATCTGTTTAATTCTTGTGCTTTCTTCTTGTTAGTAAAAGATCTTCTCATTGTAGATCTTGTACTTTCCTGTATTTCGTTGGGATCTGTATTTCGTTCTCTTCAATCATTCAAAGGTTTTATAGTTTGGTTGTTTGATTCATCATTCGTGACATGGTATCAGAGCCTTGTACGGCTCTTAGTTGTTTTCAGTGAAGATTCGTCTTCGCTTGTTCGTTTCTATCTCGTCTAGGGTTTCAGATCCAAACCTTGTCTTTTTTGAGTTCGTGTTGCTGTTGACGATTCCAGTGGAGTACACCTGTGGATCTTCTATTGAAGGCAGCTTGGATCTTGTAGCTGCGCTCCAGATCTGATTTCCCTAAGTGAAGGAAATTGGATCTGGATTTTCAGGAAACCCTAACTTGGGAACAAAACTCGGTGTGATCTTTCCGATCTTTTCTTGTTCTGCTATAGATCTATTCTGTTTTTTCGTTGTGATCTTTGTTTACAATCGTTTACTGTCATAAATTTGTGGTATATCTGTTGCTGTTATTGGTCAATTTGCTCTGTTAATAACCCCTGGTTAAGACGTGGCTGCCACTCTTATGTTGGTAAGTATCTGGAACACTGAACAGGACTAGTTATTTAGAGGGTTAGGTACTTGGTTCTTGTTTTCTCATTGTTTTTAGTTCGTTCAAGGGTTTCTTTAGTTGTGCTTAATTGTGTATGTTCTCCTGTTGTTGTGGTAACTGTCCTGTGCTGTTTGATTTGTCTGTAATCATGAGTGGGACTGATCCTAGTACTTCTGCTACGTTAGTCAGTAAGATAGAGGCCAATGACCCTCTGTATTTGCATGCAAGTGACTCGAGTAGTTTGACTGTTGTGTCTTTGAAATTAAAAGGAGTTGAAAACTATACCATTTTGGCAAATGCAATGAAACTTGCACTAAGAGTTAAAAATAAAATAGGCTTTATTGATGGAACTTGTGTTAAGTCTGATACTGATATTGTGCTTGCCCAACAGTGGGATAGGTGCAACTCTACTGTTTTAACTTGGATAATTAACTCTATATCTGAGGAATTATATGTTGGTCAACTCTATTCTAGTTTAGCATGTGAGGTTTGGAATGATCAAAAAGAAACATATGATAAAGTTGATGGTTCAGTTGTGTTTGAGTTGTATCAAAAAATTAATTCTGTAAAACAAAATGGCAGTACTGTTTCTGAATACTTTAACAAATTAAATACCATGTGGAAACAGTTTGATGCTACTGTTAAAATACCTGCTTGTACTTGTGATGCTACAAAGCATTTTAATGATTTTAGCTCTCTTGTAAAACTTATGCAATTTCTGATGGGCTTAGATGACATTTATCATCCTGTTAAAACAAATCTCTTAATCACAGAACCCTTACCAACTGTTTAAAACAGCTTTCTCTACTGTGTCCAGAGAAGAATCACATAGGATTTGGTTTACAGAAAAATCAAACCCCTAATTCTGTTTTTGTTTCAAAAGGCTTTCAAAATTCAAATAACACCAATCCTAGAAGACCTAACAGGGGTCCAAATCCAAACTTAAAGTGCACCCATTGCAATAAAATTGGACACATGAAGGAAAGATGCTTTGAGTTGGTTGGGTATCCTCCAGGTGTAAAACCTAGAGGAAATCAGTTTTCTGGTCAAGGGTTTAGATCATCTCAGTCTGAAAGTTTTACAAAAAACTTGTCTAATAACTCTAATAGCTCTGCTTTAACTACTCTTACTTCTGATCAAGTGTCAAGGTTGTTGGAACTGATAAAAGAACCATCTGGTGGTACCTCTCAAACTTCCAATATGGGAGGTACATCCTTATGTTCTTTTACAGTTGATGTGTGTAAACAAAAAGTGTTCTGTTTTTCTAATGGTGACTTTCAAAACATTCAATCAGGTTGGATAATAGACTCTAGGGCAAACCATCACATGGTTATGAATGAAAAAGGGGTTTTAAATAGTATTGATGTGTCTGATTTTAATATAAAAGTTAAGCACCCAAATGACACTTCTGCCACTGTAACTAAAATTGGTGATTTTAAACTACATGATAAAGTGGTTTTGAAGGATGTTTTTGTGGTCCCTGACTATTATGTTAACCTGGTATCTGTTTATAAGTTGACTAGAGATAATAACCTTGGAGTCTTTTTTGATGAGCACAACTGTTATGTTCAGGGCTCTCTTACAAAGAAAGTTCTGTTGACTGGTAGTCAGTGTGATGGATTGTATTTTAGTGGTGATACTTCTGTGTTTAACAAGGTGTGTTTATCTAGTCATTTAGGTTGTAATTTGCGGCACACCAGGCTTGGTCATCCCTCTGATTGTCACACCCCAACCGACGGCGGAATTTACGTCGGGGCATGATGATTGTCCAAATGCTCATGACACTAATTAAAGTTTCAATAAATAATCATTACCAAATTCTGATGTCGAACAATAGGTTCAAATACACAAAACATGACAAATAGATTTGAAGTTGATTTAATAAATCTAGGTCCAAAGCATCCTAGATGTGACATCAATCAAATATGGCTCAAACTGCATTTCCTGTAACGTGTATAAAAATAGAGAGTGTCAACTAAAATATAGTTTGTGAGTAAACATAGGGTTATAATATATGTAGTAGTTGAAAAGCGATTCAAATGTCAAATGTAGACTCAACCATGTATGAATGAACCAATGTATGTGTGTAATCAAACCTTGATGACTAGTGTCCGTAACTCGAAAGTTACGCTTAGCTTGAGTTAGGTTTCAATCACCCAAATGCCAAACCGGTCAAATTCAGGTGGGTTGTCAACCAATAGATCTATCATTGTTACCGTAGGCTTGTATGTTAATGATTACACTGATGAATGATGAATGATGAATAAAAATGTAATAGTTTGACATATAGCATGTGATCACACATAGACATATAATGAAATCGCGTGGTTTGTAAAATGAATAAAGAATTTATGTTTGAATGTATAAACTCGCAACACGAATCACCATTTCGAATGAATCACCATTCTAATGATAACACGAATTGATTTCGTAAACCATAATGCAAATCACCATTTGAATGAATCACCATTCGTATGATAATGAGAATTGGATATTGAAAACCATAGTTTGTCATAGGATACATGTTACACCCCAAAATAGTAAAAGAGAGAGGATATAAATACTCACTACTCAAATTATCATTTGAAGGAATCACCCCTCTAATAATAACAAGAGTTGATATCGCATAATATTCCACAGTAATAAAAAGGGGTATGAGTACTCACTTGATCAATAAGTGAGATATGAGAATAGTCCGAGCGATATGAAGATAGCCTATCCAGTGTCCTAAATTGTATAAAGACACCTTAAGGTTTAAGGATATATGATCAAAGGTCTAAGTCACCCACTTAGACTAGTTGAGTTTTGTTTAAATGTGATAACCACTTGACCGTTGGTGATATATATTGATTTTTTTGGTTTAGTGTATCATTTGGAGAATTTGGACAGCTTATGAGTTGTGAATTTAAGTGCGTTTTTAAAATATCAAACTTTATCTAAAAATTATGAAACTTCACAGATTGTTAGTTCAATGTATTCTAAACAACTTTTGTTTAGATAACGTTTTAAGAAAAGGCTAAGAGATAGCTCGAAACAGCCTCACAAAATAGAAGGTACAGAAACGCGCACCTTTCTTGTAGGGACTGTTGTGAGCTGCTCGGTTTGAATTAAAAGGAAAACTATATATCGTTGGGAAGCTAACTCAACGAACTTAATCGTGGAGTCTGATTTTGTTAAATTTGAGTTCGAAATGACCAAGATATGGCCGGTTTAAAGTCTAACAACGAATCTGTGATTTTCCAGAATTTAAAGTTGAGTAGTTTTCTTTTAAAGGTTATCAACCAACAAGCCCTTTTTAATGGGTGTTTTTAGGTACGAGTATTTAAGAATATAAATATGACGTTTTCTCACAGTAAGCAAGCAAGGAGAATGAAACGAAGTTGACGGTTGACCTTGGATCAACACTTGAAGCCTCAAAGAGTTCTTGAGCTTTTTTGACAGAAAGTTGGGTCGACTTTGGAGGACGATTCTGGATGATTTAGGAAACCAAATGGTACAGATTTTAAGTCTAAAATGAAGTACTTTGAAAGAGGAAAATGTAGGGAAAAGAATCAGTTCAAACCGATCTCGTTTGGTACCTCAAATGTGTTACAGAAAGTAAGGTCGCACAGTAGCGAGATTCTGGAGTAGTCTTCGTTGAAAGCTGTCTACGGGGCTGAATTCTTATCGGATTTGAGTGAGGTCAGTTGGCATTTTTAGAGGATTCATAGGGGAAAATTCCTGTACAAGAATGGATGGTTTTCGTGAAAGTATGAGGGAGATATGGGTCATAGAAGTTGCTGTAACGAATCTGGTAGAATGGAGGTGAAGGTGTGAGAAAACTAGAGTTTGGCTTGGGTATTTATAGTCATCTTGAGGACTAATTTTAGTTCTTGAGGACTAACTTTAGACCTTGAGGACTAATTTTAGACCTTGAGGACTAATTTTAGACCTTGAGGACTAACTTTAGACCTTGAGGACTAATTTTAGACCGTGAGGACTAACTTTAGCCCTTGAGGACTAACTTTAGACCTTGAGGACTAATTTTAGACCTTGAGGACTAATTTTGTAGCGGTCCATTTTGCTACCGAACATACGATAGATAGCGAAGTAAAATGAGGAGTTTCAATTAGCTAGAATTTATTATTTAATGATCATAGTTTTAGTAAGATTATATATAACTAACGGAGGTATGAAAGTCTCAACTTCAACCGGAACGAAGTCCGCCCGAACCATTCCATTTGGACTTCAGCCGGAACGACATCCGGCTGACCTCGGTTTCACCCGGACCATGTAGGTCCGTTTCAACTTCGGCCGGATCAATGTTCCGTGAGAATAATATTGATATGAGTCATAAATTTACAAAAGAGTATAATGTTATAAACTTTTAATTTTTATAAACTCTACAATTGAATCACCATTAACGTAAAGTTTTAGAGTTAACCAAATCATATCACCGTTGGTCTCGGGTTGGGTTGACTCAGGGATGACTTTAGAATGGATAATAGAAACATGTCGGGTTACAAATATGGTAAATAGGTGGATGTTACAGTCTCCCCTACTTTAAGAAATTTCGTCCCGAAATTAGTAGAGACTTACGAGAAGGAATTCACCGGAAATAAAAATACATCTCCGATTATTAAAACAGAGGTATAATAATGACATAAGGGATTTCACCAAAAAGGATATAAACATATTTGAATACTGTATCAATTATGTTGGTACCGATTTTCACCTAACCGCAAAAGCTAAGTTACAAACGGTAATAAAATTTTTGACATAGATTTGACTTCAACAACCAGGGTCAGGTCTCGGTCCGACTCATAGTCCACACTCAAAGCACCATCGATGTTTATATATAGGGTGTACCGCAGCTAACCCACCACTTCTTTGGTACTCTAAAAGTGCACTAGTCATCTACGAAGAACCACCAATTCTAAACAAACAAACAAGTTTTTGGTAAAAGGGTTCGAGATTGCAATAGCGCGACATAGGTTGAATGACACGAGATAGCTTGACATAGTATGACCAATGGATTTTCAGCACAGGATGAGTGATGAGAACTGAGAATCATAATCATAGCTTGAACCAAAATTTGAGATCACATAACCATTTGAAACGAATTGGTTCTGAAATGAAAACCAATCTCCCCTACTTTAGGAGAGAGACCGAATGAATAGAATTCGAGGGATGGGTGTAACATGTATACCTTGTAAACCAAAATTGATGGTATAGCTTGAAAATCAATATAAATGTTTCACATGATAAAATAAATGAGATTGCGGATTTTTTTTTTTTTAACAAGAAAACGCATCACGTTCAGATGAGACGGATGGGTAGCGACCCACATCCAGTCCACCCACGAGGTGCGAGGTCTAGATAAAATCCGAAAAAATCCATGCCAATGCCACAAGACCCCATGGCTATGATCCCAAATTCAGTCGCATGCTTAACTAGTATTACACGCAATTGATGGTCATAGTTCATATGAGAGTCGATTAGCAAAGTGATAAATGTTTAAAGTTTGAGACAACATGAAAAATCCATAATGACACACGTAGAGTAATGAAATCACAAGGTTCAATGATATATGATTAAAGTTTGAGATAGTGAAAACATAAGGTTTTGTATATGGAAAGTAGTAAGTCACATAGATTTAATCATGATAAATGAATAGTCTAAAATTGAACATAGTGTAATCAAAGTGTAAATAAATAGATTAAACTCAAGGCCGATCGATGCCAAATGGATCGAGCAACTTGGATTGAGTCTAATACCATGTATCGGACATCATGAGTCAAGCGACATGATTAGAATAGCATGATAAACATGAATCGAATAGCATGATCAGAATGACACGAATCCGATAACATTGATTTGATAGAATAATTTGAAAATAGATTGAACGAAATCAATTATTGAGTATCACAAATTGAAAGCCAATTCTATGAATTGAACAAAATTTGATTTCATGAATCAGACAAAAATCTAATCCATGCATTGGATAACAAAAAGAAAGAATCGAATTCACGATTCGAATACGGAAATACAAAAAGCTAGATTTATGGACCGAACTTTGACTTAACATCAGTGGAATCCATGAATTAAGCACAAATGTTGAATCGACAAAGTCGTGTTCATGACTTAAATAACAAAAGTCGAATTTCAGGAATCAAAATGAATTAAGAAAAGTCGAGTTCACAAATTTAATAACAAAAGTTGCCCAAAGTTTATTGTTCAAATCAAGACTTCATGTTCAATAGAAAGTGAAAGTGAATTTAGAGTAAATTCGAATATCGTCGATGAAGGCGATAACGAATTTATCCAGGTAGGGTTTGCAATTAGGATTTTGAAGTGTCACGGGAGTGCTTGATCAGCTGGGAGTGAATCCGTGGCCAAGCACAACCATGGGTTTCGAAAAAGCTTAGATATTACAGTGAGCTTAAAATCGATCACGACATATGAGGATAACAAGTTTAGGGATATCGTCACCACGAATGTGATAAAAGTCAAAACGAATGTCGGTCTTGCAGGAGCAAACGACTCTCGAGGGTTGGGATAAGAAACGAATGCTTAGCGGTGCCATCAATGAATAATGTCGAGGCACAACGGTCATTGGTTCAGGAATCAATAAAATAACGTTGAACATGAACGAACACTTTAGAATTTGTAAACATGCAGAGTTACTTACTTGTGAAGTCATAAAGTCATAAACTCATGCACATGCAATCCCGTAAGCATGTGGACTCGTAAATTCGTAAACTCCTAAACGAGTAAATTTCTAAACATGTATACTTGAAAGTGCATATGTAAACTCAATACGTGAAATTAGGGGATGTTCAAAATGGATAACTTGAGATTTTCAAAATGAAGAATCATGTGCATGTAAGTTTGTAAACTCGTTATTGTGTAAATTTGTTAACTTGTAAGCATGAAATCCCGTAATCATGCAAACTTGTAACCTTATGAACACATTAACAAGAATCCACCAACATGTAAATGAATTAAAATGAGATGAACCATAAATAGATTTTTGGAATGACATACGTAAAATGTTTTTGAGTTAAAACTTATCCGTAAAAAGAAGTATAGTACACCAAACAATGAAATCACAAGGACTAAAATTTAAATGCCAAAAATAGAGTGCTTGAAAACTGAGTGGCTATATTTAAAAGATAAGTTTTAGGCTAAGGGTATCACTTGAGGTCAAGACACATATATGCGAAACCTGATTGACTGGATTGGTCGAAGTATTGGCCAACCTTGGACACACATTGTGAATCACCACGTTGGGTGTGTCCATCGAGCATTGGTGCTATGTCTTGGAACAATTGGGTGTTAGGTTTGAGTTACAGGAGCAACTCGAATTTAAGGCTATATTTTATATAGCCGGTATGTCTGGCATCAGATTGATGTTGGGCAAGCATAAGGATAACATAATCAGTTGGGCGGTTTTTAGAATGTCGACGAAACTGAGGGAAGTGTATAGACAGAAATATGTGACCATCCATAAGGGAGTTTTGTGAAATCACGAGAAAAATAGGATAATGACCCAATAGTATAACTCTATTATCAATGAATGATTGATAGGTATTTGAAAACATGAGGGGGATGTATGAAAGAAAAAAAAGAAAAAAAAATTGGAGTGTGTAAAATCATGAAGGTAGCGAATTGATTTCGTAAGTATCATGATATATAAATCAGAGATAAAATCGTTAAATCATGAAACTCAAAGGGGTATATTAAATGTTAAACTTCGAGCAAAATAGGATTGTGAACAAAAATCACAAATCCTAGTATAACATATGATGTGATACAACACTAGGGTGTCGTACAAAATCATGAAATCCAAAATTATAAAGATAACATTGGATGTGATAAAACACAAAATGATAGAAAATTATTTGAATAATAGAATGGTTCTCATTTCCCGAGTGGGAAACAACAACCTTGACTGATCAAAGTTATGCTAGTTCATGTGACGTTTGGTATGACATGCTTTGGCCTATAGGTAAGACACTCTCACCAAGAGTTTCCAGATCGGCGTTCGGGTCCCTCGAGTTGGGATTTTTACGCAACACCTTTCTTAGATAGAAACACTCGATTACCGGTGTCCACCCTTCCAGTTACTACATGCCCGTCACTTAGAACTAAAACTTTTGATGAGATTGAAAAATTGAAATTAAATAACGAAATTCCAAATGTAGCATAAAGCGATAGTGTAGATGTGTGTAGATTAAGAGCTTAGGGATTGAAAACAATAAGGTAAGATTTGAAAGCATATATATGGACATAGAGTAATATGTAATAAGCATGCAAGACATGAGATACTCATGTTTGGACACCTAAAGCCATAGTCTAGGTCACCATTTCTAATAACCTAATTCCCTATAGCCATGGCTCTGATACCAATCTGTCACACCCCAACCGACGGCGGAATTTACGTCGGGGCATGATGATTGTCCAAATGCTCATGACACTAATTAAAGTTTCAATAAATAATCATTACCAAATTCTGATGTCGAACAATAGGTTCAAATACACAAAACATGACAAATAGATTTGAAGTTGATTTAATAAATCTAGGTCCAAAGCATCCTAGATGTGACATCAATCAAATATGGCTCAAACTGCATTTCCTGTAACGTGTATAAAAATAGAGAGTGTCAACTAAAATATAGTTTGTGAGTAAACATAGGGTTATAATATATGTAGTAGTTGAAAAGCGATTCAAATGTCAAATGTAGACTCAACCATGTATGAATGAACCAATGTATGTGTGTAATCAAACCTTGATGACTAGTGTCCGTAACTCGAAAGTTACGCTTAGCTTGAGTTAGGTTTCAATCACCCAAATGCCAAACCGGTCAAATTCAGGTGGGTTGTCAACCAATAGATCTATCATTGTTACCGTAGGCTTGTATGTTAATGATTACACTGATGAATGATGAATGATGAATAAAAATGTAATAGTTTGACATATAGCATGTGATCACACATAGACATATAATGAAATCGCGTGGTTTGTAAAATGAATAAAGAATTTATGTTTGAATGTATAAACTCGCAACACGAATCACCATTTCGAATGAATCACCATTCTAATGATAACACGAATTGATTTCGTAAACCATAATGCAAATCACCATTTGAATGAATCACCATTCGTATGATAATGAGAATTGGATATTGAAAACCATAGTTTGTCATAGGATACATGTTACACCCCAAAATAGTAAAAGAGAGAGGATATAAATACTCACTACTCAAATTATCATTTGAAGGAATCACCCCTCTAATAATAACAAGAGTTGATATCGCATAATATTCCACAGTAATAAAAAGGGGTATGAGTACTCACTTGATCAATAAGTGAGATATGAGAATAGTCCGAGCGATATGAAGATAGCCTATCCAGTGTCCTAAATTGTATAAAGACACCTTAAGGTTTAAGGATATATGATCAAAGGTCTAAGTCACCCACTTAGACTAGTTGAGTTTTGTTTAAATGTGATAACCACTTGACCGTTGGTGATATATATTGATTTTTTTGGTTTAGTGTATCATTTGGAGAATTTGGACAGCTTATGAGTTGTGAATTTAAGTGCGTTTTTAAAATATCAAACTTTATCTAAAAATTATGAAACTTCACAGATTGTTAGTTCAATGTATTCTAAACAACTTTTGTTTAGATAACGTTTTAAGAAAAGGCTAAGAGATAGCTCGAAACAGCCTCACAAAATAGAAGGTACAGAAACGCGCACCTTTCTTGTAGGGACTGTTGTGAGCTGCTCGGTTTGAATTAAAAGGAAAACTATATATCGTTGGGAAGCTAACTCAACGAACTTAATCGTGGAGTCTGATTTTGTTAAATTTGAGTTCGAAATGACCAAGATATGGCCGGTTTAAAGTCTAACAACGAATCTGTGATTTTCCAGAATTTAAAGTTGAGTAGTTTTCTTTTAAAGGTTATCAACCAACAAGCCCTTTTTAATGGGTGTTTTTAGGTACGAGTATTTAAGAATATAAATATGACGTTTTCTCACAGTAAGCAAGCAAGGAGAATGAAACGAAGTTGACGGTTGACCTTGGATCAACACTTGAAGCCTCAAAGAGTTCTTGAGCTTTTTTGACAGAAAGTTGGGTCGACTTTGGAGGACGATTCTGGATGATTTAGGAAACCAAATGGTACAGATTTTAAGTCTAAAATGAAGTACTTTGAAAGAGGAAAATGTAGGGAAAAGAATCAGTTCAAACCGATCTCGTTTGGTACCTCAAATGTGTTACAGAAAGTAAGGTCGCACAGTAGCGAGATTCTGGAGTAGTCTTCGTTGAAAGCTGTCTACGGGGCTGAATTCTTATCGGATTTGAGTGAGGTCAGTTGGCATTTTTAGAGGATTCATAGGGGAAAATTCCTGTACAAGAATGGATGGTTTTCGTGAAAGTATGAGGGAGATATGGGTCATAGAAGTTGCTGTAACGAATCTGGTAGAATGGAGGTGAAGGTGTGAGAAAACTAGAGTTTGGCTTGGGTATTTATAGTCATCTTGAGGACTAATTTTAGTTCTTGAGGACTAACTTTAGACCTTGAGGACTAATTTTAGACCTTGAGGACTAATTTTAGACCTTGAGGACTAACTTTAGACCTTGAGGACTAATTTTAGACCGTGAGGACTAACTTTAGCCCTTGAGGACTAACTTTAGACCTTGAGGACTAATTTTAGACCTTGAGGACTAATTTTGTAGCGGTCCATTTTGCTACCGAACATACGATAGATAGCGAAGTAAAATGAGGAGTTTCAATTAGCTAGAATTTATTATTTAATGATCATAATTTTAGTAAGATTATATATAACTAACGGAGGTATGAAAGTCTCAACTTCAACCGGAACGAAGTCCGCCCGAACCATTCCATTTGGACTTCAGCCGGAACGACATCCGGCTGACCTCGGTTTCACCCGGACCATGTAGGTCCGTTTCAACTTCGGCCGGATCAATGTTCCGTGAGAATAATATTGATATGAGTCATAAATTTACAAAAGAGTATAATGTTATAAACTTTTAATTTTTATAAACTCTACAATTGAATCACCATTAACGTAAAGTTTTAGAGTTAACCAAATCATATCACCGTTGGTCTCGGGTTGGGTTGACTCAGGGATGACTTTAGAATGGATAATAGAAACATGTCGGGTTACAAATATGGTAAATAGGTGGATGTTACACTGATCAGGTCTTGGTTGTTTTAAAAGATGTCTTGAATGTTAAAGGTGAAACTTCTGTGGCTCCTTGTGAAATCTGTCACAAGGCTAAGCAGCACAGGGAGCCTTTTCCCTTAAGTGACCATAAAACAAATAAGTTGGGTGATTTAATTCATCTTGATGTGTGGGGACCCTACAAGGTTCAAAGTCCAGATGGATTTAAATATTTTCTCACTATAGTTGATGATTTTTCTAGGGCTGTTTGGGTATACTTACTTAAAAATAAAACTGAGGTATATGAAAACATTGTTATCTTCTATAATCTTGTAAACACTCAATTTGGCACAACTGTTAAAGTTTTTAGAAGTGATAATGGTACAGAATTTGTAAACAATCAGTTTTCTAATTTTGTTAAAGCTCATGGTATAATTCATCAAACTTCATGTGCTTATACTCCTCAGCAAAATGGAATTGCTGAGAGAAAGCATAGACATCTTTTAAATGCTGCTAGATCATTATTGTTTCAGTCTGGTGTTCAACTTAAATTTTGGTCTGATACTATTCTAACTGCAACTTACTTGATTAACAGGCTCCCATCATCTGTCCTGAATGGTAGATCTCCTTATGAACTGTTGTTTGATTCAAAACCCCCTTTAGGTCATTTAAGAACCTTTGGTTGTCTGTGTTTTTCTACTGTTTTAAATGAAACTAATAAGTTTGCTGCTCATGCTGAAAAATGTGTCTTTTTAGGATATTCAAATGAAAAAAAGGGTTACAAACTGTTCAGTTTGGACAACAAAAAGGTGTTTTTTTCTAGAGATGTTAAGTTCTATGAGAATGTATTTCCTTTCAAAACTAAACAATTTTTTTATGAACACTCTCCTGGTAATGAGGGTGTTTTTGATCATTTGAAGTTTTTTGATACAGATAATCTTAGTGCATTAAATGACAAAATTCCCAATGATGAGAGGGGGCAAACACAAGATGTTTCTAGTAGGGACCAGCAACCTGGTGCTTCACCTGTACAGATCAGGGAGGCTCATACAGATACATCAGATGTGTCTGTTAGTCAGAATCCATCTGATACAGGTGAATCTACCAGTGGGGTAGGTCCACCTCAAGATTCAGATGAATCTCCTAGTAACCTATCTGAGGGTACTGATGCCTTTTCTGAATATGAGTCATCTACAGTTAGGAGATCTACTAGAAAACTGTTTTGCCAACTAAATTGCAAGATTATGTTATAAGTGGTAAAGTTAAATATGGAATGGAAAAGGTTGTCAACTATTCTAACTTGTCCACTGATAATAAATTGTTTGCTTATGGGTTAAACAAAACAGTTGAACCTAAAACCTACAAAGAAGCTGTTAAAGACAGTAGGTGGGTAGATGCTATGAATGAGGAAATGGCAGCTTTAAACAAGAATAATACTTGGATAATTGTTAATGCTCCTTCTAACAGAAACACTATAGGTTGTAAATGGGTTTATAGAATAAAGTATAAGTCCAATGGTGAGGTAGAAAGGTTTAAAGCTAGGCTTGTAGCTAAAGGCTATAGTCAAACACAAGGAGTTGACTTTGATGAAACTTTTTCACCTGTTGTAAAGATGGTTACTGTGAGATGTGTAGTTAGTATAGCTGTTAATAATGACTGGCCCTTGTTTCAATTAGATATAAATAATGCATTCCTCTATGGGGAACTAAATGAAGATGTCTATATGACACTTCCAGAAGGGTATTTCTCAAAAAATGATAAAAGAGTTTGTAAATTGGTTAAGTCATTATATGGTTTAAAACAGGCTCCAAGGATGTGGAATGAAAAACTTGTTGGAGCTTTGGTAAATATTGGCTTTGTTCAAAGTAAATGTGACTATTCTCTGTTTGTAAAGTCAACTGATTCTGTGTTTACTGTTCTCTTAGTGTATGTTGATGACATTATTGTCACTGGTAATACATTAAGTGATATTGAAAATGTAAAATCATTATTGAAAAAGCAATTTCTTATTAAAGACTTGGGTGTTTTGAAATATTTTCTTGGTATAGAAGTTGTTAAAAGTAAACAAGGTATTTGTCTTTCTCAAAGGAAATTCTGTACTGAGTTGTTGGCTGAGTTTGGGCTTACTAGAGCCAAACCTGTTAGTACACCTTTAGAGCAACATTATGTTATAGCTGAATTAATGAAAAATGATAATAATAGAATTGAGAATGTAACTGGTTTTCAAAAGCTAATTGGAAAATTGATTTACTTGTGTCATACTAGGCCTGATATTGCTTATTCTGTCCAATATTTGAGCCAATTCATGCATTCTCCTACTAATTGTCATTTAAAATTAGCTCTAAGGTTGCTAAGATATTTAAAAAAAGCTCCTGGTAAAGGTATACTTATTAGTAAAGGTAACTCTATGAGTCTCACTGCATTTGCAGACTCTGATTGGGCCAAATGCTTAATATCTAGAAAATCTGTGACTGGTTATTGTGTATTTCTTGGAAATACATTGGTTTCTTGGAAAAGTAAGAAACAAAGTACTGTTTCTAGATCTTCAGCAGAGGCTGAGTACAGGTCCATGAGTGCTGTTACTTGTGAAATAATTTGGATTCAAAACCTGTTGAAAGAGCTTAATATTGTTGTTCAAGTTCCTATACCTTTATATTGTGATAGTAGTGCTGCATTATCAATTGCAGCAAACCCAGTCTTTCATGAAAGGACCAAGCACTTTGAAATTGATTTGTTTTTTTTAAGAGAAAAAATTTCAGCTGGCTTGATTAAAACTTTGGGAATTAAATCTGATGATCAACCAGCTGATATCTTTACCAAAAGTTTGTTTGTAAGCCAACATGATAAATTGAGTAAACTTTTGGGCATGTTTGACAATTTTGGAATATCGAATTGAGAGGGGGTGTTAAGAATACATAAGTGTTGTATTATTAACAATTCTATATTCTCAAACATTTTTATCTTATTAAAATTGTCATTATAACTAAATCATTTTATTTGATTTGTTTAAGTTATTCAGATAAATAAAGATGAGAATGTGGGCTGATTGGGCTTGAAGTCTATTGCTGCTGATTGGGCTTGTACCTGAGAAGTGGGCTTGAACCGGAGCGGAGCTGGGTATTACTGGTGTATAAAGAGTGTTCTCGAAGAGTTTTAGGGTTACTTCAGTCCGTTTGTTTTACTGTTGTCATCGCTCTGATTCTCTTTCTTCTTTCTAAGAGTTTTAGGGTTTTTTCTTTGATCTTAATCGCTGTGATTAAAATCTGTTTAGTTCTTGTGCTTTCTTCTTGTTAGTAAAAGATCTTCTCATTGTAGATCTTGTACTTTCCTGTATTTCGTTTGGATCTGTATTTCGTTCTCTTCAATCATTCAAATGTTTTATAGTTTGGTTGTTTGATTCATCATTCGTGACAGAGACTTACAGATTGCTTAAAAGGAAGTAAGGTATTGAGGCTTGAGTTCTTAATTGAGGTACTGGCTTATATTTTCCTAACTTTTTTCTAAAACTAATTCCGAATTGATTTCTGACTATTGATAAACCCATAACAGTATATGAACTTTGTAATGGTAAACATTTTTATTTAAGAGTTTGATTTAAAAAGAAATCTAGAAAAACAAACTTTATCTGAACATTTTTTATAGCTTTACAAAAGTAAAAGAATAATCTCAATTTTGATTTTTCCCCATAATTAAACACTAATGACGTTAGTTTTTTGCTGACTGACCATCCACATAGGATACTAGGTGCCTTTTTTTTATAAAAACTTTTAATAAAATATAAAGAAAAGAAACAATTCAGTGTAAGGAAATGGTGAAATCGTTTTTTTTTATGATAATTTTTTTTAATAAAATCGATTATTGCTCAACGATTTCACCATTTCCTCTTTTTATTTTTTTCTTAAAAGGTTTTATAGAAAAATGACACCTAAGATCCTATGTGAATGCACAGTCAGCTAAAAACTAACGCCCGTTAGTGTTTAGTTAACGGCGGATCAATATAGTCCAATATGTTTATAACTGAGATTATTATCGGGAGAAATCAAAACTGGGACTATTATCGGCCGATATGTGATAACTGGGATTAACAGAAACCAATTTTCCTTATAAATATTACTTTCAAAAAGGGCCCCGAAAATTTAGTTCGCTTTAGACCTCCAAAACGATTGAACGCCACTGATTTGTCGAACACTTTTGATTTGATTTGACCCAATCTGATTTCTAAATCCCGCATACAAATAGCTCCACAATTTTAATCTTCCTTCACAGATGATGGAGATCGACCTCCCCTTTATTTATATCCTCCTAAATTAATTGTTGTCCACCGAATTGAAAATTGCTTACTGACCGAAAACGCTAAAAATTATCTTCATTCTGGTTTTGATTCTTGTTTATGTAATTATGTTGTCGAAAGCCCCCCACGTGAAGCCCAATTTGTTTAATTTCTTTGTCTTTTTATATGATTTCATAAGTCCATAGAAATCCATGGGCCACATATTTATGCCTAGCCCACGGGACAAACACACATGGACCTATCATCTTAAAATTAAGTATACGTCTATTTTTTCTCCATGTTTGTTCAAATATGTAATTTTAGCTCGCTTCTACTTGTAGTCTCCAGAAACATCTGAGACATAAATATGAATTATTTAAGAGTAGTCTTTAAAAAATTATCTCAAATATTATTTAAAGTGTGAAAAAGATTTGACAAAAAATATATAAAAATCAAGGCACATCAATGAGAAAGTATTTGATAAAGTTTTTTTGGTGATTGCGTAATTATTGTTGTTAGTCATGCGTAATTATATTTATTTTTGTCTTTGATGTCCATTATACATGAGCTTTTTCAAGTTTTATATCTTGCGTGATTATTTTTTATACTTGCGTAATTATGTTTATGTTGTTTTTGACATCCATTAGACATGATTTTTTTCGATTTCTTACATATTGCGTGAATATGTTTTATCTTGTGTAATTATTATAATGTGCGTGATTCTGTAGAGAGATTAATAGTGATAATGTGCATGAAATTGAAAAAACTTTAAAAAAGATATTATAAGATATGAGATTCTACTCATACGCTGCTAAAAAGACATTTTCAAGTGAACAGAGTCATTGAGGGGCTGGAGAATGTTTGCACTTGCTTGCATTTGTTCGAGATTGGCTTTGTCCTTGTCTATCATGAACAAAAGGACAAGCTCACGAACATAACTCTTGGGCAGAGTCAACGGTTTCTTTTTCACCTCATCCCTGGCTTGCGTTAGTTCCTTAAGAATCTTAAAATTCTGTTTCAAAACATCATATCAGCAGCATTTATTTGTTGAACTCCAGTATTATCTCCCTGATTAACTTTTGTTTGAGGGCTACATCAGCATCTTTGATGGTGGATGAAGAGGACGCCATTTTGACAGTTGGTGATTTGTTTTGGACTTGATGTGTGACGTGATTGGAAGACAGTGGGAAGAAGCTGTGTAGCGTGATTCGCAAAAGGCAATCGAGTGTCTATCTTATAGGGATGATCATGAATCTTCCAAATTAGTAAATGCGCAACTACCTTTAATTGATTGCGCTTTATAAAAAAAAAGAATCCATGATTTTAAATAGCTAAGTTTAGATAGTTGCATGCTTTTAGAACAGCAATGCATGATTTATTTTCTGGTGAGGTTGAAGTGTGATTGTTTTTAAGATAGTTGCGTGATTTAAAAACAACTATGCGTAATTATGAAATATGTGGGTTTTTTATTTGCCTAGTATGTTTGAAGATAACTGAATGACTTTTACTATGGAACAATCATGTTTTAGATAGTTGCGTGATTCTAAAACAACAATGCGTAAATTTGAAATAGGTGCGTTATTTCTATGTATGTTGCGTGATATAAAATTGTACATTCTTGTTTATTGTTTACGCGTTATTTTATGCTAACGTGTTTATTTCTGTGTATGTTGCGTGATATAAGATTACGCATTTTTATTTATTTTTCATGCATTATTTTATGCTAACGTGTTTATTTCTATGTATGTTGCGTGATATAAAATTATGCATTTTTATTTATTTTTCATGCATTATTTTATGCTGACGTGTTTATTTCTGTGTATGTTGCGTCATATAAAATTACGTATTCTTATTTATTTTTCATGCGTTATTTTATGCTAACGTGTTTATTTCTATGTATGTTGCGTCATATAAAATTACGTATTCTTATTTATTTTTCATGCGTTATTTTATGCTAACGTGTTTATTTCTATGTATGTTGCATGATATAAAATTATCAATTCTTAATTATTTTTCATGTGTTATTTTATGCTAACGTGTTTATTTTAATTATTTTATGAAAATATGACTTTACCCTTTTTAAATAAAAAGAAGCGGATATTTTTAGTTTTAGCACATGTATTAGTCATGTCAGCAAATATATAGTGTTGTTTCACTTGATAAAAGCTACATGATAGGCTTTTCAAAAAACAAAAAAAAAAAACTACATAAATAGGACATATGATTGTTCCTCTTGTTAAAACCAACAGTTAGTTAGTTACATGGCGTTTTCACAAAACGTTACTTGAAAATGATGAACTTGACCTATTGATATGCTACAACTCGGATATTGATCGATCTTTTTCAAAGGAAGTATAAATATGATCTTAAGTTTGTCAGAAACTAAGAACAGAAATGTTCATATATGATGTATGATTTCCTTGTTGAATCAATGAAATGAAGAAACAGTCTCGTCGAAATAACTTACTATATATTCGTTTTGCAACTTTTCATTCATTTAGAATTGGAATTGTTTATTGTAACATGTACCTAACTTAATGATATTATAAAACGTAACATCAGAGTCCCATTTGTACCTCCTCTTTCTACTTTTTCCATGTGCATATATTTGGACAATCTTTTTTTTTATTGGACCCATTATTTTACATCTCACTTCGGATAAAGGTTGAAGTAAGAAGTTTGATTGTGGAAAATGATAACAAATTAAAAAAAAAATACTCTTTTAACTTTTGACACAATATTCAGATCATTGTGTCATTGTATCAAGTGTTATATTTGGTTCATATGATAAGATAAATACGTGCGTCATCACTTAATTAAATCACCAATGGGTCATCGAGTCGATTATGTCCATCGCGTCGTTTCGAGTCTTTGAAATCGTTTATTTTTATTCGTTCGTTAAGGTAATCTTTGGGGTTAACCGTCTCATTTTCATGGTATCAAAATGTTCAGATCATTGTGTCATTGTGTCATCGTGTTAAAAGTATATATAGTGTTGTTATATATAAAATTAAAAAAAAAACTATTCTTTCGGTTTTTGACATCATATGACATAATGATTTGAACATTTTGACATAACATGACACAATGATCTTAACATTTTTTACACAATATGATACAATGATCTGAACATTTTGACACAATGACACAATGATCTGAACATAGTGTCAAAAATCGAAAGAGTGAATTTTTTTTAATATTATATATAACAACACTATACGCGTTTTAAAGATAAAAAATGCTCGTTTTATGTTGTAATTTTAAAAAAAATGTCATATCTAAGAGTTATGAAGGTTTAAAAAATATGGGAAATTTGATAAAAAATCAAAAATATTCTTTCATCTTTTGTTTTCTTTACTTTTTTGCTCTAATTCTACACAAGAATATTTTAAACCATAGATATGATTCATTCTTATCCTTTTTATCTAAACTAAACTTCTCACAATAACCTCACCCATCACTTCTATTATAAAGTGAATAAATTTTGCAATGCTACATAAAATTAGATAATAAAATAAATCTAAAACTAAAACTATGGAAAAATTATAAAAACGATTCTACATAACCAATGATATCATCATTGTATTTTTCACAAACTTTTGACAGGCAATGATATCATCATTGTATTTTTCATACCCATACATATTTCCTCCCTATATACCAAATACAACTTCCTATTATATCTTTTTTGTGTTTTTTTAGACAAATTGGAATTTAGGATTACAAATTAGATTTAATTAATTCTAACCCACATAACAAAATGTTTGTTATGGAGCCCAATTTTTCACTTAGTTTCTTACAACAATCATTGAGTAACAGAAAATTAATGACGATAGATTTTCGATGACGTGCATCCTATGTGTCAAATCATTTGTTTATTTTTTTATTTTAATTTTAATACTATTTTATAGCTTATGTGTAAAAAAACATTTTTTTTTATAGAAAAAACCTTTCAAACAACCGGCCAGACCTCAAATCTATTCTTCTCCAGCGTCACCTTTCTTCCACCACCATCACCATCATCGTATGCGACCTCCGCCACCAAATGTAGCTGACGATCCCTAACCCTAACTCCCGTCTCCTCCATTTAATATGGAATACGAACGGATTTAGCAGTCAGAGATTTAACCCGACCTAGGGTTTTTTAGATATGAAATTGTAGAAAGAGGTCGGAGATCCACTACTAGAAATAGCCCCTTTCTTGACGCGCGAACGATGACGCGCGGTGATTAATGACGCGCAAAAATGCATGTCATAAAAAAACTGTCAAGAATTGAAAAATCCTAAGGCTAGAGGACGCGCATTTCTGAGCGTCATAAATTTTCTGTCATAAAAAAAACACGGAGTACACTTAAAATTTGCGCGTCATCTATAAACTGTCGTCTTATGTTTTTTTTTTCCCGCTGTTTTTCTCCAAAATTTTCATTCCCCGCTCTTCTATGTTTTTGCTCTCCCTCAAAATTCAATTCCCGCTTCTATCTTTTAGCTCCCTCTCCACAAGCCCTAATCCCCACAGGCAAAATCTGATTCCTTCCCCGGTCGGCATTCTTATGAATAACAGAAACCCTAGGTTGCTCCTCTCCTCCAAACGAAGACTCCTTCTGTCCAAATCAAACTCGCCATCGGTCTTCTGCCCTAATTTCATCTACGCCTCCGATTGCTGAAGAGAAGAACTACTCCTCCTTCCCCCGTTATCTTCCCATTTCCGTCGAGATCTGATGTCCATCGACCTCACCTCTACCATTCCACGGCGACCATCTCTCCAACATTCCACGCGACCACATCTCCATCGCAATCTCCCATCGATTTTGTCAACCCTCGATTTGGTGAGTGTTTTTTGTATCTGGTATGTGATTCAATAGACTCGATTGGGTGGTTAGGTTTCATATGTTCATGTCAATCTTCACAGATTCGACTCATGAACCACGGGATTCAACCCATGAATATGAAGTTCTGTTGATTAAATCTCCACCTCAACAACATACGCATACCTATTAGGCCTGTAGATGTCACTAAACTATGATTGTCATTCCCCCCTTTCTCTACCCTACCTTGACTTTCCTAGATTCTTTTTCAAGCCTTCTTTGTAAATTGGCGTAATAGAATTGAAATTTTGAAGCTGAAAAGAACTATTTTGTCATTTAAAGTCAAGTTTAGTTGTTATTTTTCTTTTGGAATGCTTAGGACTTTGTTAATAAATTTAATTTGTTCACGTTTGTGAATTTGTAGACAAGGCTTCAAGCACAGGCTACTGGTGTTGAATTTTCAAGACAATTTGTGTGGTACAGTCTTCTCTAAATTGTAATTTTTACACAAATGATTTAAGAGGCTTCTTTGATGCATTTATTAGGTCATACATAAACAATTTATGTTATGCATAGTCTGCCTCTGCTCGTCTCTGCTTTAGGATAAAGGTTGGTAGATATTTCTTATGAATGTTATCTTCTATGGTTGATCCATCTATCAATTCATATTCAAATAATTCAATAAGACTGTCTTATTTGTTTATTATGTTTTATTTGACTCTGTTTGAGCTGTTGTTTGATATCTCTGACTATATCTATAATAATAATATAATAATATTATAATATTCATCATCATTATTGTTTGAGAGAGGATATGAACTTGATTTTTACATTTGATTTTCTAAAGATGTAATGATTCCAGATCTGTGAACAACTTATCGAGTGATGAAATTGTTAATTGGTGACATGCTTATCCTGAAGTATATTTTTGAGGATTCGAAGGGGGTTCAGGATTGCATATTAATACTTTTTATCAACTTATTATGATTTGATATACTATAAGCAGTTTGAGGGTGCTTGGTTATTATTTTGGGCTGAAGTATGCATCAGTTTTGAGTAAACAGTTTTATTAGATTGTTTATAGTTTGAATGTGGTTCTTTGGTTTGAAGGGAAGTAAGAATATTGTATTTGGTTTTATGGCTTATTGTCTATCTGGTCTTGCCCTGCGGAAGGTGTTATGAGCTTCTCTGCCTTCTCTATATAGCACGTTCTTGATGTAGTGATTGCTGTTGTTTCTAAACCAGAGGAAATGGCTGATGCAATTGAAACCTGCGTTGTGGTCTCCTTCTGTTTTTGTTTCTAGAGATCTATATATCGAACGGGGATTATGAGCACAGATGAAAGAGTTGTTGCTGTGATCATGGTTGGTGGTCCCACTAAAGGTAACAACTTGACTTCTCATGAAACATTAGTAATTTAGTTGCTTGATCTTACTCGATTACAATTCAATGGATCCCGTACTATAGCTGAGCACACAACTTGTATGCTTCTGTTTTTGGATCGAATGTTGGCACACACAATCTACGATATGAATTTGTTGTTGATTTGTTTTTTTACTGTGTTAATTCGGCACACACAATCTATGCATGTACTCAAGTTTACCACAGGCAATTGCACGTGTTTCAGATTTCAAATTGGAATTTGATTGTGACAGAGACACAGTTCATTTGAATCTTAGTTCAGTTGAAAATGATTTGAATCTTATTCTTTTTGTTTATTGACGTATTGGAAATATTGTTGCTTTTTAGGTACTCGATTCAGGCCATTGTCACTGAATATTTCAAAGCCACTTTTCCCACTGGAAGGACAAGCAATGGTTCATCATCCAATCTCTGCCTGTAAAAAGGTATGCTCTATGTACAAACTAAACAAAAGCCCTAAAAATCATTAAGTTATTGTTACTTCGTTCTTATCTAATGAGCTGAAAATCCCTGTCAAGTAACATCTGAATCTTTTTCTTCTTAAAAGTCAGCCTTTTATGATGTCAGATCTGAGCTTAATTTTTTATCTTTTTATTGTGTTTTGCTTTCTATGATTCTAAAATAGATACTTGAAAGAGGACAAACCACATGGGTCTGCTGCTGGACTTTACAACTTCAGAGATCTGATCATGGATGATAATCAGGTATTGACCAATGACCTTCTCATTGGTCAATGCCTATTGAGATGCAGGGGCAAATTGGGGAGATATCAGCCCAAAGAACATCAGCTATGCAGGGGCAATTAAACCATGATCTAGGATTTTGATTACTCAAGTAAGTTTTGTTATACTACTCAAGTCTTTACCATTTTAAGGTTGTTGTTAATGCTTCAATTGAGTCAAGGCTGAGTAAATAATGTGGACTGATACACTACTCATATTCCGGTATGTGTTATTTTATTACTCAAGTAAATTTTGTAATACTACTCATATATATCTACTCATATATGTTTTCTAAGAGTGGCCTGTTTTGAGCCGTTGTATAATTTGAGTATACTGAAATTAACCTATTCTATAATATAGAAACTCTTCTATCCAAATCAACTACCAATTCTTTGAAGAATGAGTCCTGATTGCTATTCTTTTTATATTTCTTTATTTTAAATGCTTGCATCATATCCTGATTTTCTTTTAAACTTATATTGCAGCACCAAATCAGAATGCAAACAAACATCAATTGATCAGTACATCCCAAGAATGAAATCTGGGCAAAAAGATATGTTCTACCTCATAGGCAGCAACGAGGAACATGTCGAGATTGTGTACCATTTCTTATTTCTTGCAGGTTGTGCTTCCATGAGCAAATTAAAAAAGTTACCAAGTATGTACAAGAACTTATGTGATTCACTTCGCTACTGTATTGATAGTTCACCTTAGCGAGGTCTTCTGTAGGTGAGTATCAAATTTTCACTTGACGTTCTATTTGACTATATCTATGCCTTGTTATTTTCTTATTAACTTAATTCGTATTTAATGTGATAGATCTGATTGATTGCTCTAAAATGGTTTATGGTTGTATATTATGTTAATATGTGTGTGTTTCTTTTTAATAGCTATATATACTAGTGAAAACTACAATTATGCTCAAAAATTTTGAATGATCAGTAGGCACACAGTAGCTATAAGAATTCATTACATGGTTCATTTTTTCTTGTATTTTAAGCTCCTGTAGGTAATTAGCAACTGGAAATAGATTTGTTTTTTATGACCACTTGATATTTGGAGGTGGATAAGAGCCAACTTTATTACATTCTGAAGTCTGAAAGGAAACTAAATGCATAAGCATAGACCTGCTTATTAGGATTAATCATGTTTCTGTAGTATGGATTAGCAGAAGACACATCAAGAACTGGAGTTCTAGTAAACGGAAACGAGATTTCCTCCAATGAATTATACAGTCAATCTGCTTTCTATGTTGCTGCTGCTCATGCGTTGAAACCAAGTTACTCGGTCGCTGCCAATTATTTCTATATACTTATATAGTTACATCTAAAGTTTCAAAACATGTTAATTCTAACCTGGAGGTGTATTAATCACAGGTTTACACCAGTGCCTTGAAGCTTGTGAGGTGTATTAATCACAGGTTTACACCAGTGCCTTAAACCAATCTCGTATCACATATCTTATGCCCATTATTCATTTGTGAAGCCATTCAGTCATAACAGGGCTTACAAGACTGTCAGGAGTTCTCAAGAAGTTTTCATTCATCATCATCTGTATCGTTCAGGTTAGCACATTAATACCAAAAAAAACTTGTTGGTTCTTTGTGCTATTTAATAAGCTGAATGTGTACATTGTAAGCTATTTATTCCAGCTGCCAAATCTAATGTAAAACAAAACTCTTTTACGCAGGGTGAATCCAAAAAATATTAAGGGTAGTTAACTGTTTGGGACTGCATTAAAATGAATGTTTTCTTCTTCTGTTTGGGACAAAGATCAAAAAGCACAATGATGAAGGATTAATTAGGTGCACAAGGATTTCTTCTTCCATCATCCATTTACTTGGTTGATAAATGTAATTTGTAGCATATGAATTCATTTGTAAACTCATTGTAACTCTCTAATGTTGTTTATATGAAATACATTATATTGCTATAATTTATTTTGTATTATCAGGTTAATGTTCATTTGATATAGAATTAACTGAATGTATTAAATGTTTTTTTTTTCTAATTTTTTTTACATTCTTGACGTGCAAAAATGCGTGTCATCTATCCTTTATGACGGGGGCTTCCTTGACGCACATTTTATGACACTCATTGAGCGTCATAAAATGCGCGTCATCGTTTGCGCGTCATAAACGGGATGGCGCGCATTTTGCGCGTCAAGAGGCTTCTTGACCCTGCCTTCCTTGACGCTTTTTTGCGCGTCATCTGGGCCCTTTCTTGACGCGCAAAAAGCGTCAAGAAAGGCCATTTTTGTAGTAGTGATCGTTTTGGTTGCAGTGGTTGTAATGGTTTAGTTAGCGCCGGTACGGTAGAAGAAATTACCCCGCAACCCATCTGATGGTGGCAGCGCCAGTAAGGGGGGTTTTAGAACGCCTACGGTGGTGTTTGTTGATCGTGGATCTGGTGGACTTGAGGAAGCCGTAGTTCGTTCGTTGGCTATGGAGATAGTGCTTCTCACTAGTCGATTGTATCCCCACTGATTGATTTTAAATTGCAGAAGGGGGTGATTTCATTTCGAACACTCTTTTCTCAGGTAAATCAAGATCCAGATCTATGTTTTTTTTTCTTTCTTTTCCGTCGTTTTCATCCAGATCTATTTGCTAACAGCTCGAGTTTGTTTTTCCACTTTTTGTAAGAAACGTCTGTTTTACAATTTGGGTTTAGCGATTCTGGGGTATGGGTTAAGAACCCCAATTTTTTTTTAGAAATTTTTGATTTTGAACGTTGGGAAAAAATGTTTTTTGTTTATTGTTATATATATTATCATAAAATAATTTATTTATTATTTAAACTATGAATATCTCATAATATACGGCATGTCATTTTTATTTGCTACACATGTATTGTTACATATGTATCTCAAATATATTTATTTCTTTGATTTTTTTCTGTATAACAAATATAATGTTACATATTTTACAAGTTGTTACATGCGTATGTAACCTGTTTGATGTTACATATGTAACATGTTTGATGTTACGTATGTAACCTGTTTGATTTTACGTATGTAACATGTTTGATGTTACATATGTAACTTGTCTTTTTTACATATGTAACTTGTTTTATGTTTTTTATATTTGTCTATATACAAGTTGTTACATGTGTGACTCAAATAAACTTGTTTCTTGATTTTTGTATTTATAACTCATGTAACGTTACATATGTTACAAACGGTTATATATTCGAGACTCAAATAAACTTGCTTCTAAATTTTTTCTATATAACATGTGTAATGTTACACATGAAACAAGTTGTTAAATATGTTACAAGTTTTTGCATGCGTAACTCAAATAAACCTGTTTTCTGATTTTGTATATATAACATGTGTAACATTACATATGAAACAAGTTGTTACATATGTTACAAGTTGTTACATGCGTAACTCAAATAAACTTGTTTTCTGACTTTTGTCTATATAACATATGTAACGTTACATATGTTACAAATTGTTACATTTGAGCCTCAAATAAACTTGCTTCTCTATTTTGCTATATAACATTTGTAACGTTACATATGTTAAGAGTTGTTGTATATGTTACTAGTTGTTACATGCATAGTTTAAATAAACTTGTTTCTTGATTTTAGTCAATATAACATGTGTAACATTTTACATATATAAACTGATAAATTTATTTTTCTTCGTAGGTGAATGGATTTTTGCATCAAAGATGAAAATGATTACCAAGAATGAAAGCGTAAATAACTTTTATATGTTTTTTGTTAGGTTTATATTTTTTAAAATTTTAGTTCGTATGAAATTTTTTGTTACATTTAGTGTTGATTGTAATGTTTTCTTATAAATTAATGAAATATATTTTATCAATTTCTAGTTTACACCAGACCCAGAAAAGTTACGTATGTAACATTTCATATCTGATAATTAAAAAACCAAAAAAGAAAATTAATAAATAGTTGAGAAAAAGTAAACGTAAAAACAAATCTCTACTAATATTTATTAAAGTATAAAAACGAAAAAAACAAATGTATTGAAATATTAATAAAGTAAGTGACAGAAACTATTATTTAATTATAAAGTATTAGAGTAGAGGGGAGAGAGAAAAGCATTTCTTGAGGTTGTCAGATGGAAGAAAAAAGTTACAGAGGAGTAAAAGTTTATCTTGCCATTTTTTCTATCATAAAAAATGCTGATGTGAAGCAAGAAGGGTCTTTCATTTGGGTTTAATGGTTTCCTACACTCAAAAAATGTTCTATTTTTACTTTCACCACTATAATTCATGGGGGTTGTCCATATATATAAACTAATGGCTGAGATTAGTTCTTTTTAGTTCTCAAATTAAATTGGTTCTCAAATGATCATCTCCCTATATATGTATATATATATATACTATGTAATGGGGTGGTAAAAAATGACACTTGTTATCACCACAAAATTTTGGATTAAGTCAAAACTTTAATAAATAATTATTAAAATATTAAATTTCCGTATTAGAGTTTATTTAGTTTAAGCTCTTAATAAATAATTATCAAATAACTAATTATTCAAATACAAATTTTTTATATTAAGTTTAGTAATTATCCAAATACTAAATTTTAATATATATATAGCTGGATCCCACTCCTCATGAGTTTTTGTTCAAGCTCCGTGATTGAATTTTAAGCTAGGTAGTTACTAAACCCAACTATAACCGCTATTTTCCTCAATGCACGTACCTGTCGGGTAAAAATCATAATCACGGATCAATCAAGACAACTTTAAATATGTAGGGTAAAGTGGTTTTGAGTACGTTGATCAGAAATATTCAAAAAGAAGTTGGTAGTTAATTTGTCAAAATCACATATAAAGAGAAAGTGACAAAACTAACTTGTCAAACAGTCTTGACCACAAAATTTGTTTGTGGTGCACTTGAGTGGCTTTTATGCACCCACATGCGTTACTTAGCGAACCAGGACCCCAACCTTGACAAATCTTTGTCTGCATTACTCACACCAGACAGCAATAGATCCGGTATCAAAAAAGACCAATTAAATACTTCTTTTAATTGCTTTTTAAGAAATTAATTAATTAAATAACATGTAATGGGGTGGGGTTAGTGGTTATGTTTTTTTTTTTAAATGATATAATAAAAAAATGTACAAACGTTTACATGGAAATAAAAGGTAAACATGCAAAACTAAGACGTTTGAAAACTATATTTATAAATCTTGGAACATAAAATTATGGAAAATTGGAATTAAATAATCCAAGTTATTGGGTATTGGCGGATAATAATCCGAGTTTCAATATTGGCCTACAATAATCCTAATTATTTGGGTGTTGGAATTTATTGGGCCTGCTGTTAATTTTTCACTAACTCCGTTAGTTGTGTGCTGACGTGGCACATGCCACGTCAGCAAGTATGATGCCACATCACCTGCCACGTCAGCAAGTACTAGCGGAGTTAGTGAAAAATTAACGGCGGCCGAATGAATTCCAAGACCCAAATAATTTGGATTATTGTAGGCCAGTTTTAGAACTCGGATTATTATTCACCAATACCCAATAACTTGGATTATTTAATTCCAATTTTCCTTCCTAAAATTATTATGCATGCATGACCCAAAAACATATAATTAATGATAGCTAAGTCAAACACCGAGTTTGTGATTTTTGTTAGAGATAGTGTTTTAAAATTAAAGATAAACATCAAAACTATATGTGAATTATATTTTTATGGAACCTAATAATTATGGAGGTTCCTATTCAGTAGATAAGATAATACGCTATTTATAGTAAATTTCAACTAACTAGCTTATATAGTTTGGCCAAGCGTTTTCTAAATTTGATGAGAATTTATGTAAATCACTTATAGGAATAGAGTTGTATGAAATTCTTATTTGTTAGCTTTAATCAATAGATATTACGTTAATGGTTTAGAATTATCCGTATAAATTAATGCAACAATAATTAAAATTAATGGTTTAGAATTATCCTGTATAAATTAACCCAACAATAATTAAAATCATATACAGTTTTTTCCATGTGATATATAACCAAATATTAAATAATAAAAAGAAAAAAATAAGTGGACAATAATCACACACACCTACCAATAGTATTTTTGTTTTCGTCTAGATGTTACCCTAACTATTCTACTCCATCAAATTTATATCACATTTTACACCAATTTCCTTATAGTATTGTCTCAAATCTTTAACATCGAATGGTTTAAAAAAATAAGGCTAAACGAATGGTTTGGGCCTACCTAGAAATTAGAATCTTGTGAGGTGGAGAAACGAAGAGTGCAAAACAGTTTTTAACACGAAATCGACATCAAAGACATTTTATATGAACCGGTTTTTCTCTTTGTTAACGGATGATATATATAATTTTATTTAATTTCATCATTGTATCATTCTTACTGTTTGATTTTTAGTGTTTACTAAAGATGTTTTACATTTTACCACTGGGTTACAACTCAAGTGCTTATAGCAACCTGTTTAATACTTGATTTTGTTCTAGGTCCAGTTTATGGAACAACATTTGAAACCGGTTATCGTTGTTTGAACAAGAAAAACAACTATATAGTTGTGTTTACCTTTTTTGATGCATTTTTTACCATTTTTTTATGTGGTAGTATATGAATGTATTAAACTAGTTTATAACTCAGGGGACATTGTGGGTAAAGAAAACAGTTGATTAAAAAAATTCCACGCGGTTTGATAAAAAAGAAGTTATATCATAACATTGACAACTAAAGAAGAGAATACTAAAGACGGAACAAAAAAATAAGGAAAATAAATAAATAAATAAATAAAGGGGAAACCAGAAAAAAAAACTTAGTGGGAATCAAACATAGGACCTTTACTAATAACAACAACTGTAGCACACAAAAGCGAGGAACTAACCACCACATCAAGAGGAGGACATGTGAATGTTTTCGGACAAACAAGCTTTTATAAATGTATTTATCCTAAATATAAATACAGGGAAAAAAAAGCCATTTCCCCGGGTTCGAACATTAGACGCCGCCCGAGTCAACTCAAACGCAACGCCCTTATAGGCTTATAGCTGCGTCAAATCCTGTTTTGTTAAATTATCGGCCACTTATAGTATATAACTAAGTGAATAGTCTATAAAAATCAAACAAAGCATACTCTTTAACCTTCTACTCTTGAAAAGTCGAACAAAGCATACATTAACAATTTTGATTTGTGTTTTAATTTTGACTTGTGTTTTGTATAGATATATAATATAATGGGTGTTTTAGTATATGTATGTATTGAACTAGTAAGTAAAAAAAATCCATGTTGCAGCGTTCATAAAAATGCACAAATATGTATATAGAAGATAGCAATGCAAAATACTATAAAAATGCAAAATATAAAAAAATGAAAAAGATCAAAAATGAGAAATTGATCCGACCAAATTTGAGAAATGATGGTACATTGACTAACGTATCTGACTCGCGGATATAGTAGATGAAAAAAGCCATTTGACCATTGTTTGATGTGCTAGGTAGACTCGGCAAAACAGAAAGTACGCATAAGTGATATAAACTAAATGCATGTGTCTGATCTAGTGGACAACATCTTGAAGCGTATTACATGATATATTAAAAAAGTTATGATAAAGAAAAAATGAGAAGTCACTGTGTATACATGAGTTTATTTTGAATGATTTAAATTTGTTTGATTTTATTAATTTTCTCAAATGATCGGACTATCTTTGCGTAAACGTGAGTATCGACCTGATAGTTGTTCATTTGAGGTTCTGCTTTATTTTTCTTGGTGTCTCGTTCAAACATCGGATTCTCTCTGCGTATATGAGAGTATCGATCTGAGAATTGTTGTTCGAACAATTTCAACTTGTTTTGCTTTCTTATTTTGTTAAATCGGGGGCCTTATCTGTGTATCGAAAAATCAACCTTAAGGTAGATGATTTAACGTTCTTATTTCTTTTTGCATTGAACACAGTTGACTATATCATGGATACATAACACTATGTGAAATTCACAAGTGCAATTACATGGAAAATATATGAATCACATCTGAATATGTTTGACAACATTAATAATATCTTAACGTATCCTGATGTTATGAGTATGATTCTGTCTGAGTTTAAGTTGGACAAATTATACCAGCATCAATATGACTTGTGTGCTTCAATTAGTTGAAACTGAAATGCAGTTTAGATCATTATGATCAATATGATCCCAAAATAATGATCTTTCTCAAATCCGAAAATATTTTTGGTGTGTTTTGATATAAAGTTTGTAAAAGCCAAAAAGATTTTGTTTCTTATTTGTTTTCGATCTGATCGACTTGTGATACAATCAAATTTTCAAAATCTGATTTCAAAACATCTTGGTTCTCCGAAGGAGATTTTTGCCCAAGATTAAAATTATTTTGGAAAAATAGGAAACCACACTTATGTCTTCTGAAGATGCAGGTTAAAGACATGACTTATGCATGGTGAAAGGAAAAGTATGTTAGAAGCTAATGAAAGCTATATTTACAAGTGGTTTAGTGATATGATTTTGTTTCAGCCATGCAAGCTCTATCGCAACTAACATCAAAAGTCTGAAAGTGAAATCAAATGCAGCACATGACTAGGGGAGTCTGTTAGAGCATAAATTTATATGTGTCAAGTGATGTATCTAGTTATAGCATGTTAGTTGATAGGGTTAGTGAATTGTATGTGTGACTGCCAACGAATTGAGCTGCGAACCAAGCAACGAACTGGTGGTTCGTTGCTAGTCCAGTTCGTTGGATCAGCGTGCACTATATAATGTTTAAACTTGGTCATTTGTCATAGAAATGAGAAAAAAAGTCCAGAGATCAGAGAGTTAACTGTGTGCTTCTAAAGAGAGAAAGTCTTGTGTCTTTGTATGTGTGTTTCTAAAGTGAATCAATACAAAAACCTTTATATACATTTGTTCATCTCGTTTTGATCACGACTAGTAACGATCCATCCGCTCACGCTCTTACATGTTTATGTGTGGATAACTGGAAAAACTGGTATTATGATAATTAATGACTTTTCGGTAAAAACTAATATTTATTCTTTTGTGATGACATGTTGTCTTGTGATAACATTTTTTATGATCATACTTTTGTAAGTATTTTAAACATGATATATATTAAGATATGTTATATAAAAATATATTTTTTATAAATGAACCGATATTCAGAACTTGGTTAACTTATCGTGTTCGGATGAACCCAACCTTTTTATGCTATCTTAGTGTCATAAAAATATCTCATTCATCAGCATGTCACTACTGGTGAGTTCACGCCCCCCCCCCCCCCCTTTGTTGTTTGACTTGTTCTTTGGAGAGATTACATGTTGTCCTTATCTAAAATACAAGTGTCAATTGTCATCTTTTGTTACATGAGACATACTACTAATACATTAATGTCCTCTATCTTGTATCGTTAGTTTGGGTTTAAAGCATGATAATTATGAGTAGATCTCTTTGGTTTTGACACCCTTACCTGCGGTTAGTCGCTCTAACCATGGACGAATTGGTCAATGGGTACATGATTAGTCATTTTCACACAATGTTAGTATTAGAACATTGGGATGGGGTAGTTCTTTGGTCATTCTAGTGTCGATTACGGGAGCTAATGGTAATAAATAGCGTTATTATTTTTTGAGATAACAATAATACTTTCAAATTCTTGTGTATGAATTGTTTTCTAAAACTTTGATTTTGTTTATCAAAACCTGTGAATTCACCAACATATTTGTTGACCCATTTTAGCATTTTAATCTCAGGTCCTTAGATGCTTGCATAGAAGATAGGAGTCGAAGTGGAAAGTCGTAGTGTTTTTTAAGATTTAAGCTGCATTACACGTTGAACGAGTGTTATGTTTATTAAATCTCATATTTTGTGAAACTATCGGACTTGAAATTCCTGGTTAGTATTTGTAACAAATACTTCATGTTTTGATCTATCGCATTTCCGCTGCCACAACGACCTTTTGTGATATTTTTGCATATAGAGGTCGGTTTGATGCAATCTATACTTTGATACATTCCACGTCACACCATGCGGATCTCACGGCCAGGGATTGTGTGACATTCTTGAAAAACACAATCGGAAGGGATTACAGGCCCTTATGAAAGCTTGTTCGCAACCATTAATAATCAACAAAAGTCTGTACAGACGAAAAAGCCCACGACAAAAATGGATCTTAAGGGAGAAACTGATAATTACCAGATGGTTATCGCATATCGACCTTCGGATGTGATGGATGAAGTCTAAATTCACCGACAGAATATCAGATGCCGCTCTGCAGCAAAAACTGAAACTTCCGCCGTCAGTAGGGAAGTATGATGGGACTCAAGATCCTAAAAGATCACCTACCTGCCATAAGAGGGTTTTAAAGTGTGAGAGGATAGAACATGCCCACATGGTTCCATACGTTTGTATCCACTCTCACAGGACATGCAAGGTTTTGGTTTTATACACTAACCCGAAAAGCATTGACATCAATAAAGAACTCAGAGATAAGTTCTTAAGGTATTTCAGCCAATAAGAAAGAGCTACAATAAATCCTAATGAAATATTGCACATTAGAAGAAGGGATGAAGAGATACTGGTGCTATTCAAGAATCGCTATATACAAGAATGTATGTTTATCAGAGACGTACTAGAGGTGATGAAGATAAGCAGGTTCATTCAGGGGTCTAGAAGTAGTTATGTGAAAAATTGGGGAGAAAATTAACAGATAAAGAATGCTATTAATGAATGGCGGTGGGAGAACTAATATATCTCTCCTATATGTGACCAGACATAGCCTACGTTGTTGGTGTAGTAAGTCAATTTATACATCAACCTCAGGTTACCCATATGGAAGCTGTATGGAGGATTATCAGAACAACCGATCATGGTGTAATTTTTAAACCAACTGGACACCTTAAAAATACAAGAATATACCGATGCGGATTATATAAGAGATAGAGGAGACGAGAAATCTACTTCAAGCTACTTCATTATGGTTAGGGGGGGACCTAGTGGCACTGGAAAAGCAAGCATAAACAAAAAGTAGTGGCCCTTTCCAGCGCTGAAGACGAGTTTCGAGGAGTTGCTTGGTCTAGTAGAAATATTATGGATTCAAAAACTTTTTTCAAGAAACGGTTTTTCCCGACCAAGAATAGCAAGATCGTGTGTGATAACAAAGCTACAATTCAAATCTCAGAAAACCAATTCAGCATGACCGAACCAAGCATGTAGAAGTCGACAGACACTTCATCAAGAAAAACTAAAGGCATGCATAATAGAGTTCCCATTCGTCCATTCAAAAGACCAACTTGTAGACAACCTGACAAAGGACATGGATGGAAGAATATTCAAGCCTCAGGAGTGTAGTTAAGTTAATATCTGAAGGCTCACACTCGACTTAAGATAGAGTGTTAGAAAGACAGGTCAAATATAATTGAGCTTGCTCATGTAAATCGGTAATTGTCATCATATCAAGCTCATGTATACGCTGTAAATTAGCGAGGTTGTTATTTGTTTCCTTTTATTTAAGTACGTAAACACCTATAAATGATATGACATCGATTCCTTAATAAAAACACAATAAACATACTCAGTTTCTTCCTCTACTACTCTTTATCGTTGATAATAACATACATAATACACTGCTGTTGTGTTGTGCGTCTGAATTTGCGATGGATGCTTGGGTGGTGGAGATAGGCGGATAGGCTAAGCTCAGGATAACGTGAATATTGAATTCTTAAGTATGGAATTGTAAAAGATTTTGAAAATTCAAATTTGGAAATTAAATTGTTTGAAATTTGTAAAAGAATTATAAATTTATGACTTTTTTATACATACATTTCGAGTGCTCTTGAAAGCTAATTATTATTATCTCGTATGAAGAATGCATATTTTTTTAAATTTATTTATAAATTCATATCTTTATGAAAAATGCATATTTTTTTAAATTTATTTATAAGTTCATACCTTCAGAGATTTTTATTCTTGATTATTGCGCTGTGTGTGAAGATAAAAAAATTGTGTCACTAGAACAATCTATTATCCAATTAAAGCAAAAGTTTTATGTGGTTTTATGTATGTCTTTCCATTCTAACTTATAATTAAAGTGTTAATGATGTACACCATCCATCACTGATGATCTATTATGATTTTAGTTTTTAAAATGTATAATAAAAATATTATTTTTGCTCTCCATCTCTTGCTCGTTATTATCAACGTTTGGTTTTTAAAATCCTTCAGTTGGAAATTAAAACCTTTTGTGTTGCTTAGACTGGTGTTTGTTCCCCTAGACCGGTCGGACGGTTAGCGCGTGGACGGTGTTACTATATACTGAGTTATCAAACTAAGCAACACCATGATTAAGTAAAAATAATACACAAGGCACAACCATTGCTGGGTAACAATCTTTGGCACACGCGTTATTCACATCGTCGAAGTCTATACACATCCTCCATTACCATTCTCGTTGTCTTCTTTACTAACACTGGATTTGAAACCTAATCCGTATACTGTATTTTCCTTAATAATCCCAGCTTCAACTAATTTTTCTACTTCCTCATTAACCACTTTTTCCCTCTCATATCCCCTGCATTTCCTCTTTGTCTCTGCTTGGATTGGTTTAATAAATCAATGTAGTGCCAACTTATGTTCAGATAATGACCTTGGAACACCTGTCATATCTGATGGTTCCCAAGCAAACACATTGACATATTCGTTTTTAATAAGACATACAACCTTCCTCTGGCTTCTATTAACAAACCTTCTCCCACCTGCAACTTTTGATCCGGAAATTTTGGTGTGAATTTTCCATTTATTACTTTCTATCTCCTTTTTATCAACCACATCTGAATTTGTCTCAGGACATTCACATCATACACTTGTAACCCCAAATCCGCTAATAAAGTAGCAATACCCACTGGAGTAGGAAATTCTTATCATTACATGCATTACCGATATCACGTCTCCTAATCTTTTCAGGACTGGTCTCCCCAAAATAACATTATGTACCGATGAAGCTGAGACCGCTAAAAATATTACATCTAACTGGCGCACTTGCAACCCATTTCCCATGACCACAGGCAAAGTAATCTCACCAATTGGTCTAACCACCTCTCCTGCAAAGCCGATTAAAGGAATGGTCGTGGGCCGCAACTGTGAACATACAATAGATCCCATCTGTCGAAAACATTGCTCATACATAATCTCTGTTGCACTACCGCAATCTATGTGTATTCTTTTGATGTAAAATCCCCCAATTTTCGCAGACACCACAACCGGTTCTTCTGTGGCCATCTGCTCCAATATCGGAGGAAATGTTATCTCTTGATACTTCCAGTCTGCCTGCATATTACTCTTTCCTCGAATATTTCTATACTTGTCCGACCTTCGCAACTGTATTATACTAATCACAGGTGCTTCCCCCTGTACATTGTTTCTAATTACCTTCACCAAATGTCCTAACTTTCCCGATTTTACCGCCTTATCAATTTCTCGTTTCAGAGTCCAACAAGTGTCTGTGGTGTGCCCTCTATCTTTATGATATTCACAATATTTATCCAAATTTCTTGTAGGTGCATTTCGCATCTTTGGAGGTACAGGCAGATCCACCTTTTCTGTTGCCAAAATCTGCGTTGGAGTTTTAACCAATTCAACAAACTTTGCACCCCTATAATCCACATACGCATTCTTTGACGCCGCCCCCCCCAAAGTTCTTCCCCTTCGGTTGAAAACCTCTTATCCACCTATTTTGCGGAACTGCACCGGTTCCTCTCGCAAGACCTCCATTCCCTACGTCCAAAGGGTACAAAACCCTGTCGCATCTGCTCTGAACCCCCCATTGCCACCATTCAAGTAAGCACATGCGTTCTTACCCCTGACGAATGCTTTTGCTTTATCCATTAACACATC
>JBCNJP010000007.1:9891138-9912633 GCA_039602395.1 Deinandra increscens subsp. villosa | reverse complement strand
CTTTTGTTTGATCCGCAATTTTCTTCCATCTTGGTTGTTTCTTCATCTGCAGCAGGTTGGAATCAATTTTCTTATAGCTTTAGGAACTAGGGTTTATCTTGATGGCAAACATCCGTTACTGTCATCTGATTCTTCTACGCAGTTCGTTCCATCGCCGATCTTTCTTCTTCAGCGAGTAAGGACTGAAATCGATTTTATTACCCCTTCGGCATCTAGGGTTTTGATCATTAGAATTTGTTGTTTCTGTTTGATATTTTGGCTTCTACTTCTAACAATTTTTATGTTTATTTATACAGAATCTAGATTTTGAGTTTTCAAGTTGTGGATATTTGGGGTTTTTTGGCTTCCTTAATTGTTTGTGTTCAAGAAGGTCATATTAGCACTTCGTGACGTTGAAGATGATGACTTGCGTTTTGTTGCTCCGTCTGAGAACCGACTCTTTAGTTTGATTTTTCCTCTGTAATATCCCTGCGTTCCAGGTACTAATTTCTTTCTTGAATGGTTCTATGGCAGTATATCGTACTTAAGGTTCCGTTACGGTTGACTGTTTCTTTTAACGGACTTTGGATTCATTGCTCAAGAACAAAGTGGACATCTCTATATACTATGAATTTATCGTCCGAAATCTCAGTTTAATTGTAGAATATATGGCTTAGTTGTGTGAGATTTATGAATTGTATGCCTTCTAGGTCTTTGGAAAGCTGTAGGTTCATCTTTTTTAGCCTATGAGATATTGATCTATGATATCTTCTAGAGTTTAGATACTTTCTAGGAAGGGCTAAAACAACTTTTGAAAACCTAAATCATGGCATGGATTACAGAAAGAGATGACGAGAACCAGATATAAAATTGGCGGAATAGATGACAATCGTGAAGAGGAATCATCGAGAAAGACATGTTGCTATCGAGCCGTTAGGTCGAATTCTTAGGAAGCATTCCATTTTTTTAAATATATTTATGCTTCAATTCTAGGTCTAAATCTCGATCACAATCATCCAATCAATCCGTTTTGGATGTATTTGTGATTGGTTCAATCTATACTGCTTCAATACTTTTTAGTCTCTTATACCCAATTTTGCAAATACATGACGAGGGTAATGTGTGATTGATTGTTGTTTTCATCATCAACTTTGCATTTGTGAAAGACTAAAGATTCTGTGACATACTTGCATTTTGTTTATTAATTGTTATTAATCATTGTGTTGATTGCATTTTGCTATACATTCTGTTAATTGAATCTCTGGTCATTCCAGGTAGAGTACAGATACTAATATACATTCACATTTTGTATCTTGCATTTATATGGTAGGATTATGGAGGTCGGGTTTCTTTAGATTATTACATGGATGAAATCATGGCTGCATCTTTATATTTTTATTAATTTTTTTCTTTCATTTACAGATTTAATGGGTGTTCAGATGCGAAGAAGCAAGTTCAAAACTCGATAGTTAAAGAGACAGGTTTTTATGCATTGGTAAACAATCATCTTAAACGGAGATTAAATGATTTTAGTGGGACATTTACTATATATACAATATCCTTTTGACACCTACTTATTCTTTTGTGTTTGCATTTTGCAGCAGACATTATGCTATCTGTTGAAATTGAGCATTCTCCGAGAACTAAGGTTTGTCTTCTTTTTCATTTTTTTCCTTTTCTTAATGCTATCACTTAATAGATAATTGATTGTTAGATGTTACTTATGATGAGAATTTAAATGCTATATGTTAAAGGTTTGAATCCGCGTGGTGAACAAGGTTTAAGTATAACTACCCTGCTAGAAAAAAATGTAAATCAAGTTTATAGACATCTCAACATCGAAACTTAGTGACTATTGTGAAATTAGACTCTTCGATGTGTCATTCTTATAAAGGGGGTATAAAAGATGATTAATTAAAAAAAAGGGCCCCAGATTTTTCTTTCGCTTTGGGCCCCCAAAAAGGTTGAGACTGTCATGTTTGTTGTTAAGGTATTTTCATAATTATGTATTACTATTTTAACCCTAAAGACATTGATTCATGGGCTCTGGTGGTGGTCGGTGGAGGCAGTAGGACGGGGTCAGAGAGGAGGCCGGGATGCATCAATGGAGGTAAGAGGAGATGAAGGAAGCTAACGTACTTTGGATTTTCGTAAACTCACTTTTCAAAAAAATATAACTTCGATGTCATGTAATTGATTATCTTAGAAAAATATACAAGGGACTAAACTCTAATTTAATCGTTTTGTTAAACGATTTACTAAAGTGGCCCGACTTCGCCGCGAAGCGCGGGTCGACCCACTTGTTAAATACAAACTCTATCTCCTATTAAATGTTTATGATTTTGAGAATTAAATTATCTAATTAAATAACAAAAATATAAATATTCTTTTTTTTAACTTAATAAATAAGAATAAGGTTATAATTATATATTATCTTAAAATATAATTTTAGAATGAAAGTTCCATTATTTCTTATACGTTACATACAAACTTATGCTTAAAAAATATAATAATAGTTATATATGTAGTTATTAATTTTATTATCTTAAGGCATCTCATATAATATAAGGGTTGATTACAGTAGTAAATATATATGAATATTTATATTTAAATATTTTCACACCTCATCTTTATCTTTAGCAAAGTTCATATGATTAGGAGTGATTCCCTTTTAAATTGTTTTTTTAGTAATTTATCTTATTCGTGATTGGGCATGTTAGATATTATGATTAATTTTTAAATTGTATTTTTAGTTCTTTTAAAGTAGATTTTAAAATGTTTGTTTGTTTTCTGTTTTAGTTTCACATCCACAATATTTTTTTGTATTTAAACAGATATTACGAAACATGATGGATGATGCAAAATGAAGACGTGTAACAACACACACGTAAGAACATCTAGTTATACGTAATACACTATTTTTTCTACGTCATTAGTATTTCTTATCTTAACACCAACCAATTCTTCCAATTAGTTGCAACCCAAAAGTTATCAATTCTTCCAGCCCAAAAGATAGAGATAAGGGTGAATGAAAATTGATTGTTACATCTTTTAAATATTTTAAAATTTTTAGGGTAAATGTATTTTTAACTATAAGTTTATATGGTGTACTTCGTGACATCTTGACGTGAGAGGTTGACGTTAGGGGTCTCTTTAAGCATGTGCAGAACGGACGATCGTATATGGTATATGTTATAAAAAAGGGATAAGGAAAAAAATCATTTGTATCTTATATGTTATTTAACATTTATTTTTATTTTTCTAAGTTCGACCTCATATTTAAAGTAATTAAATGAATAATTATGTATAAAAATTCTCAAATCCAATAAATGATAAGGGATGTGGCACAGTTTTTATAGCAATTATCATCGATTTATAAAAACAATAATTTATATAAAGACACATTTTTTAAATTCGGCCCGTACAGTTAAAATCTCGAAAACGTCCCTGCTTGACATGAGGGTGGTCAAGGTGTGAAGATGGCAATGTAAAATTTGTTGACCAGGCCCAGTTTGAGCTAAAAAAATAGGCCCCATTCGAAAATAAAATTACAAATGGAAGAGGTTTTTAAATAAGACAAAAAATAAGTTATAACGATAAACATAAGAAAATTATAGTTTTGAAATGACATTTAAGTAATTACCGATAAATTTTGCAGATCTCTTATCATTTTCATAGTAAATTGATTGACCAAGTTTTCATAGTGTATAATATTGATATTTTTTTTTTGAAAATATGGATCCCCGAAAATGATGGGTAATGTTCCGTCGCACCTCTCGCACATACTCAGGGCCCCCACTGTTATTGACCCTTTTCAAACCCGTATATTTGATAAAAGATAATTAACTACTTTCCCATAACAATACCAACACAACACAACTATTTTTTGCACACCACTTATCTAATTTTAAAAATTCTTTCTATAAATACGAACCGAACTCACTCTTTTAGGCCACAATCCGGTGGATGAAATTACGTTGACACGAGCTTGAATCGACAACTTTCCGGTTGATTAGTGCATAAACAACTATATAATGCTTTCATTCGTGACCTATTAATCTTTCATTTACAATAGTTCTTTGTATTTAGGGAATTTACAATCATCAATAACTTTATGGAGCCCATCTAATCTAAATCTAAATCTAAACTATATAATAAACAAAAAGTTTGTTCCTGCTTTAATTAGTAAAAAAGGACACTTGTCATTACCACAAATTTTTGGATTAAATCTAAGTTTAAATAAATAATTATCCAAATACTAAATTTCCATATTAGGGTTTATTTAGTTTAAACTTTTAATAAGTAATTATCCAATAATTAATTTATTAAAATACAAATTTTTATATTAAGTTGGTAATTATCCAAATACTAAATTTTAGTATTAAGGTTAATATTTTATTCAAGATAATATTTTTATTGCTTATATATTATATTTTATTAAAATAATATATTTTATTGCATATACTTTAGTACATTAATATAATACTTATACTACTTTATCCATAATAATATTTTAACTAAATATTATACATGTATTATAAAATATTTTATTCCATTATCATCTATTATTATAAAAGGAAAGTTTTTGGACACATTTCATTCTCACATTCAACCTCATAATAATTTTTCCTTTTAAATCATCCCTTCTTATTTTTAGTTTTTGTATTTCCATGGCAATATATAAAAAATATTTATTGTATGGATAATCACAAGCCTAATTAATCAATTATTTTTTATTTTCATGACAATAAGTAAAATATATTTATTGTAGGGATAATCAACCACCATAATTAATCAATTATTTGTATTTCCAAGGTAATAAATAAAATATATTTATTGTAGAGATAAGCTATGAATCATCCAAATAAAGGAATAAGGGGCGAAAATTATATAGTGTTAAACACAATTTACAATAACCAACTTCACGGGTCAATGGCATTTATAATTTGTAGCTGCAACTACACTACATCGAATCGACAATTATACCGGTTTTACATTTTTACCAGTTTGGAAGATTTTATGTGATGATAGTGTAATTTAGAATTTAGAAATTTTATTTTAATATCTTATAATTTGTTTTAGTTAATGTTATGTTTGTGTATAATTGTTTGAAATGAGAGTGATATGAGATTAAATTGTTTAAATATAAAATGTATAAAATTAAAATGTAAACAAGAACATTCACATTCGCATTCACTCACCAACCATATAATTACAAATAATGTTATGTTTGTGTATAGTGATTTTTTGTATGTTTTAATTTTTCTTTTTCCACCAACCATATAATTACAAATAATCCACTTTTCTAAATCAAACTCGACACTAATGCAAATCTTCTTATACACATTTATAACTATCATTAAACCGCTATCTGTAAACGAATCAAATGTTTAACAGAGCATTCTTCAACCGTTTGATGGGCGATTCGTTTATGTTCGTTCATTTAATAAATGAACGAACATGAACATGAAATTTCATTCATTATACACCTTTATGGTTGTCATTAAACCGTTATCCGTAAACGAACCAAGTGTTTAGCAGATAGTTCGTGAACCATTCGGTGGAAAGTTCGTTCACATTCGTTCGTCTAATAAATGAATGAACATGAACGCAAAATTTCATTCGTTTAGTTTAAACAAGCGAACATGAACAAAGACCTTGTCCGTTCATTTGTGTTCGTGAATGTTCGGTAATGTAGTATTCGTTAAAATTTACCATTTAAAACTTACATGCTTTTAATATATGTCACACCCTAACCGACGGCGGAAACGTCGGGGCATGATTAGATTGCCCAAAAACGCATGACAACTAATTTATGTGACAATAATTAACATGAAACAATTTTATTGATGAAAATGAAAGAATACAATACATGGAATTAAACTAATAACAATAAAAACCGTTTTATTTTAATTTAACTAGGTCCAAACCCTATGTGATAGTAACTTGAAATCATCACATGTCATAACCTGCAACATGTATAAAATAAAGGGGGTCAACTATAAATAGTTGGTGAGCAATCACAAGTTTAAATACATAGAATATATTTGAAAACATGTGTTACGTGTCATATGCTAGAATAAGTGAAAGTGCAACATGCTAGAAGGTATTGACAATATGAAAGACTAAACTTTACCAATATTGTTAGTATAAAATGACAACATGAAAGACTAGGCATAAACAAACCTTAATGACATATGCTAGATTCCCTAACCCGCAGGTTAGACTACATGAAATAATGAAATAGGCTCCAAACACCCAACGCCAAACCGGTCAAGTTGAGTGGGTTGTCAACCGATAGATCTACCTTTGTTACCCCAGGCCTTATGTTAATGTTTATGCCAAATGAAAGACATGACAGACATGACAACCATGACATACTTGACATCCAATGATAAACAAGAAAACCTTTGATAAACATGAAATCCTTTGAAAATCACATATTGACAAATCATGCTAGAAGTCACATAACACATAATTCACACATAGATCACATACGCATGGTAAATGATAAACTTGAAAGACAACACTTTGAAATAGGATACATGTTGCAACCCCAAAAAATGAGAAAATGAGAAAAAAGGGCAAGGATTACTCACATGGTAATTAAGCGCTTGGAATACCGAGAGAGCTAAAGCGAATAGATGTGGAATGAAATCCCAAGGAGGTCACCCTAACATGACAGATTTAATGAGAATAGTGTTGTTGGGCTAAGTCCTTATGCATTTGGGGAATGCATATTGCTTTTATTAAATGAGTTTGTGTTCAAAAACTGAATTACATATTATAACGATTAAGAATTGGTTTAATTCTTGATTTGTGAAAACAAGCCTAAATCCCCAATTGTTCATGCATAAAACGTTGACTTTTAGATTAGAAAAATATAAATGAAATTGGACATGCTAGGTTGGACTCGTTAGGCCTAACGAGCCTCTACAAGGCTACACCAAGCCTAAAGGCGGCCTAAGCAAAGCTACATGTCCTAAGGACGTGTCTTAGCAAAGCTAGGTTGTCACACCCTGTAAGATTTGTGTCGGGATGCGAAAAAGGTTATCACAGTCAAGGTTACGAACGTACTCTGGATGGTTCAACAACTAGAGCCGTTTTGGAAATTGTTAAATTGTTGGAGTAAATAGGAGTTTTTCCAATATCATTACGCAGCGGATTAATTGTAATGAGAAAAGTAAATAGTTTTAAGTTTACAACACATAAGTTTCAAAAGATTTTTAGGACATGACACCGTTAGATGTTATGTCAGGAAAATCTCCAAAAGCTAAACCATACTCCAGAAACAAATGAAAAGTCCTAAGATGCAAAGGCAGGAAACAAGCAAGCAGGTCCGATGCATGCACAACAGTTAAGTTTAAGTACCTGAGAATTCATACGAGAAAACGGTCAACAAATAATTGTTGGTGAGTTTCACAGGTTTAAAGTGCTAGCAGTTAAAGGTTAAATGAAAATAGTAATCGGAAATAGTTCATGTTAATAAATGACAATATTTGATAAGACTAGTTGATAATGTTACCATGTACCCTGAATACCGAAACTGACTGTTTACCCACTCTTGGTACCTATAGTCCGGTTGGTACCGCATAGATATGACATAACAATTTGTACTCTTTGACAAAAGACGGAGTCACGATTGGAGCTACCAATCAGAGCAGGGGCGTTAACCCAATAGATCTATTCAAACGTTACCGTTTGCAAATGATAATTAATCGGATTCAGTTAATAGTGGGGTTTGGGTTATAGCATGAATGAACATGAGATAACAAGTATGGACAATGGAAAAGGCACATGAAACAGTTATGATAACAAGGTCTAATTGTCTAACATGGAAAAGATGTATGTATGAATTCTCCCCCAAAAATAAAATAGTTAAAGGAAAAAGGGGCCGTGAAAACTCACATGATTCAGTGATGGAAATCGGTAGCACGATCAATGAAAATGCAAGCCTAGATAATTATAAGACACGCAATAAGTAATTGGGTTGACAATAAATGTCACTCCAATTAGGTAGGTCAAGTCTTGACGTCATAGTAGCCTTATGGTTAAACGATTTGGAAAGTCAAGGTGAAAGTGTCCGGTTTTAGGTTTATTTGGAAATAATGTAAAATATATATTTTTAATTAAATAAAATATATAAAAATTCCCAAATAATATTTAAAGGTGGTAAATATTTATAGAAATAAATATTAAGTCAAAATGAGGGTTTTTATATGAAAATTGGTTATTTTGACAAATTAGCCAAAAGCCGGGCGATTTCGCGGTAATCGCCGATTACACGATATTTATCCGTTTAAGTTAGAAATCAATCAAGTTCAATAAAGTATGATTATTTTCTGTCCAAAATGGGTGGATAATGATTTTAAGTGTCGGTTTGCATTAGTTTGCCGGTTTTGTGTATTTAGTGTCGGTTTTGCCGTTTTGGTCCCGTTTGCCCGTTAAATGACATCGTTAGGTTCCTAAATTCACCATATGAGTTTGTAAACATGTTTTTACTATTAAAATGACCCTATAAGTTCATTTGGACCAGATTTGGGTTTTGTTACAAAAATGGTGTTTCCGGGCCCGTCGGGTGTCGGTTTTAGTCCCGGTTTGTGCCCAAATTCAAGTAATTTATAAAGGGATCTTTTGGCCATGTCTTAGGTTCACTTTAACCATCACAACCTACTGTTTAAAAGTCCAAAGTTTCTGGTCTAAACGGATCTTTAGTGAAAAGCAATTTCTAGGGTTTTTAAAGTGTACTTTTGCATGTAAAAGTTTGCTATGGTGAGTTTAAGCACTAGTAATCTTTCTAAAGTCCAAGATATCATATTTTGACTATATTAAAGGTTTAAAAACGTGTCATAGGCATCAAGGGGTCCAAAGTTACAAGATCTACACATAATACATGATAAATACAATGTTAATGTCTAAAAAGGCAACCTAAGCAAATACTTGTGTACAAGTCTAACCAAACTAAATCTTGAACATAATAATGTAAGTAAATACTATCATGAGTTTCTTGTAACAAGATGCATGGTGAAACATAAGGATAAATACAAGTAAGTAGACTTTTATAGTTCAAAATGGTGTTTAGACAACAATGTGAGTCAAGACTTGCTAATGGAGTGTTCTAGTTATACATAAGAATACTAAGTAATACTTGTTAGAACAAGATTTAACTAAGAAGAAGTGAAGATGGAACCTTGTTGGAGGAGATGGTGATGGCCGAAAATGATGATGATGATGGTTGATCTTGAGTGTTCAAGCTTCCTAGCACCATGGAACATCATCAAGAGATATGAGAGATTGAGTAGAAAATCTAGAGAGACAGTAGAGAGAGAGAGAGCTTACGGGTTTGAGGAAAGGAGAGGGCAAGGAGAGAGTGTTCTCTTGAAAGTGTAAGTAACAAATGAAGGCTAGGTTGTAAAAGGTGTTTATGTATGAGAGTTAGATGAGAAAGGGAGTGTTTGGTTGTGTGTGATTCGGTCCCAAAGAAACCGAGAGAGAGAGAGACGAGAGACGGGTTAAGAGGAGAGGGAAAGGAATGAGTGTGTTTGGGTCTTGGTTTGTTTGATAAATATCTAGTAGAGTGGTTAGGTTAAGTAAGAGTGCTAAGTATTTGTGTGTGTGGTGCTTGTGTTCGTGAACCGAAAGGAAAAGAAAAGTGGGACGGGTTCGAGCCTTGTGCTTGGACCGGTTCACTAGCTCACCAAGGAGGGTCAAGGGTCTTGAATACTTGTGTTATGTGGGTGTAAAAAGGGTGAAACATGGCTGCACTTTGAGAGGGAAAGAAGAGGAGTATTGGAGGGAAACTAGTGACCATTGGTCCATAGTTTTGGTTGGTTGTGGAGACAACATCTTACCTATGTTGTCATAGGTTATTAAGGTGTTGGAGGTTGTCTACAGTTGATTTGAATGGCATAATGTAAGTCAACCACAAGTACATGGAGGTAACTAACTAGTTGGAATGGAAATGGTGGTGGTTGGTTGGTTGGATCTCGGCCGAACAAAGGAAGGGGACGCGGAACCGGGTTCGGTCTCGGGTGGAGGTCGGGTCGCGAGGAGAAAGAGAAGAGAGGTGACGGGGATCGAATGCTACGCGGAACGGATAGAATGATTAAACGAATCGAGTGTAACGAAACATTTATATAAAAATAGTTATCCACGACGTTTCAAAATAAATTAAAATGTAACTTAGGTTTGAATTGAAAATACTACAAAGGTTAATAGCTTGAAAAATCACGTTGCATGAATATATATATCGCATGCATGCAATAATACAATTGTCGTGAATGTTAATAAGGTTTAATAAAATGTTTTGGACGTAAAATATATTAAAGTTTACGTAAGGAATGGATCACAAGTCTCGTTTCGTTGTCGTCGTCTAAACACATTGTTACTTGGTTATGAAATTGTTTACATAAGTTATATGTGAAATGTGTGTCATAAAATGACAAAGGTTGATAAAAGTAAATTAAAGTTTAATGGTTTAAATGAACGTAAAATGAAAATGAAAATAATGATAAATCCACAAGATGATGGGATCATGTTTAACGTTTACCACATAGTTTGGTAAATTTGATAAATGGATTCGGTTAGTCGCTTTATTATTATTGAAATTCCAGCGACCATTCCGTGCAAAGAAGTCATCATGTTCAATTATTGTTTACAACATGAGTTAAGGCTACGTCAAGGCTATTTTCCTATTGTAAATGAATGTAATTATGATAAAATTGGCACGTTGCAAGTAAACAGTTACGTAACACAGTTAACACAAAAGTATATATTATCGGTTTAAGTCCTTGGAAACTTACGGGTTGTTACATAGGTTGTCCAAAGGACAACCTTAACAATGCTAGGCGTTCTAAGAACAAGCCTTAGCAAAACTACCTAAACGAGCCTAGAGCTCCTAACTAAACTAAACTAAGAAAACGATAAATAAACAAATAACGAAATGAATGAAAGAAAGAAAAAAAAAGAAAAAGAAGAAGAATTAGCTCAAAGAAGCTTTTCAAACGAGACGAGCTTGAAGGACAGCACCTCCTCGTCGAGAGCATAAAAAAATTACTAAGCACGACACCCAAAGGGGTATTGTGGTTGTGGAACCACTAAAAATTGGTTATTCCACTTGTTTATACTCAAACTAGGAGTTGCAAACTATAAGGGACATAGTAGGGGTATTTATAGGTGTGAAAGGGAGCAAAAACTTGTTATTTTGGCAATATGGGATGGGTTTAGAAGGCGGGTCGTGACTTTGCAAATCAGCAACCAACACCAACCTTGTTTTCGCAATTCCCGCTTCGTTATAAGTCGGTTTCACACGCGATTTTCGCCCACGTTCATCGTTTTCAAAGTACTATCATATGGAAGAGGGTAATCTAGCATTCATGTTGTTAAGAATCGGGTTTAAACCTTGGATCTTAATATGGGTTGGGTTTCCAGGTTTTTGAAAGATACGGATGTTACAATATAATCATGAGATATATGTTTTCTATTATTAATTTTAACTTATGCTTATATGCAATTTCTCAAGTTTAGATGGGGATATATACATATGCCCATTTTCTAAATAATTATGTTTATAATTTGTATATACAGATATTAAAAATTAAATTTTTTATTTATTTTAACTTATGCTTATATCAGATATTTAAATATATATATATATATATATATATATATATATATACATTAATATTTATTTAGAATGGAATTAAAAATGTTAAATTTTTTTATTTTATTTAAATAGCATACGTAGAGTCGGTATCACCATCGCATTCGCATTGAGCGTTCTCTTCACTTCAAAATGGACCATCCACGCGTCCAATTTTCTCCTCAAACCAATTCACACGTCACATCTCCCCTCCACTTGTCTCGCTCAAAAATCCTCTTCCTTCCACGGCATTCATGAACATTCAGTTTTTCCTTTTTGAACATTTGTCTTTATACGGGAAATAATTTGTAATTATACTAATATACCGATATACATTTTTTTTAACGACATGCGATCGACTCGTGAGTTTTACATTTTTTTTAACGACATGCGATCGACTCTGTTTAACGGGATATTAAATAACGTGACACCACCTAAAATACCCATTGTGAAAAAACCCTCCTGAGTCGTGTTCGAACTTGAAACCTTGAAAGGGCCACCGATCAAACTATACTTTCATCTTCAATAGTGCTAGGAGAAGTCCTAGTAGTCAGGGGTGGCCCTAGGCATGAGCAAGGTGGGCGACCACCCAGAGACACGACAATTTGGAGAGTGTGAGATTTTTAATTTTATTTTTTTAGAAAATTAAAAAAATATATATAGTTGAGATGTCTTTTTATATAAGTTCTTGACTTTGTATGTTAGGAGGCTCAAAAATTTTTTCGCCAGGGCCTAAATTCTTTTTAGTTTCTCAGAACCGGCTCTGCTAGTAGTTAATATAAGCTTTTGTTTACTGAAAGAAAAAAGGTATTATCAGAAATTCGCAAACCGATTTGTGACACTCTTTAACTGACTCACGGCTTTAACCATGGCAAACATGTGAGGTTCGTACTAGCTAGTATTTCTGTTTTAGTATCGTTTTACGCTAAAACCCTCACCATTCACCACAATAGGCTGGCTCCTAAAATAAGTGAGGATTGAATTTGGGTTTCTATTGAAAAACCTAAATCCTCTAACACTAAGCCACCTTGGATGAGATTTTATTTATTCAAGGGCGTTTTAGTCAATGATACACAAGTGTGTTGCATGTTGTTTTAAAAAGAGCGAGATTTCTTAAGTTTTATCATACACGAATGGAGTCGAGTTGTTAAGTAAGTGTATATGAGTTTGCAGTTGAAAGAAAATACAATAAATGAAAGGTGTTAGTTGTCAACTTTTATAGTGCTTATAGTTTTCTAAGTAAATTTACATAATTGCTACGAATTACCTATATATTATAGGGATGGTCAAAACAAGAACACGTATGCTTGGCTGCTTCCTGTGTTAACATTTCGATCTACATATATGTAAACGATTCCATTAGATTAACAAACGGATCAATTGACGCAATGGTTATACCCTTTGCCTTACAGGGAGGGACCTGGGTTCGAAACCTGGGATCCCCATTTCGGCGGAATTTTTTTTCGTTTCAAATATTTATTGTACGGTATATAAATCGTTTCCACTTTGTAAACCAAATGAGGTAGTGGCCCAGTGGTTGGTGGCTTTGGTTTGTGATTTGGGGTCCCATGTTCGAATACTAGGAACCCCATGTTGGCTGAAATTTTCTTTTTTTCAGATAAAAAAATGTTTATGTTATGTATATTCGTTCTATTTTTTTCTAAATTTTTTTCCTTCATTCATATTGGACTTTACGAATGGTACATAACGAATTTTTATCGTCGCAACGCGCGCCAAAGCTTAATTTCTTTTCTTAAAGGCGTTTATGCTTGAATTTTTTCCTTTGTTCATATTGGACTTTACGAATGATACATTACGAATTTTTACCGCCGCAATGCACGCCAATGCTTTTCACGTTCAGAACCACGCCAGCCGCAACGCGCGGGAAGTTCTCAACCTAGTTGAATATGAAAATAGAAAAGGATTTATATTTTTTTATAAATTTTTCTATATATACATTAGAAATAAACACCTTTTACAGGAATTTGAAAACGAAATCATAATTAAAATAGATATCGCAAATCCTGTGTTGCCGCGAGCATAAACGTGCACATAAAAACAGTTGCATTGCTATAACATTATGTATTTATGTAAGGAAAACATAAATAATAAAATATGTAACAACTCAAACAATTAAAGCAAGGTTGCATAAATCGCTCGGCGGTTGCTCGACGGTCGACTGGTGTTAAGCAATTAATCGGGGATTAATCGGCGATTAATAAGGGACCCTAGATTATTATAAAAATAATAAATACACGCATATATATTTCCAATATGGCAATATCTTAGTATAATTAACAGGTAAATAAGTAAAAACTTTTATAAAAACTCATAATCTAGTACTTAAATAAACGTTTAAGTCAAAAAACAAATACATTTTCATATTTAAATCTTCATCTTTCTTTAACATTATTTCAAAATACGTCCTGCATCTTAATTTTTGATGTTTTTTAATTACTTTTAATAGAAATTTAAAATTTTAAGCTGACCATCTAGACCGTCAAGGGCCGCCAAGACCGCTAAGGACCGATGTTGATCATCATTGATCAACTGACCGTCTAGCCCTTAATCGTAGACGGTTGAGGGGCGCCAAGCGATTAATCACCGATTAATCGACGATTAATCGACGATTAATCGCAATTTCTACAACACTGAATTAAAGTATTGAGACTACGACCTAAAAGTTATTTACACGACTGCACCTGTTATACCGCTAACTGGCGTGCTAAATTCTTTAAGATATGAAAGAAATAAATTAATAAAGAAAGTCTATGTTACACAACTTTACCTATTACTAGGGGTGAGCAAAAAACCAAAAAAAACTTAACCAAAACAAAAAAAAAACGATGAAACAGAACCGAAAAAAAACCGAACCGGATAAAAAACTGAAGAAAAAAAACGAACCGAAAATAATGGTTCGGTTTCGGTTTCAAGTCTATTAAGAACCGAACCGAAAAACCGAACCGTTATAAAAACCGAACCGAACCAAGGGGCAAATGTGTGAATTAACATTTTATAAGGGCACGTTATAAATATTTAAACATTAATTTATATTTTAAGTTAACACTTTACACTTAAGTTATAAAATCTAGTAACCGTTATTCCCTTAATTTATATTTTAGGTTAACATTTAATACTATATGTCAAGATCTTTAGTGTTAAAACTTTTAAATTTAAAGTTACTTTGTATTTTCTATGGTCACATGCTTCACGTGACTATTTTCTTTTAAATCAATAGTTATGACAGTACTTATTTTCTACTATTATTTATTTATCTTTTAAGATTAAACATTTAAAATTAAATTATATTAACAACATACCAAAAAAAATATATAAAAAAAATCAAAACCGAACCAAAACCAAACCGAAACTATAAAAAAACCGGAAAAACCGAGCTGAAAAAAACCGAAACCGAACGGTTTTTTTTTCTTAGTAACCGAAAACTTCGGTTTCGGTTCGGTTTGAGCCAAAAACCGAACCGATCCGAACCATGCTCACCCTTACCTATTACACCAATAACTAAACACCAACTCGTTTACAAGACTCACACGACTATATCTATAAGATGGGGATGGATCTGATACAAACTCCTTTTATCTTAAAAATCGTAAGAACCAATTTGGACTATTAGATCAAATGATGAGTGGTTGAGATTAATTACACATCATCAATTAACTATTAAACTAGTAATTGAATAATGGAAGGGCAATGTTGCCAAAGTCGCTAGGCGCTGCCAAGTCAGTTGACTGAGGAGTTACAAGTACTCGGCTTAGGCGGGAAGTACTCGGATATGTTATTTATAATGAAAATAATTTTGAGAAATTATATATATATATATATATATATATATATATATATATATATGTGTGTGTGTGTGTGTGTGTGTGTGTGTGTGTAATATTATAAATTTATTAATATGCATAACAAAGTACATGAATATCAATAGAATACATGTCCAAAACGCATGAGTAAAATGACTAAACGATTTAAAGAGTTCTCAAAAAACACACGCTAGTTAATTTTCAAACAACGTTGATCGATTTTTCCGAGTTTGACAAAACTTTATTTAAATTATATTTATATTATTCTTTTTTTTTAAAAAAAAATCTTTTGGTTTTTTTTTTTGGGTTTGACAGATTTTTTTCAATTTTGACCGACTTTTTTTTAGTTTGACCGATTCCGAGTTTGACCGAGGTGATCTGAGTTGCGCTGAGTTTGACCGATTCCGAGTTGCCTCAACCGATTTGTTAAAAGGCACCTCGACAACGTTACGAGATCCTAGTACTCGACCGTCTAGGCCGAGTTTTACAACAATTTGGAAGGGTAGAAATGTAATTGTGCTAATTTCATTTTGAAATTAAAATAAAATTTGTTTCATAATTCAATTAGCATACGTTTCAGAATAATTTGACCAAATATTCTGGAGCACAACTAATTTTATTTTTGTAACTGACCAAAAAGTCTAAATTGGAGCATAATTATCCAAAAATATGCAAATACTGAAGAATATAACTAGTTCCTAAAAATTAAAATTAAATTAGATATTCCAGATTGCAAATCACAAAAATTTGTTACCGTATTTCAAGTGCAAATAAAAAATTCCAATGACAAATCACGCAAACTTTATTTTTAGTTTGTGATTATGTCAATTTCATCTTTTTTGTTTAAAGATCTGACTGGTTTTCAGTTCTAAGAAGAAAAATAATACAATGCTTTTTTTCAATCTCGTAAATAGCATTTTTGTTATTTCCGAAAATACATTGGTTATTTTGCAATTCCTTAAATAGCATTGTGTTATTTTGAAAAAGATTGTCCTGATTCCTGATACATAAACATCACTTAACACTTCAAAATAGGAATGTCTTGATACATAAACAACACTTAATAATTCAAAATAGCACTATCTTGATATATAAACAACACAAAGCAGTGAAAGCACTTCAAAATAGAACTATGGTTTTACTAAAAATAGCACTGAGTAAAATTTTTAATATCGTTTTTTATCCACGAAATCGATATTATTCACGTTATTTTGTTTTGTCCATGAAATCCATATCGTTCACATGATCTCTATTTTGTGTTTATGCGAGCACTCGTCTGCTCCATGGTTGCTCTGGTTCTCGATTAAACAATACTTGGCAATGATGAAGAATCGAATGTAAGTGTGTCAAATGATGAAAAATCGATTATAAGTTGTAGACGTATCTTCAATCTGGTTGTTTCGTAACAGTTAAAATCGGAATAGTGGTTAGCTTGAATTAAGAGATTTTTGTAACAACCGTGGTCCGGATACTCATACACAAGTTTTTGATATTTGTACACACTCCAATTGATCGTTTGGAAGGTCGTTTGGGGCCAAATGGTCATTTGGGTTGTGTTTTTCTTTATATTAACCCCCCCCCCCCTGAATTTTAAGGGGTCGTCGTCCCCATGTCACGTCGCTTTGGTGCAAACGATCGTTTTGAGTGTGTACAAATATCAAATGCATGTGTGTGTATAACGACCCCATTAAAGTGGAGATTTAAAACCGTAGCTTCATTATTTTAATGTTTTCTAGCCAACCTCAAGACGCTAAGAGTGGGGGGGGGGGGGGGTATGGCTTAGGCAAACTATTTTTAGGCAAAGTTTTAGACCAATAGGATGATGACATTAGGATAGAGGAAAAAAATATATTTTGTTGGTGTTTTTGGAGGGTATGGTTTAGACAAACTTTTTGAATTTGTTTCATTTATTTTTATTATTTAACTTTTTTTTTAAAACTAACATTTAATTAAACATTAAAAATAAAACATTCACTATATTTAAAAAATTACAAATTCCTAAAAAATATAAAAGAAGCTTAAAAAAACTACAAATTTCTATAAATAAATAAAAAAACCAAACACCATACAATTTTCAAAAAACACCATCTAAGAATTACACTCCCACCCATATTTTTCGGCGACTCCACATTTCTCTTCAAGAAGGACCGGTAACAAATTGGCGGGGACATTATCGTACGGCTTTAAAAACAATTCGTGGTCACGAGCTCGTTGATCTTCTTACAAAGTCGCCCTTTGGGCGTCCATCGTCCCCTGCACCGCCGCGTACATATCTTCCGTCCTTTGAGCGGTTTGTTGTCGAATCATCGACTTCTCATCCCTTTCCTTCTCTCATTTTAATTCAAACCTATTCATCACCTCCAAAGCATTATTCGATCCTTTAGTAGACGAATCAGCCGACTTCTTACTTCCCTTTCGTGGTGGGTGTCTCGGCATGGAGTCCTCGTTTAAGTCGGGCAAATGACTCGGCAATTGGCTCGAGTCAACATCGTTTGACGTTGTGTATTCGCCCGAAGCCGATGTCTTGGTCCTTTTCGGCTCAACCCCACCAACCTTTCTTTTTGGTGCCAATCACTTTGGTGATCTTTCACAACTCGCCAAGCTTTGATATGATTAAAACCTTTCTTCCCGTAGATGCGTCCATAATCAACTAATGACTTCTCATAAACATCTACATCGCCCGCTCCACTAGCTCTTTGATGTGTCTATGTTAATAGAAAATCAAGTTAAATATATTGATATATTGAAAAAAATAAACTTTAGAAAAAAGTGTGTATATATATATATATATATATATATATATATATATAGAGAGAGAGAGAGAGAGAGGAATGGTAAAATGAAAACCACTATGAGTTGGGAAAACTTTCGAAACTCTTCAAAAACGGGGTCAAAAAGTTTTTTTTTTTCATTCAATTTTTTTATGGTGATTCTTTAGGTTATAGGCTACCCCTAGGTGAAAAAAAATCAAAAAAAACGCCTCGGGGATTTTTTTTTAAAATGTCAAAAAACGGTCTTGTTACATATGTAACATTGTATACATATATTGGTTACATATGTAACAACCGTTTTTTGAGATTTTTTTAAAAAAAATTGCCGGGGCGTTTTTTTGATTTTTTTTCCACCTAGGGGTAGCCTATAACCTAAAGAATCGCCATAAAAAAATGAATGAAAAAAAACTTTTTGACCCCGTTTTTTAAGAGTTTCGAAAGTTTTCCCAACTCGGAGTGGTTTTCACCATAACCGTCCCCATATATATATATATATATATATATATATATATATATATATATATACTTACATTTTGAGTCACAAGCCCGTTAAACTTCATCATCTTGGTGTTCAAGTTCTTTCATTTCGTGTTTATTTGATGAACGGTTCGACCGGTATTACGTTCACTCAAACCTTTAAACTGTTCGAGAACCCGGTTCCAAAACGACTCCGACTTTTGTTGATCGCCAACTTTTTTATCTTCCGTAACGTAAATGTAAGCTTGCACCAAAATCTTCTCTCCGCGGGACTCCAATTCGTCCTATCCGCCTTCTTTATTTTTTCTTTCCCTTATTGTTCATGACTTGAGTGACATCCTCATCCGCTTCTTCATTGGCATCCTCTTGAACCTCATCTTCTTGTTCATTGTCTTCCATCTCGTCCTCTATTTCATTTTCTTCATCCACTTCTTCGGATTCGGAATCGAGATCGGTAACACGTCGTGGTTCACGAAATTGGCTATTTTGGTACATGGATTGATGTTGGTTTGTAGACGCAAATTGTTGAACTTGCGAAGAGTGTACCGGGAAAAATTCGGTTCAGGTCCGTATCGACCAGTAACTAAATCAACAAACGATTTTGTTGATAAAACCCCTGTTGTGAAGGTGGTTGTGGAGACGTTTGAGAGTAGAAAACGGGTGCTGGTTGAGAATGAGGTAGAGTAGAAGATTGACCGATATCACGTTGGACTTTCGATGGAAACTTTTTGTTAGCGGAGGCGGGTGATTTCTTTTTCCTTGGATCCATTTTTTTTTTAGTGTTTGAGAGTTGTGAAATAAAAGAAGTAGTATAATAGAGTAGAGGAATGTGGTAAAAATGAGATGGATTGTGTTTGTCTATACAGGTGATATATAGAATTAAAAAAAACAAAAAAAACTAGTAGCCGTTGGCTACCAGCCGTTCCCTCCAACGGCTATCTCAAAAGATCCAATTTTAATCGGTAAAGCTCGACTGAAAATTACCGAGAAGGGGGTTGGTTTCCGGGGGGGGGGGGGGGGGGGGGTTATTGTCGCCGAGACCCATTGCCGAAAACACCCATTTTTGCCGAGCCTCTTGTCGACCCACACTGTCCACCCTAACGACATTCATACTACAAAAGAATATTCAAAATGATTCGTATACGTGCCTGTATATAAATAGAAATAATACACATGAAAAATAATAATATATGAAACTATAATTAGAAATCTGAAAGTTAAAAATTATCTCCGACAACAATTAAATATATATTTGAGCAAAAACGTTTCAGAAATAAGTATATTTGATTAATGCAAGTTGTTAAAATAACCAAATTAATGGAAGTAGGTACGGGTGAGCAAGGGTCTACTTGTCATTGCTTCAATAATAATAACACTGTCGTTCTCTTGTTTGCATGTCTTTATAGCGTTTTTTTTAATAAAATCTCTGCTTTTCAAAAAAAAAAAATTTAATAATAATAATATTGTTGTTCTGACATAGGTTGGTAACTATATATTTTATAGATCGATATGTTTAGTATAAGCTAATGAAATGAAATAGGTGAGGGAATGAACAAGGACGGGTCAACTGTTTTGAAGGTCTAAAACGAACTAAAAATTTGAGGCCCCTGTTAGAACATATATAGCTTTTATGGTTGTCACATAATACACATTCCAAATGAAATAAAACATGTATATATTATTATTTGTTAATTGGGACCCTGTTAAATTAGGGCCAAAAGCCATAGCTTTATTTGATTTACCATTTAGACGCTACTGAATGAAATGGGTGATGAAATGAAATGAAATGAAGGAGATAATGAAATGAATTAGGGAATGAGTTGATCAATACCATTCAAATGTGCTAAGAAACATGTCCATTTTCATTATTCTTACGTAATGACACATTTCATTCCACATTCCATTGATGCATACCAAACACTATCTAAAAATGTTTCGCAGCTCGCAAAGGAAGCCCTAATACGAGGTAGGTTGATTTATCCCTTTCTATGTTCTAAGGTTTCTAAAAACATACACGTTATCATCATGTCCTAGAGATTGATACGGTTGTGTCTCTTCCAGATACGCTCATATTAAGCAATTCATTCTTGGTGTGAAGTTGGTCTCGAAAACTTAAGCCAACAAGTCAAGATTTTGGTTCACATGATCATGTAGACCAAGGACACACTCTTGTTGTCATGCGTAATGTGCATCACACGGTTGTGTATAATGCTCGCAAGCTCGTCATCAGGTTTTATGACTCAAACGAACCATGTTCTAAGGGGACACAACCAAGTTCAATTTTTACCGGAACCGATTTGTCCTTAGAAATCAACATGCAATCTTAACATAATTCTTTTTATTCTTTTATCTCGGCTCGATGGACTAGTGCAACACTTGAGCCAAAACGATTAAAAAAAGGTAACCTGATAAATAAATAATAATAAAATTAATTTAGAGATATAATTATGTAATAATGTCTATTATACCTATCATTTTGAAATAGACGGTGCCATTAAAGTGGAGACTTAAAACCATAATTCATTTCAAAAAAAAAATTTGAACGACCAACAGAATTATATTAACAAAAAACACCGAGAAGATGGGCCAACGTATAGTACAAAGAGGAAAAAAAACAACTCCAACGACAACCCCAAACACTACATAATACTAGAGAGATTAAAAGAGCACCATTGACTCCATTGGATCGTCTTTTGTGAGCGGATTTTGAACCAAAGGTACTTGATTCTGGAAATCTCAACGGGAACTTGATTAAAAAATTTATCATTTCTTGCCCTCCAAACATGCCAGATTGTTGAGAAAATCA
>JBCNJP010000007.1:9864995-9890638 GCA_039602395.1 Deinandra increscens subsp. villosa | reverse complement strand
GAACTCGACGCCATTTTCTCGATTTTCAGTGTTTTTCGATGGAATTTTCGACAGGAATTCAAGTAAACTCGATAGAAATGAACTAGGAATGAATTTTTGATGAGAAGCACACTCGAGATGATCAAATGAACTAAAAAACGATACTCATTTTCTCAAAAACATGAATTTGAACTCAAAACTCCGAAAAACAATGATTTCCGACTAGTAGAACAAACCAAATGCTCTGATACCACTTAAAAGTGCGTGAACGTATGGATCTTCTAATTAGTCGATATGAAATCAATGTAAACAAGTAAGACACAGAGAGTAAATACAAAAGACTTGTATTAACCACTGAGAAAACCACAGAGTACACTTAGAGAATATGACACGGAAGCTCTAACCGTGTCTCAATACAACACAAGACGCAACAATTTATAAGGCTGAAATACAACTGGCCGAACCTCAGGTTCGGCCACAAGCTCGGACCTGTCCGAACTCCAGGTTCGCTGGGAGTTCGGACCTCAGCAATCTTGTACGCTTTGTCTTGTATTCGATACTTCACATGACGATCAGGAACCAACAATGGGTGTGAGTGAATGAACCAAGAGGAAAGAGGAGGGTGATCGGCGGCTTGGCGGTGGCTCGATGGTGTTCCAACGGCAGCAGCAGGGCGGCACTGAGGTGGTTGGGTTCGGCCTGCTCAAGGAGAAAGAGAGGAGGAGTGTTTGTGTGGTGATGAAGTGTGGAGGGAAAACCAACAGTCCAACACTCCAACTTACAATCAAAGAAATAGACCAGAGGATAGCGGTGATGAAGAACACACGTTGAAAACCTAATTTGCGTTTTTCTTTATCTGAATTCTTGAAATTTATTTAACTTTGCTTGAAAGCGTCGAATGAACTGAAATCTACCTGCACTTCTGACCTTCTATTACATCGAAATTGAAACTGAAATATTCACTTCCAGACTTACAGATTGCTTAAAAGGAAGTAAGGAATTGAGTCTTGAGTTCTTAATTGAGGTACTGGCTTATATATCTCTAACTTTTTCTGAAACTAATTCCGAATTGATTTCTGACTATTGATAAACCCATAACAGTATATGAACTTTGTAATGGTAAACATTTTTATTTAAGAGTTCGATTTAAAAAAATTCTAGAAAAACTTTATCTGAACATTTTTTATAGCTTTACAAAAGTAAAAGAATAATCTCAGTTTTGATATTTTTCCCATAATAATCTCAGTTATAAACCTATTGACCTATATTGATTCATCGTTAACTAAACACTAATGACGTTAGTTTTTTGTCTAGACTGGCCATCCACATAGGATACTAGGTGTCATTTTTTATAAAACCTTTTTAATAAAATAAAAGAAAAGAAACAATTCAGTGTAAGGAAATGGTGAAATCGTTTTTTTTTTTACAATTTTTTTAATAAAATCGATTATTGCTCAACGATTTCACCATTTCCTTTTTTTATTATTTTATTAAAAGGTTTTATAAAAATAGATGACACCTACGATCCTATGTGAATGCACAGTCAGCTAAAAACTAACGCCCGTTAGTGTTTAGTTAACGGCGGATCAATATAGTCCAATATGTTTATAACTGGGATTATTATCGGGAGAAATCAAAACTGGGACTATTATCGGCCAATATGTGATAACTGAGATTAACAAATTAACAGAAGCCAATTTTCCTTATAAATATTACTTTCAAAAAGGGCCCCGAACATTTGGTTCGCTTTAGACCTCCAAAACGATTGAACCGCCCTGATTTGTCGAACACTTTTGATTTGATTTGACCCAATCTGATTTCTAAATCCCGCATACAAATAGCTCCACAATTTTAATCTTCCTTCACAGATGATGGAGATCGACCTCCCCTTTATTTATATCCTCCTAAATTAATTGTTGTCCACCGAATTGAAAATTGCTTACTGACCGAAAACGCTAAAAATTATCTTCATTCTGGTTTTGATTCTTGTTTATGTTGTCGAAAGCCCCCCACGTGAAGCCCAATTTGTTTAATTTTATTTGTTCTTTTTATATGATTTCATAAATAAGTCCATAGAAATCCATGGGCCACATATTTATGCCTAGCCCACGGGACAAACACACATGGACCTATCATCTTAAAATTAAGTATACGTCTATTTTTTCTCCATGTTTGTTCAAATATGTGATTTTAGCTCGTTTCTACTTGTAGTCTTTTAGAAACATCTGAGATATGGATATGAACTATTTAAGAGTAATATTTATAAAAATTATCTCAAATATTATTTAAAGTGTGAAGAAATATTTGACTAAAAATATATAAAAATCAAGGTACATCAATGAGAAAGTATTTGATAAAGTTTTTTTGGTGATTGCGTAATTATTGTTGTTAGTCATGCGTAATTATATTTATTTTTGTCTTTGACGTCCATTATACATGAGCTTTTTCAAGTTTTATATCTTGCGTGATTATTTTTTATACTTGCGTAATTATGTTTATGTTGTTTTTGACGTCCATTAGACATGATTTTTTTCGATTTCTTACATATTGCGTGAATATGTTTTATCTTGTGTAATTATTATAATGTGTGTGATTCTGTAGAGAGATTAATAGTGATAATGTGCATGAAATTGAAAAAACTTTAAAAAAGATATTATAAGATATGAGATTCTACTCATACGCTGCTAAAAAGACATTTTCAAGTGAACAAAGTCATTGAGGGGCTTGAGAATGTTTGCACTTGCTTGCATTTGTTCGAGATTGGCTTTGTCCTTGTCTATCATGAACAAAAGGACAAGCTCACGAACAGAACTCTTGGGCAGAGTCAACAGTTTCTTTTTCACCTCATCCCTGGCTTGCGTTAGTTCCTTAAGACTCTTAAAATTCTGTTTCAAAACATCATATCAGCAGCATTTCTTTGTTGAACTCCAGTATTATCTCCCTGGTTAACTTTTGTTTGAGGGCTACATCAGCATCTTTGATGGTGGATGAAGAGGACGCCATTTTGACAGTTGGTGATTTGTTTTGGACTTGATGTGTGACGTGATTGGAAGACAGTGGGAAGAAGCTGTGTAGCGTGATTCGCAAAAGGCAATCGAGTGTCTATCTTATAGGGATGATCATGAATCTTCCAAATTAGTAAATGCGCAACTACCTTTAATTGATTGCGCTTTATAAAAAAAAGAATCCATGATTTTAAATAGCTAAGTTTAGATAGTTGCATGCTTTTAGAACGGCAATGCGTGATTTATTTTCTGGTGAGGTTGAGGTGTGATTGTTTTTAAGATAGTTGCGTGATTTAAAAACAACTATGCGTAATTATGAAATATGTGGGTTTTTTATTTGCCTAGTATGTTTGAAGATAACTGAATGACTTTTACTATGGAACAATCATGTTTTAGATAGTTGCGTGATTCTAAAACAACAATGCGTAAATTTGAAATAGGTGCGTTATTTCTATGTATGTTGCGTGATATAAAATTGCGTATTCTTATTTATTGTTTATGCGTTATTTTATGCTAACGTGTTTATTTCTATGTATGTTGCGTGATATAAAATTACGCATTTTTATTTATTTTTCATGCATTATTTTATGCTAACGTGTTTATTTCTATGTATGTTGCGTGATATAAAATTATGCATTTTTATTTATTTTTCATGCATTATTTTATGCTAACGTGTTTATTTCTGTGTATGTTGCGTCATATAAAATTACGTATTCTTATTTATTTTTCATGCGTTATTTTATGCTAACGGGTTTATTTCTATGTATGTTGCGTGATATAAAATTATCAATTCTTAATTATTTTTCATGTGTTATTTTATGCTAACGTGTTTATTTTAATTATTTTATGAAAATATGACTTTACCCTTTTTAAATAAAAAAGAAGCGGATATTTTTAGTTTTAGCACATGTATTAGTCATGTCAGCAAATATATAGTGTTGTTTCACTTGATAAAAGCTACATGATAGGCTTTTCAAAAAACAAAACAAAAAACAAACAAAAAAAAAAACTACATAATAGGACATATGATTGTTCCTCTTGTTAAAACCAACAGTTAGTTAGTTACATGGCGTTTTCACAAAACGTTACTTGAAAATGATGAACTTGACCTATTGATATGCTACAACTCGGATATTGATCGATCTTTTTCAAATGAAGTATAAATATGATCTTAAGTTTGTCAGAAACTAAGAACAGAAATGTTCATATATGATGTATGACTTCCTTGTTGAATCAATGAAATGAAGAAACAGTCTCGTCGAAATAACTTACTATATATATTCGTTTTGCAACTTTTCATTCATTTAGAATTGGAATTGTTTATTGTAACATGTACCTAACTTAATGATATTATAAAACGTAACATCAGAGTCCCATTTGTACCTCCTCTTTCTACTTTTTCCATGTGCATATATTTGGACAATCTTTTTTTTATTGGACCCATTATTTTACATCTCACTTCGGATAAAGGTTGAAGTGAGAGGTTTGATTTAGGAAAATGATAACAAATTTAAAAAAAAAATTACTCTTTTGATTTTTGATACAATATTCACATCATTGTGTCATCGTATCAAAATGTTCAGATCATTGTGTCATTGTTTTAAAAGTATATATAGTGTTGGCTATATATAAATTTAAAAAAAAAACTATTCTTTCGGTTTTTAACATCATATGACATAATGATTTGAACATTTTGACACAATATGACACAATGATCTGAACATTTTTAACACAATATGATGATCTGAACATTTTGCACACACAATAACACAATGATCTGAACATAGTGTCAAAAATCGAAATAGTAAATTTTTTTAATTTTATATATAACAACACTATACGCGTTTTAAAGATAAAAAAAATGCTCGTTTTTATGTTGTAATTTAAAAAAAAAATAATGTCGTATCTAAGAGTTATGAAGGTTTAAAAATTAGGGGAAATTTGATAAAAAATCAAAAATGTTCTTCCATCTTTTGTTTTCTTTACTTTTTCTCTCTAATTCTACACAGGAAAATTTTGACCCATACATATGATTCATTCTTATCATTTTTATCTAAACTAAATTTCTCACAATAACCTCACCCCTCACTTCTATTATAAACTGAATAAAATTCGCAATGCTACATAAAATTTGATACATAAAATAAATCTAAAACTAAAACTATGGAAAAATTTAATAAACGATTCTACATGACCAATGATATCATCATTGTATTTGATATCATTGTATTTTTCACAAACTTTTGGCAAGCAATGATATCATCATTGTATTTTTCATACCCATACATATTTCCTCCCTATAACCAAATACAACTTCCTATTATATATTTTTTGTGTTTTTCTAGACAAATTGGATTTTGGATTACAAATTAGATTTAATTAATCCTAAGTTTATAGATCACTCGGCCGGCATTAAACCCACATAACAAAATGTTTGTTATGGAGCCCAATTTTTCACTTATTTTCTTACAACAATCTCTAAGTAACGGAAAATTAATGACGATAGATTTTCGATGACGTGGCATCCTATGTGTCAAATCATTTATTTATTTTTTAAATTTTACTTTTAACACTATTTTAAAGCTTATGTGTAAAAAGAACATTTTTTTTATAGTAAAAACCTTTCAAACAACCGGCCAGACCTCAAATCTATTCTTCTCCGGCGCCACCACCACCATCACCACCGTCGTCTGCGACCTCCGCCACCAAATGTAGCTGACGATCCCTAACCCTAACTCCCGTCTCCTCCATTTAATTTGGAATACGAACGGATTTAGCAGTCAGAGATTTAACCCGACCTAGGGTTTTTTAGATATGAAATTGTAGAAAGAGGTCGGAGATCGTTTTGGTTGCAGTGGTTGTAATGGTTTAGTTAGCGCCGGTACGGTATAATAAATTACCCCGCAACCCATCTGATGGTGGCGGCGCCAGTAAGGGGGTTTTAGAACGCCTACGGTGGTGTTTGTTGATCGTGGATGTGGTGGACTTGAGGAAGCCATAGTTCGTTCGTTGGCTATGGAGATAGTGCTTCTCACTGATCGATTGTATCCCCACTGATCGATTTTAAATTGCAGAAGGGGGTGATTTCATTCCGAACACTCTTTTCTCAGGTAAATCAAGATCCAGATCTATGTTTGTTTTCTTTCCTTTCCGTCGTTTTCATCCAGATCTATTTGCTAACGGCTCGAATTTGTTGTTCCACTTTTTGTAAGAAACGCCTGTTTTACAATTTGGGTTTAGCGATTCTTGGGTATGGGTTAAGAAACCCATGTGTTTTTTTTAGTAAAATTTTGGTTTTGAACGTTGGGAAAAAATTGTTTTTTGTTTATTGTTATATATATTATCATAAAATGATTTATTTATTATTTAAACTATGAATATCTCACAATATACGGCATGTCATTTTTATTTGCTACACATGTATATGTTACATATGTATCTCAAATATATTTATTTCTTTGATTTTTGTTTGTATAACAAATATAATGTTACATATTTTACAAGTTGTTACATGCGTATGTAACATGTTTGATGTACACATGTAAGATGTTTGATGTTACATATGTAACATGTTTGATGTTACGTATGTAACTTGTTTGATTTTACGTATGTAACGTGTTTGATGTTACATATGTAACTTGTCTATTTTTACATATGTAACTTGTTATATGTTTTTTATATTTGTCTATATACAAGTTGTTACATGTGTGACTCAAATAAACTTGCTTCTTGATTTTTATCTATATTACATGTGTAAAGTTATATATGTTACAAGTTGTTACATGCATATCTCAAATAAACTTATTTCATGATTTTTATCTATATAACACATGTATTGTTACATATGTTACAAAATGTTACATTCGCAACTCAAATAAACTTGTTTCTTGATTTTTGTATATATAACTCATGTAATGTTACATATGTTACAAACTGTTATATTCGAGGCACAAATAAACTTGCTTCTCGATTTTTCCTATATAACATGTGTAATGTTACACGTGAAACAAGTTGTTACATATGTTACAAGTTTTTGCATGCGTAACTCAAATAAACTTGTTTTTTGATTTTGTCTATATAACATGTGTAACGTTACATGTGAAACAAGTTGTTACATATGTTACAAGTTGTTACATGCGTAACTCAAATAAACTTATTTTTTGATTTTTGTCTATATAACACATGTAACGTTACATATGTTACAAACTGTTACATTCGAGGCTTAAATAAACTTGCTTCTCTATTTTGCTATATAACATTTGTAACGTTACATATGTTAAGAGTTGTTGCATATGTTACAAGTTGTTACATGCATAGCTTAAATAAACTTGTTTCTTGATTTTTGTCAATATAACATGTGTAACATTTTACATATATGAACTGATAAATTTATTTTTCTTCGTAGGTGAATGGATTTGCATCAAATATGAAAATGATTACCAAGAATGAAAGCGTAAATAGCTTTTATATGTTTTTTGTTGGGTTTTTATATTTTTTAAAATTTTAGTTCGTATGAAATTTTTTGTTACATTTAGTGTTGATTGTAATGTTTTCTTATAAATTAATGAAATATATTTTGTCAATTTCTAGTTTACACCAGACCCAGAAAAGTTACATATGTAAATTTCATATCTGATAATTAAAAACCAAAAAAGAAAATTAATAAATAGTTGAGAAAAAGTAAACGTAAAAACAAATCTCTACTGATTTTTATTAAAGTATAAAAACGAAAAAACAAATGTATTGAAATATTAATAAAGTAAGTGAGAGAAATTATTAATTAATTATATAGTATTAGAGTAGAGAGTAGAGAGAGAAAAGCATTTCTTGAGGTTGTCAGACGGAAGAAAAAAGTTGCAGAGGAGTAAAAGTCTATCTTGCCCTTTTGTCTATCATAAAAAAGGCTGATGTGAAGCAAGGAGGGTCTTTCATTTGGGTTTAATGGTTTCCTACACTCAAAAAAGTTCTATTTTAACTTTCTCATATATATATATACAAGTGGGTTGACCCGCGCGCTACCGCGGAGCCGACCCGTTTAAAAAGGGCGATTAGGGAAGCTATAGCATGCAAACATACAAAAAAGGAGAAACAAATATCTGTAAATCTCAGCAGCAGCAAAGACTTTTAACAACAAAAAGCAAAAGGGCCTAACAATAGAAAGGGAATGTAAGCAAGAAACCTGCACTAACCAAATTAATAAAGAACAACCAAGAACGCCACAAATTAACATAATGAACAAAGCATACAGGGAGAAATAAACGCAATGAGACAGCCCACAAACTGAAAGGCGCGACATCAGTAACAACAGCAACTAAAGCAACAACAAAATAGGTTTTTTGAATTAAGCAACGCGAACTTACAAAGCATACAATACACCAACGCAGCCGAATAGAACCTGTGTAGGCAAACATATAATGAGACAAACCAATAACCAATACTGAAAAGGAGAATATATAATGAACTGCAATGAAATTATACAACAAAGAACATAAACATATATTGTTAAGAGTCGTTCACGAACCTTCAAACGTACGTCCACATTGAGAGCCTGCGAAAAGCAACACGCTTCGCAGCGGAGTCCTTCCGTGTCGAATATGTCAACTTAAATTGCAGCATTATAGCAGTTCTTTTGCATACCCACAACGATGGAAGATATGTCAATTTAACCATGAAAGCAAATGTCAAAACATTGCCAAGAAAGCAATTAATTCTCATAATGAGTCATGAAAACACAAATATAAACAACTTATTTAGCTAGGAATTATGATGAGCATGATTTGTATTAATAATCAACTGCATAATGGAGCTTTTTAATATTTGTAGCCTAGATTCAAGAACCAAATATTTGACTTTTGAAAGTCCAAATGTCCTAGTTCCTATCCAAAAAATGCAACCCAAAACACCACGAACAACTTAGATTCTTCTCACTTTCACACATAAATCATATGGAGACTTATATACCTGCATTAAAAAATGTCTTAAAAATGTAAAATGACATTAAAACAAAATTTCTATCCCTGCACTCTGGCATGTAACAATGAGTCCTAATTGTAGGCAAATTAAATAACCAAGTTCTGTAAATAGATGATAATTCATATTAAGTAGACCCTCAAAGTGAATCTGTATCACTGTATCAATTTCAAACGTGAGAGGGCAATGCTTTGAACTAATTAAATCATCGGAAATCCATCAAACGTGAGAGGGCAATGCTTTGAACTAATTAAATCATCGGAAATCCATTGTCTTCTTGTACATGTAAGTGGTATATGTATAATATACCATCTATGTAAACCGGTAAACATACATAGAATGAACTAAATATGAAATATAAAACACACAACTATAAGACTTACTAAACTTAATTTAAAAACAGTGGTTCTATATTCAATATCTAAGATTCTAAGGTAGTAATTACTCACATTTTTTAAAAGACTGGATAGAGCATGAAATCTTCAACAGAGCAATTGGCTTTTGAGAGTCAGCCCACTGAGATCTATAAGACAGGAAATAACACCATAATATACCAAGAAAAAGTATATCATGAGGCACATAAATTAACATAAACTATGCATATTTCATCTAAATATAAGTACCTCTTTGGATCCTTCATAACTTTCTTCATGCCTGATCCAAGTCACCTGCAATTTCGGTTCCACGCTTTGCCGCGGAGTCGAACCGTTTAAAAAAGTCACTTATACATCTCCAATTGTTTTTGCTCCCAACGATCTTTGAGAGGATATTTCCCCATGCTTTGTATTTGCTTGAATTTTCCACTGATTTTGACAATGCTCCATTTGTTCGCCCATTCTTTGTAGTGCTTCAATGTTTGTTGTTACTGAATATGCACACATGTTAAGTACCTTTACACAAACAAAAGAGATTTGGTAGTTGCTACATGGTAGCCTTTTATGGTGGCTATCATTATAAAGGTTTGCTGAGTAGTAGCTGTTTAATGATGTTTACTACCATTACCACAGAAGATATATATGCTTACCACCATTACTATAAAAGATATGTGTTTATCATCATTACTACAAAAGATATTTAAATAAAAGATGTGTAGATTGTGCTCTTTAGTCAAACTAAAAAGACAATATGGTTACATAAGCTAAAAAACAAATGAACTTAACTATGAACTCCCAAACAAAGCAAAAATCACTTATGCTCAAATACACAAGTAACAAATTAAAATTTAGAAGCTATAGACTAAAAATGACAACTTTCCACTGAGACAATTCATCGAGCAATTTGTGTGCAGATTTCAGTTTAAACAACATATAACAATGGTATTAAACAAAGTATTGCCATTAGAACTCAAACATAGATTTCAAACAATAGACACTTGAAAGTCCCATTTTACGTGTTAGAGATTTGATATGATATTTCCTAGTCTGGGTCCATTAGCACTTGTTGAGGTTGATTGTAGTTGTAACTTCCCTGTTGCATATGGTCATATTAGTTGATTATTTCGAGTGCGTGTAGTATTATTTTCATGGTTTGGTATGTACCTGTCCAGTTTGTGACTTTAAGCGATGACATTGTGGCTATGACATTGTGGTCCGTCTGTGCAACTTATTCCATGTTCTGTAATAGTTTTAGTGACATGTTCCACTAAAGTGTACTATAAAAATCAAAACCAAGTATAAGTAGCTTGATATGAAATTAAATTCCAATTAAAAGGATCCATTTAAATTAAACTAACCCATTCACAAACATATATATGTGCAGATTAACCCATTCATAAATACACATGCTGATTGACCCATTCACAACTTGAAAGTGCATACTGACCCATTAAAATAAATGACAAATTACATGTGAAGATTCAATCACTCATAACAATTACCTTTTGATATTTGATATGTATGAAAAGTTGAAGGACATGATCACAAAATGCATACACCTGCGCAAAAGAAATACACAAAAATAAATCAAAATATGACAAAATCGAACAAAGAAATAGAGCAAAACAATGCCATCCAGATTTTGAGATTTGTTCGGTCGTTCGTTAATGTCCCGATCGGATGATTGCTTCCAATGGTGACCTACACCCCGACGTAAAAGTGGAGCTACAAAGGTTTGTTTTTCGTTTCCGCTGTCAGATCCCTAGACATCGATTACAACCAAAACTAAACACGTATCTGGTAAAGAACGAAGATAAAATCAACTGAAAGCAAAGTTGAAGTAACAAAATAACAAAAGATTGATGTTAGGGTTTCATACGCTCACCCAAAACCTAAATCGTGACGGCCGATGCTCCTGATTGATGTTAGGGTTTCATACGCTCACCCAAAACCTAAATCGCGATGGCAACAGTTGCTTCTTCAGCGGCCAGTACGACCATCGGTCGGAATCCCTCTCTCTCTTCATCTGTTTAGAGGAGATTACGTGTTGAAAGAAAAGAGAAATTCTTTATTTTCCTGCTGATATCCAGACCTGATTTGGTGGGTGAGAATGGTGGCGTGTGAGATAATGAAGAAGGGGTGGGTGAAGCAGGTCGATGGAATGGATTGCACAAAGTCTTCGGATCTGATTTGGTGGAGCAGGTGGTGTCTGGTCAAATGCTCATTCTCTAGTAACTTTACCAAGATAACCCTTCTCATGAAAATGCCCCTAAAATTCATCAAAATTACAAACATGCCAAATTCTAGATAGTAACAAGAGTTGGTGCTTCACAGACTTGTACATTATGTTTTAAAGATGGTACCACAGGTTGTGTTATGTTAATATAGGGTAATATGTATGTATGTATATAAATATATATACTATATATTTTTTTTTGAACGGCCAACTAAAGCCCTGGAAAGCCAGGGAATATTTACACACCATTTGAGCTCATTCCAGGAAAAATCCACCTCCGCGAGCGGCCGGGTGGTAAAACCTGGGAGCTCAGGGATCGAACTTGTGACCTCTCAGTCCCAAGTCTCCCATCTTCGCCAATAACCACTAGGACAAGTCCTTATGGTTGATATATATATACTATATAATAAATCAAAAGTTTTGTCATAGGTTCTTAGCTTGGTGATTGTGTATTGGTTTTTGGACTCGTGGTACGGGCTAGCTGCCTGCTTGCCTGGTTTTATTATAGTAATGCATTCGCCGTTTCAAAAAAAAATATATATAATAAATAAAAAGTTTTGTCGTACTTTAATTGGTAAAAAAAGACACTTGACATCACCACAAAATTTTGGATTAAGTCAAAATTTTAATAAATAATTATCAAAATACTAAATTTCTATATTAGAGTTTATTTAGTTTAAACTCTTAATAAATAATTATCCAATACGTAATAATTTAGATACAAATTTTTTATATTAAGTTTAGTAATTATCCAAATACTAAATTTTAATATTTTATTACATACCTATATTTTATTAAAATAATATATTTTATTGCATATACTTTAATATATATATAATGCTTATAATACTTTATTCATAATAATATTTTAATTAAATATATACATGTAATATAAAGTATTTTATTTTATTTTATTTTATATTTTTTTTACTTTAATTAAGTTTAAATTAAATATTACCAAGTATTTCATTTCAATATAATAAACAGAATCTTTATTTTCCATGAATAAATTTTTTTAACTACAAACATCCAGTTATTTTAATTAGTAAAAAATACACTTGTCATCACCACAAAATTTTGAACTAAATTATAATTTTAATAAATAATTATTCAAATACTAAATTTCCATATTAGGGTTTATTTAGTTTAAACTTTTAATAAGTAATTATCCAATAAATAATTATCAAATACAAATTTTTTATATTAGAGTTTGTATTTATTCAAATACCAAATATTTATATTAACGTTAATATTTTATTGCATATATAATGTATATATATATATATAATTGGGGTAGAATACATCCACCAAATTCCCTACATCTTCTACATCCACTCCCTATTTTAAAAAAAAACACCAAAAAAACAATTTCTTTTTAATTTTCTTTTTTAAAAACATCATATGTTAAATCGCTATATATTCTTTCTGGAACACTTTTTTTTTAAAATTTTATGGTGTTTTTATTATTTTTTTCAAAAAACACGCCAAAAAATACAAAAAAAAAATAAAAAGAAAATTTTTACCAAAAAATGTGTATTTTGGCGCGTCTAGAAAAATGGTGTTTTTAGAAAAAAAAATAATTAACAAAAAGTGTTTTTTTTTTTTGAAAAAAAATAAACCGAAAAAAACACCCAAAAAAAACACCACAAAAATTTTTAAAAAAAAAGTGTTCTAGAAAGCTAACATAGCGATTAGAGGTGTAGTGTTTTCAAAAAAAAATTGTTAAAAAGTGTTTTTTGGTGTTTTTAATGAAAAAGAGGGTGGATATAGTGGATGTAGAGTTTTTGGTGGATGTAGAATAACTCACCTCTATATATATATATATATATATATATATATATATATATATATATATATATATATATATATATATATATATAGGGTTAGGTTCAAATGAGAACCATTTGGTTTTAAGAACTTTTGAGAACCATTTTGGGCCACTAATTTTCAGGGGGGAAGCATTCAAATTCATGGGGGGGATTTCCTTATGTATAACTTGTGGCTCAGAATGGTTCTCAAAAGTTCTCGAAACCAATTGGTTCTCAAATGATCTTCTCCCTATATATATATATATATATATATATATATATATTGAAAAGTTCATTGTAGACACCCCCATAAGTGTAGACAGGTAGACACCCCCAATTGGTTCTCTAATCTCTTGATCTAATGGTTGTGATTAATTTTCTTTTTTCTCTTTTTCTTTTTTCTCATTAATTAGAAATTTTCACATGTGAAAAAGAGCTATTTCACATGCGAAAGTGTCTACAATGAACCTCACCATATATATATATATATATATATATATATATATATATATATATATATATATATATATCATTTGAGAACCAATTTGGTTTGAGAACTTTTGAGAACCATTCTAAGCCACTAGTTTATATATATAGAAACCCCCCATGAATTTGAATGCTTCCCCCCTGAAAATTAGTGGCTCAGATGGTTCTCTAAAAGTTCTCAAAAGAAAAAGTTCTCATTCGAACCTAACCCTATATATATATATATATATATATATATATATATATATATATAATATATATATATATATATATATATAGGGTTAGGTTTAAATGAGAACTTTTTGTTTTGAGAACTTTTGAGAACTAAATCTCAACCATAAATTTCAAGGGGGACCACTACAATTCATGGGATGGGGGATACATGTAAATAACTTGTGGCTCAAATTAGTTCTTTTTAGTTCTCAAATCAAATTGGTTCCCTATATATATATATATATATATATATATATATATATATATATATATATATATATATATAGGGAAGGGAACAATTATTAACTATTTCTTAGAAGATTAATAAAATAACCACATTTGGTCCATCCATTATTTACTCCAAGGACTCTAAAGCAATCACACTTTTTGACAAAGATCTAAGGCTCACATTAAGAGGAGGACTAAATGGTAATTTTACACACCCTCACTATAATCTGACTATATTAGTCGCACCCAGATCTGGCACTTTCCCTCTCATATATTCCATTTCACAAATCAGATCTGGCACCCCTAATCGTCGTCGCCTCCTTCTCCGCCTTCCCCGTCCCCGATGTTTTTAGGATGTCTGTGGTGTCCCCAAAAGAAGGAATCTGTTCATCTTTTGGTGTCTTCATTCCACAATCGTTGGTGTCTTTCTGCCGTCGTAATCTATCACACAAAACCGAATTCGATCAAGTCCTATAATATCGAGGTAAAGATAATTGATGTGCATCCATTGAAGCCTTTTATTGACCGACGCACTTGATCGTCACTCCTACCGGATTGTCGAGCCGATACAAACTCGCCGACGCATTATTTGGTTAACTCTGGCGACACCGTACGTCACCGACTGACCTTTCGACGCACGGTAACGATGGTTTCTGCAATAATATTATGAATGTTGTTTCTTTTTCTCTAAATTTATGATTTTTAAGTGTTTAGTAATTTTTACCATTTATGATTTTTATGTGCTTAGTAAATTTTACCATTTTGTTTGTTTAATTCTCTACATTTATGATTTTTATGTGTTTAGTAATTTTTACCATTTTTTTATTTTTATGTGTTTAGTAAATTTTACCATCTTTTTGTGTTTAATTTATCGGATTGTGTTCATTCATCTACATTTATGATTTTTAATGAAAGAATCTGTGATCTTTTGTTTCAAAACATAACAAGGAAGAAACTCATAATTGCCGAAGAAAGAGGAAAGTATGCTTAACGGATGCTAATGTTATTCTGTTTATATGGTGTTACTGATTATCACATCACTATTAATGGTTATAGCATCAGTGTTTATATGCATACTCATGTATTTGTAGGTTGTAATTTATGCATATTCAGTTGTACATTTTGATCATGTTTTTGTTGAATATTAATAGCGTCGATGCTATTGGTTATCACACCGTTGTTAATTGTTATAGCATCAGTGTTTATATACATATTGATGCATTTGTAGGTTGTAATATATGCATATGTAGTTGTACTTAAGTAGAAACATCGATGCTTCTGGTTTTGAGTGTATGAATGCAACTTTTTTCATTGTTAATAATTATGACACTGATGTTAGTAGTTGTAACACTAGTGCTACATCGTACATCTGAGAAAACGGTAATGAAAAACGTCGAGACTATACTTGAATTAAAGATAAACATGCGACGAGTTTAACGGTGTAACTTTTATAAAAATCCGACAAAGTATAAAAAAGTTATGGACTTTTTAAAATGAATGGGGGTGTTTTTTGTGATGTGTTAAATGTCCATTTTACCCTTTATGATTAAAATTAAATTAAATGACACATGTCTTGATCTTGTTCAATTTACTGTCTTTAAACCACTAGATGATGGTTATTTGGTTAGTTCATTAAGGATGGGTTATTAATTATTCCATACCCTATATAACCATATATATATATATATGGTGAGGTTCATTGTAGACACTTTCGCATGTGAAATAGCTCTTTTTCACATGTGAAAGTTTCTAATTAATGAGAAAAAAGAAAAAAAGAAAAAAAACAATTAATCACAACCATTAGATCAAGAGATCTAATGGTGAAAAAGGGTGTCTACCTGTCTACACTTATGGGGGTGTCTACAATGAACTTTTCACTATATATATATATATATATATATATATATATATATATATATATATAGAGTCGAGTTAGCCTACATCCAGCAAAAACGCTACATCCATTGCGGATTCATCTAGGGTGTCCATCAAGATCATCCAACAGCCAGGATCTATGGTGTTTCCGCCTATGGTGTTTTCGGTGGGGGAAAAAAACACCATAGGCGGAAACACCATAGATGATGGCTGTTGGATGATCTTGATGGACGCCCCAGATGAATCCGCAATGGATGTAGCGTTTTTGCTGGATGTATTTTACCCTAAACCTATATATATATATATATATATATATATATATATATATATATATATATATATATAGGGTAAGGTGACATAATTTTTCCCAGAATTAAAGGTGACATAATTTTAAGACTTTTGGTGCAAATTTTTTAAAAAATTATTAACGTATGAGGAAGTTATAGAGGTTTTAATATTTGTTTTCGTGTTTTCGCAATAACATCTTGTTTTTATTTGATCCTTCATATATATATATGTATATATATATAGGGGAAGGATCATGCGAAGACACCCTATTTTTGTGAGAACTGCGTAAACAAATCTTAAAACCTACATAACTTTTTCATACGTTAATATTTTTTTAAAAAATTTGCACCAAAAGTCTTAAAATTATATTATCTTTAATCCTATAAAAGTTTTAAAAAACTTAACGCTTTTTTTATTTTTTTAAATATTTTTTTTGTGTGGTGCACATGTGCATCACAAAAAAAACTCATACTTTTAGTATGAGTTAATATATTTTTTTTCTTAGTCGCACCATATGTCATATATTTTCATCATTTTTTTGCGTTTTTATTGAATGATGCACATGTGCATCATACCAAAAAAACGACCATACATGTGATATACATTAATAGTTTAAAAAGAAATTGCACCCTAAATCTTATAGTTGTGTTATCTTTAGATTTTAAGAAAAAAATAGCATTTTATAACTTTTTTTTAATTATATGATGCACATGTGCATCACACGGGAAAAAAACGTTCAGATTTTTTTAATATTTTGCTCCAGATTTAAAGATAACGTAATTCTAAGACTTTTGGCGCAAATTTTATGAAAAATCGTTAACGTATGAAAAAGTTACGTGAGTTTTAATATGTGTTTTCGCAGTTTTCACAAAAAGATGTGTTTTCGCAGGATCCTAACCCTATATATATATATATATATATATATATATACTAACTAGCCGTGTGCCCGCGCGTTGCGGCTGCGACAGTTTATAGCGTGTTATTTGTCTTATGTTCGCACGTTATGGTGGCGCGACAATTTACAACGCGATATTTGTTTCTGTTAGTGCGATGCGGCGTGACGACAATTTATAATGCGGCCATGCGTGGTCAGCAACGAATGAGACAATCAACCAACGTGGTACTTGTTTTTTATCACTTTATCAATATTATGGTGATATATTGCATTGTACGTTTGTTACTTCGCTTAGTAACAAGGGTTTCTACAACGGGTAGCACGTTATTTGTCTTCTGTTTGCACGTTTCAACGGCGACGACAATTCACAATGCGATATTCGTTTCTGTTAGAGCGATGAGGCGCAGCGATTACATAAGTAGTCTTTGAAGTTGGTGCTTGTAAAAATAGAACCGTCAATTATAATAATTCACATGAATTAAATATCATAGGTAGTCTTGAAGTTGATGCTTGTAAAAATAGAACCATCATTTTAAACAAAATTCGCATGAAGTTAAACTTCAGTTGGTCTAAACCACAAACATGATATAAAATCAAAACCTCAAACTTACAACTTTTAAATTTAAACTCTAGATTAAACTCTAAACTTACAACTTTTAAACTTAACTCTAGATTAAATTCTAAAGATATTAACTCTTTATAATAGACACAAGCATAACTATTCATTCGTGTTAAGATGGAGTAAAAGGGTTGCAGATTTCAAGCACACTAATACGATTCACTTCGAGAAAAACCATGTCTTCATTTTCCATACATACACATGATGATATAAATACAGTCAAAAGAAAATTCAAAACAAAAGAAATCCTATCTAAAAAGAAAGTCTAAAACTTTTAAACTATCTACAAAAGAAATTCTAATCGAACATTGCAAATTGAATTGCCTCTAACGTCCATGGGTTGCAGATTTCAAGCACACTTTTAACTTTAACCATCCCACTTCACATGACCCACCAAACTTAGGATGAACTCCAACAATTGTTGTCTTGTACCTGATAGCATACACAAAGTAGTGAAGCATTTTAATGTAGCAGCATCAATAATATCATACACTTATGTGATGGGTAGTAAGTGTATTGGGCCTGTTTTTCCTGCCACATCTAAGACACAATGCAGCAAGTGATAAACAACTTCTTGATTAATTTGGTTTCTGATAGCTAACTTGTTTCGAGTATCTGACCCATTTTAACAATACATGAACCCCTAATATTCTTTTTTATCAATACATAACCCCTTGTAAATATCATCGTGACACATGCACACATACAAATCAGAGCCGATATTAGCACAAATTGGTATGAAGATCATTGAATAAACTGAAGATATATTCCAACAGTATTAATCCATCTTTTACCTGCATACCTGAGAGTACACATATGTTCCTTTCCCATGGCTCACATCACACTCGATCACAACCAGAATTTTCCCTTTTCAAATTGATATTTTATCTGCACATTTAAGCAAAAATATATTATAGATACACAAAATGTGATCAGACCACCATACCACACAAAAATAACATTTAACCTAAGCCTCATTTCACTTAAGTCTCACTTAATTCAAAAAAACTTCGAACATGAACATGTGCGATCATAATTCTTACACATTCCTTAGTTATTATTTTTCTTTATGAACAACATAGACAATCAGATACACAAAAAAATCATGTCACGAAACCAACCTATACCTTGAACAGTATGTCATCCCTAATATCCACATAATAAAGCAATTATTTTAAAGATCAGAAAATGGCAGACTTACAGAAAATTACAATCTGTCATCGGTTATTTTAAAGATCAGAATCGGGAGACTTACGGAAAAAGAGGACTCAGATTCCGATTTATTCATGCCACTGTCTTCTTCGAATACCTGTTTGCCAAGTTCCCGATGTTTAGACGGGAATCTTTAAATATAAACAAGCAAAAAGGAAACACCTAGAATACATGTATGCAAGTAAATTTGTTGATAACAACCTCATATTTTTCATTATTCATATCATAACTATTAAAGAAATTGGAGAAAAAGGTAAAAACAAATTCCTAATTAGTCATTCAGCTCAATCGGAACATAACCCGTAATGTTATGTTCCATTTTTCTATATTCTTTTAGTAACCCATTTGAGATTAACCCAAATCGACCCATATGTATTAAATGGGTTGAAATTTGTTCAAATCCTACAAACGACCTGTGTGCGACTAAATTTAGGTACATATTGCTAACCTCATTAATAGTTATAACACCACCTTAATGCAATGCTACAGGCAGATCCAGTAACCTCATATCAATTGAAAGCATGGTGGTGAAGTACCTGATAGTGTTCATAAAGCATCTGATGTATTACTGCTTGTCTGCCCTCAACTCCTGAACTGCATTTTAATTTTGTAAGAATCTGACCAAAGGAGCTTCTGCTTCTCCTAAAGACTTCAATCTTGCAAGAACCTTAACTCTCATATCCACCATATCTAATAACAAGTATTACAACATAAAAAACGTTTACAAATTGCCACTTATTATCCAACTATAGCATAATATGTATACCTTTGATGTTAACAGACCCTATAACCAGTCGAAATTTATCCACACACACGTACAACATAAATTCATACAAAAGTCATGAAAATCACCTGCTCGCTATATGATCACGGAGGGGTTTGAATCACCTGCTCGCTATATTCAATCAAATCGATAATGCGTGAGGGGTTTGAATAAAAAATGGAAGTAGATCAAGAGAACCATCATCTCTCATCGAGATACCCTAAAATAAAAGGGCAAAATAACCCTAAAAGTTGTGAGTAAGAAAATAGAGCAAAACCAGATCGAATCCATTAAAAAAAGGAACGGAAATTACGTGAGAGATACATCACCTGCGAGGAAATTGGACGGAGGAGATGACTTCGCAGGGCAACCGACTATGTCGTACGGTGGAGCAGAGGTTGGATGCGTGCGAGAGCCGAGAGGGAGATCAAAAATTGAGGTATGCGTTTGAAGCAGATAGAGAGAGGGTTGGCAAGGTCGATTTCACCTGCAGCGAAGAGGTTCTTCAACCTCTTTCAATCAGTGTCCGTCGGTTGCACCAACACTGCTTTCTTTGCACCAAATTGAAGAGGAAACCACCACGGTTGTTGTGAATTGCGATTTCAATCAGGTGTGCATATATAATGAAGGTTGTATACCCAATTTGAATTGAAATTTTGAAAGAACCAAAATTTGAACCGCCCATTTTTCGATTACCATTCAATAACGTTGCAGAAGATTCAGAAGAAAAGCAATTGATTCAGAAGCTCAAAATGGAGATGCTTTGAAGATTACCGGTTTTGTATCTGTTTTTCTTTGGAAAAACCTCATCGCTGGTTGTTTCTTCATCCAAAAAAGAGGGTTTTCTTGAGATTGTAGGAGATATGCAAGAAAAGGGAAGTTGAGTTCTGCCTTGCGATGAAAGGAGAGTGAAATCACCCTCAAAAAGGGAGATTCGCTGTCTGTTGCTGTTGCTGCTGGGCGATGAACACAGGAATGGGAGTGAGAAGAAAAGGGAACACGGATGTTAAGGTTTTAACATATACGTAAGTAGAAGGCGTCTTAAAATTAAGACGGTAAAAATTACCATTATACCCTTTTTATCAATATACATTATATAGTATATATATATATATATATATATATATAAGTTCATTGTATACACCATCATAAGTGTAGACAGGTAGACACCCTTTTTCACCATTAGATCTCTTGATCTAATTGTTGTGATTAATTTTTTTTACACTTTTCAAACAATTTCACATGTGTAAAAAAACAATTTCTTTTTTTTTCCTTTTTTTTTTCTTTTTTGATTTTTTTTTTCTTTTTTTTTAAATAATTTCGTATGTGAAAAAAAAATATTTTTGTAGACACTTTTGCATTTGAAATAGTTTTTTTCACATGTGAAATTGTTTGAAAAGTGTGAAAAAAGAAAAAAAAAGATTAATCACAACCATTAGATCAAGAGATCTAATGGTGAAAAAATATGTCCAGCATGTCTACACTTATGGGAAAGTTATTGTACAAAGAGAAATCTACGTGCGAAGGGGGTAAATTTGTCCACGCGCGTTTGGTGATAATCACGCAAGTTATATTGATAATCATGCAATATATATTCAATAATCACGCAAGCTATATTTCATAATCACGCAAGTTACATTTCATAATCACGCAAATTATACGAGAGCATATAAATGAACTTGAAAAGAAAAGAAAAATTTATTTAAAAAGTATAGTAATACTATACTCGAATTAAAGAGAATAAAATGCCCGATTTTATGGTGAAACTTTTTTTTTTACAAAAACAATGTCGTATAAAAAAGTTATGAACCTTTAAAAAAACTGGGGGAACTTGAAAAAAGTCAACAATTGTAGGTTCTACCAATTCTACCCCTCCAGATTTTTCTCACGTTTATTTTCTTTTTCTTCTTATCCGGATTAGATGTACTAGATCTAGACCATTCATCTTCCAAATCAATGGCTCAAATTACTTCTTACACTTCGCACGCAAAAGTAAACGTTAATTTTTTTAGTTTTTATAGAATTAAAGATAACATAATTAATAGACTTGTGGTGCAAAATAAAAAAAAAGATTTTAATGTATGTAAAAGTTATGTAGGTTTTAAGATGGTTTTCGCGTTTTCGCAAAATAAATGTGTTTTCGCATGATTCTTCCCCTATATATATATATATATATATATATATATATATATATATATATAGGGTGAGGTTCATTGTAGACACCTCCATAAGTGTAGACATGTAGACACTCTAAGAACCGTTAGATTATAAAACATGAGTTTATAAAGATCAGGGGTACGATAGTCAATCTAAAATTTCATTAAATCATCCCCCTCTAACCTGATTACTTCATATCGACTTCCCAGTAGGGGTGTTCAAAACCGGATACCCGGAATTTCGGATATCCGAATTTCGGGTATCCGAAAATTTCGGATATCAATTTTCGTTGTCCAAGTCCAAGTCCGAAATTTCGGATATCCGAAATTTCGGATATCCGAAATTTCGGACTGGACTCGGATAGTTAAAACGGATATCCGAAAATTCAGTTTTTAAAAAAAAACCACAATTTAACTAAAAAAACCGACAAAACAAATAAACATATTCTAAGTCTTCAAATACAAATAAACATAAGTTCGACCTAAAAAACGACAAAACAAATAAACATAGTCCAAGTATTCAATAATTCCTTATTTTTTTAATATAAAATTTATTTTAATTTATTTAAATTTTCGGATACCGGGTATCCGAAACTTCCGAAAATTTTGTAAATTCTTGTCCAAGTCCAAGTCCGAATTTTCGGATATCCGAGTTTCGGATATCCGAAATTCCGGATATCCGAAATTTTTCGGATAATTCGGATACGAAATTTCGGATAATTCGGATACGGATTCGGACTCGGATATTTTTGAACACCCCTACTTCCCAGTTGGACAAAGAAATGCCAACTACGCAGAGAAGAGGACGGGCTTCAGATTGCGTTGATTGATGACGTTGAAGGAAAAATCACAGAGAGATTTGAAGTAATCAAGAACATCACAATCCAGATTCTGAAATCCCGTAGTCAATTTCTTCAACATCCGTCAAATCGCAGGTGTGCAAAAGAACCCTAAACCGACGAGGACGCTGAGGTAACTGAATTGAGAAAAGTAAATCATTTGCTCCAGATTTATGTCAATTTCTTCCAGATTTCGGATAACCTGCTGAATTTTTTCTTATTTTAGGTAACTTCTACTTGTGTTTCTATCAGACATTGGACTGTGAATCTGTGTTGTATGCTTCTTCATAGGTTTTGTAATTTGATTCTTGTGGTTTGTTTGATTATTGGAGGTTTTCTTAAGTTAGGGTTTAGTTAGTTGATAATCGTATCATACTTTTGTTTCTATCAGATAATGCCACAAAAAATTCAAACTGAAGAAGGTTAAATGGACGAAAGCTTATAGGCGGTTACATGGCAAGGACATGACTCGGGTAAACAAAATTACTTCAATGGCTTGTTGATTTAGTTTTTATATCATATTGATATCCGTCTCAAAGTTCAAAACTTAATTTACATCCCTCATATTTCCTAATATCATATATATTTTTCAAAACACTAAAAATACCATGTTTGTCCATATCATATTTTATGAATAAATCTGGTTACATGTAGCAATCTTTCCTCATTGAAGAAATGAACGCAAAAAATGTTATAATGCTAAATCATCAGCAGATATAATGCTAGATCATCAGCAAATAATGGTCTCTATGTTAATTTAGTGAAAGAAGCTGTTTTAAGAAGATCTTATATGTACTTCAATTCTTCTTTTGAAACAGTGTATATAATATGATATTTAAAAGTGTTTATGTGATAACTTGAGCTTTTAGAAGGATATATATGTAATATTTTCCTATACTTATAACAAAATGGTGGGTTGCTAATGGTTATATTAATTTACTTTTAAGGATGCAACATTTTAGTTTGAGAGGAAGCATAACAGACCAGAGAGGTGTGACAGAAACCTCACAGAGAACACACTGAAGGCCATCAAGACTATCGATAAAGTTAGATTCCATAGGGAGGAAACACACCATAAGAAGAGGTCATTTTCTTCTATTGGATCCCGTCTACAATTTCACATGTGAAATAAGGGTTCTATGTTTTTAATACATTTTATTTGACAAACAAAGTTGTTAAAAGTGTCTAAACTTGTTATACTTAGCTCAATTGAAGCTCAATTGAATATAGAATAGAGTAATTTCACATGTGAAATAGAGTAATTTCACATGTGAAATAGAGTAATTTCACATGCGAAATAGAGTAATTTCACATGTGAAATAGAGTAATTTCACATGCGAAATAGAGTAACTTCACATGCAAATGTTTCTTATTTTCATATCAGGTTTAATTGGTCTTTTACAATTTTGATTTGTTTAGAGTTCAGAATAGTGATTGGTGCATCTGTTTTGCAATTTTGGTAGCTTTAAAACTAGAAACCGTAGGGCTTGGTAACACTTTGGTGTGTAGTAAAGCTAAGTGCACTAAACACAAGGTTTCAAACAGTTAGTGGACCTAGTTTGATTCATCTCTATGTCAACATTGAGTCACTATTACAAAGGGCAGCAAGAGCATAGACTGTAGGAAAACGATCTTTTGAGGCTAATTATAAAGAAACATTTTCGGTCTACAATTTCATGCCGTTATTTCTTATTTTCATGTCAGGTTTAATCACTCTTTTACATTGTTTAGGCTTTTTTCTGTATGCACTTTTGTTAGATCTTCAGTCAAATTAGTGTTTTGGGTGATTATAAACTTGAAGATACATACCTTGTTAAACTTGATGTGTAATTGTGAGTTTGTACAAGACTGTAGGACTGTTATGGATTTTCATTCTATATCTGCGCGTTTTTTTAGTTTCTTTGTTGGAGATGGTTGAGACTCTGAACATTCTTAGTTTTTTCTTGTTGCTTATTAGTAAATAGTAATGATTTGCTGACCGTTTTTTCCGGACTCAAATCTGCAGGGCGGGAGAACTTTCTAATGCTGAGATTGATAACCTGATGACATTCGTTGCCAATCCTCGACGGTTTAAAATCCCATATTGGTTTCTTAACAGAAAGAAGGATTACAAGGACGGCAAGTACTCTCAAGTCACATCCAACGCCCTTGACATGAAGCTTAGGGATGATCTCGAGAGATTGAAGAACATTAGGTCCATATTTTCCCCCACTCTAACCAGTTTTTAATCTGGCTCAACAACCTGAAACAGTTTTAAAACTGAACCAATTTCAAAACGAAACAAGTTTCAATAAGACCGGTTTTGACTTTCGGATTTACAATTACAACCTGAACCCAAACCCGAACTTGTTTACAAAAAACTGTTTTGTACACCTGTGTGTCTAGCTAGTCAATAGGATATATTAGGAAAGTAACTTTAAAAGAATCATGTGAAATGATTTTATGGTACCTAAACACATTATTGTTAAATAATGGACAGGAACCACCGTGGTCTTCGTCATTACTGGGTCTGCGAGTACGTGGACATCACACAAAGACTACCGGTCATCGGGGTAAAACTGTTGGTTTGTCGAAAAAGCGATGAGCATGTATTTGGTTTTGGAAAATCTTCGTTTCTATCTTGTTTAGAATGTGGTAGATTGTTATGTTTTGGATGTCAAGTTTCTAGGATTTTGTGAAAGAGTGAGACTTTCATGT
>JBCNJP010000007.1:9808621-9864495 GCA_039602395.1 Deinandra increscens subsp. villosa | reverse complement strand
GGTTTAGGCAGACCTTCTATGGTAGTTGTTTCTGCTTTTAGGAAGAGATGATTGAGATCAGGAAGAAATAGAAATCACCAGAACTGAAGATCTGATATATGGAGACAAACCAAAAATTATTTCAAAGTATTGTCTTATACAGATGGAACAAAAATATGAATTATGCAACCTATATCTTCTACACATGGAATAAAAATATGAATTATGTAAAGCTTTCTAAATTTGAACACAAATGGGATGTAACTAAAAGCACAGATTCAATATGACATATGCAAAAATATGATGATGCCGCATACCAAGAGAAAAGTAGCGATGCAATCAGGGCAAACCAAATTAAAACCTCAAACAAATATTACCCATTGAAGATAAAATTCCGAAGTTGAGTAATTAAAACCCGTATAATGACATACATTACGTCTTGAAGTTTGTTTGGTTCCTAAGCTTGTGTCAGATTACCGATTATATGTCACTTCTTTTGAAACACACCAAGTTCTTGTTCGATATTCTTCCTTACACTCTCTTGTTTACGTACAAACTTTTTTTGTTTGACCCTACTGTTGACTATACATGTAAACTAATGTTGCCCATTCAGGATAAATATCGTTAACTAGATAATAACCACCGGCGAAGCTTAGTGGGAAGCTAGGGTGGCGACCGCCCCTCCGGCTTTTTCGTCCGAAAGTACTAATTTTCGTGATTTTTTCAAAAAAATTTATATATATTGAGAATCGCCCCCTTGAATTATCACCCCGTGACTTATCGCCCCCGCAAAATATTTTGTCCAGCTTCGTCATTGATAATAACCATATTTGTAAGTCACTTTACATACTTGAAAAGTCATATCCGGTGCAAGGTCCTTAATGACGTGGTCGAATATATGCGACCTATCTAGAACATTTATTTCGTTATTCGATCCAACGGCTCTAAAAATGAGTGCCATATCCTACATTGTTTGAAGCGACTCTAACACCATAATTGGATGTGGATGATCGCCTCTCATGTATTGACATTTCCATGCAATCGCACTATTATATCACTTCTGATGCATACAATCTAAGCTACCAAGCATTCTTCAGGAATCCATGTTTTGCCTCATGTGCCTCGTATAACTGATGAATGTAGTTTGCATTTGGGTTTTTCATATACTCTGAGTGTATTTTTGCAGAAATTGTACATTCGCTTACGAGCACTTGACTCATAATCCGTCAAATATTCATCTTAAGTGTCTGACATGGTCTTGTGCATTTTCGTAAGTGGTACAACCCCAATGTCCTCTAGCAACCCACAACTTATGCTAATTTGAAAAGGGGTAATCCAAATCATTAGCTATTCGAATAAATAGCTCTCTAGTGACATGAAAATGTTTCCTAAAAATATTAGTATCATAGACCGCATCCTTAGCAGAATAATCAGCAATAAGATGTTCGTGCCTCATTGCATGATTTCTATTTAAAGTGGTTTTCTTGTGATTTTGACGGGACGATCGATTTCTTCCTCTACCATAGCTAATGTAGCAGCTATAACCGTTTCGAAGATAAATGGTATCTGATTATGATTGGTTTTCTCGTTGGATGAAAAACCCATTTTTATAGGAAGTTAGTGAGTGTTTTAGAATAAAATAAATAGGATATTGTAGAGTTTTGGTGTAAAATCATGTTAAATAACTATGTATATATAAATGGAATATATATATATATATATATATATATATATATATATATATATATATAGTGAAAAGTTCATTGTAGACACCCCCATAAGTGTAGACAGGTAGACACCTTTTTTCACCATTAGATCTCTTGATCTAATGGTTGTGATTAATTTTCTTTTTTCTTTTTTTCTTTTTTCTCATTAATTAGAAACTTTCACATGTGAAAAAGAGCTATTTCACATGCGAAAGTGTCTACAATGAACCTCACCCTATATATATATATATATATATATATATATATATATATATATATATAGGGAGATGATCATTTGAGAACCAATTTGATTTGAGAACTAAAAAGAACTAATTTGAGCCACATGTTTATTAGATGTATCCCCCCTCCCATGAATTGTAGTGGTCCCCCCCCCCCCCCCCTGAAATTTGTGGTTGAGATTTAGTTCTCAAAAGTTCTCAAAATAAAAAGTTCTCATTTGAACCTAACCATATATATATATATATATATATAGGGTGAGGTTCATTGTAGACACCCCCATAAGTGTAGACAGGTAGACACCCTATTTCACATGTGAAATTACTTTATTTCACATGTGTTTTCACATGTGAAATTTTCTGAACAATGAGAAAAAGGAAAAAGAAGAAAAAAGAAATTAATCATAACCATTAGATCAAGAGATCTAATGGTGAAAAAGGGTGTCTACCTGTTTACACTTATGGGGGTGTCTACAATGAACTTTTCACTATATATATATATATATATATATATATATATATATATATATATAGTGAAAAGTTCATTGTAGACACCCCCATAAGTGTAAACAGGTAGACACCTTTTTTCACCATTAGATCTCTTGATCTAATGGTTTGATTAATTTTCTTTTTTCTTTTTTTCTTTTTTCTCATTAATTAGAAACTTTCACATGTGAAAAAGAGCTATTTCACATGCGAAAGTGTCTACAATGAACCTCACCCTATATATATATATATATATATATATATATATATATATATAGGGTAAGTTTCCTTGGAAAACTACTTTTATTTGGAAAACTGAAAAACCAAATGAAAATTATATTAAATGAAGGCTATTTGGGTAATTTGTCATTCTTTTTTTTTATAATTTCACATATATACAAATGATAACTTTATAAAAAAAACGTTTTTTGTCATCTTGTTCGTCCGACTATGTTGCATAGCGTGCTGCATACGTTGAATATATGCAACATAATATTTTGCATATATGCAACATTGTATGTTTCATACATTGCATATATGCAACATAGTATGTTGCATATATACAACACTGTATGTTTCATACATTGCATATATGCAACATGCTATGTTGCATATACGCAACATCAACAACATACAATGTTGCATATATGCAACATAGTCTGACGAACCAAAACAAAAAAGAACGTTTTTTTTTAAAGGTTGTTAGGTGGCCTTTAGTTGGATAGACACGGAAATTTCAAAAAGGAAAAAAAAAAGCACCAAAATTACCTAAATAGTCTTCATTTAATATAATTTTCCTTTGGTATTTCCAGTTTTCCAACTAAAACTTAGTTTTCCATTAAACTTTACCTTATATACACATATATATAGGTATATGTTTTATTATAAATGACTATATTACTCTTTTATGTGGGTAAACTATAATTAAAAAAAAAACGTTTAAAGGGAAGGTGGGGTAAATGTTAATTATCAGAGAGTAAAATATAAATAGGAGTACGGGGTTTGGTGTGGGGGCGTAGAGGAGGGATTTTCGTGTGGAGTAGGGTGGGGGTGTTTCACGCAATGCGAACCACACCGCGTGAAGACGTGAACGTGTGGCCCATTACTATTAGTCGACACGAATTCATGGTGCTAAGGTGTCACACCCCGGGCAAATGATTGGGTGTGAGCGAGATAGAATCATAGTCACAGAGATACAGAACAACTACTACTAAATTCAAACGTTAATTAAAACATAATATCATTAATTGTTTCAGCGGAAAGAGTAGTAAACGATATTGTCTTACATTTGAACTTTAAAAGTCAAGTTTCATTTATTGAAAACATAAAGTAGTTATTTAGGATAGATAGGGACTAGGACTCCAACGAAGCAGGTCCGAATATAAAGGCGAAGTCCCATTTGCACGGCTTCCATGATCAGCTTAGTTACCTGAGAAATCATGAGTTTAAAAAGGTCAACATAAAGTTGGTGAGGTTCACAGGTTTAGGACTCGATAGTAAGATTGTAAAACAGTTTTCAGGAAACTCAAAATGTTATATTAGCTTACTGTTGTAGTTGTATGATCTCACCTGAACCTTGATTTCAAATACTAACGGTTTACCCACCCATGGTATCCTCGCCCGAGAGATACCGAACAAACAAGAATAACTGACGTGTACCCCTTGACAATATACGAAGTCAGGATTGGAGCTACCAATCTGGGCAGGGTTGTCAACCCAAATAGATCTATTCACTAGTATCGTGTTCGATCAGAACTAATTGAAATCAACTAATGGTGGGATTCAGTTGTACTAACGTTTATAACGATAAAGTACCAGTTGGGCAATCAGTAAGGGAACAGATAGTCATACGGCTAACAGTGATCATAACATTAAGTTAAAACAGTTTATCAGTTCATGATTTCTCCCCCATAAGTGTAAAACAGTTGTAAAGAAAAGGGGCCGTGAAACTCACTTGATTAAGTGGAAATGATGAATTGCCGAGTGGCAACTAGCAAGTAAAGTCCTATTAAAACATAAGACAACATGCATAAGGGTCCACATAATCATTTGAGTAACGAACGTTACCCAAATGATACCGGTCAAGTCTTGACGTATAATCCCGTTTGTAGCGTTTTGAAAACCCGTTAGTTAATTAGTTTACAAAATCAGCAAATACGAATGTTCACGTATTAAGGCATTTACGTAAATAAATACAAGGAATGAACATGAGATAACGTATCATGAAGATTAGTTCAATTAAGTCCTGAATATTGTTTTTAAATAATAATATTTAATAAATTTTTATGTTCGCTCGATCGATTGAATAATAAATCGCGTTAAGTTATAATATATATATAACTAGGGTTGATAATAATTATTGAAATAATTATTATAACTTGTCGAAATAATTTTTATTAAATTATTACAAGTTAAATGATATAACATAAGTAGGTAGTTATTTTAATATTTAAACTCATGTTAAGAAAATTAGGGTTTCTGAAATTCATAAAGATAATTATTTGTTGAAAATAATTATTTACGATTCGTTACGTCGTAAAATGTTTTTAAGTCGTTTAAAGATTTCGTTTCAATTTCAAACATTTAAAAAATAAACATTTGATCCGGTTAAAACGTTTTGATTATTTTGATTCATTTAAAATAATCAAAAATGTTTAAAATATGTTTTTCATAGTTTCTATAAGTCTTTTGATTTTATCTTTATAAAATCATTTTTAAATAACTTTATTTATTAAACAAAGTTAGGGTTTTAAATAAAAGACTTTTTATAGAAATTCATTAACATAAAATGATTCTATTTTTGTATAAAATCCAAATGTTTTATACTTTTTGTCATTTATTCAAAAATATGATATTCTATCATTTTTGAACATAAAATATAACTATATATTTTATCCATTTTATTTCTTTTATAAATTCTAATCAAGACTTTTAATTTTTGTATTTTAGGATTTATATTTTTATAAAATGTGACCATTTTATATAAAAATGATTGTGGTGATATTTTTATGGTTTAAACATCCAAGTAATTTATAAAATCACTAGTTTTTGTATTTCATCCAAAAAATTCATTTAAATGGTTTTAGGGTTGTCATTTTATGTAAAATTTGTATGTAACCTTCCAAATGTCCCAAATGTGTCCATATGTGTCTCTAATCATTATCTAGTCCATGAATACTTGTCATCAACAAATATTAATCCATAAACAAGGTGGTTAACAATATAAGTCACAACTAATAATTTTATCATTTTATGTCAACACCTAAGTACTTCTAGTGAACCATAACATATTAACACATAAGATTAACAATGACTAAACATGTAATATATGTTAAACATTAGAGATTCATCAAATGGTTTAATTAAACCATCATACTTGTTATATAATCCATGGGTTTTCCATTTAACAACAACTAATATCCTTATGTTAAAAACACATGATGATCATATTAGTTAACATGTTTTGGAACCTAAAACATCACATTTTCAAACCTTACAACCCTAAGGTTTAAAGGAAAATAGTTTAGTTGTTTTGATCGTTAGAAAACCTTTAAGTTAAACCCGGTTCGTTGTCAAGACTCGAGGTATCGTTTAGAACGTTTAAATCGTAACGAAATGTAACCAAGACAATTAGGAGACTCACAAAGGAGAACGAAAGGAAAACGAGAGAATGATGAGGGTGGCGATGGCTTGCGGCTGTCCAACAGCAGCAGTCCGGCGACTCTGTGGGGCTGGGGCGGCAGTCACGGCAGTAGCATGGCGGCGGGAGGAGGAGCACAGTCGCAGCAGCAATGTAGTGGTGGTGGCGTGGTTGTGTGGTGGCGAGAGGGAGGAGAAGAAGTAAGAGGAAAGGTGGCGGTGGGGGGCTGTGGTTGTTGGTGGTTGTTGCGCACAGAGGGAGGGTGTCACGGTGGTGGTGGCTGCATTTTATGGCGGTGGTGAGGGCTGCTGCGACAGAAACGAAGAGAGAGGAGTGAGGGTGGTTGTTTGTGGGTGAGGTGAAGAAGAAACGAGGGAGGAGAGAGGTTGTTGATGATGGTGGTTTACGGTGGTGGTGGGGGGTTGTTGGGTGGCCGGAAAACAGCAAGGAAAGGAGGGTGGAGGCTGGGTAAAGTGGTGGTTGCAGCTGTGATTCTCGACAGGAAAAGAAAGGGTGAGGGAGAAAGAGAAGAGTGAAGGGGTTGGTCTTGTGTAAGTGAGTTGGTAGATGGAGGTGTGGTAAGTTGAGTGTTAAGTTACCTCTCACTATTTGGTGATGATTAGAGCTAGGATGAAGAGTAGGGTGTGGTGGCCATGCTCTTTGCCACAATTTTTATAGAAAAAAATCTCCTACTCTTTTCTTTTATAAAACTTAAGTGAGTAAGTGATTTGTCTTTATAAAACTTGTCATGTTTAATAAAAATGGTTTTTGTAATGTAGAAGTTTCATAAAATATATAAAGGACTTGTGAAAATAAAATAGTTCATAACTTTTATATTTAAAATTTTATCCATTGGTTAAATATAAAAGGTGATAACCATTTTATAAATATTAACACAAGTTTCATGGGTTTAAATTATGAAAATAATCCCATTGGGCTTTGAGCTTTATATTGGGCCAAATCATTTAAAAGAAAAATGTATTCGGGCTTGTTTGTTGGTAATGGGCCGTACGGGCCCAAACGGGGCACCGGATCGAGGCCCGGGCCCGTTTTACATCGGTTGAGGTTTCGGATCGCCATGATTATTCGGGATACTAAGTTTGAGTAATGGATCGAAGTTTCGGGTTTTTTAGTGTTTTAGGCTTATTGGGCCTATTGGGCCAAGCTGGGCCCAATTGGTTGATAGGATGGGTTTAGGCTTAAGTCTTGACAACGATTTCAGTTCGTGATGTTTTTATTTCATAAAAACAATTGTTTAAGTTGATTATAAAAGTTTTTCAGAAATCAGTTATGTTTTTTAGTTTTTCAGTCTGGTTACGGATAACGTTTTCAGTTTGTCAGTTTGTAACAGTTTTAAGCTCGATCGTCCAGGTTATTTAAAACCGAATAGTTCTAAACGTACGATCGCTCATCAGTTTTGATGTGTCGATTATATAAACGTTCGAACCAGATCCAGATAAAATATAAAAATTCATTTTATATTTATTTTTCTTATTATTGAAGTTCCATGAAATCGTTGTGTTTTTAACGGATATACGCTTTTAGTACAAACGCGGGATTTGGTTTACGTCATCAGTTAACAGTCAGACACAGTAATTTAACAGTTTGACATAAATCAGATCAGATAGAACATAATTAATACTTAATTAAAAGTCAAAGTAGGTGGTTTGACCTGGATTTTCGGACGAGGTGTCACATAAGGCAGGAGGGAATGGCGGAGAGTTAGCCGCCGGCGAACACCGCCGCCAGGCCTGCGGCGCCGCTAAAATCTTGGTTTCCAAACTAGTTTTCGCCGGAGAGGAAAAAGGAAGTGGGGCCCATTTTCTAGCCGTTGAACGACTATGTGACCTTAAAAAAAATAATTTTTTTTTAATTTTTAAACAATATATATACCCCTTCCACCCCCATTTCAAAATACTCCTACAACTTCTCTTCATTCTAACTCAAATTCAACTTTCTTTCAAAATGGATCGGTTTCCATTCAACATACCTATTCCTCCTTCAAGTTCTGATTTATCGACCGACTCCGACGAGGAAGATCGCAATTTCTGGAACTAGTTGTAGCGGCTCATGAGTGTAATGTTTTTATTTATTTAGTGTAATGTTTTTTTTTATTAATGTAATGTTTTTTTTATTAATGTAATGTAATTTTTTTTATTAATTAACGTTTTTTAATTTATAAAATACAAAAACAAATAAATAAAAACATTAAAATAAACCCACCTAGAATTCTTCAAAAACCTCACCACCACCACTCAATATCCTTCAAAATTCTTCAAAATCCTTCAAAAACCTTTCTTTTTCTCTCTCCTGCGTGGCACACTCCTATTGGTTCTCCTCCAACTTCATCTACTTCAAACATTCCCCACTCCCTCCTCCTTAAGCCTTATAGACACTTCGTGTAATGTATATAGCCATATAGGTAATAATAATGTTAAAAACTTAAAATACTACTCTTATACACTAAAAATGTATTTATGTAATAGTAAAGGGACTTAAAATGCAATTACTCCATAAGAGAGAAAGAAAGCCTCCAGCTTCTTATCTCCTCCTATTTCTATTTTATGTATGTCCAGCAGTTGCCCACCGGAGAATGCATCTCTCATGGCAACTGCCAACCACCACCTTTAACTCCCTATCATCTTCATCATCAACCAAATCCTACAACTCAATTTGCTCTATTTCATCCACCATCTGCTCTCTCTCTAACTCTAACAATGGAGGAGGAGAAAAAGCTAATTCCACAAGCCATGGACGATATGATGCCGGTGGAGTCCACGTGCCGAGACAGAAATACATCTCGATTTCGAAATCGGAGCTCTTAGACGCCGTCGTATCGATGTTTGATTCACGTAAGGAGAAAGATGAGTTTCTGTTAATGTCCTCGTAAGGTTTCTCGACCTACCTTTTTGTAGTAGTTTGATTTTAGGTTTTCTGCTGCGATTGCTGTGATTAACTGATTATCAGTTTTGAATTCGATTTTTGAACAATAATTTCGATTGAGAAATCGCAACGCTAGAAAACGGATGGAAATATGGAATAGAACAAATTATAGGCCTAAATTTAGGCCGCCAGATCAATTGGATCAAACAAATATGGGTGGTTTTCGGGTTGGATCTGTTGAATGAGATGTTATTGACAGGTGAGCTTCAATTTCAGGTGTCTAGACTCTATTTTGCATGCTGAACATAAAAGCATTTTAGAGGAAATGCGAGCAGATTATGATCTTACTCATTCTGGTAATCACAAGGCAGCCTTTCATGAGGATGATGGTTCTGAAGGAAACTCAATCCCTGATGGGAAGGATTCAGCTTCAGCCATTGACCTATCAGATATTTTTGGATATTCGACCAAAATTACGGAAAATACTCCACAAATTTCCAGGTTTCTCATTGTAGCAATGTTTTAAAAACCGGATTGAACTGGCCGGTTGAACTGGTGACCGGTGGGTGTACCGGTTCGGTTGAGGGCGGTTTTTTGTAGTTTTGGACAAAAAAATGAACCGCGGGTTTTTCCGGTTGAACCACCGGGTTTTACGGTTCAACCGGGTGAACCATTTTTTTTAAAATTAAGTTAAAAAAACATTCTTAAAACAATGAAAAAAGGTAGGGCCGTAGGATTTTTTACTATTTTTTTAATTGAAGTTAACTGATCGGGCGAAAACAAATTGTCACTTCGTCACTTGCCGCTAGAGATTCTAAACCAAACCATCCATCGAAGATAACTGAAAGTCTGATATTTTTTTTTTGATAAATGTAACTTGATTAGAACTTATATTGATGTTATTTTGGATAATTGTAACTTATTTTAAACTTTATTAAAGTTTCTTAACGACATTTGTCCCTGTTGAAAGTTTATAAAGTGTATATTGTAATTTACATGTTTGAATAGTCAATCCGGTTCGACCGTCCGGGTCAATCCGGGTCAACCGGTTGAACCGTTTTTTACATAAGGCCGGTCCGGTTTTTAAAACATTGCATTGTAGTGTAACTAGTAGATTTGACTAGTTCTAGATAGTGTTACTATTTGCTATCATTTCGTAAGACTCACTCATTTACACATTTTGCCATGTAGAGTTCCAGTTGACACCCGTTTTCAGCGCGCTTTCATTCAACTACTTTATAATGCTCAGTTTGAAGAACTATCAGCTGCTGATTTAATGTTAACATCAGCATTAAATACTGATTATCTACTGACTCTGCCTGTTTATGTTGATTGGAAGAAAGCATCAGAGTCTAAAGCAATCATTTTCAGGTGAAAATTCTGATTTATTTGTATGCTTATGTGTTTTTCTACATCAGTTAGTCCAATGTGGTTTCATCTAATTTGATTTCAGGTTTACTTTCTGGATAATTTATTGCAGGTCTCTGTTGACCCATGTATACTGACTTTTCGTTATACAGGAGGGGATATGCAACAGAGAGACAGAAGGGTTTACTAATAGTTGAAAAACTGGATTACTTGCAGTCCAAGCTTCTGCAAGCACTCTTCTTCAGCATCTCTGAGCCAGTAGGCAAAATCGGCATGTGGTTTGCTGAGGTATTTGCTTAATATTACAGCATTTTAAAGTTTTGGTAGGTGTTATCTAAGCCTAGTTTCTTAATAGCTATGACATCTTTAATACAATAAGCAAGATCATGTTTGTTACTTTGTTATCAAATTACCATTTGATTTGTCCTATCTTTCTTCCATCTGCATACCTTCTCCTCTAACAAAAAACCCATCCATGTATTGATGTTTTAATCACATTTTCATGGTTAGATATGTCCATAAATCAACCTAGAAAACTCAAAACACACACTATAGATCGTGACACACTTGGTAACACACATATACTCAAGACCCATTTTATTTGAACCGGGGTGCAAGTCTTATACCCAAACATGTGATCCAAGTAGCTCGATAATACAGAAGTCAATAGGCGAGCTTGATCACTAATTCATTCCAGGATCAGCTCCACATCTTTACTGGACTTCCTTTATTGCAACCTTGAGTTTTCATTCCAAATCATTTGAATGGTGGTTATAGTTAACTGTTAACATGATCATAAATTCGGGTTTATTGCTTGACATTTCTTAAAATTACATATTTGGACAATTTGAGTCAAAATTTCCATTTTCACAAAAATTACTTTTATTTCAAATTACCATGTTGGTGTACTGTACTTGCCACATACATGAACTTAAATCCATGTTATGATTGGATATCATGTACCTTATGCTTTGGGACTTGTACTCTTGTTTATTTTTGAAGTATAAGATATAGTGCAGTAGATTGATTATTTGAGATGTAAAATGTTTTCTTGTGACAGGCGTTTGAACGTAGCTTTCAGGGAACAGACACAGAGGTATGGATGAAAAGGATGAAACTTTGGTTCAAGGAAATCCCTGTTTTGAAGAAATCAGACATGTATGATCAACTTATGACTGATGATATGTTAGGAGTTGATCAATTGTCAGATGAAGATCTTCCCATATGGCTTGCTGCACAGAGGGCCGTAGCCCGTTATGAAGGAATTCTGTCATCAGCCGGACCCCGTGGCAGGCTTTTAAGGAAATTGCTGACTTGGACAGGTCTTGTACCCGCTATGCCAGAAAAGATATTCAACCTCCCTTCTGATATCACTGCATCTGAAGCGTATTTAAGGTATTTGTTTCACGTCCTTTGTTATTTTGGGTTTAATAATGAATTATACAACAGCCTTGTATCCAAACTTATATCAAGTTTTTTATGTTGAGAAAAGACAATAATATATAAATTGTTTATGCAGGCCTATTTTCTTGTCAAGGATATCACTTGCTGACATATGGAAGCCTGCTTCAAGAAGATTGTGTGAAAACAATCCTTGGAAAATGTTGAAGACTGCTTTTTCGATATGTTTGTCACGATCTGTCCTACAGGTATGACTTAAATGGCAGTTTTCTTGTTTCATTATTAACTTTTTCAGTGCTTGATGATCTATAAATGGCATTGCCATAATAATGAATAATGTAGTCTGTAACATTTAACTATTGTATATGAGGTTTTGAGTTAATTAGCTCCAAATTTTGTTATCTTCTTGTGGCTGGAGAGTGTATATCCTTCATCAGCTTAGAAGCCAACATTGTTGGTGTTTTTCGTTGTTAATATTTTTTTTTTCTACTGTATGTTTCACCACAATAATATATGAAAACCAAAATTCTGAATTGATGTTTAATGTTATAATATAGAAAATTTCAAAAGTGTTAATGTAGGTTATATATGAATTTGGTATATTTTACTGTCTTCTAGACATTGGATAGTATTTTATACATTTGGAAACTTGATTTTTGTTTTCATTTTGATAAGCGACACAATAGATGATATTTGAGAACCTTTATTTATTATGCTTAAGCATCCGTTAGTGCAACGAACTTGACAAGAGAAGTTTTTGTGGTGATAGGAGCCTGCATTCCAAGAGTTGATTTTGCTTTATACAAAAGATATAGAGGAAAAAGGGAGCATAGACCAAGCTCCTTTACTACAGTTGAAAATCTATGAGAATATCCCTATTCCTGATTTGCCGGTAAACACATGTTACCACACTCTTGTTATGTTGTGAGTTTTCACAAGTAAATTAAACATAGGAATACCTTTTTTTTTGTTTTGTAGGTTATTTTCCCTCACAAGAAGTTGTCTTTTCGCATCTTGGACACGGTAAATACCAGTAAAGATTATTTTTTATTTATGTGCGTGTATGCTTTTCCTCTCCTTTTGTTCTTATCTTTTTGGTAGTTTGAATTTTGGTATGTAACCATTTTTTAATTAATAACAAACAAACATACCTAGCAAATCCCACCCAAAGGTAGGGTTATGGAGGGTGTGATGAAGGCACAACTTACACGTTATCCTAAGGGGTAAAGAGCCTGCTCCGAGAGACTTCCTCGCCTCCGATTTTTTTTTAATAAATAAAGTCTATAGCATACACTAGGTACATGCAAACCATACAAGACATGCATATAAGAAACACATACATGGAGCCAAAGGGCAAGAAATCAGGTATCACAAGCACCTGAAAGCAGATAAGGAACATTATAGTAAACAAAGCCCCTATAACAAAAATAGACAAGGCTAATACATACAAGAATAACAAGGCAAACAAACAAACAAACAAGAAGATAAAAGGCATACCTATGACTATAGGCTCTCCTAGGACTACAACTAACTAGAAGGAGGCTATTGCTTAGTACGGTGCACTTTGTTTTTTAAGAGGTGAAATATCTGCAGTCTGCGGACCACATCTGCAGGCATCTGTAGAAGAAGAGGTGGACCAAGCCAAGTTGCTACTAAAACCTAGCCGCCAACATTGGCCGCATCTCACCAACACAAATGAGATGTGACTTGCACTTCTAAACTCTAGACGTCGACATGTATCAACTCCAGCATCCACCTTTTGCTGTCGTGTATTAAGTTTTGGTAGCCAACTTTCGTCCCCGTGTATCAATTTGGCCCACCTTTCATCGTCTTTAATCGACAAGTACCTATCTCCGCCTTGAAAAACTTGTTACAACTTTTCAAGTAAAGGATGTTTTCTATAATTGGTGAAGTTTTAAGGACAAAACCTGCGAATTGCTACATACTCAGATTCTTAAATTGTTGTGTAGGTACGCTTGGATGTTGCCTCAATCTTGGGGCTGTTGGCTTACATCATAAACTACAAATTTGAGAATATTGTGACCTCACCGTAAGTATGATGATGCTTTTTATACAATTATCTGGCTAACATTATTTTGATTCTTTTACTTTCCAAGGAGTTCTTTTTCTAAACAATTAAAACTTATGTAAGGATTTTAGAAAATCTTAAAGTTTCTTTTCTGGTTCTATTTATATTCAACAAGTTAGAGACTGTAATTTCACCAAGTAAATCATCTGGATAACGAGATGCAATTAAAGTAAAATGGTTATAGTTTTATATTGATTGAAATTTACCTCAACTGCATCTGTTGCTTCCATTATGTGGTTTCTTTACTGGTGAAACATGGAGCATTACAATTTGTTGCCACGTGAGGATAATTACATAATTTAATTACTGCAGATCCGCAATAGTTTTAGATGTTATTGCAGCAAGTGCTCTTGTTTTATATCTGTCTCGTATAATATTGGGATACAAACAGACGTGGGATCGGTATCAAGTAAGTTAAGAAACTGCTTTTGTTTAATGTCAAGGATCTTAAATTTCTGGACCTCATTTTTCAAATTTATTTTTAGCTTTTGGTCAACAGGACACTTTATGAAAAGACTCTAGCCAGTGGCTTTGGATCTGTTCACTTTCTTCTGGATGCTTCTGAACAGCAGCAAGTGAGGAATTTTCCTAGATTAATTTGTTTTAGCAAAAAGTAGAACGGGTGATCAAAACATGATATATGAATTATTGTGGTCATATATATATAATTAAGACCCCAAAAAATTATTTTACTCAATAATACAAGGGTCAAACAATCATTTTTTCTTTCCTAGTCTAATCCTTTTCCTTTGAAACTTATATGCAGTACAAGGAAGCGATTTTAGCATATGCTGTTTTACTTAAAGCGGGAACTTCCCAGGTTCACATTTTCATTATACTTTATTCTATTCTGCTCTGTTCTATCACAATGCAATGTTCAGATGGATACTTATTCCACACGTGTTATATAATTTTTTTTACATATTCTGACATTTAAGAAATTATTTATCAACTATAATTGACCCACTTTATATATAATAAACATTACCTTTTATCAACACTAGTCTATAAGTTTTGTATGTTGTGTAACAGGTCAACGGGTTCAGCTTTAAAAAACGGGTCAAATTATTTGGTCAAAACAGGTTGGGTGAACCCAGTGTATTTTTTTATTATGGCTAGGGGTGACGGCCTGTAGTGTAGGTGGTGGCGGATCCAGGAGTTTATGTTAGGGAGAGTCCAAATGGGTCGGGTCAAAGAAAACAACAAATAATGATAAAGCATATAAATTTGTAAGCTATTTTTTATGAACAAATAAATAGGGAAAAGGTTTCACTTATGGTTAATTTAAGGTCTTGAGGCGGAACAAGGTGGTAAATAAAATAACTAAATAGGACATCAACAAGTAATTAATAATTTTGTGTATCTTCTAGTCAATCAAAGAAGTCATGAATAAAAGCACTGATCACAACACCATAATGTGATCTACAAAACCACAGGTGAATCATCAATATTTGATGCATAGATCTGAGGGCTTGTGCTAACTTACTATACCCACAATGTTGAAAACTTAATCCCCTCTTAATAGCATCAAATCACTATTATGAAAATCACAGTTTCATGCCTTTTTCTCAGTCTCGTTTGCAACTTTAGTCCATTACATAAGATGGATAATGATATCACAATGCTAGTCATTACAAGTTAAAACAAAGCTAATTGCATCTATATTGCTAGTCATTACCAAATGCAAAATATCATTGATGAACTTCTTGATCAAATTATTGGAACCACGTAACTGTAATAAGGGTGAACCCAGTGCATGGCACATGGTCCGAGGAGGGTCCGGATTGCTTTGTGATCTGAAGTATGCAACCTTACACTACACTTTTGTGCAAGAGGTTAATTTTCACGGCTTGAACCCATGACCTTAAGGTCACAAAGCAACAACCATACCAGTTGCTCCAATGATGAATTTGATAACATGTGCTAAAAAATGACTACCTGACTGAAAAATAATGCACTAAACAAGAGATGGGAGCTACTATATGCATGTTCAAGTCTTCAACCCTCAGTCCCCCATCTGAATTATTACATTTTTTTGGTACTTGCTAGTGTGTGGTATCTGGAGCTTTAGGCAAAAAATTATGGCATATTAATTGGTAATATACTGTTTGCAGGCCACTTGTGTTAATAGTGCTCAAGACCAGTGCGAAAGATTTATGTATGATGTGTTCAGAAAGAAGGTAATGAGCAAAGTAGTTGTTTTTATATTCACACAATCACACTTCCTCAAGAGCTACACTTTGAGCTAATTAAGCTGTCAAATACATTATCTTTATGCATGAAATCTTTATTAAGGCTGTGTTTGGCGCACTAGCTGAAAAGCTAGCTCATAAAAAAATAACGTTTGGTAAAAACTAGCTGATAAACTAGCTGAAAAATATAAAATGACATAAAAGTACATGTCATAAATGTAAATAAATATATTTATTTATAAGTTAGGAAAGGGTAAAACTGGAAATATTATAAAAGCGAGTTGAAAAGCTAGTTGAAACGCTACTCCAAGTAGCTTTTCAAAAGCTAGCTTATAAGCTAGCTTTTTGACGTTACCAAACGGGGCTTTTAAATAAAACTAGCTTATTAAAAAAAGCTCTGTTTGGTAACGTCACAAAGCTAGCTGATAAGCTAGCTTATGGCACGGCGCGCCAAACACAACCTAAATTTATGCATTTGAAAATCCCATAGATTAAACCCGAAAGGTAAACACTAAAAGATAAACCCCTAAAGCTAAACCCTAAAAACTAAACCCTAAGCTAAATCCTAAAAGTGAAACTTTAAATATACCTAGTTAGGGTTCGACGAGCTGGTTCCAACGTAATCGGAGTTCGTTTGAGCTCGGTTTCCGCGGTTGTCATAAAACAAGAGTTCTCATTTGATCATTTCCATGTACATATATTATATTCTGTATAATTATTAGTTTATGCCGTGCAAAAAAAAAAAATAGTTTATGGCGCATGGGCCCGAAGATACACATCTCTTGAGTTTGGTAACTTGTATATACCTAGAGTTCCCCTTCATAGGATTTTACATATTACAATTTTGGTGTCAATGTGGGACTAGCTTACTTGGTAATTGCCTCTTATTTAGTTAGGGGTCCTAGATTCAAATCCAAGCAAGGTGAAATTTGGTATAGGGAGTAGTTTAGGAATAAAACTATAGTAGATTTGCCGTTGAAAATAACATATTGCAATTTTGATCACCTTTTTTTGGATCAAATTAAGAGGATATAAAATTTCATCATGTCATCCGCTCTTTTAACCCGCTCAACCTGCTTCCTATTATTTTCTAAATTTTAGTTTGACCTTTTAGCCTTTGGATGTGGTTTCTTGTTTCAGGTTGAAATGCCAATTGACAAAGCTGTAAATACATTGATGAGATTAGATCTTGTAATTGAAAAAGAAGTTGGTGAAACAGTTGCATTACTACCGATTCCTTGTTCGGAGGCCTCTACGATCCTCAAACAACGTTGGAACAGTTTTGTAAGTTAAGTTGTACTTGGGATTTGTCGTACAGAACAGCATATGGTCAACTTTGGTCAAAGAAACCCATCATCCAAGATGGTTCTAAGACCTTTGAATGCCTGCTACAGAGTATTAGAAATTAGAAGACCCCCCACATGGGAAAAAAATGCAGAGAAATTTGAGTGGGAATGAAGGGCACACCATTTGTTTGGCAATAGGTAGGATACCAAACTTTATTTTTTATTTTAATTTTTTTTAGTTTTGTGCAGTGTATATATAAAAAACATATATTATATACTAAGTGTAATTATATCATCTCCATTCATGATATGTGTTACGAAAAATAAGAGTAATAAAAATCCCAAGCTGGTCGGTTGTTAACAATTCAAAACCAAGTTTATGGTTTTGAATTGAGTGAATTACATATTACAACCTTTATACTTTTCAAAATTATGGATATTAACCTTTCTCAAAACTTATTACATAACACAACCTTTAAAGTTATTTTCTTTTCGAAATCAGACATTTTAACGGTGTTAGTGAAAAGGTCTGATTTCGAAAAGAAAATAACTTTAAAGGTTGTGTTATGTAATAAGTTTTGAGAAAGGTTAATATCCATAATTTTAAAAAGTATAAAGGTTGTAATATGTAATTCACTCTTTGAATTGGTTTGAGCTTAAAACCGGCCATGCACTCCCTATGTCTGCATGCAACCATGCACGCCTTATGTATGTTGTTTCATATTTTGTCTTACTAGAATGTAGTTTATACTAAAGTTATCCTTAGTAATATAAGTTTAAAAAAAAACTAAAACCAATAATGTTGCCATTTTTTATCCGAAATACCGAGCATTTGTGTAAAGTAAGATTGACAACCTTGTTGATTAATAGTTGAACAAACTAATGGCCTTACTAAGACGTCAAGAACCCGACAGAACCGGAAGCAAGCAAGATTGTCATACGCATGGACAATGAGTAGCCTAAGTAACACATTGCTGATAAAGGTCCGCTCAAGGTCTTGAGATTTGAAACGACATAGTTCATGGAATACAAAAACACATAACGAGAGACCAAGCCTGAAGTAAAGAATGGTTTCCACCACCACCTCCGGTCCTCGACACGAAGGTGCCATATAAGTTAGTACTAAGGACACCTCGGCACAAACAGTCACGAGCAAGACCAAAACAGTGAACAAAAACCAAAAACATAGTATATCTTCCTGACCAGGCCATATGCTTGACATAATGTAAAGAGAGAATTGCATATATATAATTTACAATACTCTTTAAGCATGATTTAGTAAAATATGCTATTTTACAAATTTATAGAGGGAGATATGCAATTACTCCTATTAAAAATTGTTCAATGAAAAGAGTCCCAAAAGGAGGAGTTTTGGCTCCCAAAACCATAAAAGAATAAAGTCCTGGCTCCAAAACCACAAGGGAACTTTTGAGACGGGACCTCCCTTGGGATTTGATTTGTGCGGAACTAGATACTCAAGATATCGACCCTTTGTGGCGATAAATCTACCAATTAATATTAACGGCACCGAGATTCCAAAACCATATCATGATCACAACAAAAAATGTAGTGGATGGAATCGCCCCGTGCTACCACTTTCCCCACAAGAGTGAATCTAATACCGTTAGAATCATGAGGTAGATACCGGGAAAAAAACACATAACAAGCCACGAGACGGAACTCCATCCCACCGGATCACCGGCTGCTAGTGTTCTCCATAGCCATACGATAATGTAACCGGCAACCACGCCCAAAAAATACATAGAACATGAGCATTCATGAGCTTGAAATTGTTTGAATCATTTATTTGGGATCACATAACATTAATGGTACAAAAAAAAAAGCCCATCATAATGGTCATATGGATCCATTTATTTTTGCAAGTGTTTTAGCCTCATCAAAACTTTGTTTTCAAGTTGTTCATGTTTATGAAAGATAATTTATGTTACCAATATGATAATAAATTTATAAAATTCACAGGTTTAACAGATGTTTTAAACTTAAAAAAATAATCATTTTCACTGATCTAATATATATTTTAGCAAAAACAGACTACATTGTATATTTGATTTATGATCCTTGGGCTTTGCATATTTGTGTCTATTGGCTCATTAAACATATTTATTTTATGTTTTTGGCCCATAGGTTAACAAAGCTGTCAAGGATAGAGGTGCAAATCCCAAACCGGTTTGGGCTCTCAAACCGGTCAAAACTGGTTTTGACAAACCCGGTCCTCAAACCAGTCAAACCGAACCGGTTTCAATCGGTTAGGGGTTTTTGTGAAGAAACCGGTTTTCAAACCGGTTTGGCCAAAACCGGTTTGAAACCGGTTTCTTCACATCACTTTTAAGCAACTTTTTATAGCCCTTTATGTGTTATAAACATTACCCCACTTCCCAATCTCTTAAATTCCAACAAAGATTATCCCTCATTCACTAAAAAATGGCCTCTTCAAGTGCTCAAAGCAACGCCGGCAACGACGAGTTCTCGATTGTGAGGATTGTTCCAACAAAGAGAGCTCCGCATTTGTTCAGGCCGCATTTTGACTTGGTTGAGTTGAAAAATGGTATGCAAAAGGCTCGGTGTCATTGGCAATGGATTGAACTCGACTACCCCAACAATAATGTTTAATCTAGTTAAAATATTTTGTAGTTTCTTTCAAAATTAGGTACTTTTGTAATCGTTTAGGTGTGAACTTCTTATCTTTTGTAATGTTTTATGTTTTTTTTCAATAAAAAGTATGTTTTTTTAGTTTTTATAAAGTTTAAAAAAAATAAAATAAAATATATACAAAACCGGTTCAAACCGGTTTGAGATCCCAAACCGGTTCGGTTTCTAACCGGAACCGGTTTCACCGGTTTCTCGAACTCGTGCTCAAAACCGGTTTGGTAACCGAACCGGTTTGACCCCAAACCGGTTTTGACCAAAACCGATTTTGGTTAAAACCGGTTTAAGAACCAAACCGGTTTGGTTTTCAAACCGGTTTTAGCACCTCTAGACTCAAGGAAATAGTAGTCAGTCGGTATCGAGAGAAACGATGTCATGTAACCAATTGTGGTAACCTATCGAAAAGAGGAGATGAAACTGTGGAAAAATGGAATATGTGTATTCATTTTATCGTGAAACTGCTCAATTTGTGACAGAGACAATTGTAGATAGTGACTTGTAAGACTATGTGTAGTGATTATGAAACATAAAGCCCCATAAAGCCCTTGTAATATATGGTGCAATAGATAAAGCATCATAAAACCCATGCAATCATTACCAAACTCACCTTCTTCCTTCTCTTTTCCTCTTGTTCACGACGCGATGCACCTCACGCCCCTTGGCAGAATTGGAGCCCATAGCGCCCCGAGGGGTGGTCATGAGGGCGCTATGGAGCGCTATGTAAGGGTACAACTCATCACCAAATGAGTTGTACCATGTGCTTCTTCATTTGAAAGCAACTTGCATAGCCTCATGCCACGTGGCAAGATTAGGGGACGTCACATGACAAGCATTAATTTTTTATATCTAAACGGAACTAATTTAGTACATGATTTGGTTCTCGTTTGAGTTTAGCAAAGAAGTTTATACTTTGTTGGTGGTGTAATAGATACACATATATTTTCTTAGGTACCGCTGTGTAACATTTTTTTAAGCATTTTGGTCGATACATGTTTTTTTTTTTAAGAAATTTTGTTTTCTTTATGTAACATTATGGCAATGCAACAAATTTGTATGCTTGTGTTATCACCGCAGTAACGCACTGGTTAAAAAATCTAGTATATCCACGTTATGCAAATGGACCATGAAAATACAAGATATAGCTAATTTCATCGTATCCTAACAAACGGGAAAAAAGTCATAGTTCATTATTCACCCCTTTTTTAAGATTCTATTAGTTTTTGTGATCAATAAAATGGGTTGGTCGTGGTCGCTAACACGAAACACTTTTTATATCTATGTCTACTCTCTCAGTTGGATTTGTCTATTTTTTTATTAAAAATTTAAAAATTATTAACGTGTGAAATATGATTATAAAAACAATCGGGCGAGTTATCTAGGATGTTTTTATGCATTTGAATACACATATGAGATTACTTTTAAGTTTCGACTCGTATGACCCGTTTTCTTTATGTTACCCGTTTGAAAGAATGGTATATATTCAAATTGAAGAGATGGGCATGAGAATCTGGGTTGAGCACTTAAGTCCTTGAACTTGAGACTGTAAGCTTGGATGTATAATTTATAATTAATCTGTGTACATATTAACTTGCTTCCCACTATTAGTATTAAATAAAAAGAAATACTTAGATCATTAGATCATCAACTTGATATCTACATCTAAACGATAGAGTTAATTACACTAATGATTTATGTTATTTGTATACTTTTAGAATTTGTTTTTATTTTATCGAATAATGATCTTAGTAATAGCCTAAACAATTTAAAAAGTAGATCATGCTCGTATTTAGTACAATGATCTACTCACATTGACCACATGGTCCACATTTAAGGATAGTTGCATTTTTATTAGTTAAAGTAGTTAATCAAATTCTGATTTTTCAATACATCATCCTTTACATATTTTATGCTTTCGAAAAGGTTATTTGGGATACGATGAAAGTAGACAAAAAGAAACAAATACAGTTTTTTATAATCACATAGTACTTGTATAACTTTCAATAAAGTTTAAGTGGCCTTTCAAATTTTCATCAATTATCACATGAGACTTGTATAACTTTCAATAAAGTTTAAGTGGCCTTTCAATTTTTTCTTCAATTAGGTTAGGGGCCTTTCAAAAAAGCTCAAATGGGTCTGCACTAGTTTTGGTTGAATTCTTTTTTCCACAATTGATTGGATCCCGGGTAAATCCGGCAAAAGTGACATTCATTGTAGTAGTAAAGTTTACAAAGAAGATGTTCATATTAATATTAAATTTTGTTTATATTTATGTGAGTAATATGTCATTTTAGTTTGTATAGTTCGATTAAAATTTTTATTTTAGTCCCCTAGTTTAAATCTTGGATATAACATATTGGACTTTTTCTAAAATTGTCAGTTCTATCTACTTCGGTTAACTATCCTATTAGATTTAAAGGTATAATTTAACTATCCTATTAGATTTAAAGGTATAATTTTCTTTTTGATTAACACCCTAATTTATTAAAAATTAATTTTGTCCTCATTATCACAAAAATAGAATTTAAATATCTTATTGGTCAAACTGATAGTTTAGATTATTATCAGCTAACGAGTAATAGTTTGGATAATCAAAATCCAATTTGCATTTATTTTTCTAAAAAATGTAACTTTAATTTTTTATAAACCATGGATAACTATTGCATTGAGCAACTTCCATTGTGGTGTAGTGGTAAGAAGCCTATGTTCTCTACTTGAGACACAGGTTCGATTCTTACGGGCAACACTTTGGAAGGGGCATTGGCGATGAGGGGAGACTTGGGGCTGTAAGGTCACAAGTTCGATCCCTGAGCTCCCAGGTTTTACCACCCGGCCGTTCGCGGAGGTGGATTTTCCCTGGAATGAGCTCAACTGGTGTAAATAGTCCCCGGATTTTCCGGGGCATTCGTTGGCCGTTCAAAAAAAAAAAACTATTGCATTGAATCCACGATGATAACGACAAAAATAAATCTTAATAAATTATGGTGTTAATTAAAATGACAACATACCCTTAAATTTAACAGGATAGCCAATGGGAGGGAATGTAAATGATTTTTTTTAAACGTACAATGTATTTCATGTAAGATTTAAACTAGTGGACTAAAATTATAATTTTGTTTAAATTATAGGGACGAAGATGACAATTTACTCTATTTATTCTCTTCATTTGTTCTAGAGTTAAGTGTCATTTCCTCCTCTATGGTTTGGTCACTTTTGTCCCTTAATCTAATTTCTCAAAATATGTCATTGCGAGTCTATGGTATGTAATTTTTTGATATTTGACTTCAATTGCTTAACACCATCCATTTTCTATGTTGTCTTAAGGGATATTTCAGTTAATTTATGAAGAATGGACTAGTTATGTAAATTACTATTAAATTTATTTGATTTAGGGTTTGTAATGGTGGTGAGATTTTTTTATTATAAATATATAACTTATATTGAAGTACATAATTAGTCTTCTAACCTTACTAATCTACTAGTCCTTTATGTATAAATTCATAGAAATACCCTTTGAGCTAAGAGAGAAAATGAATGGCGTTATGCCATTGAAGTGAAATTGTAAATTTCACCAAACCACAATGTCGAAATGATGAGATTTAAGAAATTGAATTAAAGTGACAAAAATATCAAACCACATAGATCGAAACTGCACTTAACTCCTAGTTTTAAAAAGTCACAATGAGTAAAGAGAAGTAAGTTACACTAAACAAATGAAAACCACCGTCTATCAAAATACATTGTAATTTGATAGTCGAGTCTCGTTGCCTATAAGGTTACACATGCACATTATAGCGGCATTGATAGTCCAAAACTATCTATTTCGGTATAAACGGATCCTTCACATCTTCTGATATGCACTTCAAGAGGATATAGACCAATATAAAATGCTTCTTGATCAATACTTACATATTGATATTAGGTCCGTTAGTTTGACTAAAATCGCGACGTATAAACTCTCACTCACCACCCAAAAATCAAGGAACTTGCTAATAGTGTGAGTGAGACAATCAACTGAGTTCTCAGGGGTGTGAGCCCGCTCGCGCCATCCACTTACGCCCCACTCATAGTCGACCGATGAAAGTGGTGTTTCACTCTCATGATGAGCCACATCCGCTCTCATGTATTATTTCATGATATACCCATGTGTTTAGACTATCAGTTATAAACTACTCATTTACTTTTTTACACAGTGTCATATCAACAACCACGTTAGTTTTTTCTCTCTTCTACTCCACTTTACTCAACCGCCGTTATGGACGACTCCTTCACTCTAGGGTTGAAAATGAAAATTTAGGGTCAAAAATAAAAATACTAATAAAAAAATTAATATTTTCATTTAAATAAAGTACATAATAAATAAAATCTATAGTAAAATATAAGATTAATTTGAGACCAAAGTTAATATAAAAGATGTGCCGAAATCAAATACAAAGCCGTTTACAAGATTTTTTTTTTTAAAACAACTTCGTTTTGGTTGAAACTTATGTTAAAATGTAGAAAAAAATTATAAAAAAAAATATGTATTTTTTGTAAATATACTAAATACAAATCAGTAACAATAATCATGTTGAGTAGCTTAATTCATAAAAAAAATGAGAATAGCTTAAATCATGTTGCGTGAAGATAGTGGCGAAGTTTGAAAGAAAACCTCGAGAGGCGGGCTAAAAAATTCTATCGAGGGGGCGATACTCAATACATCTGAGGGGACGATACTCAATACATATAATTTTGTTTACATAAAATCGTGAAAATATGTACTTTTGGCCAAAGTACATATTTTGCGTGAAGGATACTCACGCAATGCACTCTATGTTCTCGTTGTTTTGTTAACTGAAGAGAGGTTATTGTGAGAAGTTTGCTTTGAGTAAGAAGGATAATAAGAAATTATAGCCATTAGATCTTCAATTAAATAAATATCTATGGCCTAAAGTTTTTATGTGTAGAATTAGTGAGAAAAACAAAAAACTATTGTAGCTACCTAAGCACATCTAGGGTAGTCGATAACTATTAACCTTACGTAGTATTTGGTACGTAGGAATGGAAGATGAAATGGAATGAGTTATCACTTTATAATAAAAAAATAAAGATTTCTGTTAGCACGTTGGAAGGGAATAGAATGGACCATTAAATAAAGAATATGATTCTTTCGATTTTTAATGGAATGTAAATTTTTATTCAATTTGATTTTTTCTTAAAATTTCATCAAAACAAAAAAAAATTAAGAATAAAAATGTAAAAAAATGAACAAAATTGTAAAAATAAAAAATAAAAACAGATAAAAAATAATAATAAGAAAACATAAAAATTAAAGGTAAATTAATAAAAAGTTAAAAATCAAAATAAAAAATATAAATATAAAACTAATATATTAATTTTAAATGGAAATGTTTGTTAAATTGTATTCCATTACTTTGTTTTTTCTAAGTATTAAACAAAGCGAATAATGATATTTCATTCCTACGTTGTAACCAAACAGGACGATATAATGGTAATGATCCATTTTATTCTCTCAACCATTTCATTCTCTCGTCTATTCCATTTCCATGTCCATTCAATTACCTCATACTAAACAGACCCTAGGGCGGGCGGGTATGGTGACCTTGGGGCTTCAAAAATTTTAGTCAATGAAATTGATCCACATAAGAGAGAAAGAGAGAGATGAGAGAGGATTTGAAGCCCACAAGCTTCAAACCGGGGGAGAGGGGGGGGGGGGGGGGGGGGTTGAAGCTTCAAGGCTTCAAATGTTTTATTTTTATTTTTATTTTTTAAATCAAATTTGTCTCACACTTCATTTGTCTTAGTGTTGCTTGCAATAGCCGTAATGTTAGGTATTTTAGTGTAATTTACGATTATGTGTGCCATTCAAGCAAGAGTGCACGCTTGCTTGAATGTCATCAGGACTAACACGGAAGAAGTGAGATCCAAGGAGCGGATCCCCTAGCTACGGTCGGGCTTGGAAATTATTTATTTCAAATCAATTGTTTAAAAGAAAATGCATTAGAATTTTATTTCTGACCAAACTGCATGTATTGAAACTTAAGGGGCTTAATATGCAAATTGGTTTAAAATAAATAATTAGATAACTTGCAGTTATCTAATTTCGCTGGATCTCTCATTTGGAGACATATAAGAATACTTACGTATTCAATCTCTGAGGGGAAACACACAGCAATCAAAAATTCCATACAGAAATCTTGATATCAAAATCTGATTTTATCTGATCAAATCTTTGATATCCACTCAAATTGTTTGATCTGAAAGTGAATCAAACAGGACTTCATATTCTATCAGGAAATCACTCAACGAAATTCTTGAAATCCCCAATACATAAGCCACGGTGAAGCCCTCAAAACCGCCCAAGCCTCCTCCTCCAAACTATGGGGTATACCCATTACACCTTTAGTACATAGGCCGGCAACCTTTGTGTTCCCTGATGTTTTATTTTTTGTCTGGTTGCCTTTGTGCCCCCTAATGATGACTGTACTATTATTGCCTGATTCTTTGCTATATCGTGATTTACGGAAAATCACGTAGCCATTACAATATATTATTTATTTCAATCGATATTATATATCTTTACACTTGCTAGTTTTAATTTTTAAAGATACGTAAATATGACCCGTGATGTTAAAGTTAGTAAATTTGACAGGTTATGATTGCCCTGTTTAAAAACCAAATCATGTTCCATTTGATTACCAAAAGTTATTAGGTTTATTTGCCAGAACTGTCACCTTCATTAGCGATTACCATAAGTTATTAAGTTTACGTGCCAGAAGTGTCATGTTAACTTGTGATTAGCAAACGTTTTATGCTATTTAAACGTGACAAGTTGTGATAACCATATTTAAGAAAGAAAAAAAATCATATTCGTTTGCGTAAACGTTATTGGGTTTACAAATATGGAAACTCAATACTACTTTTCTTTTTAATGGCTCCTATTTAAATCCTAATTCCACCAAACCCGTCTGGAAGGTTTGAACTCTCAAATCTCCAAAGGGAGCAACTGTTACAATTCATGGTATCAATGGATCAAATGCCTGCTGGTCAATAAAACTACTTCAGATTAACTGTATTTCCGAGCTTTTTGACAGAAGAAAGTGAAGGGAAATAGAATGAAAAATTAAAAATTTTCCTCTTTTAACTTTGCTCCAAAATCGAAGAAAAATGATAGAAATGGAAAGAAAACAAATATAAGAATTTGTCATTTACACTTACACTTAACATATTATAAAATCATATATTTAAACACCGGGGTATATTTGTAAAATTATTCATTTCTTTTCTCTTTATTTCAACTTGGAAACACATAAAATATGAGGGACAAAACTTTCATTATAAGGAGGTGAAAAACTTGTCTATCCAGTCGTGTTTTGATTAGTCGAGCAACTCGTGGAGCTAGTGAAAACAAAATTTTGAAAGGTTAACTTTTTACACCTACCCCCTTTTACGGGGCTCGAATACTGGACCTCAAAGTGTACAATACCTTAACTCTAACAACTTTGGTAAATTGACCGAACCCAAACCGCTTTTGGCGGACTCAAACACTTAACCTCAAAGGGTATAACACCTTAATTCCAATAGCTTTGTCAATTGGACCCAGCCCCATAATATTTTATCTTTTCCTTTAGTTTCGTTCCCTTTCAATTTTTGTTTGTTTATCAAACTCGAGAACATGGTGGAAGAGACTATGATTATATATATATATTTATAATATATTGCATATTTTGGAATTTATATATATTCATCTCCAAATAAACAACAAAGCAAAGCAAAGCAAATGAAAGCACAGTTTTGAGTACAAAAGATGGTAAATTGATACTGAAAAAACATTACATGGAGAATACAAAGCAAAAGATGCTGACTTAAGTCACTTGTATTCCAAGATCATGTTGTTTTCTGGTGCTAATCCCACACAAGCCCTTAATATGTTTTCCAGCATTGCCCTCTGCTTTGCTAGTGCATTCACCACAGGTGTCCCTGGTGGTACCTGATTTCACCCACAAACACACAAACCACTTTAATTCCCAGTCCCCACTCTCACATGCCTATATGCCATGCCACCCATCAATTCAATATTATTATTATTATTATTATTATAGGACAAAAACTTACAAGAGGGGCCTTTGTAAGGTAACTCAGAATGGTTGCCACCGGGTGGAATGAATGAAACTTACCCTGCAGTTATAGTTATGTGTTTGTTTATATTTAGCGCGCAAATCGAGTTTTCTTCGTGATAAACTAGAAACAGAAACAGAAAAGAAAGGAAAAGAAAAGCAAGCAATGGACCTCTGTTTCGGCTTTCAGCTGGATGCGAGTGCTTAGCTCGGCAAGAAGGACCAAGTCCAAGATGATTGGAGCGGCAAGAAGCGAGTCCTCACATGTGTTGTGGAGTACAATTGTGCTTTTACCGCCCATGAATATCTCAGATGTGTACTCGTCCATGGCTCTTTTGCTATCTCCCACGTATGGAACGTACTAAATTGTTAACCAATTTAACAGTTTAACAATGTTAATCCTAGGTTCAACTCATAATACATATGACAAGTTGACAACATAACATGCAATATGGTTTTGTATAATGGATACCTTAATCACGACCACATGGTCGGGATGCTCCCCGGGCTCGTATAAGATTGCGTTGCTGGAAACCATGTCATCGACAACATTACTTTTGGAGATCTCTTTGGATCTGAATGTTTGTGGAGCCGAGAGATTCATTCCGTCATTGTTTCCCAGGTGATTATAGCTCACAATGGATGTTGGCTGTTACAAATCACCAAGATACCATTAGACTAAATTCGCTATTTTATATTATAAAATTAAACCGTTAGGTGATTTTGTTTTTATTTATTAGAATATAGATGGCTTTTCTTTATTTTCACAAGAAAGGCAGTCACACCATTATACTCTTCTCAGAATCACATGTCTTTGTTACTTTTTGTTTTGTGGGTGCCACAACTTTTGTCATCATATCATATAAATTAGAACCATTAACTAATATGTATAATGATATAACTAAACAAAAAAGACTTAGGTTATTTAGAATTTACCTTGATCCCAGCTCCCACAAGGAAATCAACAAGAACAGATTTCATCTTAGTTTGACCACTCTTAAAGTCATCTCCACCAATCAAGGTGTTTCTCTTGATAGCCAGATCAATAACCCCTGTTGGCATCCACAAATGAAATCAGCATAACTAACATGAAACTGTAAACCATCTCCAATTAGAACATAAAAGCTACCTGGAACAAAAGTGTTTTGGGGGCTGCCATTGATGAAAGGAACATTCTCAAGAATACAAGCTATAGCAAACAAGGTTGATGGAGATATCTCAGCTTCATTTCTGTCTAATGATGCAAACAGGCTTTCCATTGTGTCATTAAGCCCAACCATCACATTGCTGTATCTTTCTGTGTTTGCAGTCCACAAAACAACCACCTTATCTACCTTATTTGCTTCCTTAAACTCCCTGTTTGCAAAAAAAAATAAAACCAGCTTCTAAGTTGGAATCTTTTCAATACAATCTTGTAAGTTGTAACATATTAGACAGAACTAATGTGTGTATTAATATTATACCTGATATCTTTAATGACCTTTTGGATTTGCTCATTTTTGGTTCCCTTGATACAGTTGTCAGCACGTGCACCTTGATTGGCAGCAATGAAGTCAGGGTCAAAGATACCAGGGAGTGGGACCATGGATTCCATGTAAGGCCTTAACTGTTTTTGTAAATCAATGTCCAAAACCTTGGCTCTTGCCATGGAATCAGCCAGGTTCATGCTGCTAATGTCCCATCCTCCAAACACTATGTCATCAGGGTTCACCTACATCATTTTTTCAAATATTATTTTTATATTTCTTAACATCTTGACAGACAAAGAAAAGATCAGCAGATATGCATGCATACCATAGGGAGGAGGCTCTTGAAAGGGGCATAGATCTCCTCTCCATTAAAGGACCCAACTCTGATTGTGGATGCTTGAGTTAAAGAACCAAAGTAGTTGGCTTGTTGAACTTTTTCTTTGGTTGCCCATGATATTCCCCTGTTGTTAAATTATAAAAAATTAGACACTTGCTTCATATGTCTACTTACTTTTAAGTTTTAACCACACACCTATCTAATCTAATCCTAGTTCTACTCCGCAACCTATTGTCAGACTTGAACCCTTAACCCATAGGAGAAAGGTACCAATTAACACACCAACTTAATATTTGTCCTCAAGGGGACATAGTAAAAGTGGTGTACTCTCCTTATCAAATGATGTCGATTCAAGTCGTACGCTTTGTCGATTTGACGGATTTAGTTATTAAAACCCGAACTAAAAAAAATAATATATGTACTTAATTGGGACAAATACACCTTGTTTTTTTTTAAACGGTAAATTTGGATCACACTGACGGGCCACCGGTACCACATGATCATTTTTGTACCGAGAGTTGAAAAAACTCTGGTCTAACAGGTGGAGACTTGAATCCAAAACAACAAAACCTTGTATTTTTCCTTTTTTTAGTACTTTGAGTACCTCACCTACTCAACCAAATGGACTACTTGCCCTTTTGATACAATAAGTTTGTGCTATAATAAAAAATAAATAAATATAGTTGCATGACTATTATGAGCACTTGCTTTTGGGCAAAAAAATCCCCTTTCTTTATACGTATACATAAATATAAATTAAACAACCTATCCTTTTCTCATTCAAATCCAACTCATTTTGGACGTTTCAAAAAAGGATCGGTAAGCAAAAACTGATCAACAAATTAAACATTTAAACCACTTGTTTTCAGAACAAAATACTCACTCCCGATTTGCGATAACACCAGCGGTTAGGGTCGAGCCATTGTTACCTCCCCATCCAACAAGCATCACCCTATCACAAACACAACAGATCAAATCAGAAATCGATTAAACAAACAACATGCATAAATAGTAACGAAATCGAAAATTGAATCACGAACCCTAATTTAGGGACATGAGTCTCCGTTTTAAACTCGTATTTGACGGTTTTGGGCTTAACGACCCATTGATAAGCCCCGTTTTTCTCCTCGTGGACGAGCTCGGTGGTATCGTAGTTGTAAAGCGAGTGGATTTCGTTCTCGGTGTACTTAACGTTGGGGCTTTCGACCTTGAAGCTCTCGATGAACATATTCGCTTTGGATTTGGATGAAGAGATGGAAAATGGAAAGCGAGAATGTGAATGAGTGTGTGTTTTTGATTGTGAGGTGATTTGGGCAAGGGTGAGTGAGGGGTGGTTTTATAGAGAAGTAGCGGTGTGGTAGGTGCCGCCACGTGTCGACATGCGATTGGAGGTGGGACCTATGGAGGAGAACACCGTAGATGGAATCTTGAAACTAGACCCTTGCTTGCTCACTGGTACCTACTTCCATTAATTGGTTTTTTTTAACAAGTTGGATTAGTTAATTAATTAAATATACTTATTTCTCAAAACGTTTTTGATTAAATATATTTAACTAGATTTAGATTTGCTATCCTGCATTGTCACGAGAATAACGTGTATATGGGCATTCATTATTGTATAAGATGTGTGACGGAATATGACTCATTATTTTAGAAGACTTAATTTTTTTAATTATATATATATAGGGTGAGGTTATTGTGAGAAGTTTAGTTTGAATAAGAATGATAAGAAGGAATCATAGACATTAGATATTCAATTAAATGAAGATCTATGGCTCAAAAATTTTCTGGGTAAAATTAGAGAGAATAACTAAAGAAAACAATAGATAGAATGGTATTTGACTTTTTATCAAATTCCCTCCATTTTTTAAACCTTCATAACTCTTAGATACGACATTATTTTTAAAAAAATTACACCATAAAAACGAGTGTTTTTTAATCTTTAAAACGCGTACAGTGTTGTTATATATAACATTAAAAAAAATTACTCTTTCAATCATATCAAAATGTTCAGATTATTATGTCATTGTGTCAAAATGATTAGATCATTGTATCAAAATTATTCAGATCGTTGGGTCATATTATGTCAAAATGTTCAGATCATTGTTTCATATGATGCTAAAAACCGAAAGAGTATTTAATTTTATATATAGCAACACTATATATACTTTTGACACGACGACAAAATGACACAATAATCTGAACATTTTGACACAATGACACAATGATGTGTTAAATGTTCAGATCATTGTTTCATATGATGTCAAAAACCGAAAGAGTATTTAATTTTATATATAGCAACACTATATATACTTTTAACACGACGACACAATGACACAATGATCTAAACATTTTGACACAATGACACAATGACCTGAACATTGTGTCAAAATTTGAAAGAGTAAAAAAAAATCATTTTTTATATAGCAACACTATATGCGTTTTAAAGATTAAAAAATGCTCGTTTCTATGGTGTATTTTTTTTTTAAATAATGTCGTATGTGAAAGTTATGAATGTTTAAAGAAAATGGGGGATGTAACATTCGCCAATTTTACAAATATTTAACCCGACCCATTTCTAATTATCCATGTAATTTCAAGCAAAAATCATGAAATTCTATTTTTACCCTCGTTTCATTTTATATATAATATATGTATATTTATATATATGTTATGCATGTTAAGGTCATACCCGAGTCAACCAAACACGAAACCAATGGTGATATTATTTGATAACTCCAACGCTAAACATTAATTGTAAAAATGCTAAAGATTAAAATATATATATATATATATATATATATAGTTTTATAAATATACCCATCGATTATTTTTATAAATAAACCATTTCAAATATTAAACTTATACCAAAGATCTACCAATGATTACAAGATCTACCAAGGATTACCAAGATCTACCAATGATTACAAGATCTAACAAGTGTTACCAAGGATTACAAAGTGTTACCAAGTGTTACCAAGTGATACCAAGTGTTACCAAGGATTACCAAAGGCTAAGATTTCATTATAAATACGACATGCTTGAACCAAAAATAAACACACCGAAACTCATTTCTTACTCTAAAAAACGCTCACAAAGATATACCCATTTCTCATTCCAAATTCCACGACAGAAAGAAATTATCTACCTTTTGAAGACTCACGAGTGGATTCAACATTCTCCTACTACATTCCTTCTCCTTGCTTGCTTTAAGTGAGTAATCGTTCGTTATTATTTTTATGTCGTTATTTTGAACTAGTCGAGCATTCGGGTTAACCATAATTTCTAAAGAAAAATATATTTCACTAATCTTATATACACTCCTCAAATATAAGCACCTCGTGCGTTAATCCTAAATCATATTTGCTATAGTGAAATTTATATTCATAGTTTAATTTCATTTGTATAAAAACATTTACGAATTTTTATTATATTAAAATGTGTCTCAAATCTATTTATTATATTTATAACTTTAGTAAAATAGATTTTATATAAACCAAGTTGAGACTAGGACTTATTAATAAATCAACTATTAGTAAACTATATATATTTCTTTTTGTCATATATATATAAATATATATTCAATGTATTTTAAACGGACACAACCTAAGACAACAATATTATTTATCCGACCCGCTCGAAATATAACCAGTATTTATGGAAACACGTTTACTTGAATATTCAAATACACTTATATCTATTTTCTAGAATAAATATACATTTATCAAAACAAATAATTATCACCAATGGTTAAACGAGTTAATTTAACTAGACTCGACTAGTCTAAATGGTTGACTTAGATATTTGACCCATATCATTAAACCTTAAGGTGTCTTTTTATAATTTAGGACACCGATAGGCTATCTCCATACTGCATGGACTATTTTCATATTTCACCTATTAATCATGTGAGTACTCATAATCCCCTTTCATTTTCAAGTTTTGGGATGGAACATGTATACATTATTCAAGCACGCATTCTTTCTTTTTCTTTTCAAACTATGCGATCTCATTCTCTGTCTATGTGTGATTTCTATGCTATATGTTAAACTATGTTGTCACTATTCGAAGTCTATATTCTAGCATGATCATTAACAAACAAGCCTATGGTAACAATAATGGATTCCATTGGACTGACAACCCACCTGAATTTGACCGGTTTGGCATTCGGGTGATTGAAACCTAACTCAAGCTAAGCGTAACTTTCGAGTTACGGACACTAGTCATCAAGGTTTGATTATGCAATATTTGTTTATTCATACATGCATGAGTCTACATTTGACATATGAATCGCTTTCAAACTATTATATATATATATATATATATATATATATATATATATATATATATATATATCTAAACTTATGTTTACTCACCAACTATTTTTAGTTGACACTCCCCCTATTTTTATACATGTTACAGGAAACGCAGTTTAAGCCATACTTGATTGATGCTACATCTAGGATGCTTTGGACCTAGATATATTAAATCAAACTCTATATGTTATGCTATGTTATGTGTGTTGAACCCGTTGTAAGGCTTGGAACTTGGTAATGAATAATTATTGAGACTTTAATTAGTGTCATGAGCATTTGGACAATCATCATGCCCCGACGTAAATTCCGCCGTCGGTTGGGGTGTGACAGATTGGTATCAGAGCCATGGCTATAGGGAATTAGGTTATTAGAAATGGTGACCTAGACTATGGTTATAGGTTTCCAAACATGAGTATCTCATGTCTTGCATGCTTATTACATATTACTATATGTCCGTATATATGCTACCTATTCCTACCTTATTAGATTCAAGCCCCAAATCTTTTTCTGACACACACATCTACACTATCACTTTATACCACATTTGAAGTTTCATTATTCTAGTACTTTTCGATTTTCAATCTCGTCGAAGTTTAAGTTCTAAGTGACGGGCATGTAGTAACTGGAAGGGTGGACGCCGGTAACCGAGTTTTCTGTCTAAGAAAGGCGTTTCGTATAAACCCAAGTCAACCGCTGGGCCTGTGCGCCGATCTGGGAACTCTTAGCGAGAGTGTCTTACCTATAGGCCAAAGCATGTCATGCCAAACGTCACATGAACTAGCATAACTTTGATCAGTCAAGGTTGTAGTTTCCCACTTGGAAAATGAGGGCCATTCTATTATTCAAATGATTTTCCATGTGCAATCCCTATGTGTTTTATCACATCCAATGTTGTCCTTATGATTCTCGATTTTATCATTTCGTATGACCCTGCAGTATTGTATCGCATCATATGCTATATTATGATTTATGATATTTATTCACCTATTTGATCAAAGTTTAACATTTCATATACCCCCTTGAGTTTCATGATTTGACGATTTTATATCTGATTTATATATCGTGATACTTACGCAATAAATTCGCTACCTTCATGATTTTACACACCCCTGATTTTTTCATACATCCCTCTCGTGTTTTCAAATACCTATCAATCATTCATCGTCACCACAGTTATGCTATTGGGTTATTATCCTATTTTAAACTAAAGACTTGTGATTTCATAAAGCTCCCTTATGGATAGTCACACATTTTGTTTATACACTTCCTTTCGTCAACATTCTAAATCTGCCCGACCTATTGTGTCATCTTTATGCTTGCCCAACATTGATTTGATGCCAGACATATAAGCTATACAGAATATACCCATAAGATCGAGTTGCTCCTGCAACCCAAATCCAACACCGAATTGTTCCAAGACATAGCCCAACATGTTGCACCAATGCCCAAATGGACACACCTAACGTGGTGTTTCACAATGTGTGTATGAGGCCGGCCATCGCAAACAATGCTTTGGGCAATCCAGTCAATCAGGTTGCACATATACGTGTCTTGACCTCAAACGATACCCTTAGCCTAAACTTATCTTTCAAATCCATCCACTCGGTTTTCAAGCATCCGATTTTTGGCATTTCATTTTTTAGCCCTTGTGATTTTATTGTTTGGTACTACGCTTCTTTTTGCAGACAAGTTTTAACTCAAAAACGTTTTACGCGTGTCATTCTGAAAATCTATTTATTGTTCATATCTTTTTAAATTTATTTACATATTGGTGAGTTCTTGTTGATGAGTTCATGAGCTTACAAGTTCGCATGATTACGGGATTTTATGCTTACAAGTTAACAAGTTTACACATTAACGAACTCACATGTACATGATTCTCCAAAAAAAAAAAACAAAAAAAAAACCAAAAACAAAAAAAAACCAAAAAAATTTAAGTTGTTCGTTTTTGAACCTCTTTAAATTTCACATTTTGAGTCTACATATGCACTTAAAAGTATACATGTTTAGAAAATGTACTCGTTTAGGAGATTACGAGTTTACGAGTCCACATGCTTACGGGATTGCATGTGTACGAGTTTACGACTTTATGACTACATAAGTAAATAACTCTACATGCTTACAAATTCAAAAGTATCCGTTCACTAACAGGGTTATTTTATTTGATTCCTGACTCGTATTTGTACTATGTCCCAAATCAATAACTGCTTTGCCTCCTCGGCGTAACTCGCTGCTGGCATCTTCAAACATTCATTTTTATCCAAACTCATTAACAAGATTTTTACCCTAGAAAATGACGCTATGCTTAAGCTTTTGTTCAAATAACAATCACCTTGGATTTTTGAAAAAAAAAAAAGTCCAGGGTGGAATATCTCACTACTTGAGATTTATATAAAAAAAAAAACTCATTTTGGAGTATGCATTTCTCCTACCCAACACTTTGTGTACGATGCACTCATGACCTCAAAATTGACGTTGTGACAATCAAGATAGTAGCCTCATCAATTTTGTATCAACAAATGACCCTCCACATTTTATAACTAGCACCATGTTTGCATTCTCTCACCAAACCATCCAACCCAAAGCCAATTTTGATATCACACCACCCTTATATTATTCAAGACTAATGTTGGAGTGAAACCCCCTGCCCACAGAAGGAATCAAATGGAGAAATATCTTATGCACGCTTGTTGTCCCTTTCAAAACTCTATTTTTACAATCTTATACCTCACAACCATGAACATCGTTGAACTCGAAACTTGGCTATCTACATTACCTTGGAACCTTGATTATCCCCGAACGTGATAACCTATGGATTTGATTATCTACGAAATATGATCTATGATGGATTTGCATTGTCTCCTTTCTTTATCTTATATCATATTTGTTATACATGTTGTATCATTCTCCCTTGAGTTTCACAACTCACGTTTTCCTCACTACTATAATTTGGTAAATACGTAATGGAAGGACATAACGCCCCAATGCAAGATCAATTTATGATTGCGGTTGCAAACGTCATCGTATATTCATAGGTGCATTGGTGTGGGATGAAATTCTCTTATGTGGATACCACCGTGAATTCTCGCCTTACCCAAAATTCATTCTTATTTAATGTGCGAAGTTGGCTCTTAGTAGATGACTAGTACACTTCTGGAGCACCAGATATGTGGGGGTTAGCTGCGGTACACCCTATATATAAGCATTGATGGTGTTTTGAAAGTGGGGTTAGGAGTCAAACCGTGAACTAGCCGTAGTTGTTTATATCAAAATCTATGTTTTTGTTAGAAGTCTACACAAACCCATTTTAGCTTAACTTCTTCGGAAGTTAGGGACACGAGGTTTGTTTTGTTATTCAAGTCTACACAAACCCACTTAGCTTAACTTCTACAGAAGTTAGGGACACGAGGTTTGTTTTGTTATTCAAGTCTACACAAACCCACTTAGCTTAACTTCTACAGAAGTTAGGGACACGAGGTTTGTTTTGTTATTCAAGTCTACACAAACCCACTTAGCTTAACTTCTACAGAAGTTAGGGACACGAGGTTTGTTTTGTTATTCAAGTCTACACAAACCCACTTAGCTTAACTTCTACAGAAGTTAGGGACACGAGGTTAATTTGTTTTGTTATTCAAGTCTACACAAACTCACTTAGCTTAACTTCTTTGGAAGTTAGGGATACGGCGTTTGTTTTGTTTTGGTAACTCGTCTATAATAGATTCAGTAATCGGAAATGTATTCTTATTTCTGGTGAAGTCTTTTATATCATCCTTTCACTCTTATATAAGTGATTTAACAATTACAAATGTATTCTTATTTTTGATGAAATCTTTTATATATATTTCAAATTCCACAAATCTCTACTAACTAAATTTCGGGACGAAATTCTCTAAAGTAGGGGAGACTGTAACATTCGCCAATTTTACAAATATTTAACCCGACCCATTTCTAATTATCCATGTAATTTCAAGCAAAAATCATGAAATTCTATTTTTACCCTCGTTTCATTTTATATATAATATATGTATATTTATATATATGTTATGCATGTTAAGGTCATACCCGAGTCAACCAAACACGAAACCGATGGTGATATTATTTGATAACTCCAACGCTAAACATTAATTGTAAAAATGCTAAAGATTAAAAAATATATATATATAGTTTTATAAATATACCCATCGATTATTTTTATAAATAAACCATTTCAAATATTAAACTTATACCAAAGATCTACCAATGATTACAAGATCTACCAAGGATTACCAAAGGATTACCAAGGATTACCAAGATCTACCAATGATTACAAGATCTACCAAGTGTTACCAAGGATTACAAAGTGTTACCAAGTGTTACCAAGTGATACCAAGTGTTATCAAGGATTACCAAAGGCTAAGATTTCATGTATAAATACGACATGCTTGAACCAAAAATAAACACACCGAAACTCATTTCTTACTCTAAAAAACGCTCACAAAGATATACCCATTTCTCATTCCAAATTCCACGACAGAAAGAAATTATCTACCTTTTGAAGACTCACGAGTGGATTCAACATTCTCCTACTACATTCCTTCTCCTTGCTTGCTTTAAGTGAGTAATCGTTCGTTATTATTTTTATGTCGTTATTTTGAACTAGTCGAGCATTCGGGTTAACCATAATTTCTAAAGAAAAATATATTTCACTAATCTTATATACACTCCTCAAATATAAGCACCTCGTGCGTTAATCCTAAATCATATTTGTTATAGTGAAATTTATATTCATAGTTTAATTTCATTTGTATAAAAACATTTACGAATTTTTATTATATTAAAATGTGTCTCAAATCTATTTATTATATTTATAACTTTAGTAAAATAGATTTTATATAAACCAAGTTGAGACTAGGACTTATTAATAAATCAACTATTAGTAAACTATATATATTTCTTTTTGTCATATATATATAAATATATATTCAATGCATTTTAAACGGACACAACCTAAGACAACAATATTATTTATCCGACCCGCTCGAAATATAACCAGTATTTATGGAAACACGTTTACTTGAATATTCAAATACACTTATATCTATTTTCTAGAATAAATATACATTTATCAAAACAAATAATTATCACCAATGGTTAAACGAGTTAATTTAACTAGACTCGACTAGTCTAAATGGTTGACTTAGATATTTGACCCATATCATTAAACCTTAAGGTGTCTTTTTATAATTTAGGACACCGATAGGCTATCTCCATACCGCATGGACTATTTTCATATTTCACCTATTAATCATGTGAGTACTCATAATCCCCTTTCATTTTCAAGTTTTGGGATGGAACATGTATACATTATTCAAGCACGCATTCTTTCTTTTTCTTTTCAAACTATGCGATCTCATTCTCTGTCTATGTGTGATTTCTATGCTATATGTTAAACTATGTTGTCACTATTCGAAGTCTATATTCTAGCATGATCATTAACAAACAAGCCTATGGTAACAATAATGGATTCCATTGGACTGACAACCCACCTGAATTTGACCGGTTTGGCATTCGGGTGATTGAAACCTAACTCAAGCTAAGCGTAACTTTCGAGTTACGGACACTAGTCATCAAGGTTTGATTATGCAATATTTGTTTATTCATACATGCATGAGTCTACATTTGACATATGAATCGCTTTCAAACTATTATATATATATATCTAAACTTATGTTTACTCACCAACTATTTTTAGTTGACACTCCCCCTATTTTTATACATGTTACAGGAAACGCAGTTTAAGCCATACTTGATTGATGCTACATCTAGGATGCTTTGGACCTAGATATATTAAATCAAACTCTATATGTTATGCTATGTTATGTGTGTTGAACCCGTTGTAAGGCTTGGAACTTGGTAATGAATAATTATTGAGACTTTAATTAGTGTCATGAGCATTTGGACAATCATCATGCCCCGACGTAAATTCCGCCGTCGGTTGGGGTGTGACAGGGGAAGTAGATAAAAAGTCAACAAAAATGGCTAAGACTAAAATACCCATCATTCCTTTTTTACTAGATCAAGATCCAATGGCTAAAATTCTTTCTTATCCTTCTTACCCAAAACAAACTTCTCATTTGAAATTCTCCCTATATATATATAGTATATACATATATATAGGTAAAAGTTTAAATATAAATGAGATTTTGCATGTGAAATGTGTGAAGTGAGGAGAAACAGACACGTGTTGTTGAGAGTTTTTACACGGAGGGGCTTCTTCGTCATTTTATGTGTTTTAAATTGTAAACCTTGCGTGATTTGAAGGCGTTATTTTTTCATAATCCGTTATCTTTTACATTCAATTGACTAAATCAGTGTATATTTATTATTCCCCTACGTATAAATATTAGGAAAAATTGACACTATTAATCCCAACTATTTGATATTGGACAAAAATAATCCTATCTATTTTTTTGGACAATGTTAGTCTTATAAATACACTCTGTTTTTTCTAATAATCTTTTCCGTTAAAAAACTAACCCCGTTAGTTTGTGATGATGTGGAGGACCAATACTGTCATTATTCAAACTTGTTTCTATTTAAAAAACCCAGGGGACCAATCTTGTCATTATATAAACTTTATTTAAAGAAAAACCCTTGTCACTCGACTTCTCCGACTAATTTACCAACACCGACTACCGTCGATTCACCACCGTCTTCTCCGACCAATTCACCACCGTCACGCGCCGGCGCCAAACCGACGCTGCATCTCGTGAGTTCGCGGCTACCATCGATGAAGGTGTCACCTTGACCTCAAGATCGGAAACGAGAATAGCCGAAATCAGGGCTTTTGAGCCCCCGCCATCGCCGGAACCCTAGTTGGGTCACGACTGTTGCCGCTCAAAACAACTATCCGCCACTCCCGTTTCTGCCAATTAACACCACCAGAACCATCATCCTCGCTTGTAACTTCGAACCCTAACCGCCACTGCCATTGTCGGTGACCACCATCAAGTGGTCTGATAGTCGAACGTGGCTCTGCCACCGTCACTGTTGTCATCGCGATGCTGAAAGGAACCGGGCCACCGCGAGTTGAAGATGAAACTCGACGGCCGTGGTCAAAGACCGGGCGAAATTGCTGACGGACGCATCGCCTGAAAGACCGCCGGAGCTGCCGGCTCTCTAAACTGATGAAGAAGTGGTGAAGGCCAGGGTGATATAATTAGGAAGCAAAAAAATAACAAAATGAACCCTTAGACTACAAAAAAACAGTCCCTTTATTTTAGAAGTTTATATATTAGTCCTCCACGTCATCACAAACTAACGGAGTTAGTTTTTTAACGGAAAAGATTATTAGAAAAAACAGGGTGTATTTATAAGACTAATATTGTCCAAAAAAATAGGTAGGATTATTTTTGTCCAATATCGAATAGTTGGGATTAATAATGTCCATTTTTCCTAAATATTATAGCAGATTGAGATTACGATATCGATATCACAAATTGACGATAGGTTTTGCGTTTTTAATTTGTTGAAGCGTTATCATATATTAAGATCTCGATATTTATTGCGTATTGAATTGTTGAAGCGTTTGTATACATCGAGATCATGGAAGATGCGTATGGTATGATTTGTATCTTAATCAATTTTTTGTATCGTTATATGTGCTTGAGTTTTTTTAATTGTTGAATCATGAATTTATGAGTTCATTACTGTATTTCAATTTTTTGTTGTTGTATTTCTGTAGTTTGTTACGTAATGCGTTCAGACTGATGTTCGAAGCTGGTTTGCATGCGTGATAGATCAAGATCATGGAAGATAGCTTTTCGTGATTTATAACAGTTTTTTTTTTGCTTGTTTTGATTATCAATATGCGTCATTATTACAATTAGTTTCTTACGTAATGCGTTTTAGAATGATTTTTGAAGCTGGTTTTCATGTGTGATAGATCGAGTGTAGCATCCGTGTCCAACCCGTTTATAAAACCCAACCCAAATCTAAACTTATCATGCGAATCGAGCTTCAGTTTAATGAAAACCGGAAGAAGTTTCTCTAATTATACATTTGAATGGTATTTAAAACATCCATAATCATTTTTTAAAACAAATAATAAATTTGCAAAATTGTAGGTTAAACGATTTGCTTAAAATAAAAATAAAGCAATTTTCAATTTTTACGCGATTTCGGTATTAATCGGGAGACTCGTAAATTTCAAAAATCATATTTTTATATTCCTTAATGTTTTATAAGCTTAAAGTAAGTTTCTTGCAAAATATAAGAGGCTATCGGGTTAGAACAAGATCAAACGAACAAAAAGAAAAAGAAAAAGGGAAAAGTATATATAAAATATCCTGGATCCCCCCCCCCCCTCGCAGACCGCGAGGGGTATTCTTCACAATTGTCGCGGTCTGCTATGGTCTGCAGTCTCGACCAGATCTTTATTTTTAACTTGTCTCCACGATTAACCCTCTTAGGTGTCGATTTCTGGCCATGAATCTATGTGTTGTCTATTGATGTCTTGTTTAGTGTATATGAAAAATGGGGTTCTACACTATCAAATTTTAAATTTATAGTACTGGTTATTCACCAGGGGACTATACCAACACACTAAGGCAAGTATACATGTCGTTCGTAGCACAGTATTGGTAAACACCGGGTTGTCGAACCTCAGGGACACGGAATTGTTGAAAACAGTCGATTAATAATTCAGTCGGGTTTTGTTTTATTTCGATTTTAATTTAGAAAAACTAAAATGGACGGAAAATGAAAGCAATAAAATTCTTGTTGTTGAAAAGCAGATATTAGTAAAGGATCACTTAGGCATGGCTCATCCAACTTAGGTTTGACAGGTGTATCGGTAATGTGTTACTACTTATCTCTGAGGTGAACTAGGGTCCTAAGACAAGGCTTACCTAGTTCCTATGGATAGATTCACGGTTTAGGGTTATAGACACGCCCTAGACAGTTACTACTGCTCCATGGTTAAGTGCTGATAAGGTTGCGCTTTATGAAGTGCCCTAGGCTGGGTCCCGAGTTATCGGTGGCTCCACTCACAACTGGTCGAAGGGTTAGGATAGGTATGGCCCTAACGGTCCTAGAGTTGTGAAGCGGTTACAATTGGGTTGATAGGTTGACCTGGTAGGTCCTAGACACGACTAAGCTGGAGCAGACCCGACCTATCGGTGAATGCTTTACTATTTGACAATGGCAAGGGTATCTACTAGCTAAGGGTAAGGTGATTTCTCACTCAAACTCTATGGTGGACTCCTAATTGAATTCTATGGTTTCCCTGATGATCGCGACTATTTTGAGTTTACGCTTACGCCGCAGGTTCTGTTATTCGGCTATACAATAGTCTCTTAACGGTAGATGGCTTTGCAAGATGGGGTTAGGGTACCAAAAGACCCGAGATTACTAGAAACAATAAAGGAATTCAATTCATTAACCAAATCAAAGCAATCATAACGTTTACTTCATAAATGCAATTGTAAACGGAAACCGATAATTATAAAGTTAAACCATGGTTGGATTCGCCTCGCCAAAGAGATACGATAAGTTTAGCCAACCATATTAATGTTCAAACATAAATAAAATAGATTTAAACAATAGTTCATGGGTAAATGTAACACAATACCAAATAGAAGCTCGAATGATGAAAAACGCTAACTTTCGCGTCGTTGGATGCTTCAAATCTTCAAATCTTCGAAGGACTTCAATGAGGGCTTCCTCTGTCTTTTTCTCTGCTCTCCAAGATGTTTCAAATGGTGGAAATAAGTAGAGGTGCACATCCGAACCGGTTCTGGAACCGGAACCGCCGAACCGAACCGCTACCGAACCGTTTTGGGACCGGTTCTAACGGAACCGGTTCGGTTCCATATAGAACCGGCGGTTTGGAACCGGTTGTATGTTATGGATGAGAGAACCGGAACCGAACCGGTTATTCAGGAACCGGTTCTGGAACCGGTATATAGGAACCGGTCGCTGCAACTTTTTTCTAGCCGTTGGGATTTATGAGCAACGACATTCGCCGTTTGAGGCTCAATTTGGACCGTTTTTTTGTCTTTAATTGATTCGAACTCGTAACTCGTAGGATTTGTTTTCGTAATGGTGTGTTTTTATTTCGATCCGAACTCCGAACTCGTAAGTTTATGTAACCATGTAATGAACAAACATTATGGTAGTTTTAATGAAGTTTGAAGTATGTTTTCTGTGTGTTGTTTTGTAAAAAAAGTGTTAAAAAGGAAAAAAACTAAAAAAAAAAACAAAAAAATGTCACAATCCCGACCTCCCCATTTTACAGCGACCGGTTCTTAGGAACCGGTTTTTTTTAGCGGTTCTGCGGAACCGGTTACGAACCGAACCGGAACCGGTTCAATCGGATCAGGATTTTTCAACCAAGAACCGAACCGGAACCGGAACCGGTTCTAGCCGGAACCGGTTAGTCTCTTGGCCACTGGAACCGGAACCGGTTCTTAAAAAAAACCGTTTTGTGCACCTCTAGAAATAAGCCCCCTATTTATAGGGACCGAAATCCAAAAATTCCCAAAATTGAGTCCAGGGTCCTTCACGGCCGTGAAGGGGCTCTCACGGCCTGGGCTATCCAGAGAAGGGGGGTTCACGGCCTGGGCAGGGTCTTCAAGGCCGTGAAAGGGCTCTCACAGCTTGCAAGTCAGGCCGTAACGCAGTTTTCACCGGTGACTGGTCTGCGGCTCAGCATCACAGCTTGATCAAGTGCTTCACAGCTTGGGCTATCCAGGGAAAGGGGGTCTCACGGCCTGCAAGCCGTGAAGTTTTTTAGCAATTTTTGATTTTGACTTCTATGTTTGACCGGTTGACCCGAACTTTGACTTTTCTTCATTTTTGCCTCGTTTTCTGTGCCAAGCCTATTTTAACTTCTAAACTCATTATATTTATCAGTAACGTATTTAATTTATCATTCTCAAGTTTATTTTTGACGTTTTTAGCCCGAAATACGCTGTCTTTTCATATTCAAAACCACACACATCATCTATACCCTGTGGCGACTTTAACACTATGAATACCCTCTTTGATCCATCGTTTAAACTCGCATATTTCTTGAATCATCACCTCATAAACCCTAACCGCAACCAAACCTTCATCATTTAAATTCGAGCAATCCAGAAGGTCTTAGGAGCTAATTTTCTGCAGTTACACATTATTAGGTATGATCTACAATAACCTCTTTTAGTTTTTGATAATTTTGTTTTTTTGTCGGGTTTTTTAAAATATATAAAATTAGGGTTCTTGAACTTATTTATGAAAAATCACGTTAGCCATTAGAGTATTATTCTTAAAATTAGACCCTTGCTCACTAGTACCTACTTCCATTAATTGATTTTTTTAACAACTTGGATTTATTAAATATACTTATTTCTCAAAACGTTTTTAGATCAAAAATATTTAACTAGATTTGTTATCTCACATTGTCACGAGAATAATGTGTATATGGGCCTTGAGCATGTACGGGATATGTGACGGAATAAGGCCCATCATTTTAGGGGACTTAATTCATTCCTTATGGTAAGAATGGTAAGAAAAAATCACAACAATTAGATCTTCAATTAAATTAAGAGATATGGTCCAAAGTTTATCTGTGTAGAATTAGAGAGAAAAACAAAATATGGAATGGTATTTTTGATTTTTTATCAAGTTCTCTCCATTTTTTAAACATTCGTAACTCTTAGATGCGACATTATTTTAAAAAAAAAAACTACACCATAAAAACGAGTGTTTTGTATCTTTAACACGCGTACAATTTTCTTAAATAAAAATAAAAAACAAATTAACTCTCTCGATTTGACACAATGATTTGAACATGTTCAGATCATTGTATCTAAATGTCCAGATCATTGTGTCAAATACTCGTCATTGTGTCAAAATGTTTAGATCATTGTGCAAAAATTCAGATCATTATGTCACATCGAAAGAGTATTTTTTTTCAATTTTATATATAGCAACACTATACGTATTTTAAAGATAAAAAACGTTTGTTTTTATGGTGTAATTTATTTATAAAAAAATATAATGTCGTACGTAAAAATTATGAATGTTTGAAAAAAATTAGGTAACTTAATAAAAAGTTAACAAAAATGGCCAAGACTAAATTGTCGCTCCTTCCCTTTTTATTAGATCAAAGATCCAATCAGGGATGAGATCGGTACTACACTGGTACCGTCCCGGTACCAAATTTGAAGAAAAGTGAGTACCGAATCCCGTACCGAATTTACCGGTTTGGTACCGGTACCAATATTTCGGTAAAATACCATTTTAGTACTGGTTTTCTTTTTTCCCCTAAAGGTATACATAGTACAAGTATATATTTATATCATTATGAATTTGATGGTACATGAACACGATACATTTTCTGAATAAGTACAAGAAAAGGAGAAAGAACATTTTTACATACAACTCGTAAGTTGGACTGGATTATAAACATTTGAGATTCATATGTTGCCAGACCAATTAAACCCCGAGTATATGCATTTTATGGTGTATATACAATTCTATTTTTTTTAATAAAATACTATAAGTGTCTTTGATACGCGAAACATTTTTTTTTGATGAAGTTGTTAGAAAATTTTGAATTTAAAGGAAAATAAATTTAGAATTTAAATTGTCGAAAGAAAATTGAGATTTAAAAGTAACTTTAATGTATTAAAGAACTTTGAGTTTTATATTCATTTAGGTGATAAATAATCTACCGCCATATGGTCAGGGGCGGATCTAGCCCTTAGAGAGGGGTAGCACCCGCTACCCCTGAACTTGCATTGTGATGTGTAATTTTTATATTTTTTTAACGTTTTCGGTATTTCGTTACCCCTGAAACAATTTTTCTGCTACCCCTGAAATTGTTGTGGTAAGGTAGAACAGTTTAGATGAAAAGAAAAAGGTTAAAACAATATCGTCGTATCACTTACCGATTTGGTGTTTCGAATGAACCCACCCCCTCTCATACTGAATTTTAGAAATGCCCGAACCACGTGCCCATTTTCGTTCCGCGTACCACGTATGTGACTATGGTAATGACTCAATTTCGAGCTTTCAAAAACCGAAGAGGAAGCATCTGTTAGGTATATGTTTAATTTTACACTGTATGAATTATGGTTAAAAAAATTGAGGTTATAAATTATGGTTAAAAAAATTAAACGTTACCCCTGAATTTTTTTTCTGGATCCGCCCCAGCATATGGTAACTAGTAGCATATAATATCTTACATACACACACATACACACACACACACACATATATATATATATATATATATATATATATATATATATATATATATATATATATATATATAAGTATATAAACTAACCTAAGAATTGCAAATATATATTCCGGTACCCATTCGGGAAATACCGGTTTTTACCGGTACCAGTTATTACCGGTTTCAAATTAAGAAAAATTAAGTACCGGTACCGGTTTCGTTTAGGTTCGGTCGGTACCGGTACGGAACCGGTACTCGGTACCAAAAGTCCATCCATAGATCCAATGACTAAGATGATTTCTTATCCTTCTTACATAGATCATACTTTTTACTTAAACATTTCTCACTATATATATATACTTCTTTTTAAAAATAAATACTAGATACTTTTAACTCAATGACACATAATACCCCTTAAAAACAAGCTAGACATAATTCTAATTTAGGTTTTTATATAAGGTAAAGGTAATCTCTAAAGCCCTATCACAATCACATCCACGTTTCCCTTCTCCGCCCCTAATCAAATCGACGTCGGTCTTTGACTCTTCATCCCTTCTATGCGCACTAGCCCTACTTATTCAGTTCTTCTCCATCAACCAACGATCATCAAAGCCACGTTTTTTAGTCTTCGCTACCTCTCTGCGACTTACACATTGTTTAGAAACGAATTGTAAACATGCAACTGTTCATTTTGAACAGATTGTTTTGGATTGATCATTGGTGTTGATATTTTTTTTTACAAATCGTTTACTATAACAAATTGTATAGATTATTATTGTAAGTTTAGAACTTGAAGAGGATGACTATTCCAGTGACATATTGCATATATGTTTTGAAATTTTTTAATCAATTCAATTTTTTCCCAAATGCAAGCATTGCATATAGAATATTATTGACTATTCCAGTAACAATGGCACCTGTAGAGAGGAATTTTCAAAGTTGAAGTTATTAAAATCTTACTTACGATTAACAATGTCAAAGGAAAGACTCAACGGATTGATTATTATAGCTATCGAGAACAAAATATTACAGGATATTAACTATGAAGACTTGTTAATTAATTTGCTAATAAGAGGCTAGGAGATGTGCATGATTTATCAGTTAACTACTTAAAGTGTTATTTTAAAACTATAATTTTCTTATGTTTATTGCTATAACATTATTTTTTCTTATCTAAAAACTTTTTCTACTTGTAATTTTTTTTTAATTGGGCCATATTTTTAGCTCAAACGGGGCCCCTAAATCCTTAGCTCCGACCCTGATAACATGAGTATAAAAGCAGTTGCATTGATATAACGATACATAAAGAAAAATGAAACACAAAAAACCGAGTAGCGACGTTAAAATTAGAAAACAAAATCTTAAAGTATTGAGCATATATTTAAAAATTATATTACATTTACCCATTATATCACCAATTTAAAAGCTTAATTCGTTCTACTATGTAGGCATGCAAAATAGTTGTATTGTTACAACGCTATATAAGGAAAACAAAATTACAAAAGACTGTGTAAGGACCAAAAAATTATAAACTAAAAGTTAAAAGAATTAAGCCTAAAACGTAAAAGTTATGATGCAAGACTATATCTATTACACCACCAACTCTTATACTATATTAATTTTACTTAGATAAAAAGAAGAAAAAATACCCTCACATAATAGGAATTTTTTTTACTAATCCATGAAAGACAATGACAAAAAAAAAAACACCAATTATCTATAGATTTTATCAGTAGATTTAAATAGATGGTCAATAAAGGAACACTTATGCCAAGATACCTGTTGATTTTTTTTTACTTTATATACAATTTGTTTTGGGTAAATTAACAAGGGTGAAACTTACACGGTGATAAAACCTTGAGCAACTGTGTTGAACCAGTCAGCCACCGGGGTTCGACCCCCTTTAACGTTTTCTTTTTCCTTTTAACTGCCTTACGTATTGAGCGAGCTAAATGATGAACCGAATTGTGAGAAAGCAAAATTGGAATTCTCATATTCACCAACGATTACAACAGAAAAACAGATATATACATCAACAAACACCAACTAACTTTCCTGCCTATCTAACCATCTAACAATAAGAAAACCAACCCGGGTTCGAACCCGGTTCACATCAGAAATTAAAATCTCATATAATAACACCTCCCCCCCCCCCCCCCCCCCCTCAAGTTGGGGGTTGTAAAACACCAAACTTGGAAAGTAGCTTATCATGCTGAGGCTTTGGAAGATTATTGGTTAACAAATCAGCAAGTTGTTCCTGGGAAGAAGTATGTATCTAAGAAATGAGCCCATCCTGCAATTTCTCCCTTACAAAATGACAATCTAATTCAATGTGTTTAGTTCGCACGTGAAAAACATGATTTTAGCTATATGAATAGCTGCTTGACTATCACATTTGACTGAAATAGGAGTGATATTAGGCACCTGGAAATCTGATAATAATCTTGTAAGCCAAGTGAGCTCAGCTGTCACACCCCAACCGACGGCGGAATACGACGGGGCGCGAAGATTGTCCAGAAGCTCACAACACTAGATTAGGTTGCGATAATCATAATAGTTACCCATTTCATAGCAAACAAACAAAACATAGCATCCAAGTCATAACATACAATAAACAACATAAAACATAATCTAAGTTTGAGAGTTCATTATTTAATTTGGTCTCTCTAAAGCCGATGCAATCCTATGGTGATGATATCCAAGTCAAACTGCATTACCTGCAACATGTTATAAATAAAGTCAACTAAAATAGTTGGTGAGAATTCATAGGTTTAGTGATAACGTTCAAAAGCATACGTACAAGTTTAAATAAAAGATTAATGATAAAAATGATTAATGATAAAAAATGATAAGTTAACGTAATCCAACCCTTGACAATTAGGCTTCCAATCACAAGGCGCCGCACGCGAGGCAGGCCAAGTGGGCTTGTCAGGCCAATAGATCTATTATCGTAACCCCGGCATGTTTAATGTTAATAATTACGTTCATCGCTCAATCGTTCATCGTTCCATCGTTCAATCGTTCATCGTTCAATCGTTCATCGTTCAACCAAACAATCAAAACAATCATTCAAGTTTCAAGTAATCATCGAACATAGAATACGCATGTGAAAATAGAATTTGATAAAATGATACATGTTGCACCCCAAAAACATTTAAGTAAAAAGGGGCTATGAAAACTCACATGATAGCTAAAGCGTCGAGAGTAAAACCGAAGAATAGCGGCGCAAATCAAACCCGAAGATCACCTTTACGATCGAACGTGATGGAGAAAAATACCGACAAAAGATAAATAACTAAATAAGTATTCGAACGAATAAAACGTGCGACTAGCCATGACATGACGGACTCGATCAGATACGCGACTCGGTAGTGGAGTATTTAAGTAATAATATGAGAATGTAAATAATCAAGGGGTCAAACTTATATCTAGGTCAAATGTTGAGCAAATAATTATTTATTTAACCATAAAACTTTACGACGTCTCAACCCTTGATTATTTTCCATAAAATCAACCAAACCAAATTTAGTATTCAAAAATTAATTTGGGGCTGATCTAAATGCATATAATTACCAAATAAAATTTTAAGACATAACTCAATGCTAACACAATGATTTAGTTAAAATTAATTATTTTTTAACCCCAAAAATACTAGTTAGCTAAATTTAAATAATCAACTATGCAAGATTTAATCCTAAACAAGGCATAATCCTAGATCTAGGTCAAAATCATATTTTCATGACAAAATCCCTAGATCTAATATTCTAGTTTAACTATAACATTATCTAATCAAGATCTAAACATGAGAATTCAAGAAAACACATAAAAATCATATTTTTATTTCATGAAGTCGTACATCTATAAACATGGTGATGTTTCCTTCATCCCAAACCCTAGATCTACCATTTTTATGGTGTCCATGTCAAGGTCCAACAAGATTGTTTAGATAGAACTTAGATCTATGAAGATCCAAGGAAGAATATAAGAAAAAGTGGACTTTTTATCATAAAAACCAAGTTTTTATCAAAAGAATCATAGATCTACATGTTAAGATGAATCTATATGACAAATCATGTTTAAAAATAGGTTCTTTTCCAGCAATAACTTAGATCTAACAAGATCTATAAAGATCTAACAAGATCTTAGCAAAAAAAGTCATAAAAATCCATAAAATTGATAAAAATCCATTTTTTTGTTTAAAACACTAGATCTAGCCTTGGAATGCAAGATCTAGGTTTAGATAAGCATAAAGGTTGGATCTTGATGATGAGGGATGAAGGATTCAAGAAGATGGAGGTTTGGTTTGAGAAATCTAACCTTTTATGATGAAAACCGACACTAATCGAGGCTCGAAATCACCAAACTTTACTCAAAAATATTCAAGGGTCTTGGTCTTGGTTAGTCACAGCCGTTTTAGGGTTTTATGTGAGTAGGAAATGAGAGAATGGAGGCCAAAAACGAGTTAAGGGGCTTAAATACCCGAGAATTAGGGCAAAAACTCGGAAATCCCGACTGGTGGTCGGTGGGCGGTACGCGACGGCCCCCAGAAGAACCGTCGCGATACATGTTAAAATTGATATATGAACTCAAAATGTGATCTCCCGGTTAAAATCGAAATCGCGCGGGATTTACCGAACTTTCACCGTTTTCGTTCTAGACCTTGAATTCACACCAATCTTCACTTGTATTCACTTGTGTGTGTAACTAGTATTACACACAAGGGTCATACATGTTTAGATTGATCAAATTCCCGGTTGAACGAAATTCAGCGACGAGTTCGCGTAAAATGCAAATTAAAAGCAAATCGAATATCAGGTCGATCAATAAACATGATAATGGATCAATAACATGAAAGTAGGTTAATAAACATCAAAATCGATCAATACCCATAAATTCGATTATCAATCAACGGATCGGGTTACAATATGGGTAAAATCATTCAATCGGAAAACCCGGAATGTTACATCAGCAGTAAGCCTTCTAAGAGACCTGTATTCAGCTTCTGCAGAGCTTAAAGAAACTGTGGGTTGCTTCTTGGATTTCCAGGAAATAGGACAACCTCCAAAAGAAATAAAATACCCACTAATAGACCTCCTTGTATTAGGACAAGATGCCTAATCAGAGTCACAAAAGGCAGTAAGAACAAAATCACCGGTTTTATTGAAAAACAATCCTTGAGTATAATACCTATGAACATAAGCCAAAGTGTGTAAAGCTGCAGTCCAGTGAGGCAACCTGGGATCTTGCATAAACTGACTGAGGTGTTGAACAGCAAAAGAAAGGTCAAGCCTAGTATTAGTCAAGTAATTAAGCTTGCCTAGCAATCTTCTGTATTGTAATGGATCAGGTAAAGGAGGACCTTCATTAAGTTTCAAATCGGAAACTGAAGGCTGAGGAAAGGAAACTGAATTAGGAGAATCAGGATGAAATTCAGCTAGTAAGTCCTTTGCAAACTTTCTCTGAGTCAAGATCAGACCAGTAGAAACTTTTAACACCTCAATGCCTAAAAAGTAATTAAGAAAACCCAAATCTTTAATTTAGAAAGTAGTATGCAAAAAAGATTTGACTTTATCAATTTCTACAAGATTATCTCCATTGATGATAATATCATCTACATATACTGCTAAGTATACAACTGATCCAACCATCACCTTAGAAAACAATGAATGATCATTAGGAGACCTTTTATAACCAAAATTCATCAAAGCTGTAGACAGTTTACCATACCACTGTCTAGAGGCTTGCTTCAAGCCATAGAGAGATTTTTGTAACTTCAAACACTGACAAGGAAGTAAAGTCATGCCCTGTGGTGGTTGCATATAGATATCCTCATCTAAATCACCATGGAGGAAAGCATTGTTGACATCCAGTTGGAACAAAGACCAATTCATTTTAACTGCCACAACAACTAGAGTCCTTATAGTTGTCATTTTGACAACAGGAGAAAATGTTTCAAGGTAATCAATACCATATTTTTGAGTGTCCCCTCTGACTACAAGTCTAGCTTTACATCTTTCTAATGTTCCATCAGCATGATATTTGACCTTATATACCCATTTGCATCTAATAGGCTTCTTATGTTTAGGAAGATCAACAACTGTCCATGTCTTATTAGCCTCAAGAGCTTCAAACTCTTTTCTCATAGCTTCAACTCATTGGGGATACTTAGCAGCCTCAGAATAAGAATGAGGTTCCGAAAGACTATCAATAGACTGAATTAAATGTTGACTATCAATAGGAATGTCAGAAACAAAAACTGAAGTAGTGGAAAAACAGAAATTAGTAATAGTATGTGGACAAGAATCAAAGAATTGATAAGCATTATGACAAACATAATCTTTCAAATAAGTAGGAGGTTTAGAAGTTTCGAAAGAATGTCTCAATGGTGGAGGAGAAGAATGTGAAGAGGATGGATTTGAACTAGAAGGATCAGAAGATGAAGAAACATGAATAGAAGATGAAGACTGTGAATCAAAAGAAGAAATAGGAGTAGAAGATGGAAAAGGAAAATCATCAATGAAATCACTGTCAAAGACAGGAAACAATGGAGATTGATTGGATTTGGGAAGGGAAGGAAAAATATTTTCAAAGAAAATGACATCTCTAGAAGTGAGAAACAGTTAGGAATGAAAATCAAATACCCTATAGGCCTTTTTGCCAATAGGATATCCAACAAAGATACATGGAATAGCTCTTGGTTGGAACTTATCTCGGCCAGCTTTAATGTGGAAGCATAACATAAGCAACCAAATGCCCTGAGATGATCATATGAAGGAGGAATATTATGTAATAACTCATGAGGAGACTTTCCTTTTAACAATTTGGAAGGAAATCTATTAATAAGATGTGTTGCAGTTAAAACACACTCTCCCCAAAAAGAAAGAGGAAGTTTGGATTGAAACAACAATGCTCTAGCTGTTTCAAGCAAGTGTTTATGTTTCCTTTCAACAACTCCATTCAGCTGTGGAACACCAACACAACAAGTTTGATGAAGAATGCCTTTACTAAGAAAATAAGCAGATTGAATGGAACCAGATCCTAGCTCAAAAGCATTGTCTGATCTGATACACTTAACTTTTGTATTGTACTGAGTAGAAACCATCTCAATAAAGCTTTGTAAAACAATAAATGCATTTGATTTAGTATGCAACAAATGAGTCCAAGTAGTTCTTGTAGAATCATCAACAATGGTTAAGAAATATTTGTAACCATTATGAGTGGGAACAGAATAAGGACCCCATGTATCTATATGAATAAGCTCAAAAGCATGATTTGTAGAAATTGAACTATGAGGAAAAGGCAATTTATGTTGCCTTGCCTTTGGATAAACATTACAAGGCAATATAGAATCAATATCAGAATTAGAAATCAACTTCAACTGTTTTAACTTGTAAACAGGTAAATGACCCAATCTATGATGCCATGTTTCAGTATTAACAACAAGATTACAAAAAGATTTAGAAACAACAACTGAAGAGACAGCAGAAATCTTCAAAGGTTGTTTGAGAAGGTAGAGTCCTTTAAGTAGTTCATCAAGAACCAGTGGCCTCTTCATTGAAGGGGCCTGGAAAACACATGCAGTAGGAGTGAAGAAAATAAGACCATGATTGTGCTTATACAATGTTGGAACAGATAGCAGATTATGAGTAAATTGGGGAATGTAAAGAACATGGAATAAAGATAATTGAGAATTGAGTTTGACAGTTCCAGTATGTGTAACAGAAATAACCTGACCATTAGGCAATCCAATGACCACGGGTTTAGGTAAAGTGTGAATATTAGTCATGAGAGCAATATCATTACACATGTGGTCAGTTGCTCCAGTATCAATAATCCAATTAGATTGAATTAAAGAAGAATTACAAGCCATGATACCTGCAAAGTTGGCTTGACTAATGTTCTGAACACCAGAATCAGAAGACTGCTGTGAATTCATCTTTTGCATCAAGTTTATAAGCTCTGAGTATTGCTCAGTTGTGAAGGATGTAGGAGACATATGATCATCAGAAATAGGCTTGTCATCATGAGTAACATTAGCAGCAAACCTTTTATTCTTGGTGAATTTAAAATCCTTAGGAAAGCCTACAAGTCTATAGCATTTACTTACATGATGAACATTCTTTTTACAATGAGAAAACCAACCCGGGTCCGAACCCGGTTCACATCAGAAATTAAAATCTCATATAATAACATTACGCTAGTCTTATAAGCTTTTTTTATTTTTGCTTCCATCACTTTGCAAATGATGCAGTGCTTCAATGGTTAAAGTTGTGGCAAGGAAATCAACTGACCCTGGTTTTAACCTTGGTCACCTTTTTTTTTTCTTTTGCCTTTTTTTTCCTTTGTTTTTTACTAAATTCTATTAATATATAATAATCTCTTAATATAAGATAATAATAGTAAGCATAACTTGTTTAAAACGACCCATGTTCGACCCTCATAGACACATATTTTTTGTCTTTTCTCCTATTTTCCATTTATATTTTCTTTCTGTATAT
>JBCNJP010000007.1:9710399-9808121 GCA_039602395.1 Deinandra increscens subsp. villosa | reverse complement strand
GATAAGTCAATGGCTGAAGCTGAATCCTTCCCATCAGGGATTGAGTTTCCTTCAGAACCATCATCCTCATGAAAGGCTGCCTTGTGACTAGCAGAATGAGTAAGATCATAATCTGCTCGCATTTCCTCTAAAATGCTTTTATGTTCAGCATGCAAAATAGAGTCTAGACACCTGAAATTGAAGCTCACCTGTCAATAACATCTCATTCAACAGATCCAACCCGAAAACCACCCATATTTGTTTGATCCAATTGATCTGGCGGCCTAAATTTAGGCCTATCATTTGTTCTATTCCATATTTCCATCCGTTTTCTAAATTCTAGCGTTGCGATTTCTCAATCGAAATTATTGTTCAAAAATCGAATTCAAAACTGATAATCAGTTAATCACAGCAATCGCAGCAGAAAACCTAAAATCAAACTACTACAAAAAAGGTAGGTAGAGAAACCTTACGAGGACATTAACAGAAACTCATCTTTCTCCTTACGTGAATCAAACATCGATACGACGGCGTCTAGGAGCTCCGATTTCGAAATCGAGATGTACTTCTGTCTCGGCACGTGGACTCCACCGGCATCATATCGTCCATGGAGTTGTGGAATTAGCTTTTTCTCCTCCTCCATTGTTGGAGTTAGAGAGAGAGCAGATGGTGGATGAAATAGAGCAAATTGAGTTGTAGGATTTGGTTGATGATGAAGATGATAGGGAGTTAAAGGTGGTGGTGGCCGGCAGTTGCCATGAGAGATGCATTCTCCGGTGGGCAACTGCTGGACATACATAAAATAGAAATAGGAGGAGATAAGAAGCTGGAGGCTTTCTTTCTCTCTTATGGAGTAATTGCATTTTAAGTCCCTTTACTATTACATAAATACATTTTTAGTGTATAAGAGTAGTATTTTAAGTTTTTAACATTATTATTACCTATATGGCTATATACATTACACGAAGTGTCTATAAGGCTTAAGGAGGAGGGAGTGGGGAATGTTTGAAGTAGATGAAGTTGGAGGAGAACCAATAGGAGTGTGCCACGCAGGAGAGAGAAAAAGAAAGGTTTTTGAAGGATTTTGAAGAATTTTGAAGGATATTGAGTGGTGGTGGTGAGGTTTTTGAAGAATTCTAGGTGGGTTTATTTTAATGTTTTTATTTATTTGTTTTTGTATTTTATAAATTAAAAAACGTTAATTAATAAAAAAAATTACATTACATTAATAAAAAAAACATTACATTAATAAAAAAAAACATTACACTAAATAAATAAAAACATTACACTCATGAGCCGCTACAACTAGTTCCAGAAATTGCGATCTTCCTCGTCGGAGTCGGTCGATAAATCAGAACTTGAAGGAGGAATAGGTATGTTGAATGGAAACCGATCCATTTTGAAAGAAAGTTGAATTTGAGTTAGAATGAAGAGAAGTTGTAGGAGTATTTTGAAATGGGGGTGGAAGGGGTATATATATTGTTTAAAAATTAAAAAAAAATTATTTTTTTTAAGGTCACATAGTCGTTCAACGGCTAGAAAATGGGCCCCACTTCCTTTTTCCTCTCCGGCGAAAACTAGTTTGGAAACCAAGATTTTAGCGGCGCCGCAGGCCTGGCGGCGGTGTTCGCCGGCGGCTAACTCTCCGCCATTCCCTCCTGCCTTATGTGACACCTCGTCCGAAAATCCAGGTCAAACCACCTACTTTGACTTTTAATTAAGTATTAATTATGTTCTATCTGATCTGATTTATGTCAAACTGTTAAATTACTGTGTCTGACTGTTAACTGATGACGTAAACCAAATCCCGCGTTTGTACTAAAAGCGTATATCCGTTAAAAACACAACGATTTCATGGAACTTCAATAATAAGAAAAATAAATATAAAATGAATTTTTATATTTTATCTGGATCTGGTTCGAACGTTTATATAATCGACACATCAAAACTGATGAGCGATCGTACGTTTAGAACTATTCGGTTTTAAATAACCTGGACGATCGAGCTTAAAACTGTTACAAACTGACAAACTGAAAACGTTATCCGTAACCAGACTGAAAAACTAAAAAACATAACTGATTTCTGAAAAACTTTTATAATCAACTTAAACAATTGTTTTTATGAAATAAAAACATCACGAACTGAAATCGTTGTCAAGACTTAAGCCTAAACCCATCCTATCAACCAATTGGGCCCAGCTTGGCCCAATAGGCCCAATAAGCCTAAAACACTAAAAAACCCGAAACTTCGATCCATTACTCAAACTTAGTATCCCGAATAATCATGGCGATCCGAAACCTCAACCGATGTAAAACGGGCCCGGGCCTCGATCCGGTGCCCCGTTTGGGCCCGTACGGCCCATTACCAACAAACAAGCCCGAATACATTTTTCTTTTAAATGATTTGGCCCAATATAAAGCTCAAAGCCCAATGGGATTATTTTCATAATTTAAACCCATGAAACTTGTGTTAATATTTATAAAATGGTTATCACCTTTTATATTTAACCAATGGATAAAATTTTAAATATAAAAGTTATGAACTATTTTATTTTCACAAGTCCTTTATATATTTTATGAAACTTCTACATTACAAAAACCATTTTTATTAAACATGACAAGTTTTATAAAGACAAATCACTTACTCACTTAAGTTTTATAAAAGAAAAGAGTAGGAGATTTTTTTCTATAAAAATTGTGGCAAAGAGCATGGCCACCACACCCTACTCTTCATCCTAGCTCTAATCATCACCAAATAGTGAGAGGTAACTTAACACTCAACTTACCACACCTCCATCTACCAACTCACTTACACAAGACCAACCCCTTCACTCTTCTCTTTCTCCCTCACCCTTTCTTTTCCTGTCGAGAATCACAGCTGCAACCACCACTTTACCCAGCCTCCACCCTCCTTTCCTTGCTGTTTTCCGGCCACCCAACAACCCCCCACCACCACCGTAAACCACCATCATCAACAACCTCTCTCCTCCCTCGTTTCTTCTTCACCTCACCCACAAACAACCACCCTCACTCCTCTCTCTTCGTTTCTGTCGCAGCAGCCCTCACCACCGCCATAAAATGCAGCCACCACCACCGTGACACCCTCCCTCTGTGCGCAACAACCACCAACAACCACAGCCCCCCACCGCCACCTTTCCTCTTACTTCTTCTCCTCCCTCTCGCCACCACACAACCACGCCACCACCACTACATTGCTGCTGCGACTGTGCTCCTCCTCCCGCCGCCATGCTACTGCCGTGACTGCCGCCCCAGCCCCACAGAGTCGCCGGACTGCTGCTGTTGGACAGCCGCAAGCCATCGCCACCCTCATCATTCTCTCGTTTTCCTTTCGTTCTCCTTTGTGAGTCTCCTAATTGTCTTGGTTACATTTCGTTACGATTTAAACGTTCTAAACGATACCTCGAGTCTTGACAACGAACCGGGTTTAACTTAAAGGTTTTCTAACGATCAAAACAACTAAACTATTTTCCTTTAAACCTTAGGGTTGTAAGGTTTGAAAATGTGATGTTTTAGGTTCCAAAACATGTTAACTAATATGATCATCATGTGTTTTTAACATAAGGATATTAGTTGTTGTTAAATGGAAAACCCATGGATTATATAACAAGTATGATGGTTTAATTAAACCATTTGATGAATCTCTAATGTTTAACATATATTACATGTTTAGTCATTGTTAATCTTATGTGTTAATATGTTATGGTTCACTAGAAGTACTTAGGTGTTGACATAAAATGATAAAATTATTAGTTGTGACTTATATTGTTAACCACCTTGTTTATGGATTAATATTTGTTGATGACAAGTATTCATGGACTAGATAATGATTAGAGACACATATGGACACATTTGGGACATTTGGAAGGTTACATACAAATTTTACATAAAATGACAACCCTAAAACCATTTAAATGAATTTTTTGGATGAAATACAAAAACTAGTGATTTTATAAATTACTTGGATGTTTAAACCATAAAAATATCACCACAATCATTTTTATATAAAATGGTCACATTTTATAAAAATATAAATCCTAAAATACAAAAATTAAAAGTCTTGATTAGAATTTATAAAAGAAATAAAATGGATAAAATATATAGTTATATTTTATGTTCAAAAATGATAGAATATCATATTTTTGAATAAATGACAAAAAGTATAAAACATTTGGATTTTATACAAAAATAGAATCATTTTATGTTAATGAATTTCTATAAAAAGTCTTTTATTTAAAACCCTAACTTTGTTTAATAAATAAAGTTATTTAAAAATGATTTTATAAAGATAAAATCAAAAGACTTATAGAAACTATGAAAAACATATTTTAAACATTTTTGATTATTTTAAATGAATCAAAATAATCAAAACGTTTTAACCGGATCAAATGTTTATTTTTTAAATGTTTGAAATTGAAACGAAATCTTTAAACGACTTAAAAACATTTTACGACGTAACGAATCGTAAATAATTATTTTCAACAAATAATTATCTTTATGAATTTCAGAAACCCTAATTTTCTTAACATGAGTTTAAATATTAAAATAACTACCTACTTATGTTATATCATTTAACTTGTAATAATTTAATAAAAATTATTTCGACAAGTTATAATAATTATTTCAATAATTATTATCAACCCTAGTTATATATATATTATAACTTAACGCGATTTATTATTCAATCGATCGAGCGAACATAAAAATTTATTAAATATTATTATTTAAAAACAATATTCAGGACTTAATTGAACTAATCTTCATGATACGTTATCTCATGTTCATTCCTTGTATTTATTTACGTAAATGCCTTAATACGTGAACATTCGTATTTGCTGATTTTGTAAACTAATTAACTAACGGGTTTTCAAAACGCTACAAACGGGATTATACGTCAAGACTTGACCGGTATCATTTGGGTAACGTTCGTTACTCAAATGATTATGTGGACCCTTATGCATGTTGTCTTATGTTTTAATAGGACTTTACTTGCTAGTTGCCACTCGGCAATTCATCATTTCCACTTAATCAAGTGAGTTTCACGGCCCCTTTTCTTTACAACTGTTTTACACTTATGGGGGAGAAATCATGAACTGATAAACTGTTTTAACTTAATGTTATGATCACTGTTAGCCGTATGACTATCTGTTCCCTTACTGATTGCCCAACTGGTACTTTATCGTTATAAACGTTAGTACAACTGAATCCCACCATTAGTTGATTTCAATTAGTTCTGATCGAACACGATACTAGTGAATAGATCTATTTGGGTTGACAACCCTGCCCAGATTGGTAGCTCCAATCCTGACTTCGTATATTGTCAAGGGGTACACGTCAGTTATTCTTGTTTGTTCGGTATCTCTCGGGCGAGGATACCATGGGTGGGTAAACCGTTAGTATTTGAAATCAAGGTTCAGGTGAGATCATACAACTACAACAGTAAGCTAATATAACATTTTGAGTTTCCTGAAAACTGTTTTACAATCTTACTATCGAGTCCTAAACCTGTGAACCTCACCAACTTTATGTTGACCTTTTTAAACTCATGATTTCTCAGGTAACTAAGCTGATCATGGAAGCCGTGCAAATGGGACTTCGCCTTTATATTCGGACCTGCTTCGTTGGAGTCCTAGTCCCTATCTATCCTAAATAACTACTTTATGTTTTCAATAAATGAAAGTTGACTTTTAAAGTTCAAATGTAAGACAATATCGTTTACTACTCTTTCCGCTGAAACAATTAATGATATTATGTTTTAATTAACGTTTGAATTTAGTAGTAGTTGTTCTGTATCTCTGTGACTATGATTCTATCTCGCTCACACCCAATCATTTGCCCGGGGTGTGACACCTTAGCACCATGAATTCGTGTCGACTAATAGTAATGGGCCACACGTTCACGTCTTCACGCGGTGTGGTTCGCATTGCGTGAAACACCCCCACCCTACTCCACACGAAAATCCCTCCTCTACGCCCCCACACCAAACCCCGTACTCCTATTTATATTTTACTCTCTGATAATTAACATTTACCCCACCTTCCCTTTAAACGTTTTTTTTTTAATTATAGTTTACCCACATAAAAGAGTAATATAGTCATTTATAATAAAACATATACCTATATATATGTGTATATAAGGTAAAGTTTAATGGAAAACTAAGTTTTAGTTGGAAAACTGGAAATACCAAAGGAAAATTATATTAAATGAAGACTATTTAGGTAATTTTGGTGCTTTTTTTTTTCCTTTTTGAAATTTCCGTGTCTATCCAACTAAAGGCCACCTAACAACCTTTAAAAAAAAACGTTCTTTTTTGTTTTGGTTCGTCAGACTATGTTGCATATATGCAACATTGTATGTTGTTGATGTTGCGTATATGCAACATAGCATGTTGCATATATGCAATGTATGAAACATACAGTGTTGTATATATGCAACATACTATGTTGCATATATGCAATGTATGAAACATACAATGTTGCATATATGCAAAATATTATGTTGCATATATTCAACGTATGCAGCACGCTATGCAACATAGTCGGACGAACAAGATGACAAAAAACGTTTTTTTTATAAAGTTATCATTTGTATATATGTGAAATTATAAAAAAAAAAGAATGACAAATTACCCAAATAGCCTTCATTTAATATAATTTTCATTTGGTTTTTCAGTTTTCCAAATAAAAGTAGTTTTCCAAGGAAACTTACCCTATATATATATATATATATATATATATATATATATATATAGGGTGAGGTTCATTGTAGACACTTTCGCATGTGAAATAGCTCTTTTTCACATGTGAAAGTTTCTAATTAATGAGAAAAAAGAAAAAAAGAAAAAAGAAAATTAATCAAACCATTAGATCAAGAGATCTAATGGTGAAAAAAGGTGTCTACCTGTTTACACTTATGGGGGTGTCTACAATGAACTTTTCACTATATATATATATATATATATATATATATATATATATATATAGTGAAAAGTTCATTGTAGACACCCCCATAAGTGTAAACAGGTAGACACCCTTTTTCACCATTAGATCTCTTGATCTAATGGTTATGATTAATTTCTTTTTTCTTCTTTTTCCTTTTTCTCATTGTTCAGAAAATTTCACATGTGAAAACACATGTGAAATAAAGTAATTTCACATGTGAAATAGGGTGTCTACCTGTCTACACTTATGGGGGTGTCTACAATGAACCTCACCCTATATATATATATATATATATATATGGTTAGGTTCAAATGAGAACTTTTTATTTTGAGAACTTTTGAGAACTAAATCTCAACCACAAATTTCAGGGGGGGGGGGGGGGGACCACTACAATTCATGGGAGGGGGGATACATCTAATAAACATGTGGCTCAAATTAGTTCTTTTTAGTTCTCAAATCAAATTGGTTCTCAAATGATCATCTCCCTATATATATATATATATATATATATATATATATATATATATATATATATATATATATATATATATATAGGGTGAGGTTCATTGTAGACACTTTCGCATGTGAAATAGCTCTTTTTCACATGTGAAAGTTTCTAATTAATGAGAAAAAAGAAAAAAAGAAAAAAGAAAATTAATCACAACCATTAGATCAAGAGATCTAATGGTGAAAAAAGGTGTCTACCTGTCTACACTTATGGGGGTGTCTACAATGAACTTTTCACTATATATATATATATATATATATATATATATATATATATATTCCATTTATATATACATAGTTATTTAACATGATTTTACACCAAAACTCTACAATATCCTATTTATTTTATTCTAAAACACTCACTAACTTCCTATAAAAATGGGTTTTTCATCCAACGAGAAAACCAATCATAATCAGATACCATTTATCTTCGAAACGGTTATAGCTGCTACATTAGCTATGGTAGAGGAAGAAATCGATCGTCCCGTCAAAATCACAAGAAAACCACTTTAAATAGAAATCATGCAATGAGGCACGAACATCTTATTGCTGATTATTCTGCTAAGGATGCGGTCTATGATACTAATATTTTTAGGAAACATTTTCATGTCACTAGAGAGCTATTTATTCGAATAGCTAATGATTTGGATTACCCCTTTTCAAATTAGCATAAGTTGTGGGTTGCTAGAGGACATTGGGGTTGTACCACTTACGAAAATGCACAAGACCATGTCAGACACTTAAGATGAATATTTGACGGATTATGAGTCAAGTGCTCGTAAGCGAATGTACAATTTCTGCAAAAATACACTCAGAGTATATGAAAAACCCAAATGCAAACTACATTCATCAGTTATACGAGGCACATGAGGCAAAACATGGATTCCTGAAGAATGCTTGGTAGCTTAGATTGTATGCATCAGAAGTGATATAATAGTGCGATTGCATGGAAATGTCAATACATGAGAGGCGATCATCCACATCCAATTATGGTGTTAGAGTCGCTTCAAACAATGTAGGATATGGCACTCATTTTTAGAGCCGTTGGATCGAATAACGAAATAAATGTTCTAGATAGGTCGCATATATTCGACCACGTCATTAAGGACCTTGCACCGGATATGACTTTTCAAGTATGTAAAGTGACTTACAAATATGGTTATTATCAATGACGAAGCTGGACAAAATATTTTGCGGGGGCGATAAGTCACGGGGTGATAATTCAAGGGGGCGATTCTCAATATATATAAATTTTTTTGAAAAAATCACGAAAATTAGTACTTTCGGACGAAAAAGCCGGAGGGGCGGTCGCCACCCTAGCTTCCCACTAAGCTTCGCCGGTGGTTATTATCTAGTTAACGATATTTATCCTGAATGGGCAACATTAGTTTACATGTATAGTCAACAGTAGGGTCAAACAAAAAAAGTTTGTACGTAAACAAGAGAGTGTAAGGAAGAATATCGAACAAGAACTTGGTGTGTTTCAAAAGAAGTGACATATAATCGGTAATCTGACACAAGGTTAGGAACCAAACAAACTTCAAGACGTAATGTATGTCATTATACGGGTTTTAATTACTCAACTTCGGAATTTTATCTTCAATGGGTAATATTTGTTTGAGGTTTTAATTTGGTTTGCCCTGATTGCATCGCTACTTTTCTCTTGGTATGCGGCATCATCATATTTTTGCATATGTCATGTTGAATCTGTGCTTTTAGTTACATCCCATTTGTGTTCAAATTTAGAAAGCTTTACATAATTCATATTTTTATTCCATGTGTAGAAGATAGGTTGCATAATTCATATTTTTGTTCCATCTGTAGAAGACAATAGTTTGAAATAATTTTTGGTTTTTCTCCATATTTCAGATCTTCAGTTCTGGTGATTTCTATTTCTTCCTGATCTCAATCATCTCATTCCTAACAGCAGAAACAACTACCATAGAAGGTCTGCCTAAACCTCTTTAAAGGAATGGTAATTCTCATTAAACAAAATAATACAAGGCTCCTATTTATATCTATACATAATAAATACTAAACCCTCTACTAATACATAATTACAATTCTGTCTAATACACCCCCGCAGTTGGAGCGTGTAAGGAACGAACGCTCAAACTGGAGCGAAATCTCTGAAATAAAATGCGAGGGAGACCCTTTGTAAAAATATCTGCATACTGATGTTCAGAGGGTATGTGGAGCACACGAATATTACCAATGCGAACCTGCTCGCGCACAAAGTGGATATCAATCTCCACGTGTTTGGTTCGCTGATGATGAACCGGATTACCTGACAAGTAAACGGCGGAGACATTGTCACAGTAGACAACAGTGGCGGTGCGAATGGGAACCCGTAGTTCCAAGAGCAGGTTGCGAATCCATGTAACCTCAGCAACCGAGTTCGCCACAGCCCGATATTCTGCTTCTGCACTGGAGCGGGACACCGTAGACTGCCTTTTGGAGGACCAAGAGATAAGATTATCTCCTAAAAACACACAATAACCAGATGTGGAGCGTCTCGAGTCCGGGCAACCCCCCCAATCAGCATCTGAATAAGCTGTCAAAGTGGTACAAGCCGATGGTTGAATTTGTATTCCATAATCAATAGTGCCCTGGACATATCTCAGAATGCGTTTCATGAATGCCAGGTGCGATTCACACGGAGAATGCATAAATAGACAAATCTGCTGCACTGCATACGATATATCTGGTCTAGTGAACGTCAAATACTGCAACGCACCTGCAAGACTACGATAAAGAGTACCATCAGCTAAGGGTGGTCCATCGTCGGCACTTAGTTTTCCGTTCGTATCAACTGGAGTAGCACTCGGTTTACAATTAGACATTTTCGCCCGGGCGAGAATATCTCTGGCATACTGCGACTGAGAAAGAAAGAACCCATTACTGTCACGTGTGACAGCAATCCCCAAAAAATGGTGAAGATCACCCAGGTCAGTCATAGCAAATTCCCGAGAGAGGGAGCGAATAATATTCTGCAGTAAAGATGAGTCAGACGCCGTGAGGATAATATCATCTACATAGAGTAACAAATACGCCAATCGATCCCCATTAGCATAAATAAACAGTGACGTGTCACAGCTGCTACTGCGAAATCCATGACTCAACAGAAAGGTTGCAAACCGAGTGTACCATGCCCGTGGTGCCTGTTTTAATCCATAAAGCGATCGCTTAAGCCTGCACACATAATCAGGAAATCGAGTATCATTAAAGCCAGGTGGTTGAGACATATAAACAGTCTCAGCGAGATCGCCGTGTAAGAAGGCATTTTTTACGTCCAGCTGATGAACTGGCCAACTCTTAGACAAAGCCAGAGATAAGACTGTGCGAATGGTTGCCGGTTTAACAACCGGACTAAAAGTTTCCGTGCAATCAATCCCCACCGTCTGTGATTTACCATTCGCGACCAGTCGCGCTTTATAGCGCTCTAGAGACCCATCCGACTTGAATTTATGTCGGAATAACCACATACAACGAATTACCGGGTGGTTCTGAGGTCTCGGTACTAACTCCCAAGTATCGTTGTCCTGCAAAGCTTTAAATTCAGTTAGCATGGCATTGTGCCAATTAGGATCTGAAAGGGCAGTTTGATAGGAGTGTGGAACTGGAGAAATGGGTGAGGAATTTATATTAAGATTTAATCGTTGAACAGGTTTAAAAACACCGGCTTTTGATCGGGTAAGCATGGGATGTTGGTTAATGTTTTCGGGAGTAGAGTCGGCAGAAGATGAATTTGTGGAGGGGGTTGTGGCGGGAGAAGTGTGGGCCGAGGAGTGGGTAGGCGTTTGTGGGCTGTTGGGTGTTTGAACGGATGGGCTTGGGATGGGGAAAGGTTGGGCCGTAGGTGAGTTATTGGGTGGGGTTGTGGTGTGGGCCGTTTGATGGGTAACAGATTGGGTAGTTGAAGCCGTAGATTGGGCCTGGGGAGATGTGGGAGCGGGTTGTGGAATGTGGGCTTGGTCCGATGAAGCTTCTGTTTCCATCGAAGGAACATTGTGATGTGTGGGATATTGATTAAATTCAGTTGGGAGAGGCTGACCATACGGAAATAGTTGTTCATCAAAAATTACATGCCTTGACAAGTGGACACGACCCGTTGTTGGGTCCAGACATCTATACCCTCGAAAATTTGAGGGGTAGCCCAAAAAAATGCAACGGACTGATCTTTGGCTCAATTTATGTGGTGTGGTGCTGGATAAATTCGGGTAACATGCACACCCAAACACCCGTAGGTGATCGTAGGTGGGATGACGATGGAACAAGGCAAAGGTTGGTGTAAGAAGGTTGAGACGTTTGGTAGGCAAAATGTTGTGTAAATAGGCAGCCGTGTGAAGTGCCTCTACCCAGAACGGGGGGGGGAAGATTTGCTTGATTTAAAAGAGCCCGTATTATGTCATTAAGCCGACGAAGCATACGCTCGGCTCTCCCGTTCTGAGGTGATGTCTGTGGACAAGAGAACCGGAAAACTAATCCATTTTGACTCGCAAAGTTTGCAAATTCGTTGTTGTCAAATTCACCCCCAAGGTCACACTGAAAAGATTTTATTGATTTGTTGAACTGAGTTTGGATTAGTTTGTGAAATTTGCGAAAAGATTGAAACGTGTCGGACTTGAATTTCAAAGGGTAAACCCACACAAATTGAGTAAAGTTATCAACCAATACCATATAATATTTATACCCAGACTTACTAAGAACTGGGGATGTCCACAAGTCACAATGAATTATATCAAAGGGATTAAATGTAATAGACAAAGATTCAACAAAAGGTAATCGTTTGCTATTAGATAGCTGACACGAATGACAAATAGACGCATGTTTGTCTTTATTACATTTGATAAATGAATGACTGGAAAGAAAATCCAAGATGTGAGCCCCCGGATGACCCAATCTTGTATGCCATAAAAACGAGTTGGAGTTGGTGGTGAGGTAGGCCGTTGGTGAAGGTGGAGGTGTGGTGACCGGGTACAGTCCGTCAGTACTACTGTGGCGGGAAAGGAGCTCTCCAGTCTTGAGATCCTTCACAGAAAAACCATACGGGTCAAATGCAACGATAACTTGATTATCAATAGTAAACTGACGGACTGAAAGTAAGTTTTTGACGATTTTAGGGGTGACAAGGATATTATTGAGTTGGTATTGGTGGTTTGGTGTGGTAAGTTTGGAATTTCCAGATCCTGAAATCGACACTTTATGACCATTGCCAACGAAAATATCACTTATGTTAGGACTAAATACTGAGGATTGTACCATACCTGGATTTGGAGTGACATGGTTGGAGGCTCCCGAATCCATGATCCATGTCTGATCCGGTGTCTGCATCTGGTTCCCCTGGTAGGCAGCAGCAATATCTGATGGATTCAATGCATTAAATGGAGAATAAGCACCAGAAGTGTAGTTGGCACTAGGATACTGCGGAGGAGGTTGTGATGGCCATTGATTTGGTGCAGTGGGATAAGGGCATGGTGGGGCGTTCCACCACCCCCATTGTGGTGTAAGAGAGTAACCAGCGGGCGGGCGTTGGTTGTTGTTTCGGTTTCCACGACCGCCACGATAGTTGTTACGCCTGTTTTGATTGCGGCCTCGGTATTGTTGACGGTTGTTATTTTGGTTTTGGTAGGCTTGAGGTGAAAAATTAGGATGTTGGTTGTAATAATTATTAGGCTGTTGGGGTGGGTTGGGGTAGCCGTAGGCATTAGGTGGCGGGTTGGGGAATTGGGTTGGGTTTTGAGGTTGAGTATTGTTTGGTGGTAGTTGTGCATTATTATTATTGACATGAAGAACGTTTTGAGCAGGTGGGGTGGGTTCTTGTCTGGCCGACAACCTATGCAATTCCAATTGAACCATGTTCCTAGCAGTATCCCAGTTTGGTGAACTTTGATTAATAAAGGAAGCTACCATATCGTATTCCCTTGGTAGTCCTCTAACAAGCTGCATGACCAATCTATTTTCATCAACCGGGCGATCACAGTCACCCAGTTGGTCGGACAATTCTTGCAATTTCTGAAGATAATCATCCATAGATGAGCATCCTGCAAGGGTTAAAGTGGTGAATTCCTGCTCCAAGGCAGCAGCACGGGAGCCTTTATTATTCAAATAAATTTCCTGTAATTTTAACCAGGCTTGTCTCGCGGTCATATCATCCTTAAGAACCCGCGGGAGCACTTTGGGACCTAAAGTGCTATAGATCCACTGGAGTACCAGTGCATCAATATCAGACCACAACGCGTACGTTGCATGATTTTCAGCGGGTGGAGCGGTTCCATCAATGTGATCAGAAACTTTATATGCACGAGCATGATTTTTAAATAATCTTACCCAGGATTGGTAGGTTACCGTGGTTCCATCCAAAGGTTTCACACGAATCACGATATTCGTGACGGAGTATGCTTGTTGCAACACCTTCTCAAGGGCTGCCACCTTCGCTGCATCTTGATTAACGGTTGCCATGAAGTCGACTTCGGAAACAGTGGGCGATGGACTGCGAGACCGAACAGGGGAGTTGACCGGGGACGGGGAGGTGCTGCTGGAACCCGTCGAACCAGAACTAGGGGCAGCCGTAGCTGCCGGAATTGAGGAGAAAGTCGCCGGCTGCCGGAATTGAGGAGAAAGTCGCCGGCGGCGACTATACTTGATGCAAAAGTTACGTGAAAAAAAAAATTAGGGTTTTTAGGATGGAACGATTTGTAGCTCTAATACCATAAAGGAATGGTAATTCTCATTAAACAAAATAATACAAGGCTCCTATTTATATCTATACATAATAAATACTAAACCCTCTACTAATACATAATTACAATTCTGTCTAATACTCTTTTCAATTATTATTTTGAACTCTTTGTTTAGATAAGAGGATGAGTAATACTTCTATGATTCATGACAGTAGAATTTTGATATTCAACAGTGCACATCTTCAAAATTAATATTAATGTATCCTCATTGCATGAACTAATTATACTATGATCAGTGAAAGGTACGTATTGAAACTTACATAGTCTCTTTGACGATTAAAGAGAGGAGTTATTTTCTCTATATCCATGATTGACTCCATTTTAGTGTAGATATCTAGTATGACCCGATACACCAACTTCATGTATTTTGGAAGCCCATCTATGCATGTAATGCACCACCTGTGATTCATTTGCAAGTTATTTGTACGTTTTGATTAGATCGATCGATTTAACTTCTGCATGTGTATGTTCATGCATGCATGTTCACTATACGGGGTGGGCCCGCTGGGAAGATTTCAAGTTCTTCATATGTAACGTAAGCATCATAGGTGTCATCAAGAACTGTCGCCATCTGAACCACTTTTGTTAAGAAAACTCTAGCACGAGAATATTTTGGTTCCGAGTATTCACCAAGTGCCCAGTAGTAGGATTCAACAAGTCGATCTCTTGCGTAAGGCAGATTCTTCCGGGCGTCAATATCTTTCCACCACCTATATATAGTAAGTAAATTAACATCATTCGTTATAACATATTTTTGATATATCGATAATCGAAACAAAATCAAGAATTCTGTGTGAATACTTGGAAACTTCGTTGAGCTCACTCTTGTGTAGTGACTGAAGCAAATTGAACCCTAGCTTCGCGAACCGAAGTAATGATTTAATTATCATGAGAAGATTGTTTCTCATAATAGCGCATGTAGCTCAAGGCTTCTTGTCTTGGCACCCTTTTATGCAAAGGTGTCACTAACGACTCCTTTATATGGGCGGACAATGTAGAGTTGCTACGAACAGGATCCTTTGCAATAATGTCAGCAAGATGAGTTCTTGTGAATTCAATGGCTTCATCTAGTACAACTTCGCCTTTTTACCCTCAACCATGATGCTTCATACATCTCAAGCAGTTCTTCAACATCATTGGTTAACGATTCCTTGAAAGCTCCATGTTCATCCTTATATTTTTTAAACATATGTGTTGCACATTTAATGTGTAGGGTTAGATTCATTTGAGAACTTATTGTTTTGTGAACATTTGAGAACCATTCTGGGCCACCAATGTGTAGGGTTAGGTTTATTTGAAAATTTATTGTTTTTAAAATATTTGTTGCACATTTAATGTGTAGAGTTAGATTCATTTGAGAACTTAGGTAGCGTTTGGTATGCAGGAATGGAAGATAGAATGGAATGAATCATTACATTGGAATGAAAAATGACATGTTTGGTAGCACATTGGAATGGAATAGACCATTACACAAGGAATGAGATTCCTTCCATTTCTGAAGATTTTCATTCCATGGGGGAGGGGTGTTTTTTTTCGATTCCTTCAAGAAATAGAATTAAAAAGAAAATTCCGATTAAATTTCTTCTTAAAATTATATGAAAAAAATAAAGAATAAAAGTAAAAAAATAAATAAATAAAAATATAAACCGAAAATGCAAAATAAATAAATATAAAATAAAAATAAATTAATAAATTAACAAATGAAAACAAAAACAAAAAGTAATAAAAATAAACGTAAATTAGAAAATAAAAAATAACAACAAATAAAATAAACAATATAAATATAAATTAAATATTTTAATTAAATTAATAAAAAATTAAAACATTAAAAAATATAAATATAAAAAAATATATTAATTTTAAATGGAAATATTAGGAAAATTGTATTCGATTTCTTCATTTGTACTAACATCAAACAATGCGAATCAATGATTTATTTCATTCCCACATGGTAACCAAACATGACGACGGAATGGTAATGATCCATTTCATTCCCTCGACCATTCCATTCCTTCGCTCATTACATTCCATCGTTCATTTCATTACCTCATACCAAACAGACCCTTTGAGAACTTTTGATCCTCCCCTATATATATATACATGTATACATTAAAAGAACGTATATTACGCATACTGACCACATGAAACATAGATGCCTTCTTGTCGAAGGAGTCTAAACCACATAAAAGGGCTACCACCATTCCAGTCATCACCATATGCTTCATAAACATGTTGCAAAGCATTTGCAATCTCCTCTTCAAAATAATAGGATATACCAAGGCGTTGGACCGCGTTAATTAGTTTTAACAAATATGTATGTTCCTTCGGATTTTCTAAAGCCGCCGCTATATCTTTCTTCACTTGTTCTTTCAAGTCTTCGACTATTTGTTCTACATCACCAAGGTCTTCTGGCTGTATATATATATTCACCCATGAAATTAGATGATCAAATACTTACATATAGTAAAAAAAAAATGTACATGCATATAGTAGAACTTTATTAGGAACTAATTTGATACCTTATCATAGTTGAGAAAAGTATCTCCCCAAACACTTGGAGAAATGGTGCGGAATGGACGGAAAACTTCTGGTGTCGAAGACATGATTAATGATATGTTTGTATCTTTGTATTCAAATTCAATAACTTTTGTTGTTATGACCATAAAAGAAATCCCCAAGGCTATTTATAGAGAGTTGATAGTACACTTTCAGATTCTATTACAAAATTTTGCCCAAGTGGAAGATTATCTTATGTAGAAAAACGATTAAAATATTTCACCTCCTACGTGGAAGCTTTTCCAAATAATAAAATATTTTGTATATTCCTCTAGTGGGAGATGATTATTTAATGTATAAAAAAATAAAGCGGTATATAATATACTAGGATAGAACCCGTATGTTATACGGGTTGAATCATTAAAAATATATATATATATATATAATTGATAATACATGCATACTCTTCTTAGTACCAGAATAACGTATTACACTTAAATAAAAAGCTAAAGTTATAATTTATTATATAGTATTAGTGACTTTATTCTCTTTATCAAAAAATATATATTTAGGGCATGTCTCTACTTGTATATTTGGAAAATACAATATAAACGTAATCATGTTTAAAAAATAATCAAACCCTCAATAACGACTAACATGAATTATGAATTAACAAACTTAAGACTTTAAGTCTGTATAGAAAGTTAGTCTGTATAGAAAGTTAGATGAGTAGAAAGTTAGATGCGTATAAAGTCTGACTAATTGTTGAGTATAAAATCTAAATTATAATCAAAAGATTATAATGTTATCAATAAAAAAAATGTTATGTTAAAAAAATGTTATGTTGATATATATTAGAAAACTTACAATTGTATTAGTCGCGATGTCTAAAATTTTCAAATTGGATGAAAATAGCTCATTCGATATGTTAAGAAAAACTATTTAAAATTGGATATAATGAACATGATTTTTGTCGCTTATGAATTTCTCTATAAATAGTATCACCCACGACGCGACGCTGATTGAATTTGTAAAATAGTATTAGATATTCATTAATTAAAATATTAAATATGATTTGCTCAATTATATTTGAAAACACACTAAATAAGTGTTTATTGGTATTTTATAAGTTTCTAAATATTTTTTAAAATGAAAATATTAATAGTTTAAAATTATTTTTAAATAAAAATAAGATGTAAATTAATATATGATTGTCATATTCCATAAATATAAATAGATAAAAATATATCATGATTGTAAAATAGGATATAATTTCCAATAAAAATGAACTTATTAGGGAAGAGATTTGGGAGAGAAAACTTTTGTGAGAATGAATCTAGTGTTCACATGTGTCAACAATTGTAATTGTTTATTAGAGTAGAAAGATAAGATTGATTTATTATAAAAACGTCCATCAGCGCGCTCCGGTGGTGCCCATGCGATCCGATTTATAAATTTATAAGAACTTCTATCATGGGTTGTGGTTTAGAAATTTGGTTATAGCCTACGTAGGATCCTCGTTAACAAGTTAACCTAACATAAGAATTACTTTAGTGTATTAACCAAGCATAAACAAGTTGATATAAACTCTCACTATTTAGTATTATGATATGAACTAAGCAATACTTGAAAGTAAAAGAGCACAAGAGAGTTAATAAAATGCAGCTCTGCTATTATATTTAACTTGTTCAATCTTCGGACAATTTACAAGTGAAAGAGAAATACAATATGTGGAGTCTAGAAATTAGGGAGAGCCATTGATTTCCTTAGAGATGATCAAAACATCAAAGCTTTCTGATCCAAATGCACTCCATTCCTTCATTGTAATCTTCTTATGCCTTGTGTATGTACCATCAGCTCTGTACACAACATTGAATTTCTCCTTTGGATTGAATGCAACTGAAGCGATTGGACAGTGAGTCCTCGTAGCTTTGCTGATGACACTTCGTGTTCATCCTTGTTCAGTTTGTGACTGGTCCTCAACACTAACACATTTTTCTGATACACCAAATCCATCTTTTCTCCAGCCAGTATCACTACATCCCTTAGCTCATCTTCAGATAGATTTTTCAAGATTTTATTAATTATAGCCATGATAGTTTCAGCTTCATTTATAATGAACTTGCACTTCTTGGCTTCATTATCAAACTCCCATGACACAATTGATCTTCTGACTAGTTCCTTTGAAGGAGACTCACTCTTATTGGTAGTGGTTGATCGATGAATCTGAATCTAAAGAGTTGACTGCTGTCACACCCTCAAAATCCACCTGCGGGGTTTATACCGCGAGGGGTGTGACAAACCAGGATCCGAGTCATTAGTCATATCAAACCATGCAAACACACCAAAACAATTTAAGAAATGCGGAAGCGTAACATGTAAGTAGAAAGTGTTGCGCAAAACACGCGCCCTCAAACCAACCACAAAAAAAATAAACCCAAACGTAAAAGTGGAAATGCAAATCAAAATGTTCAACTTTCATGCAATATGCGTCCTAGCGTGCTCGTACCTCAAAGACCTGCGAAAGACATGCTATGTGGGTCAGCGCAAGGCTGGTGAGTTCATAATGTCAATGCAAGAAAGAAAATAAATGTTTGTAAAGATGTTTGTAAAATGTTCGTGACATGGTAATCATAATAGTAATCGTAGCTAGCAAGGCCAATAATGCTATCACTATGTGGTTCGCAACCGAAGCGTGACTCTTTGTGTTTGTAATGCCTTCCACCATCGCCTAACACGGACGATGATGATACTGTCTAGGCTAATATTACACCCGTTCGACATCCAGTCGAGTTAGAGCGACTAACGCGGGTGGGGTTTGTCAAACCCAGTAGTACTACCAAAGATTACCTCGCTTTCCAATAAACTAACGGTTCGAAATGTAAGGACTTGTAATTCGTGTTATGTGTGCACATACGTGATCAGCCAATACAATTATATTACCAGAATGTTTGTAGCATGCTCCTTTCTCTAACTGAAATACTTAGAGAAAATGTTCGAGAACTCACCTTTGGGAGCTCGGCAAGAAAGTTCAAATAAAACTGTTGATGAATTCCTACGAATCACCTATATGTTTGTGAACGTGTAAGACTACAGTGAATGAACAATGAGACTGACTCAATCGACCCTGACGACACGTTGGTGACTCGTTAATAATTGGGTTCGTTTGTTCGGTTAATCTTTTCCAAATTCCGAAAAGTTTATATTTTACAAAAGTTTCCATATAGCATGTTTCTCATAAATAGCAAGCAACAAGTAAGCACACTTTATATATTTCTAGCATGCATCCTAAATTGATTGCCAAAACAATTGACCAGAAGCGCATAAGGTTTTTATGTCTCAACAACTATGCTGACCAAGTACGCATATTAATTAAATTCAGTTATACCGAATATGTTTCATGCTAGGATTTATCATTTATACATGTTAACCACATAAAGAATCATTTACGATACGGCCCGACAATCAAAACTCCTAAGATCACACAATCACGTAATCTTTTAACATGCAAGATGTGTTATGGTACCATTAAATCACTAAGTAAAATAAGTAAGCAAATAATATATCTAAAAGGGTAGTTATATAATTTGCGTGTCATGCTTTGCATCAAGGGTAATACTTTTCATGGAAATATACAACCTAAGTATCACTAAAACCGTAACACAGGAATTATGTCACTACATGGGAGTGTTGCAAGGATTAAAAAGGAACTAGAAATAAAAGAATTGATATGCCAAGCATGAATATTTAGGTGTGTGCAAGAATTCAAAAAAACGACTCGAAACCAAAATAATCAAAAAAACCGAATCCAAATAGAAACCGATGGTTTTAGATTGAACTTTTCTATAATCAAAAAATTCGGATCGGTATAAAGATTGAACTTTTCATATGCAGGTGGGAGATCTAAACTTGTTGAAAAATTAAAAAAAATATGGTATGAAGATTTTAGAAAAAAACTCTATGAACATCTTAGGCTAAGTGTAGTGATAAAACCCCATAAAGCTCTACCCTTGGGCTTTTTCGCCATGTGACAGATGACGTGGCAACTTGCATGGGTTGATAGTGTGTAGTGATAAAACCCCATATAATCATTGCTCCATCATTAATTTTTTTTTTAACTAATTAAACCAAGAACCAATAAGAGGCATGAAACCAAGAATCAACGGCTAGTTGCATGGAACCAAGAACCAACGGCTAGTTGCATGGAACCAAGAACCAAAAGAGGCGCTATATATGCTGGCAACGCCTTGGAGCTCAATTTCACCCATAGCGCCCCGGGGGTGGTGACCCGGAAGTTATGGGGCGCCAAAACGCAAAAAAAAAAAAAAAAACCCTTTCAACACCCATTACGTTCAGCCTTATAACAATGTTATCATTTTTCTTTTTATAAACTAAAACCGTTGCAACCACCCTCACATTTCTACGAAGGAGTTAAACAGTTAACAAACAAAAGTAACATTCGTTCAAAACGGTTAAAGAACATAACTTTTTTACACCTTTCAACGGAAGATTCGTTCAAAAACGGGTTAAAGAACATAAACACCTTTCAACGAAAGATTCGTTCAAAACAGTTAAAGAATAGAATCCAAACCCGGCACCTCTCAATGGAAGATTCATTCAAGACAGTTATATAACAGAATTTAAACCCAAAACAATATATTGTTAAAAAATATATAGGTATAATCTTATTCAGTTCAATTAGTCTATTTATTTGTTGTCATTTTTTATGATCAAGTTGAGTGTTGCTAGATAGTTTCTTGAAACTGGAATACATAATATCAATTAACTGGAATCAAAGACCTTTGTACAAAAAAAAGACTAATAGTTTGACCCCATCAAAACCACCATGAAAATGTGGTATCAATACTTGATTCTCCATAGTACTGAGGAGTTTAATTTATCAACAGCAAACTTCAAGTCAGTTGATTCGATACTACCTGACTTCGATTCCAGCTCCAACTCCAACAAATGTAGCAGCTCTCTATATCGTGATTGCTTTCGCTTTAAGACTTCAACATAAGCAGTTAGTCCAAGCCATTCAACATCACTCTTTTTCACTTTAAGAATTGGTCGCAAACCCGGATCAATACGCGAGGAATACACCCGTCTCTTCATAAGCCGATACATATACCTGAAGAACGAGCATAGAAATCAGTTTAACACAATTTTATTTTATTATCCTTTTCTTCAAAATAAGTTTACTGCCTTACCTCAAAGAGTTGCAGATGATATCCAAATAATATCGCGCATCAAAACTACAAATGCCGGATAAATCACAAACATAGCAATGGAACTTCATTGCGCATAACAGAAACGCTTGATGGATATTCAGTCTGATAACAGCTGGTGAGTTGATATTTGAATCATAAAAGATGGCATGACATTTTGGTCTCAAATAATCGCATATCTTTTTCTTGAAATGTTGGCCGGGATTACTATGAAAACGAACTGTAAGAGTTGATCTTAGATGGCCATCTAGATACACAGTGTAGTCTGCCTGGACTTCTAGAGTCTTGCAATTGATAAACAAGCCGCTCCATCGAATAAACTTATTACCAAAATACAACCTGTTTGATTGTGACTTTATTTCGTCACAATCAAAATTTAGCCCGAATTTTTCTTTGTTCATGTTGCAATTATACTCGTGAAATCCTCTTTCGAGCCTAGAAAGAAACCCAAGAGCTAGTTTCTTTGAAGTTGATATGAACAAAAAATCATCGATAAGTCGAAGTAGCATAAAATCAGAGTTGTTTAAAGACTCTGACCTGGCAACCTTCTCCAGAAATGGAATAAGTTTGGTATTTTCCATGTTTCCAAAGTAAAATGAGCAGAGTAATGAAGACAGAATGCTTCCTTGAGGTATCCCAATTTTTTGCTGGTAAAAACTTCTGTCTATTAATAGCAGGTTCTTCTTCACATGTTGTTCCAGATTAAAATGGAGTTCATCTTTAGTTGCTTTTATGCTCCTTCCCTGGAGAGTTTATCATAACGGTGCTTTTATGATCTTAAGTATTTATTAAAATGGTGATTTTGTGACATGAATCATTAAGCAATTGCAAACAAACCCGAAGCATTCGATCCATGTTTACGGGTGTAAGATTAGTTCAAAAAGACGTACCTGATCAACAATGATGCTATGAGAGGAGCGATTCTGAACATAAGGTCGGAATTGTTTACACAAACTGAGGTATGGACAAACTTGAAAATGTCGATTCGAGGCAATAATTTGGTGTGTTTGATGTAGCAGATGATCATCAACTATAACATCTTTCATCACATGAAGCAGTTTATCCTGATTGATAGAATCATATGCTTTTTGAACATCAGCAACAACGATATACACATGAGGCAATGTGTTAGATCCATTTTTTACTCGAGATAAGAAAGTCCTCAAGTTTTTGTGCACCTCATTGTAACTGAACACAGATGACCCTAATTTTTCAGGAGTCCTTAACTGCACATCTTTTAAGACCGCATGTAAATCCTTAAGAACGAAATTTACGGGCATAAACTGTTGAACACCATGTGAAAACTTTAGTCTTGATGATGATCCAAGGTTTGCCAGTGGTCGAACTCCGGTAGCTTTTGGCCGAAATCTAACCCTAGAGAAACCAAATCTTCTAGAGCTTATGATTTTTTTAGCAGAATCCACACTTACCAAATTATAGCACTTATCTTTTAAGCTTGTGATTGAGTTTCTTGTTAGTTTTTCCCAAACTGATTTTTCATAATAGAATACTTGTGATTTCCCATGCTCACTTTCAGTTATGTAAAAGTTTGCTTGGAGTAATGGCACTATAACAGATGAAAAAATCCAGTATATCCATCGTTGTAAAAAATTCCGCTTCGTACCCCACTCGTAGTTACCAGATAGCAACGAAAACTCTGATGTTTTCAGTTTATACATACACTGATGTAATGAAAACTTCTCATGTATCCGTAGCCCAATAAACTTAGATATATTCTTCCTCAGAATCCTAAAATTTCCAAGTAGTTCACGGGGAATAATGTTCATACAAACTGCCCATATAAATGACGTCACCTGATGCTTTGAGCAAGATAAATCTTGGTTGCTTTTTTGCGAGCTTTCATCTTCAATGGAGTTTTGATCCAAGATATGCTTGTTTAGTATCTTTAAACGTGGACATTTAATCGCTTTCCGTATGAGAATCTGAAGCTGCTTATGAAGAGAGTGATATCTGTAACAATGCATCAGAATCAGATGATTAGAAAACACACAACTGTGAATATGTGCATGTGTGTCATTGACTCACAGGCATGGCGTTTTAACGGCACATGTGTCATTGCTGTGAGAGCACTGAGCTGGGTAGACATCAGTTAACCCGAAAATATCTTTGAACAGAGCATTTGCACCAGAAATGTTAGGCCTCAGAGAATTAATTATGTCTTAAACATAATTAAGGTCATCAAAATTAACTTTCTATATTATTATTAAGTATAAAGTTGTGTTCAAATGTGTTGAGGATACGTTTTGCTGGAAGAATTGACGAGGTACGTTCCAACTTATATAACATAGGTCGCTTGTTGATCTGATTTTGTGTGGGAACCTTCTGGAGGGATTTCCAGACCGAGCAACAAGAGCACAGGGAGTTCACCTGAGGATTATAAAACATAAGTTGCAGCTTTATTATTATAATAGTAACCAAGCATATCTATATCTATATACATAATACACCTGTGTGTATACATAGACACACACACCGAAAATCTACGTTGTTTACGCTTGCGTTTGTCATCATGTGATCTTGCTCGCTTCCTAGACTGATCCGCATGAGACAGGACTCCTTTTTCTTGGGTATGTTGACTTAATTCAACATGAATAGTTGAATCTTCGTGAAACCTGACAGAACTTTCTGGAATATCGATATCCATAGAGACAGAATCTGCTTTATGGTACCTCTCACAAACACCTAACAGAAAGATTTATACCAGTAATTTGTTAAAAATGAAGATAAGCTGATCTACTGATTATGCAAATAGCATACACGTAACAGAAAGTATCAAACTTATTTCTCAAATGATTATGTCATGTAACCAAGATAAGAAGCACTAAACCTGATGAAGGCTGCTGATTGTGGGGCTCAGATGTATGTTTCAAGTCATTAATGGCAACTCCTGCTACCTGATGGTGTTTCTTTCCATTTACGGGAATAAAAATTGAACAGTATTTCAATAAATGAAACATGAGGCCATCTCCCACCTGCATATGGTATAAAGATTTAGCCCTCATAAATTCCATCTTTTCAATTTATACTATTGAATACCACCTTGTGAAAGAAACATGTAATATTTACCCTCTTTAAAAGCAAACTCCATGAAGGTGAAGTTAGAGCTTCTAAAACAACGCTTGAACGCTTGTGCTGTCAAATATACATAAATCTGTCAACTTAGAATCATTAACCTAAAACAAAAGGTACATCTTATCTATTCTAAAAAGGTTAAAAATTCGGCTAACCCCAAACAATAGCTCACCTTATCATAGCCAATGCATATTACATTCTTTGTGTTCTCACATAATATCATTTCAATGGTCCTTTGAACAATCTGCATAAGTTACAAGAAGAAGAAGCAGCTGATAACATTTATTAAAAAGTTAATCAGTAACATGAACCCATTTAGAGAGAAAGAGGTATGAACCTCAATTTGGGAATAGCGAGTATTGTGATCGAAAAGAGGAGGAGAAGGCCCATTGTCCGAGACGACAACAAAGCAGTTGTTAAGGAGCTCACGGTATTCGGATGGATCGTCTTCTCTGAGCAGAAATGACATACGCTCACCATCGGAGCCGCACCGGATACAATCCGGACTACCCTTGCAACGGCATTGAACCGTCCCTGGAGGGATCAGGGATAGCAACGTTTCAGAGAGGGTGCGAGCACGGTTTTGGAACATTTTGCCATCAACTATGCACTCTCCATAACAACTCACAGAACTTTCTGGAATATCACTATTCATAGAGACAGAATCTGCTTTACTGTACCTCTTAGGAACACCTAACAGAAAGAGGTACATCCATAATTTGTTAACCATGAAGATAAATAACCCCCTCTATGCAATTTTAACAATGCCAGTATGATAAACTGAATACAGATTATTTGTAACCAAATATGAAATGACTATTTGTAACCAAAAAATGAAGAAGCATATAACCTGGTGAAGGCTGCTGATTCTTTCTACTAGATTTACGTTTCAAGTAATTCCAGCATAAGCCATCAATGGCAATTCCTGCTACCTGATGGTGTTTCCTTCTATTTAGAGGCATAAATATTGAACAATATTTCAACAAATGAAACATGAGGCCATCTCCCACCTGCATATGGTATAAAGATGTAACTGATTTCATAATTACTCAAAATCCACAAAGATCCGGATAATATTCAGTTATTTACCCTCTTTTTAAGCAGACTCCATGAAGATGAAGTTAGAGATTCTACCACAATGCTAGATCGCGTGAGCTGTCAAACATACATTAAATTATCATCTCAGAATCAATCATCTCAGAATCAATCATCTGTTCTAGATAATGTTCTAGATAATAAGCTCAAAATTCAAACAAACAATAGGTCACCTTATCGTAGCCTGTGCATATTACATTTGAAGAAGATAACATCATTTCAATGGTCCTTCGAACAATCTGTGACAAGTTACATTTACTAATTTGAAATTCACTGCGAGTATTTAACTAAAACATGGATCCGGTAACAGAGAAAGAAGGATGAACCTCAATTTGAAGAAGGAGCGAATTGTGATCGAAAAGCGGAGGAGAAGGCGCATTTTCGGGGACGAAGACGAAGCAGTTGTTGAGGAGGTTACGGTAGTCGGAGGGATCGTCGTCTCGGAGGAGAAACGACGTACGGTCGGAGGTGCAACGAATACAGTCGGGAGTAGCGTTGCAACGGCATTGAAGCGTCGCCGGAGGGATGAAGGATAGCAGGGTTTCGGCGAGGGTGCGAGAACGATTCTGGAACAGTTTCCATAGCACCTCGGGGACTCTTCGTCTCTGAGTCATTGGAAGTGGAAGAACAATAAAGTTGAAGGTGAAAAGGCTGAAATGCAGGGAAATACAAATACAGTCTACAGATAGTGATCCAATTTCTTTGAAAAAAGAAAGGATTTCTTTTCTTACGACAAAACTTTGACATTTTAAATTAAAAAGTATTTTTTTTACAAGTGTTTTTTTTTATTATTTCATCAAATTTTATAATTATCAAGGTTTGAATCTACTCGTCAATTTCTTAATCTCTGTGTTTCTATTTTCTAAGTTCTCTCGCACTGTATGCATCAGCAGCCAACGCCCTTGCATCAGTCATATGCGCAACCCCAAGGTTATCAACCTCAATAAGCTTCGCGACATCGTTTCCAATCCCGACGTTGGTGAATGTGTAGTTAGGGTTTTCGAGGAAATAACAAGTGAATTTGCTTAATCCACCCTAACTTGGTGATGGTTGTGTGGTGGCGATGATGTGGTGGCGGCGATGACGGTGTGGTGGTCGGAGCTTCAGGTTTGATGGTTGTGATGGTGTGGCAGTGGTGTTGTGGCGGTATGGTGGTTTGGTGGTTGTGGTGACTAAAAAATGGGTGAGGTGGTTAAAGAGAGAAATATCAAATCGATATCTACATAACAACAATTTATATAAGTGAGGAAAAGGGCTTTGATATCTACATAACTAACGGTTTATATAAAGTAAGATATGTTAGATATAATAGTCTTTAATGTTTAAGAAATAATTAATATTTAAAAATTATAAGTGACATAAATCAAATATATAAGAATTATAAAATTATATTTTAAGATAAGATATGATTGAAGTATTCTTATAATTGATTAAGTTTTATAATTGATTAAGTTTTAGTAAACTATTAAAATAAAAATATTTATATTTTTATATTTAATTATAAAACTAATAACCATAGGCTTTCTGGTCCTTGTTCAATAATAAGCAATTTGGAAATTTGATTGGTCAAAATACAGTTGACTATTTGTTATCGAATGATTCACTGATTACTTTGTTGATCGGATCTCAATCGGCGGTTACTACATAGGAAGAAATCTAATCATTAATTTTATAAACAAGTTGGGAGACCCCCGCGCGCGTTGCCGCGGGGTTGAAAATGTAGAGTAATTCATAGTAAGATAACAAAAGCATGGGCTCATAAATAATTCATCATAGTCTCGTGTAAACACTCAGCACCACCAAATGACCACCATCAAGTAAATTATTAGTCACGTTTTTTTAGTTCGTAGCATCATAACCATCAAGAACAGCCAGCACCAACATAAACTCTGAGAAATTAATCATAGCCTCATAGAAACAAATGTTTTTGTCATTAGCAAAGGCTCAGGAAAAATTCGTCATAGCCTTTATAAACCATCAAGAACAAAGAAACCTTAAGTGGGCCGACATACATAGCCTAGAACCGTAAAGAACAGCCATGAGCAACATAATATGTTACCAGCAACAGGCTCAGGAAAATTTCGTCATAGCCTTAAATAAACCATCAAGAACAAACAAACCATAAGTGTGGCACACCGTCATCGGTGACTACCTAACCACTGTTTAATAAAAGTAAAACCCACACGGACAGATCCTTATGCCAAAGACTCAGGCAAGTTAACCATCATTGTCATAATAAACCAAGTATATCAAAAGCAAGTAACCCATTCGGTAGGTCGAGGAGCCAAATGCTCAGGCAGGTAAGCCAAACCAAAAATGACATCTGAAATTAACGTAAGATGAAAATCAAAGATAAGTGTGAAGAATCGGAAAAATCACATACCATAGATCACAAAAGAGATCCATCCAACCAGATCTAAAAATGTAGAAACCCCAAATGAGAAAGCCAAAACAGATCTGAAACTCAATAACATCAAACTACATAATCGGGAAAATTGCATGACTATAATCAGAGCAACAAACGATAAAAGCAAAGCAGATCTGAATCCCGTCAAGCTACATGACTCTCTCAATCAAATCACTACCAAAAAATAAAAGCTAGGTTGAATAGCGGCTGCGTTTAAAACGCCGCGCCGACAATAACCATCATCGCCCTCAAATCCGGTGACCGGATAATCAGAGCAACAAACGACAAAAGCAAAGCAGATCTGAATCCCGTCAAGCTACATGACTCTCTCAATCAAATCACTACCAAAATATAAAAGCTAGGTTGAATAGCGGCTGCGTTTAAAACGCCGCGCCGACAATAACCATCATCGCCCTCAAATCCGGTGACCGGCGTCTCGCCTGAAAACCACCCTATGCAACCCATCACAGCCGATGTTCAATTACACAGAATCTTCACCGCCATAATAAAGATACAATATAAAAATGATATGATCAATCAACTCAAAAGGAAGCATACTTTAGTTGAGTGTATGATTATTTTAATCAGATTCATTCAGATAATCAGAGGGCAGTGGCATAATATCCACCTCCAAGCCATGCCAAATCAAAGAGGAAATCTGAAGTTTAAAAGCTTGCATGACTCAAATCGAGGTCTAGTAAGAGATTATAAGGTTGGATGGTCAAGCATTCATCAAACTGTAAGGAACCCTAACTCTTCTTCTCAAAAAAAATTGTAACCCTCATAGGGGTTATGAGAAAAGTGGTGCAAAGACACATTCAACACCCATTTGCGATCCAACAACTCGGATCCGAAAAACAAACTAACCCAATCGCCGCGTAAATTACATTCTTGTTTCAGAAAGTGAGTGTGTTTCAAAGGTCGAGAGATCCAGAGTAGCGTTGCCGCATCAACGATCGGCAAAGAATCCGACCAACGATGGATGCCGTCGCCGAGAACGGCTACCAGCGACAGCGACTATCGTCATCGGAAGCAACCGTGAATTCTTTAGAATTAAAGAGTGCTGCAGAGACACGACATCCTCGCTTCAATGCTTCAAAGGCACACAAAGAGAGACATCGTCGCTTCAACGTCCACAGCAACGACGATTACCGTCATACAAAACGGAGCAACAATGTCAAGCTCTTCGTCTTTCAGAGAGAGAGAGAGCATCTCCGATGTTGATGAAAGTTTAGAGAGAGATAGCTTTGGTGTTGTTGACAGCAGAGAGAAACAAATAGCCTTTAATGGAAGAGAAGAGAAGGTGCAGCTGTCACCCACTAAAAGAGAAAGGAAAGCAGGTTAAAACGCGTGTACCATTAGTCAGAGAGAGTACCCACCACGTCAACCTCACCGTCTAACTCACTATCCAATCAGGAGGAGAGTACACGTAGAAAAACACAGGGACTAAAAATGTCATTTAGAGATAAACTCGTGGTCAATCTCTAAGAAACAAAATCTCCACTATTCACCTTGAATTTGTTTTGTATATTTATATAATCAATGGTTGATTTCAAGTATAATAAAATAATAGAAATATAAGAGGGGGAATGATATTTTTGGTATAACATCTATTGTTCATTTTTTTTAAGTTCCTTCCATTTTTTAAATGTTCATAACTTTTTTCATACGACATTAATGTTTTATAAAAATTATACTATAAAATCGAGCAGTTTTTCTCTTTACTTTGTGTATAGTATTGATATATAAAAAACTAAAATTATTTTTTTCTTTAAAAATATTGCACTAGTTTGTGACAACTGTACTGTTTTACGTTAAAACATTATGATTTGTACCGTTTTACATTGTACGTTTTCTTTTTGTGACAAAATAAATATTTCTATGTTGTTTTGTATTAAAACATCACATTTTGTGCATTTTTAAAAGGTATAACAACACAGATAACGATGTTGGTTTTAAAAGTAAAATGTCATTATTTTTATTTCGCAATTGTGTCAAATAGGGGTGTTCATTATTCGAATCGAGTTCGAATAATTCGAAATTTGACTCGATTCAAATTCCAACAAGAAATTTGAATTCCTTATTCAATTTATTCGAACCGAATAAGGATTCGATTCAATTAATCAAGTCGAATTCGAATCGAATTCGAATTTAGTTTTTTTGATATTCGAATCGACTCAAATAATTTGAATAAGAATTATATATATATATATGATTTATTTATAAAATACTTTAGTATTGGGCTCACCGTATATTTAACATAACTATAAAAATAAAAAAATGGCCCACAATAAAGAATTGAGGATACTCATTAAAATGGTCCATCAAAGTTAAGTCATATGCTGACTCTCGTCTCTCGCTAGTCGGTAACTTGCTAGTGAGTTCTCCAAAGTCCAATCTCCTTCTACGGCTGTACATTAGAAGGCTGTTTGGAGGGTTGTTTGGAGATGGTTGGCAGACTTAGAGTTGTTAGTAAGTTTATACTTGTCTTGTCATTAATTCTATTTTCATTTCGGACTTGTTTGGATACTTGTGACTTATCGTTCCGGACATGTTTGGGATTATCTTGGAGTTATTTTTCGATTATTATAAAAAAGTTATTGAAAAAGTTATATATATATATTAATTTTATGAAAAAAATATTTCTCTTATTCGAATTTATTCGAATAGATTCAAATTCAATTCAAACTCGACTATGATTATTCGATTCGCGTTCGAATGATTTAATTCGAATTCAAATCGAATTCGAATTTGGTTTTAAAAGTTCAATATTCAAATAATTCGAATTGATTCGATGAACACCCCTTGTGTCAAATGTCAAAATTCTAATGATTCCTATTTTTAAACAAAATTAATTTTTGATTTGATCCAACCCCTATTTGATCTAACCCCTAGTAAAAGCAGTCACACGCAACTCATTTTCTAAAATTGTATGAGTGAAGTCCCTAAAACTTGAGGTTTGGTTGTGAATGGTTACGAGTGGAGAAGAGAGTGGAAGTTATTATTTGTCCCTATATTTGAGAAAATGTTGTAGATCCTCTATATTTTTTAGAGTAATTTTGACTGAAAGAGAGATAGAAAAGTTAATAATAAATATATAAAAAGTACTATTTGATTGAAAATAAAAAAAATATATTATTTAATTAAAATAAGAATAGGGAACAGATTATAAATGCTCTTTGGCTCAATGGTACCAATGTTGATTGGACTTTGGGAAAACCCAAATTTGAATCTCACTCAGGGAGAAGATTGGCATGTGGTCTGTATTGTCTTTTGTGTGGTGTGTGTCTGACTCCTTGGAGATTTTACTTATCAGGATAGGTAGGTTCTGGGTAATATGTTTACTTGAGTCTCGATTCTCATGGTAAGCTTTCCTCCTTAAACTGGCTGATGCTAGACAGATGATCTGATGGTTATATAATGTCTCCGTTAATAAATCTAAAATCGTCGGTCAAAAATATATATATTCTTATACTAATAATAATAAAAACAATACTGAAAAAGAATGGAAACACGTTGTCTGAAGTAGCCCTCATAAACCCTAATCGGGATCAATTTGAACTCCTTGAACCCTACAAATCCTCTCTCCTTTCAATCTGAATTTGCGATAGCCATGGTTGGGATCATTCAGACCTCCAAAAGACCCCTTATCTCCTTGTCTAAAACCCTAATTCCTCATCTCCACCAACGATTTGCTCTTCCGACCACCAAAATCATATCCAAATCGCCCCCAATTTTCGCCACCAATAGTACATTTTCCACTTCAACTCTCCAACACAAGTCACCTTTTGAATCAAATCTTATTCGCATGCTTACCAATGAGATCGAATTCGACTCAGATTACGCCCCTCCTCATCAGGTATTTCATCATTTTTTTTAAATAAATTTCTCGATTGTTGTTTTTTCACTCTAGAACTTTGATAGATCAACAGTATGTGAAATTCTTTTCGTAACAGTATTGCATTTTTCTTTTCGGTTCTGAGATTTTGTAGGGTGACATCATGAACATTTGATGAAATAACCAAATCAAGGGCAATGTACAACTTCCCACACTTAAAAGTAGAAACTTTACAACCTAATATACAAGATAATGAGACATCAAAGCAGTTTGTTTAGGATTTGGTTGTTTAAGATACTAAGAAAGGAATTAACATACGAATTAATGCATTTGTATATGGGCCATATTTTCCTCTGCTAGGCACAAATTAAACATATTGTGGTTTCTTTTTGTTTTTGAGTGAGTAGCATTTTAAATCAATGAGCTTTCAAAACATTGACGAATTCTACATTTAAGAAAAAAAAAAAACTAACTAATTATTTGAAAGTGAGTTAGTTGCTAAGTTTTGTACCTTAAAACATAAATCAGAAAAGCAATGGGGGCATGCTTGGGTTAAGCTCTAAACTTCTTTCTCCATCTAGAATTCTATATCTCCTTCTTAAAAACATTGATGAATTCTACATTCAAAACCTTATTGAGGTAGAAGGTCTTGATATTTTTTACGACACCTAGTGTACAATCGCAACAAGGAAGTCATTTGCTAGACGTGCATGAAGTATTATCTTTTATTAGGACAAACTAGCTTGGTAGGTAAGCGTTTAAAATGCAGTTTTGGTGGTCCTTAAGTTGAATACCTCAGCCACAAAATTTAAAAAGATGGTTTTCCTACAAATAATAGTATAATACTAAGATAGAATTAATGGTTCAATGGCCTAAACCATAGGCAATCAAACAACTTAGAGGTTTCTTAAGCCTTGCACACTACTATAATGTTTTATACGTTCATTCGTTGTGATTACTAAACCCTTATTGGATTTATTAAAATTGTACGTCTTCCTTTCGTCTAGCCAATAATGCTTTTGAGTATTTTATAAGTTGAACCGGGCATAACACCAGTTCTTGCTTTACTCAATTTGACACAAACATTTATAATGGAAATGGATACTTCATCAAAAGGGTTTGGGGGGAGTCGTCATGCAAAACCAACATTCATTTACATATACCATTATTAGCAAGGCTCTTGCCAACAACTACTTTCTGTAGGCGATACCTACATTATTAGCAATCAAGCAATGGCATCAATAATTTGGTCTTCGACCATTTCATTATTTGGATTGACCATATAAGCATAAGACATAATCAAACTATTACCACACCACTTTAACAAACTTGGCTAGCTAAACTGACGGGTTAAACTATCCACCCCTTGGTTTTTTCGTCCAGTGGTACCTGTTTTCGCGATTTTATGTAAAAAAAAGTTATATGTATTGAGTATCGCCCCCTCGGTAGAATTTTTAAGCCACGCCTCCTCGGGGTTTTCTTTCAAGCTTCGCCACTGCATCCCACCACAAAACGATTGAAGGCTATGTTTTACCGGAAGGGTTGTTCTGAAGACATTAAACAGTTCATCAAGGATTGTGAAATATGCCATATATCCAAGTATGAAATTGTGGCTTTATTAGGCTTGTTACAACCCTTACACTTCCCAATATCCAATTTTGCGGATATCTCAATTGATTTACACTCATAAGGGTATAGTAGTTTGAATAAACTGTAGTGACTGAGTTGTACATATCACTAGTAACGACTAACCAATTGTTTGAAAGTTAGTTAGCTGCTAAAGTGCTAAGCTTTGTACTTCAGCACAGAAATTGGCAAAGTAATGAGGCATGCATGGATCAGGCTCTAAACTTCTTTCTCTCTCTAGAATTCTATACTCCTTTCTTCCACTTATTCACTTAACATGGGTTCTCCATTTCTTTTTGTACTTTTTCAATTATGTTTAGTATCCCAATGATAAAGTGAGAGTACAATGGCTTAAAATGCTAATCACCTTACTTATCATGAACTGAAATTTTTCTTAGTGGTATTATTGTTCCATGATCACTTTATCCTAGGATTAGACTTATTGTGTGAAATGATTCAACTTACTTAAGTCAATGTAGACTGGCTCTAGTACCTTTATGATTGCAGATTTTAAAACTAATGATTGAGTTATTGACTTTTAAACATCATACATGGCTTCTTGTGGCAAACTAACCATCAATCTTCTGAAAAATGCCAAAGGCCACTATAGTTTGCAAGAATTAGTATTGCAGACATGTTAGGAATACACAAAGCAAAAAAGAAAGCCACTTTACTCGACATTTTTTCCTTTTTTTGTTATTTGTAATAACAAGTGCTTTCTTTTACATTTTCAAATGGGTGATGGCTTATTTGCAAAATAAAACTAGATATGATGGTTTCAAGTTCGTCACCCTGTAACCAGGTGTCAAAAATTTACCATACCACTATACCAGAGTGACAACTTGTTAAGTTTTTCTTTTGAAATTGTTAAAGTTGTTAGTTTTTGGTAAATTTACGGCTATTATGATGATCAACCGCAGCCTGAGAAAAAGTTCAATGCATTTATGGTGGAAGATAGACCTGGAGAACAGTTTGTCACCTTAATGGGGAGGTCTACAATTGATGAAAAAATTAAAATTGAAGCTACAATGTTTGATGGTGTATCTCCTAACATGGATGACGATAACGAGCCCGATGGCCAACTTCACATTAGTGTGCTAGTTGATATATTGAAGGGTGATGGAGGTGACATCTTGGAGTTTGTATGCTCAGCATGGCCCGAACGTTTAGAGATTCAAAAACTTTATGTAATTGGGCAAGGTGGAACTTTGACTCGGCCCTATACCGGTCCTGACTTCGGGTAAATACTTTTATACACTTTGTTTATGCTTTTAGAGTTTTAGTTTCATGCAATATATTAAGAGTCATTTTTTCTTAATATGTGGCTATTAGAACTTCCATGTTGAGATGTGGCATAAAAGTTGTTGAGTTTTAACTTCTTTAAATCATGCTTGGCACCTATGCCTAAATTCTTAGTTTTAAACGCACAAAGTAACCATGGTCCTTGAAGACTCTGGCTCGAATCATTTTACGTTTACATAATATTTATTTTTGTTATTTGTAATTTTCTTTTAATCTTTCAGGGTTTTGGACAAAAAGATTCAGAGTGCAATGTATGAGTTCTTGAATGCAAGGGGAATAAACAATGACCTTTGTTTATTTTTACACAAGTATGTCTGGAACAAGGATAAAGTTGAACATATTCAATGCTTAAAGCTTCTTAAGTCCTATGTTGAGAGATAAGTTATTTTTTAGCATGAATTTAGTTATTGCAAGTGCAATTGTCCAGGATTTTACTCAGGATTTTTTATTATTTTTAATTCAAAAGATGTTTGGTGTTACTTTAAAAGATGTATATATCTTAAATACAGGGTACAAACATTTATACCCAAATTGCAGGGAATGTTTTAAGTTGTGGTGTCTGGTTTCCAGAATTTCTATAAAAATGTGTGGTGCTGGGTAGGGGTGTTTGGTTAATTGGTTTTAAAATGCATACAATCCGGTTCATGGTGCGGTTTTAATGAAGGGGCCTTTACATATTTTCCTTTCTAAAATGAACATATTTCCCCAAGACAAAAAATCAATTACATATTTCTCATTCCCAAAGTGACTAATTATATATTTCTACAAACCAAAAAATTAATTACATATTTTCCCTTCCTAAACATATAATTGTACCATAACTTTTTTTTTGAACGGCCAACGAATGCCCCGGAAAACCCGGGGACTATTTACACCAGTTGAGCTCATTCCAGGGAAAATCCACCTCCGCGAGCGGCCGGGTGGTAAAACCTGGGAGCTCAGGGATCGAACTTGTGACCTTTCAGCCCCAAGTCTCCCCTCATCGCCAATGCCCCTTTCAAAGTGTTGCCCGTAAGAATCGAACCTGTGTCTCAAGTAGAGAACACAAGTTTCTTACCACTACACCACAACTAATGGCTAGATTCCAAGATTATTCATACTACATATAATAAAAAGAAAACGTTTTAAAGAACAATCAACGAAAGATAAAAAGGTCAAAACACATCGTCCAAATAGATCAAATATAATATTTGTGTTCTTTCTTTTCTAATATATTGGTGTATTTGAAGGTGTCCTTATGAAAATTTTAAGTTTTATATATTTTTTCTTTTAATATTATATTTAAAATACATATATTTTCTTTTATTGTTTTTAATGACATTTAATTACATTTATTCATATAATACTGTCATTATATCATGTAACTAATTAATATGAGCCCTACGTTAGATAAATGTTGTATGTCTCTCATTATCATATAAATAGATCCCTTTGAAATTAAACACATTCAACATATTATTCACAATGTCTGGATATCCCTTCTCAGCTCCCTCCTATACGTTCAACAAAACCAAGAAAAACCTATCATGCCAATTCCCGTTGGTACGAAAACCTCCAGCACCCGGAACTCGTAAAGAAGTTGATAAAGAAGCTGGTAAAGATATTGGTAAAGAAACTGTAACCGCTCTTATTAAGCCAGCATCGGTTACTCATGATAACGTTGACAAAAAATGATTGTAGGGTTTGTGATATCATGTTACAAGTGTGTTAAGCTTCTAATCTTGTTCTTTTCTTTTAGATGAATAACTCAACACCATTTGTTCTAAATGTTGTCGTCATTAGACTAAATAAAAATATTATTATTATTATTATTATTATTATTATTATTATTATTATTATTATTATTATTATTACCCTATATATCAATTTGAAAAGGGTGTCAGTCTCACATTGAGACTATTCCCTTTCACGCGTTTTTTTTTCCATTTGTTGATCTTGGCGGTGACTTTACACGCCTCTCTCTTTGTTGTCCTCTTTGCTGGTTTTGATTTCTGTGTGCTGGGTTTTAACCTTTTTCTTGCGGTGACCTTCAAATTACCGAAAAGGGTGTCAGTCTCCGGCGATGGAGCTTCGTGCTCCATCTATGAGGTTGTCGGTTAGCTTGGTGCTCCATCTATGAGGTTGCCGGTTACGTCGATGCTCCGGTAACGTCGAGGCGTCGGTGTCGTCGCTCCGTTTCCGTTGAGTTAACGACGATCAGATCGCCGGCGATGCTTCGTGCTCCATCTATGAGGTTGTCGGTTACGTCGATGCTCCGGTAACGTCGAGGCGTCGGTGTCGTCGCTCCGTTTCCGTTGAGTTAACGACGATCAGATCGCCGGCGATGGAGCTTCGTGCTCCGTCTATGTTGCTTTTATAATTTGGAGACATGATTCTCTGTTCTCTCTCTGATTTCTCTCTAGAACTTTCGGTGGGCTTCAGATCGCCGCCGATGGAGCTTCGTGCTTCGTTGAGTTAACGACGTCGGTGTTCACGTTGTAGCGACTGCCGTTCGGTGTTGCTCTGTCGAATCGTTGGCGGCTGGTGACTACCGATCTTGGCGTTCAGTTGTACGCCTGGGGGGTTTTCCGACGCCCTCTTTAAGGTCGATGCCGGTGTGAATCTGGGGTTATGTACTGCTGCATGTGATAAAAAATTGGTGGTGCCCTAACCTGAGCCTATAACGCTGTGATGTGAAGGCTGTTAGGGTTTGGGATTGGTTTTCTTTGGTCCCGATTAAAATGTTTCCAGGCTTTCTTTTCTGATGCCTTTGATAGTGGTTGCTGGTGTGATTACTTGATTAGTACAAATTGCTTCATGATGGGCTCTAACGGTTGTATAAGGCTATGATGATTATTCTGACTTGGGTTTTAAAGGAAACAATTTGGGTTTACTTTGGCGGGGCAATGCTTTTAATTTGCAGCCATAGAACCCTAAGTTAATCCTCTATTATGGCCTAATGATGATCTGAGCCTAATGTATTATTTCTGTTACCAATTTTTGCTCTATGTGTTTCTCTACTTTCTTTGGTTGCAGGTACAAGGGTTGTTAACTTTGTACTCGGCTGTCTTATTACTTTCCTCTATTATTCTGGTATGTCCCCCTTTCTATATTGTCTATTTTGATTATTCTTCAAATTGCATAGAATACAAAAAATGTACATTTTAATTCGTGTCATAATGAGGTTCACAAAAAAAGAAGTACTGTTTCAATTAAGATAATCAGATTCGACCCATTAATATGTAATTTAGTTTACTTGGATGCTATTGTTTCTGATCTACATATGAGGAAAAGAAATTGATAATTCTCGGTGACCCTCATTATATTGAACACACAAATTAAATGGGAGGTTGTGATGATCTTGATGAGACTCCATTTACACTTTTATGATGTATTTCTTTTGTCATTACGTTTGTAATGACATTTGTTTACTCTCTTTGGTTGAAGAACCAGAGGCAGCTACTTGATGAGTTTGATAGCTATAATTGCTTTATGAATATAACTCTTGCAGCCATAGAACCATAAGTTACTCATCTATTATGTTAATGATGATCTGAGGCTGTGTTTCCAGGCTTTCTTTTCTGATGCCTTTGATAGTGGTTGCTGGTATGATCACTTGATTAGTACAAATTGCTTCATGATGGGCTCCAACGGTTGTTTAAGGCTATGATGATTATTCTAACTTGGGTTTTAAAGGAAACAATTTGGGTTTACTTTGGCGGGGCAATGCTATTAATTTGCAGCCATAGAACCCTAAGTTAATCCTCTATTATGGCCTAATGATGATCTGAGCCTAATGTATTATTTCTGTTACCATTTTTTGCTCTATGTGTTTCTCTACTTTCAGGTACAAGGGTTGTTAACTTTGTACTCGGCTGTCTTATTACTTTCAAGTCACCGACAAGATCAACAAATGGAAAAAAACGCGTGAAAGGGAATAGTCTCAATGTGAGACTGACACCCTTTTCAAATTGATATATACGGTAATATGAGGAAAAAATTCGATAATTCTCGGTGACCCTCATTATATTGAACACACAAATTAAATGGGAGATCTTGATGAGACTCCATTTACACTTTTCTGATGTATTTCTTTTGTCATTACGTTTGCAATGACATTTGTTTTGAAGAACCAGAGGCAACTACTTGATGAGTTTGATAGCTTTAATTGCTTTATGAATATAACTCTTGCAGCCATAGAACCATAAATTACTCCTCTATTATGTTAATGATGATCTGAGGCTGTGTTTCCAGGCTTTCTTTTCCAATGGCTTTGATAGTGGTTGCTGTTTTGATCACTTGATTAGTACAAATTCCTTCATGATGGGCTCTAATGGTTGTTTAAGGCTATGATGATTATTCTGACTTGGGTTTTAAAGGAAACAATTTGGGTTTACTTTGGCAGGGCAATGTTATTAATTTGCAGCCATAGAACCCTAAGTTAATCCTCTATTATGGCCTAATGATGATCTGAGCCTGGTGAATTTTTATGTTTTCAAACTTTCTTATTTCATGACTTTAATGGTGGTTGCTGGCCTGACAAGAATTTTACTCTGATTGTGACACTGTTCAAGCCATTCTGGCACTTCTATTTGGCTGATATGGCTACTCATTTTCGTGTTGCTTCTGATTTGTTCCCTTAGGCGTTTTCGATGATGTTTTTGGAGTTGAGGCTGTTATGATAGTTCTCTTTACTCCATTTAAGGCTATGATGATCACTTATTTGCTGGAACCTGGATGATAATGTGTTGTAATAGTTTACTTGAGGCTATGATGATTAATCTGAATTGGTTTGTAAGGGAAATAATATGGCTTTACTTTGGCGGGGCAATTACTTTTGCAGCCATAGAAGCCTAAATTAATCCTCTAATATGGCCTAATGATGATCTGAGCCTAATGTATTATTTCTGTTACCATTTTTTGCTCTATGTGTTTCTCTACTTTCTTTGGTTGCAGGTACAAGGGTTCTTAACTTTGTACTCGGCTGTCTTATTACTTTCCTCTATTCTGGTATGTCCCCCTTTCTATATTGTCTATTTTGGTTATTCTTCAAATTGCATAGACTACAAAAATGTACATTTTAATTCGTGTCATGATGAGGTTCACAAAAAAAGTTATGCTGCAATTAAGATAATCAGATTCGACCCATTAATACGTAATTTAGTTTACTTGGATGCTATTGTTTCTGATCTGCATATGAGGAAAAAATTTGATAATTATCGGTGACCCTCATTATATTGAACACACAAATTAAATGGGAGGTTGTGATGATCTTGATGAGACCCCATTTAGACTTTTCTGATGTATTTCTTTTGTCATTACGTTTGCAATGACATTTGTTTACTCTCTTTGGTTCTAGGTACAAAATGTATTTCTTTTCTGATGTATTTTAGGCTTATTCATATTCGATTGTCCCTTTCAGATGTTCCCGAAGCTTGCTTAATGTTGGTTTATGTTGTTTTCCTGATATAAAACCAACAATTTGATTTAAATGTTGACATTATTCCTTTTTGAGGCTTATTCAGATTCAATTGATATGTGCAGGTCTCCCTGGATTGCTTTAGACGGTTGCATGCTTCTTTTTATATGTGCAGGTCTCCTTAGATTGCTTTCGACGGTCAAATGAGTCTAACATGTAAACTTTCAAGAAGGTTTATTAATTAAGTCTTTATCTCATGTTTTTCTTTTTAGAAGGGTATGGTCAAAGAACCATTCCTTTGCGTTGGTTATTAAATATGTCATTTTTGCCTTCTGATCTCTGTTAGATGGTATATCTAACACCTTTAACCTTCTGTCAACAGAAAAGGATACATCCCCACTCTCATGAGTCATGATCCTTAATTGCGGGTATAGGTTTTGATCCATTAGCTCCATAATATTATCACTTGAAATTGATGTAATTTTTTTTTTGTTTGACCCATTTACATGTCAACTGGAGTTACTGCAGACTTAGCACATTTACTTTTATCATCCATGGTACTTGATTTCTCATTTTGATTAACTAAAGAATATAACCTTCTTATTTTTGAAAGCCTGGTTGGTTTTTGAATGACCCAGTTCATTACCATCCATGCTTCTTTTTTACTTATTGTTGACTGATTCTTTGAGTCAGTTAGATAAACAATTAGATGTTGTATAGATGCATATCTATTCTCCCACTTGGTCATTTAGCTGTGTATATTGGGTGGTCTTGCCTGTTAAGTTAGATGTTTGTTCATTTGGTATGTTTAGAACTCTATTTATGTATTTTTTTTTTATTTGTGCAGGTTTTGAGGCTTCTAGGTGAGTAGTGGAGTGGTTCTTTGTGTAAGGTTAGTTTGCTTATAATTGTTCATGTTTTAGTCCTTATTTAATAGGAATAGCAAGTTGATGAGGTCGAGTGTCGTAACGGGTCAGAAAGTGTTTTTTAATGGACATAATCTCCTACTGTTTTCTAAATAAAACAATTCTGATATGCTTTTAATTTTGAATGTTTAGCTTTTTTTTTGAGGAACATAATCGAACATCGTTTTGCATACATTCTTTTCTTTTGTTGTTTAGTGAATCTCATATATTTCAACACAGTGGCACGCCGCCTCACTTTATAAAAATTTAACAAACCGCAGCAACGCGCGGTCACTTTACTCGTTATTATTATTAAGTGCTTGGAGTTATTAATATTGTCGAATACATATTTCATATATTTTAGATAGATCAACATTAACTCCAAATTGCTGTTGTTGTGAGGCTTTATAATGAAGCCTAAAGTCTTGTTAGGCATTAGATTTAAATTAGGTTTTTGATGAGGTGAAAATTGATGGGCTAGTAAATCCATGAGTGAGTCCATCATTAAAAGGACTATTGTTGTTTATTGAGCTCTAAAAATAGGGGTTTTCTAACATGTGCCTTAAGGGCATGTGGTATACATGGTGTTGAAAGTTGGTGTTATCATGCCACGTAGGCGATGACTGGATAACACCATCTTTCAAACACCATGTGTGGTATACATGGTGTGATAGTGTGGTGTTGAAAGATTATTTTAATACTTTTTTTTTTACTTTTTTTTAAAATAAAATAATACTTAAACAATTTAATTAATAAAAAATAAAACATAAACAATTCCAAACGCTTAAAAAATATTTTTATTCAACATAAACATAAAACATTACATTTTCAACTAAAAAAGAAAATACGAAATTACATAAAAATATAACTATAAAACTTTAAAATAGGATCTTCGGGGTTGTTGATGTATGGCCTCAAAAAAGCCCAAACGCCTGCGTTTACAAAGCTCTTGCCATTTTCAGTTTTGTACTCGCTCAACGACCTTTGCAGCACTGAGTGTATACCCTCCGCGCCATATTGTCGCTCCAGTCGTACATAGATATCATTAAAAGTTCGTGCATTCGATTGCAAGGCCCACCATTTCTCCCTGATAAAGTTAAAGTTTACATCTTCCATACCACGTCGCCGTTTGAAGTCATCAATCACGGCAGGCCAAAACTCGTTTGGCGGGCGTCCATCATTCCAATTGTGTGCGACGTTAACGAAAGATTGTGCCACCGCTACGTCGTCTTCGGACTTCCAACTACGCCTATTCATTGTGAATGTTTGTGAAAGTTTATAAAATAGGTTTTGATGAGAAATGGTGATGTTGGGAGATTTTTTGGTTAAATGGGGGGTTTAAATAGGTTTTAAAAATAAAAAGATTTTTTTTTTTTTAAATTACCCAACGGCTAAAAATATGACCGTTAAACGGTCATATTCTCGAACCAACGACCACAAAACGCCGTGGAGAAACCAACGGCTCCTTTCAACGCCAAGCCAAAACGCGCGCGGGGGGCGGTGTTCCACGGCGTTTTGGCGTTGAACGGGCCTTCCACGCCCCCATACCGCATGCTCTAAGGGCACACATAAGATGCAATAAATACATCTCGAAAATTGAAAAATACATTTTTCAAGAATAATATTCATACATTTCTCATTTTTCAAAATGAATCTTGGTGTCTTTTTTAATTTTCAAAAAGAATCTTGGTAGCTTTTTCAGTTTTCGAAGTGCATTTATTGCACCTTATGTGTGTCCACAGGGCACATATTAGAAAAACCCTTTATAAGCCTAATTCTCTCGTTAAAAAATTAAAATGTACACAAATCAAACTTTTTTTATATACATATTAGTCTTTACTTAATTTTGATACTAATAGATAATTTTATACTTGTATTGTTCTCAATTACGATTCTATACTTACAAATGGTAAACGGTACAAATTTTTTCTTTAGCCTAGAACACATTATATAGGGTAATTATTTTAACTTTATAGAATTAAATTTATAATCTAGAATTTAAATTTAATATCTTTTAATTTAGATAATATACTATTAATAAAAAATAAACTAAAAACTAAATCCGCAATAACAAATGAAAATAATGTTTCCTTTCAATTTTACGTTTCCATCTCTTAAGTAAAATTGGTGTATATATTCTCAGTTGTATATAAGTTATACTATATAGCACTTCGTGTAATAGGAGCACATATAAACAATGGGTTTTTAATTTTCAAAGTTCAAGATTAAAACGTTGAGAATTAAAACCAAACCAAAAAGAACCATACTAATGTTTTAGTTACGGTGTGGTCTTACTGGTTTGAGTTTTATTAGTTAGGTCATTACGTAAATGAATTAAAAATATAAATCAATTCAAAAATAAATAAAACTAAAACAAGTAACCTATTGGTCCTTGTAATAATGGAACAAAATATAATGGGCTTTGGTGGTCTTCAACTTTCTTATTTTAGGGTAAAGGTATACCCCCCTTGAGTTAGGGGCGTGAGTGGTGGTGAACACCACTTCCCTCCTCCGTGAAGGTCACATGCATGAGTTGTGTCTCAATAAGTGGGCTTATGGATTAAGAAATGATTTTAAATATATATAAAAAAAAGATTAATAATTTATTGGAAGTTAAATAAAAAAATCAGTCACACTCACGTACTAATCATATCCCACTCTCTATGTATATTGTGGGTTGTGAGTGAGTCACACCAGTTCCGTGATGTTTACATGATATGTAGTTTTTCATCACATCACTATGTATAGACATTAAGTGATGTAACACATTAGTTCTCCTCCTCACGGATATCGGATGTTACACATTAAGTGATGTAACACGTGATGAGATCATATAATGAAGTTTTTTTTTGTATAGGCATATGAGTAGTTAAATCATATAAGATTGTTATGATTTGCTCGGATATAAACACATGATAAACAACGTGTTATGCTTTCTAAGGTGTCTAGTATGTTGGTATGGACGTATGAAACCATGAAAGTACTATAGTTTACGTATGGATGTTCAGTTATACGTATGAAATATTTGAAGTACATGAAATAATGACGTAACGTATTGTTCTGAAAATGAATTAAATTCATTTTACCCATGTTGTCTAAGAGTAACATCAAGACATGTGATATGCTTTTTTATATTCGTGACAACTGCTTCCGACTTAAATATATATTCATGGAATAAAAATATATACTTTGAACGACTTAGTTTCTAAAACGATTTACTTGAATGTTTTTGGAAACGAATTATGGTTGGATGAAGCAAGTGTGAATAATGTATAAGGCTTAAGGACCTTAGTGTCGTATATATTTTGTATAGTACATGTATAGGTTGGAGTCAATTTCTAGCTGTTGAACCGTTACCTTTGAACCAAGTGAGTTTTCGTATCCCCACTTTTAAACTTTTTTTTTTTAAATACTTTCGTGGGAAAATGAATGCTATGAATTTTGGACACAAGTACTTGAATTATTACATATGTTTACAAGAGTGTACAAGTCTCATGAAGCCCCTTATCTTGTACCAATTAATTCATGGTTCAGAATCGTGAAAGTTATGAATAGATCTAATTGGGTTGACACCCGCGCCCACTGTTAGTCTCTCTAACCACCGATCTTATTCTCATGTTTGCATAATTATTCATATGTGTATACAATGTTTTAAGACAAAACATTGGGTTGGGGCAGATTATGTATTTGGTCAAGCTTCGTTTACAAGAGCTCATGATAATAGTAGGTGTATTGCTATTGTTTAAAATAACAATGGTTGTTCTTGTGAATCTTGTGGTCTATGAAACTTAAATATTTTGATTTGCTTATGACACTAACTTTGCGTACGTGTCTTTGTATAAACTCATTTTCTCATCTTGTGGTCTATGAAACATACATATTTTGATGTGCTTATGACACTAACTTTGCCTACGTGTCTTTGTATAAACTCATTTTCTCACCAACTTTATTTTGACTTTTTAAGCATTTCATTCTGAAGTCAATAGATATGTTGTGTTAAAGCATTGGATTTGAAACCTTTTTTTTTGGTTTAGATGGATTTCAAGTTCCTCATAGCAGACTTTTGGATACTTCATAGCATTATGCCTACTTATGGCATGAGTAGTTGTAAAACTGTCAAAACACCTTTGGGTCCACGATTTAAACTATCAAATGCTGATTCTTCTAAAGATCAATATGAGGTTAGCTATAAGGAAAATGTTCCTTATGCCAATGTGGTAGGGAGTTTAATGTACTTAGTGGTCTGTACAAGACCAGACTTGGGGTATGCAGTTAGTTTAGTGAGCAAGTTTATATCTAAGCTAGGAAAGATGCATTGGGCTACAGTTAGATGGATATTGAGATATTTAGCTAGTACTAAGACTGCAGTGTTGATATTTGGAAACGAAAAGGTTGAGATTGATTCAGTTATTCGATTTGTAGATGTTGATTATGCCAAAAACTTAGATAAGGGCAGATCAATAATAATTGGTTACTTGTTCAGAGTTAACGGGAGCCTGGTTAGTTGGAAGGCACAATTGCAACATATAGTAGCATTGAGTACTTGTTGCGGATTATTAGCAACCTTCTCGCCATTAATGTAGATCTCTGCCTCTGTCACTGTTTCTGTTTCGCAAGTAGAGAAAGCCCTAACTATATCGACTGATGTTATTCAAATTGACGGCACCAGGGGACGGTGGAAAGGGAGGTGAAGGCGTAGGCAGTGGGGGGCGGTGGATGATGAGGTTGCCATTCGGAGAGAGGGAAGAACGTCGATGGTGTGCAGTTAGGGTGAATGATTTCCGACGTCGCCATCTGGATGTTGCGTGTCGTGGATTCAAGGGGTAGTTGTGGTGGTAGAAGCTGTAAGGAAGATGATGACAGCGTGGTATTGTAACATTCTTCAAACTCAAAGGGATATTGTTGTAATTGTTAATTAACGAAAAAGGTATATTAGTCATTTAACAATCACTTAACAGAAAAAGTTAACGGCCATCCAACAAAAGGACAAATCCGTAATGGTATGTTAAAATGTTGGGATCATATTCGTAATAAATGAAACTAAGGACTATATGTGAAATTTGTGCAAACCACATGGACGAAATCTGTAATTTACTCTTTTACTTATATTCAAGGTACAAAGTCTTATTTTAGTCATTTTATGGTTCTTTTTTTTTTTTTGCATTTCCTATTATATTTTTTCTTATAATCTTTCTTTAGTTTTTTTTTTGGGGTTATTTTATATTATTTATTATCTGAGCTCTACGAGTTTATTTAGATATATGATTAATTGATTATTATTAAGAATTAATCACTAAACATATTAAGATACAAGTGTGACACGAGTTTAGATAATCAAAGTCACATATTTGATTATAATGCTTAATCATGTAACTAATTCGAATCCAATTACAACTTATCTTGTATATTATTTTATTTTTTAATAATGAATAATACACGAACTGACGAACATAACGCTCATTTATGAAACACGTAAATAACAACATTCTATTATCAAGATTTCTATATTTTCAATCTAGCTATAATAAATTTATATATTTTTCTTTACATCTTATCCGCTTAAATTTAAAAACATTTTGCTTTTAACCAAACAGAGAAAAACTCGACGCAACATACAACCTATATCTACTTGTTAGACCATCTCCTACGGAGGTGCCCGTTAGAGTTACAAATCTGACGTGGGCAACATTTGTGGGGCATGCGAGAATTGTAGCATTGTAGTGGTTACATTTGTGGCATAAAATCCTTCAAGGTGTGTGCCTAAGTGTGTGATTTTTTCCCTCTCACACACATATATAATGTATATAATAGGGGTGCATGTGAAAAATACGAGTATTTTAGCGTTTAGATATTTTCTAAGAATCAACTTAACGAAGTCACCTATTTCATATACCGAAAAAAGGAACGATCTGTCAGGTTCATGATTGATCTCTGAGAATGGATCAGATCGCTTGAGACTAAAAGACGCACGTGGAAAGATTTTGTTAGGATTTGTAAAAAACCGATGTAGCATGGTGATTAGGGTTGCATGTGTGAAGGGCGTGTCTTAGCGTTGGAGATAGTCTTAGTGATAGAAAACATAAAATATTTACTTAAATTAAGACTCTGGCTATATTCACAGTCACTTTTACTAAAAAAACAGCTTTTATAGGGGTTGTTTGAGGCCAAATTTGGGTCGTTTGAGTCTTATTATTATTATTTTTAAAAATATTACAAAACCACAACCCCTGAATTTTAAAGGGTCGTTTTGACCCAAACAATACCGAAACGACGTTTAAAAAAAAAGACCCAAACGACCATTTATGTCAAAACAACCCAAATTTGATCTTAAAGAACCCGTGAAAAAACTGTTTTTTTTTAATAATAAAAGTGAATATAATATATAAAAACCCTAAAATAAACTAAATTATTTTTTTTAAAAAAGTAAAAATTAGCCAAAAACGAGTCTTGCTTTGTTTATAGACAAGTTTGTATACCCTCACCGCATTCTTCAGCTTCGGTCTTCAATTTATACAAAACTTTCATTGCTTCTTCTTCGCAATCGTGCAATCAACGCCAAATCTACTGCTTAATAGGTACATATTCTTCATCCGTTTCATCATCCGATTCGTTGCGTTTAACGATATAGATTCCTTATTCATTCATTACGATTCTTCATCCTTTATCCAATGAATCAACAATCCTCAGGTCTACTAGACATGAATTTAGGCCTGTTTTTACAAAATTTCAATACTGAAACGATCGATTTTAGCTGCTTTTATTATGTTATATATTGCTCACTATGTGTTTTCGTTGCTAGTTTTGTAGGATTCGTAATCTGGATATCTATTCCGGCTTTAGCATCACGAAATCTGATATATATATTCATCTGAATGCTCGACTTGAAGGTAATTGCTGTTGAATCTATTTTTTTGTGTTCTCATCAGTTTAGTTCATAAATCGCTGCTTTTTGTGCTATTAAACTTGACCTAATTTCATGTGAAACTTTTATTAAACTAATTTAGTTTGCAGTTGAAGTTCTGATTTGGTTTTATGTTTTTTCTGTACTAGTGTTCAATAAAGGGGGGTTTCTGATTTGAGTTCATGAAGTGAATAATGTAAACTGTTTGAAATACCATCAACTTTTGCACAATATACATAGGTTGACAGAATTGGCATTTGACAGAACCGGATATCATATGTTGTTGATGAATAAGCTATCCAATTTTGAACTAATTTTCCATGTTAATGATGAATATACCAACATAATCCAGTCTTTAGAGTTGTTTTTTATGTCTTTTCTTTTCTGACTTTCAGATGGAATCCAAGCTGGGTTGTGATGCAAGTGAAAATACCAAACATAATCACAATCCAAATGAAGGTTCTGTGGCCAAGGTAGAGGAGACTGGCAGACGTCCAGGGTATATTTACAGACAAGATGTTGTTAAGAGCAAAACCGAGGGGAAGACGGGGATGGTGACGGAAGTTGCAGGTGATTCTGACTCTGATAGCAGTAGTGATGAAGATGAAGATGAAGATGAAGATGAAGACATTGAAGTGACGGGTCCCAATGAGGATGATAACAAAGATTTACGTGAAAATCTCACCGGAAATACAGATAATGAGGATGATAATGATGATGAAAGCACCCCACTTCCAGCTGACCATGTTAGAGTGCTTTGGATGGACGAATCAGAGACAACCCAAAGTTTTGATGATGTCATTGTGGTTGACCGAGGTTTTTTGCATGGAGATTATGTTGCTGCTGCAGGTAATGCAACCGGGCAAGTGGGTGTTGTGCTTGATGTCAATATAACTGTTGATTTGTCTACTATTGATGGGAAGTTAATAAATAATGTTTCTTCTAAAGATTTAAAGCGTGTGAGGGATTTTCAAGTGGGTGATTATGTAGTTTTTGGCCCATGGCTTGGTAGAATCGATGATGTATTGGATAATGTGACGGTTATGTTTGATGATGGTTCTGTTTGTAAAGTTATGAAAGCTGACCCATTACGTCTCAAACCGGTTGGGAAGAATCTTCTTGAAGATGCACATTATCCTTATTATCCGGGTCAAAGGGTAAAAGCGAGTTCTTCATCTGTTTTCAAGAATTCTAGGTGGCTATCAGGCCTATGGAAAGCTTCAAGATTGGAAGGAACTGTAACAAATGTTACAGTGGGTTCGGTTTTTGTTTATTGGATAGCTTCTGCAGGTTATGGGCCTGATTCTGCCATAACACCATCTGAGGAGCAAAACCCTAAAAACTTAATGTTAATGGCATGTTTTTCACATGCAAATTGGCAACTTGGTGATTGGTGTCTTCTTCCGTCAGCCAAACCATCATCTACAGTTTCTCATGGCAAGAATTCATTAGAGAAGTCCGAGAGTGATTCAGAAGTGGTTCCTGAAGAGGAAACCTCCAAGAAATCGGACCCTTCTACAGAACCTAGCTCATGCAGTAGCTCATTGACCTGTTCAAAAGGTCCAGTTCATGAAAGTTGGCCTCTACATAGGAAAAAGTTCAGGAAAGTTGTTGTCAAGAGGGATAAAAAGTCACGAAAAAAAGAGGAACATTTTGAAAAGGCCCTTCAAATTATTAATACTAAAACAAGAGTTGATGTAGCATGGCAGGATGGAAATATACAACGTGGATTGGATTCAATATCTTTGATACCAATTGAAAACCCTGGTGATCATGAATTTGTGTCTGAACAATATGTCGTGGAAAAACCTAATGATGGAAATGATGATGATGATTGCGGTGACATCAGCCGTGTGGGAGTTGTGAAAAGTGTTAACGCAAAAGAACGGACGGCTTGTGTGAGGTGGTTAAAGTCAGTTGCTAGAGCAGAAGATCCTAAGGAATTTGATAAGGAAGAAGTTGTGAGTGTTTATGAGCTTGAAGGGCACCAAGACTATGATTATTGTTATGGTGATGTAGTTGTTCGATTGCCATCAGTTTCTGAAGGCCCGCAGGCAGCTGCTGATGTGGCAGAGTCGACTGATGTGAATGAGGTCAAAGGAGATGCTGCAAAGAATGAAGGTTGTACCAACTTCTCAGACCTCTCTTGGGTTGGAAATATTACAGGACTCAGAAATGGTGATATTGAAGTGACTTGGGCTGACGGGATGGTATCAATGGTATGCATTGCTGTCCCATATTTGGATGGGTTGGGTTTACCCACACCGTTTTTGCTTATTTTTTTAATTATTGTGGATAATTAAATGCATTCCTTTTAATTCACAAGAAATTTTTAAAGAAAATGAGGTTATGATGAGTCGGGGAGGAGCCTCTTTATCCCATGGGATAGAGGTAAAGTTGCCTTCATCCCATGGCCCACCTTCCCTAGACCCTACCATTTGAGTGGGATTTGGCTGTGTATGTTTGTTTGTTTGTCTTCTGATTCAGAAGAATAAAGTTATAACAATAATATTGTAAATCTATAACAATGTAAGAATATTGTAAATCATTAAAACAATATAAGAAGTTGTATACATTATATCTAGACTTTGTGGCTTTGGCAACTTTCAACCCATTTCCCTTTTAGCTGACTTTAATGGATTGAAATTTCCACCTTCAATTTTGCGAGACAATTTTCTAGTTTTCATTATTTGCTTATTTCTTGGAAGACATGCAAATTACATTCAAACATGCACACATTTCCCAAGAACAAAATATGAGAGATGTAACAAAATTAAGTGTAAATGACCGCAGATCAATAGTAATTTAAATTGGCATACAGGAACAGTTTGTTTAAGTAGTGTGTTAGGATGTGATAAAAAGGAAAATGGTTGAAAAGTGAGATAACATGTGTCTTGAGGAGGAACGGCATCATAACTTTTTGGAGTGTAAATGCGTAAATTTATTATAGGAAACAGTACAATAAAATTAAGAACTTATTCCAACAAACAAAGCAAAATTATGAAGCTAAGTTATCCTAGTAACATCACATATAATGTTCCTAAATACTACCCTGATATCCATATCACATCATATCTTTTCTTAGTTCATATGATATTTTGTCAGGTTGGTCCACAAGCAATATATGTTGTTGGTCGTGATGACGATGATGATGACTCAGTTGGTGGTGGAAGTGAAGTAAGTGATGATGCAGCAAGTTGGGAAACAGTTGAGGATACTGAAATGGATAACCTTCATAAGGCACTAGAGGTCTATTTCTATTCAAATGTTTATATTTATAATGTCTGGGGTTCCATTTATCCATTATATTCATCTAACGAGCAGGACGTATATGTCTAACCGTATAGTAATGTTAACATATCTTTGGTTTGGCTTGTTGCTTTTTTCTGTAACTCGTACTTAAACTTTCTTCATTTTAATTAGTTTATTTTCACTATTTAAAAATAAGAACATTTTTCTTCAGGATCTTGGGATGCAAAATGCCTCTAACATCAGTCTTGGTGAGGAAGAGCATACAAACGAAAATGTCCAAACAAATGGTGCACTCTCTATACCCCTGGCTGCCCTAGGTTTCATGACAAGATTGGCCAGTGGAATTTTTTCTAGGGGTCAAAGAAATACAGATGATTCAAGTATAAATTCTGGTGGCCACAGTGAAGTAGATGCAGATAATATGTCTGAGAGAAACAATTCTATTGTTTCCAATGCACTTGAAACACCAATTTATGGTACACAAGAAGAACATGGTGTTGTTGAGGAATCAAAATCATTAGATGCACCTGCAGAGCTATTAAGTGAATCTTCACGATCTGAGGTTGACAATTCCAGATTTAAAGGATTTGATATTGTTAAAGATCCTCTGGATCATTATTATCTTGGTGCTAATGCACAGGTGAGTCAGTGGTTTTTAATTTCTACTTCTGAATATTTCGATTAAATGCTTGCTTTGAATGTTGGCTATAGTTACAATATATATTTAGTTCTGTATGTGGTATATAACTAAAACCAGGCAAAAAAAAATGTGAGCAATACATGTGATTACTTTTCTAGATTATCAATTTCATTGTTCCATTGGTACAAGTACTAAAAAGGACATGAGAGATTCTGTCCAAATTATTTAATTTACACACTGAGAAAATTGTTTAATTGCAGAATAGTGCTGGTAGGAGATGGCTTAAGAAAGTCCAGCAAGATTGGAACATCCTCAAAAAGAACTTACCGGGTATGTTCTGAGTTAATGCTACATTTTTATTACCAGTATCTGTGAGATTCCAGCTAGTTAAATGTCAAATGTTTTTTTTCTTTTTCTTAATTTTACACAGATGGAATTTATGTTAGAGTTTATGAGAATAGAATGGATCTATTGAGGGCTGTAATAGTTGGAGCATATGGAACACCTTATCAAGATGGACTTTTTTTCTTTGACTTTCATCTTCCTCCAGAATACCCTGATGTTCCACCGGTAAGGAACCTTCTCTCCCTGTTTGTATATGTTGTTCGAGTGGTTTGCTTTCTGAACTAGCCATCTCTTTTGTGAAAATACTAAATGAAAAAAAGGTTATAGCTTGCAATAAAGAATGATTTGGACACTCCTGGATATGGGTGGGTAAAATCCGGTTGGATAGGGGTCCAAAACAGGCTAGTTCATGTAGACCCGGAACACTTGTTGTCCAAAATGTATAATATAATTGTAAATAATTAGTGTGCCTAACACGATTACCAAAATTTTATCATTTCAACCTAGGTGACTTACGACCCATTTCTATTCAAACTATTTTTTTAAATATGACCCGTTAGAGACAGAACATAACCTGAATCGACCCAAGGTTGAATTTGCCTCTATAGTTTCAAAAAAAATCTGCCTCTATAAGTCTATACTATTCCCTTTCGTGATTACATTATATCTAGAATGTTTTATATAACTTGCAAACCATGTTATTAAAATAAAATTTGTGTCTATGATTGGTTAATATAATTGTTTGTGATGATGATGGATGCATGCAGTCAGCATATTATCATTCTGGAGGGTGGAGAATAAATCCAAATTTATACGAGGAGGGAAAAGTATGCCTTAGTCTGTTGAATACATGGACAGGAAGGGGCAATGAAGTTTGGGATCCATCATCATCAAGCATTCTTCAAGTCCTGGTTTCACTTCAGGGACTTGTGCTTAATTCTAAACCATATTTTAACGAAGCTGGTTATGACAAACAAGTCGGTACACCAGAAGGAGAGAAGAACTCATTCTCCTATAATGAAAATACCTTCTTACTCAATTGCAAAACAATCATGTATCTCATCAGAAGGCCCCCCAAGGTATCACCATCTATTACTTCCATTTTTTCATTGTGATATTTTCATCCAACTAATATTGAAGGTTAAGAATAAATTATGTAAATGGCCTTTGTTTTAACTTTTAACATAAGTTAATATATTTTTACTCCAAACTTAGTATCTCACTATCCCTTTTGTCACAAGTTTCTCCTTTTTGCTCATTTTACGTATTAAAAGTTTTTAGTAATGAAATTTTGTCAACTACTTGAGCTATTTGATTGTTACAACTTCAAACAACATAAGTGCATCAAAACATTATTTTCCACTAAAGGGATCATGTAAACACCCTACCACATTTGCTATTTGATTATGATTATTGAGAATACATATCCAAAACCTCCTGTAAATGTCAATCTCTATCCCAAGCAATGGAGTTGAGGGCTGTGAGGAATCAAACTGGAGACCTCTTTTGGAGAAAAATATTGAATAAATAATCTATTAAATGAAGTTCTGTTAATCAATTAATAATATAATTTTTTTTTAAATCACTTTGTAAGCTTACTAATTATAAAATAAAAAGATACGGAAAATGCGCTAAATGATCGGAAACATTTGGTTTGCAAACAAAATTTTCAATTGTAATTCTTCACCTGGGGTGCTGGTATTGCCACACCTCGACTATGTTTATGTGCTCATAGTTGCATAGTCTGTATAGCAAATTACTTGTGTGAACCTGGCAACTATATTTTCTGAAGCGAATGTATTTACTGATTTTCGTTCAATGATCCGTGTTCACGCCAAAATGGGACTAGGATGTGACTTTTCTGTATTTTTGAACTATGTGGAATTAAATAAACACTTTACAAATGCATATGCTAGAATGTGCATCGCTCAAACCTTAAGTGTGTTTGGTTCATAGAATTTTTTGTAATATTGATGGAACCGAAGTCTATTCTTAGTGATATTTGGTTAGAAAATCCAAACAGTCTAGTTATGGTACACCTCTTCTACTTTATTATAACTGACTATGTGATTCCGATTATTTAGTATCTTGTAATCACTTTTAACACTAAATCCAAGCACCCCTCTTTATCAACTTCCTTTAGATATACAACAAACAAATTTAGCTTGTAAAATCCCACTCAAACAGTAGGGTCTGGGGAGGATGAGACGATGTCAAACCTTACATTTATATTCTTTATTTAGATATGCATCTACTAAAACCTTACATTTATATTCTTTATTTAGATATGTATCTACTAAAACGTCTTTTGTCATTTTTCTTAGGACTTTGAAGATCTTGTGAAAGAACATTTCCGAGAGCGTGGTTATTACATTCTCAAGGCTTGTGATGCTTATATGAAAGGCTACTTGATTGGCTCTCTTACAGAAGATGCTTCAATATGTGAAACAAGCATTGCAAATGCAAATTCGGTTGGTTTCAAGCTTATGTTAGCGAAGATTGTGCCGAAGCTTATATTAGCACTTACTGAAGTTGGAGCTAATTGCCAAGAGTTCAAGCACTTACAAGACTCGGTTTAATCACAAGGTCAAGTTTTTAACTTTTACCCCCAAAAAGTTGGACCAGTTTGAACACTATGTACTTTGGAAATGAATATTGTACATTCCGTTTTTATGGTCTATTCGATATCCAATTTCCTAATTTCTCAAGCTAACGACGAGATTGGATTGTGCTTTTGTTGAATTTGTTTACTCTTTTCATTTTTTCCGGGCTCGGGAGTTGATTTTAAAGAGGTCGGGTCGGTTTCTTGTTGATCAATCATTTTGTGTTCCATTTGAATTGTTTCATGAACATTTGTCAATTGAATTTTGTTAATGAGTGGAAAGAACCACCGACACTATTATATGCAGCATTTAAAATCTTTGTTTATTTTTCAATTTATTATTTGAACAAACAATCTTCTCACATTGTATTGAATTCTTTGTTTATTTTTCAATTTATTATTTGAACAAACCATCTTCTCACATTGTAAGAGTTGATTTCTTGCTTTTGGTTTGGTTTTATGGGGGATATAGTAGTGCATTCTGTTGTAAAATAGGTTAGAAAGTGTGAGATATGATATGGTGTTTAGAGAAGACTGTTTTTGTTTGTTCCCTACCTTTAAGGATGTTTTTAATTTTGATAAACTTTGGTATGATTACTTATTTTGTTTTGTTTTCGTGTATGTTTATATATATGTATATAGCCAGAGGTTCATTGTATACACCTCACCCCAAAAAAAATGCATACCTATAAACCTCTTATTTCACATGTAAAATTCGCTGAATAAATAAAAAATATAAAAACTTTTCTCCTACAACCAAACGTAATCACAATGCAAACAAAGGTTCCGTGGTCAAGAGGAAACAAACAATGGTTATGTTGTTGTCTTCGAATCCCTCATTGCCAAATTGCAGTCTTTGGAGACGAAACGCTCCGGTGACTCACCCGGCTCCTCTAATGGTTTTTATCTGTCTACTATCGTACAAATCAGCCCTAAACAAAACCCTTCTTCCTGAAATTCTCCGTTGGCAATCCGAGGATGAACTTACCAACCAGAGCAATACTTTGGGTTCGCCAAAGTTCCTATTGACCAAAGGATTTCACTCGCTTCATTCAATTTGGAAGGTATAGCACCCCAATGGTATCGATGGTACACGAAACACCAAGGTCCGGTAGAAGCTCTTTCACATCTGAAGCAAACCACCATCACCGCTGCCTACACCACAATCTTCAAGCATTTGTCCAACTGAGTAGATGGGGTTACAGAACTGTTTCTTATCGGATGTTACATTGCCGGCTTAAAAGAGGAGGTGAAGTATGACGTAAAGCTTAAAAAGCCTAGGACTATCACATAAGCAATTAGCGTGGCCTGGTTGGTTGAGGAACGCAACGACGTGGACTTGGAACCAGACTTACCACATCGTTTCCCTTTCACAACAAAGATATCAACAGCCGGGGTGCTTGGACCACCGCCAATCCAACAGTCGACCCCAAAACTTTCTTCCCAACCCGTTACTATCAATCGCCTAACCGCGACCGAGGCACGAGCACGTTGCGACAAAGGGTTATGTTACTATTGTGATGATAAGTTCGTCACCAGTCACCGATGTCAAAACCCACATTTTTATGATTGATGCACCCGTCGAAGAGTTTAAGGGTTGAACCGGACCACCATGGAACACAACTCCGACCCGGTCCAACTTCATCTTCAAGGACAGTGGGAGGCAATGTTATGTGTAATATGCGTCCAAATGGGTGTGCATGGGACAAGCTATGTAAACGTGAAGACCCAAGACTTTGTTATTTTAATTGTTTGCATTAATATTATAGGGTAAAGTTATAGTACAAATCAATATTATTGTAAGAACTTAAGAACTAATGTAAGAACCATTAAATTTCAATTGAATGAATGTTATTTAGATAATTTTTATGCTTCTTCTTCTCTTTTCCTTCATGTCTATACACATGATGGCAACTTAACGACCTAAAAAAACAAAAAACTAAACAAAAAATCGTTTTTTTTTGTAAGTCCGACTATGTTGCACATATGCAACATATTAAAACATATAATGTTGCACATATGCAACATATAAAACATATAATGTTGCATATATGCAACATGGTATGTTGCATATATGCAACATGGTATGTTGCATATAAAATATATGAAACATACCATGTTGCACATATGAAACATACCATGTTGCACATATGAAACATATAATGTTGCATTTATGCAACATGGTATGTTTCATATATGCAACATATGAAACATACTATGTTGCATATATGTAACATTGTATGTTTCATATATGCAACATTGTATGTTTCATATGTTGCAATGTTGCATATATGCAACATGGTATGTTTCATATGTCGCATATATGCAACATAGTCGGACAAGTAAAAAAAAAACAAAAAAAAAACTTTTTTTAAGTCATCGGGTGGATATGGGTGGATATATGTGAAATTAATTAAAAAAATATCAAATTACCCAAAAAAACTTTATTTGAAATAATTTTCCCTTAGTTCTTACAAGTTTGTACAATAGAATGTAGTGGAGGAATTAAAAAGAAAGGACAAAATTACTTAATTATCCCTCATTTAAGTTGGTTCTTAAGTTCTTATAATAGATAATGGTTCTTACATGAACTTTACCTGACCCTAATATTATAATCAAGTCTGCATGTTTTGGTTCTAGTGATAGGTTTAGTTGGAAGGTTAGTGGGTTGCATAAAAATAGGTTAAAGTAGTGGTGCATTGGTAATCTAATTCTTGCATTGTCAATTTGAGCATTATAACAACAAATTACTTTTGACTGATTTGTAGTGTTAGATTCGATCTAAGCCTTCTTAATTAGTTAAGTACGACTCAATGATCGTCGGATTGAAAAGGGGAACAAAGATTATAAGTACACAAGTAGAATGTTTGTACTGCTTGAAGGAGTTTACAAGTATACAAACTTTGAAGATAACTAAGTTGGTAAGTTGTTTGGTCCCTAGGTGAGGTGCAAATGAACCATCACCACCTATTTATACTAGGTTCATAAGTTCTAGAGAGTTCTAGATATTTTCGTAGAAGATATTTTACATGTTTGTTTCTAGAATATCCTATCAAAATATCAAGGATATTTCTAAGGAAATATATGAATTCCTTTTAGACACTTCCAAACTTTTCCATGGCTAAATTTTATGGCATTTTGTAGATCCTTCTATATCCTTTCACGAATGATCTAGAATGTTCCATGTTCCAAGCTCTTGACAAGAACTTTGTAGTAGTTTCTAGAGGATTTTAGGAGCCCCGAATGCCTCTTGAAGGTGGTAGAAAATTCTGGAAACTTGGTGTAGTAATATGAGATTCAGACGGGACGTGACAACTACGAATGAAAATTAAGAAATTACATAACCTCCATCTCTCTCAAAGTTCTTCTTCCATTCCCCAATTCTGCTTCTATATATACATTTCTTCTCACCCCATCAATACGCTTATCAACGATCACGAGCAATAAAACATCATATGGAGGAGTAACTACAACTGATGGATCTGGACATGCAAAATTCATTAAATCTGGCTTTACTAAGTCAAAAATTATCTTATTCAATGTGTAATTCTTCATATACAGTCTATAATCCTACTCATATCTCTTCATTGCCTAATCCACCTAACCCTAAAAAATTGAACACTATGAAACGCCTAACTAGCTAAGAAACTGAGGTAAAAAGAGCAAACAGTGAATGATTATGGTGCAATGAAAGGTTTACTCCCACTCATAATTGTAAAAACAAACAATTATTTGTGTTAGAAATAATTGATTGTGAGGAGGATGACTTAGGTAACTCAAGAACAATTTGCAGAGGGATCTTGGACAAATCCTCAAATATCCATTCATGCTCTAACTGGCATTCATTCTTTTTCAACTATGAGGGTAATTGATTCTTTAGGGCAAAAACTCTAAACTGTCCTTTGAAAACTATTGACACCATGAAGGTAAATGTTTGCTTTTTAAATGGGTTGTGTAAGGAATGTGGTTCAAAACAGTTGTGTTAGTCTTCAGTGGCGAACCCAAGATTTTTTTCATGGGGGTCGGAAATTTTTGTAGTTTGACTATCTATCGCTATATAAAAGCATTAAACCAGTTCGGGTCAAGTCGGGTCGGGTCACGTGATACAAAAGATAATAAATTTTCTCTTTTAAGTAAATTTTTAAAATCGTTTTTATTTTATATGATGTCTTATTATTTTATTTTATAAGCTTTTATTAAATCTTAAAATTTATATGATTTCATATCAGTTGCTTTGCTAGTGCTTGTGTTATGTTTTATGTTTCTCGTTGTAACGTACTGACACTCTTGTGGTATAAAATAAAAATAGAAAAACTTAAATATTATTTATGGATACTTATAGAACGACACTTTGAAAACAAGAACTTCGGATTTTGTAAAATGAGCTTCTTAAAGGACTAGATTAAAAACTTTATATAAACACTAGAATATAAACAAAGTTTTGAATGGCTTTCCTTCCGAGTTATATAAGTCAATACAATTTTTAACCTATTAGAATTAGTATAATTTGACAAGTAGTTACTTTTTATTTTATAAAGACTAAATTACAATTTTTAACCTTTTTTGTAAAATTACAATACTACCCCCTTTATTAGAAAACTAAAGGAGAAATTTAACTGGGTTGGTGTAAAGTTTGTATAAAAGTTAAAACATGAAACAAGTTTTCAAATAAAGGGTAAAACCTGAAAGTTTTTTTTTTAAAAGGTTAAAATCCAAAGTTTTGTAAAGTATAAAAGTTAAAAGTTGTAATTTAGTCTATAATATATTTTCAAAATTGGACCCAAGATTTAATCGGTTGTATAATATACTAACTAATAAATAACAAAAATAAAAAGTCATGATGGCACCATATATATAAACTGTTCAAAGAATACTTAATAAATAAAAATCATGGGAAAAAGCGAAACAAATAAAGAGCTGCAGCATTAGAAAGGTAAATACAGATATTGCCTTGGAAACCAAATGAAAGTACTTAAAAATATATATTAATACTTCATTACCCATTCCTTCATTCATACTTCATATTTTGCGAAGCTTTAAGTCTTACCATTAATTAACTATGATATGGTGCTGGGGTTCAATGGTTATTTACTTTGGATGATAAAGTTTAGAGCTTTAAGGATTTAACTATGAAATGGGAACTACTTCAATCTTTTCTAGACTAGATTTGAGGTCTGGATATCACCGGATTCGTATGCATGAGGCAAATAATCCAAAGCTGCTTTTAGAACACATCAAGGCTTATATGAGCTTCTAGTTATGCCTTTTTGCTAATGCGCTACCCACTCTTCATTCATTAACGAGCTCAATTTTCCAACATCTATTTAGGAAATGTGTTTTGGTATTCTTTGATGATATCTTAGTCTATAGCAGCTCTACGGATCAACACATTGAGCATCTAAGAGAAGTCTTTCAAATATTCAGATCCGGTCACTTGTTTGTTAAAAGATCCAAGTGTAGTTTTGGAACGGGACAAGAAAAGTATTTGGGTAACATCATATCTCATGGTAAGGTATCCACTGATCCTGAAAAAGTTAGAGCTATTCAAAAGTGACCAATACCTACAACTGTTAAACAATTAAGAGAAATTTTCGGTATTGCTAGTTATTACAGAAGATTTATCAAGTTTTTTGGTTCACTTGCTAAACCAATAACTAATCTTAAGAAATATGTTTTCTTATGGTCTACAGAAGCTACTACAACTTTTATGCAACTCAAGGCGGCGATAAGTTCTCATGTGCTAGCTTTACAAGATTTTACTAAACTATTCATACATGGAATCGAGCATTATTAATACACGATCAACATCCTATTGCTTTTATTAACAAACCCCTCTCTCCTAGAAAACTATCATTATCAATATATGTTAATAGCTATTCTTTTTGCTGTTAAACATTGGAAACATTACCCCTTTTCTTGGGCCATTTTATCATCAAAACATATCAGAAAAGTTTAAAATATTTGATGGATCAACAAATTACTACTCCTCGACAACATGCTTGGTTAGCTAAAACGTTGGGATTTGATTATTAAATTGAATATAAGAAGGGATCTGAGAATTTAGCACTTGTTGCTCTTTCAAGAGTTAAAGGTTCTTAACTTTTATCAATGTCCATCTCATATTTAGATCCCACTCTTTTCGGTAGGATCCAAAACTCTTGGTTATCTGACATTATCATTGTTTGAGACTTTCAAAAGGTGAGGTTGTTGAGAATTATCATTGGGATGGCAATGTTACAACCAAGAAACATAGTGTTAGTGGGTAATGACCTCGCACTTCAGAGGGATATTATACTGTTATGTCATGCAACTCCTACGGCTGGGCACTCAGGAGTTCATGCACCTGTGCAGTGAATCAAGCAGGTGTTTACATGGAAAGGGCATATTAAACATGTGAGACAACTCATGGGAGAATGTTATGTTTGTTAAAGACTTAAAGTTGAACGTGTTGCTTCCCTAGGCTTGTTTCAATGTCTTCCAGTTCCATCTATGTTTTTTTCTCATATTTCAATGGATTTCATTGGTGGTCTTCTAAAATAAATCCATGGGCAAGGATGTTATTTTTGTGGCAGTGGATTGGCTTACCAAGTTTGCTCATTTTATTAGGTTAGCACATCCTTATACAACCACCATAGTTGTTGAGGCCTTCCTTGATAATGTCTTTAAGTTACATGGGTGGCCAGAGACTATTGTATCAGATAGGGATTCAATCTTTTTGAGTAATTTTTGGCAAGAATTTTCAAGGTTGCATGGAGTTTTCTTGACTTTATCAACTTCTTACTACCCACAGTCAGATAGATAGCCAGACTGAAGTGGTTAATAGATGTCTTAAATCCTACCTAAGATGTATGACTATAGGCAAGCCAAAAGAGTGGTTCAAGTGGTTGTCATTCGCAAAATGGTGGTATAACATCAACCATCATTCTAGCATCATTATGTCCCCCATTTCAAGCACTTAATGGGTTTCCACTCTCTGTCTTCATTCCTTAAATACCCAAAGATGCACAGGTAGCTCTTGTTGATAAGATGTGTTGTGACAGGGAAGAGATGGTTGTTTAAGAGTCCATACTAAGAGCCTAGAATCAAATGGACCAATTTAGGGGTGTTACAAGGGTCGTGTTCACGGGTTACAGATCAACCTGATCAAAACCGAAGAATTTGACACGAACCCAAAAATCATGTCACACATTAACCCGAACATGACATGAATATTTGTGGGTTGACCCAAACACAACCCACTTAACCTATTTTTTTTTACTTTATTAATATTTTAAAATTACAAATTTACACTAAAATTACAAATATATATAAAATAATTGTGTTTTTAATCATAAATCTTATGATAATTTCTCTTTTGAGTTTTAAACTTTGATAAAAATTATAGTAACAACTTAAATTATGACATAAAAGATATTTAAAAATAAAAAAGTTTAAATAAATAGGTTAAACGGGTCAAACCGTCACCCGATGGGTTACGGGTTTGCGGGTTCGACTGTAAGCTTACCCGGACCCATTTATACTAAACCCAAACCTACAAATTTCAGGTTGGGTTTGTGCTATGTACTTCCGGGTCATGTAAAAATTCACACCCCTAAAACAATTTGTTGATGCTCAGAGATCTAAAAGGGAATTTAGAGTAGGACTTGGGTCTTTGTGAAAATCCATCCTTTTGTCAAGCTACCTTAAGCTACACCAAACACTCAATGCTCTCTCCAAAGTACCATGGCCCTTTCCTATTTCTTTTTAAAGTGGATCAAGTTGCATACATGCTGGTTTTACCATTTAAAGTGCAAATTCATCACATTTCATGTGTCCCTCTTGAAACAAGCCTATGGTCCTCGCACACATGTCATTCCATTACCAACAAAGCCTAGATTTCATTTGGTCTGAAAAGCAGTACTAGAGAAGCGTTTGTTCAAGAACGGTCATCAAGCTACTCTATTCAAGTTACGATTTCAGAGTTTACTTTTTTGGACAAGACTGTTTGTTTTTCACTTTTTTGGGAGGATGTTATCCAGACCGATAAAACCATAAAACCTAAACTTTAGAGAAATATGGTTGTCATGTAAATGCTTTTTCCCAATCTGGTTGGTTTATTTATTAATCATGACAATAATGTTTGCTTAATTCACAACACATTTATACATTATTCACTAATGTAAATCATATGTAGCTGTTTTATGGCACTTAATTACATGATAGAACTCCTCAAGACTTGCAACTACCCAAAAAAGCGATTGCGATAAGAAAACATCAAACCCATGAGCCACATGTTCCTCGTACAATCTCAAACCTTGACAAGCAGGAACAAGGATGCTTTCATATTCCACCTTTAACTTCCCTGCAGCTCAACATTTTAAAATTTTAAAATATCCAAAGAATTATAAGAGAAAGCAGTGGTCAAATGTGAAAAGAAAAAAAAAACAAACCTCTAAAATAAATCCACCATGTCACCATCATCCCACTGTACATCTTTTACATTTGGATCTCTCACAATTAACTCAAGAGGTGCATCTAAAGGTGGTGGGCTCTGCATCATCAATTACTATCACCGGTTATTCAAATCATAGTAGTAGAAGGCGCTAGACGCACTCAAGGTGCAATCTGTGAGCCTTCAGCGCAAGGTGCTTGAAAAAGGAAGTTTCTTTTATTCAAGGTGCATAGTATAAACTATAAAGTAACATTTTAGGGGTTTGAGACATGTTTTAGGCTAGTTTGGGGGTAGTTCAGGCTGTTTCAGACGTAATTCAGACTAATTTTAGCTATTCAGACCAAAATTTGGCCGGAAATTGCAAAAGTTAGCCGGAATCCCACTAGAACTACGCCTGAACGCCTGGATGGCCGCATGGCGGTTTGGCCTCATCTAGGCATGCTTTTATTGCTACTAATTTTTTTTTTCCCTTCTAGTGGGTAACATATTATACATTGGTTGGATTGAACCAAAATACATTTTTTCCTACAATTTTGTGCTTTCATTAATAATTAAATATGGTTTAGGTTTTAGGCATTAAAATACACTCAGACTTTTGAACGGCTTAACCCATTATGACACATTTCATCATTAGCTAATTTTCTTGATTTTATCACTTCGACCCTTTGAGATAAAACATTGACCATTCTTAAGAAAATGGGTCGAAATTGCAACCTCAAGGTTCTTTTCCCTTCAATGCAAACTGAGAGTACATACCATGCAGCGAATCAAAGGCCAATTAATTCCATGGAAAAATGGATGTTCTTTTATTGCACTGGCGCCACCCTGTGATCCTAAACGGATGGCAGGATCTCTGTTTAACAATGCATTTATCAGCTGTCTTGCGGAAAGACTTACCTGAAAATTTGTTGGCACCAAAGAAAGCCTCGAGTAAATGAAAAGATATAGATAATTAGTAATATTACTTAATTTAGGAAAATCGTTTATTTAAGATCATATTCTTACTGGAATGCTACTAGGAAATGTTAGATCCTTATGCAAGATGTTTGCAAATGTCTTCTGCCTATTCTTTCCTCTAAATGGCGTACGACCATAAAGCATTTCATATAACAGAATACCTGGGGAAAAAAATTAAAAAAAAAATTAGTTAAATTCCATGCATACGCGTTTGAAAGACACTGAGGTCGACTGTAAACAATATTACCTACAGCCCACCAATCAATAGCACTGGTATGGCCAGCTCCTGTTATGATTTCCTGCAAAATTTAAGAATCTCAAGAAGGTCAAATACCTCATGATACCATAAACTGGAAATCCAGGGTTTTAGTTATATTATAACAAAACCTGACCCTATAATTTACAGATCTAGAAGTAGACATTATAGATTAAACCTTTTAAACAAATAAGAAGATTAAGATGAAGAACATGAACAAGAAGGCAGCATGTGCTAGTCCATAACCAATAGGTGGAAGGAAGTTCTTTTCTACGTCAATAACAATAATTACTAGTTAAGTTTATAACAACATATGATAGTTATCCAAGATAAATGAAAGATCCTGACATACCGGAGCAATATATTCTTCGGTCCCAACGAATGAATTTGATTGTGTACACGGTTCTGCAACAAACGTTGGTGGGGGTTGGCTCTTAGATCTACTTTTAGGCTTAGGATGCTTTATGACCTGCAAAATTTGAACATAAGACAATAATCAGAATCCGTTATAACATGCCTACTTCACATAGATATAGTCATGCTTTTAAGTATAAAAGAAATCAAGACATACTTGAGGTTTACATTGCGTCATAAATGATAGATCAAAGTCGCTCAATACAACATGCCCATCTGTTTCAAGTAGTATGTTCTCGGGTTTCAAGTCCCTATAGATGATACCTGCAAAAGACAAGATCTTATGTGAAGATTGATACATTGACCTCATGATTGACTTTCAAAGCTAGTCATATATATTCAGTGCAGAAAGAATCTATGAAGTATCTGAAATCCTGGTTTATTGCTACATGACATGTATGTATGTGTGTGTCGAGAGATACCTAAACAGTGAAGATACTCTAAGCCGATTACAACCTCAGCTGCATAAAACCTGCATATATTAAGGATGGAATCAAATCAAGAATTTTTTAAAATCACTTCCAGTAGGGAAAAGATTAGAAAATTCAACATTGTTTCCCCACTTACACATCTTTTAATTAGTTCTTACTAAAAAATTCCAAAATGTATGTTTCATGGTATCTAAGGAAATACCTTGCAGATTCTTCATTCAAAAATTTCAGAGGTTGTTTGTCAAGAAGAGCAAATAACTCCCCTCCCGCACAAAAGTCTGTTATTAGGCAAACATGTGTTGGAGTCTGAGGAGACAAAGACATGTTAGTAAGATGTAACAATCCAACCTAACTGAAAAACTAAATAAAAATCATTCTTGTATAGTTGCTTAGAGTGCTTTACACAAAGAATCCTGGTTTTATGCAGCTGAGGTTGTAAAGCACTCTAAGCAACTATACAAGATGCAAATTTGGAACCTGAAAAGATGTGTATAGTGTTGGAAGGAAAGGGTGATCCAATAGTGCAATTATCTCCCGTTCAATGCAAGCTCGATGAACCTGCAATTCATGCATGAACTTATTAGTATAGATAACTAAACTTATATGACAAAAACTATATCTGCCATGTGATATATTAAATAGGTATGGTTTTATATGAACACACCTTGTTTCTTTTCAACATTACTGACTTATCCATTGCCTTCATGGCGAAAAGTTCACCAGTGCCTTTCAGTTCAACCAAATGAACACTGCAACCAACATTTAAATCATAATAAATACCATCTCAAAGTTGACTTACACACACGCACACACACACACACACACAAAAAAAAAACACCAGAAAAATCAATGAGCAGAATCAGAAGATGCACCTGCCAGTATCTCCACTTCCCAAAGGCTTGATAGGCTTAAAATGATGAAGTCCAATTATTTCACCACCAGCAGTGATCTAGGGTGGCAGAATTGAGGCTGTGAGCCCGTGACAAATATATAAAAATAATCAAAGAGATGTTACCTTTTGCATTGCTTTCCAAGAAGAATTGTACTTCTTGTGAGGCCTGGGAAAGACAGGTTGCGAGTGGATAGCCCACAAGTCCTCTGGCCTCTGAAGTGGGACAGAAACAAAATGTTAATCAGTAAAAAAGTAAAAACATATATTAAAGTAACAACATTAAAGATGGCATCGAAATGTTAGACTACACTTTAAAATGTAAGAAACTTGTAAAAAATGGAGCTTCTGGCTCATAACATAAATTATCATTTTGACATGTAAATCATCATAAGTCACTATTAATATAATATTGAAAATTATTATGATATCAAAGATCTCATGATTAATCACTTAATCAATTAATTGAAATAGTAAACAAAATGGGAAGCACATAAATTCTTGGTGGGTTCACTCAATTATTCAATGTTGGACAAAGCGAGTAGTTTCACAGAACCATATGGAGCTTTTCAAATCTGATGAATGTTAGGCATGTTCAAACACAGTTAAAAGAAAACCTTTTTGAAAACTTTTTGCACATTTATAACTTCATTGCATTAAACTGTGTTTATCAAAATGTTATAAAACAGTAATAAGGATTATCGAGCAGGACACTAAGGAAAGACAAGTACCTTACCGAGTTGGCATCAGGAAGTTCTCTAACAGCTTCATCAACATTTTCTGCAGTAGCTTTTACCTAATGGAAGAGAAGAAAACCTTACTTAAGGATTTATATTTCTTAAAATAACATCATTCAAGTTCTTTTTTTTCTTTTCTTTTTTTTCCTTCTTGGAGACAAAGCACATAGTTTGTAAACAAGCTATGTGAAGGCCGAATTTTCATTTAATTATATCTAAAGGAAAAACATATATATATACCAACTTAGCACTTTGTTTCTCGGTAGTGTCTGAAAGGCGATTCCTTAGGGGTTCCACGTGACCACTTCCATCGAGTTGGACACCAATAAAGTATTGAAGTTCTCCCTGAATGTTTAAAGTATTAGATTGGCTCATATTACATAGAGAAAATGCAACCATATATAAATTCTTCTACATTACCTTTTGGTCACGCATAGGTTGCAAGTGAAATAAATTCCAGAATTTCTTCCCTTTTACAGATTTAGTTCAAAAAGAAAATATAAATCAATCGCATGAACCCATATATTATATTATATATCAACAATTCAGACGAGTAAAATGAGAAAATGGGAAAAGGGAACGGGTAAAATGGGTAAAAAACCACCAAAGTGTATTTTAATGGATAAAAGTCATAAAACCTCCAAAGTCGCGTTATAAAAAAAATAAACATTATTTTTTAAACAAAATAATATTCGTAATCATATTTCACCTACACTTGGAAAAACCGAAAAAAGTAAAATCTTTCAACCATATAGTGTTTTGTGTGAAGTCAACCTGACCCGTTTTGAACAAAATTAACCATTTTGAACCCAACATGTTTTGACCTACTGCCCAACCCATCCATTTTTCCATCTCTAGTTAAAGGCATAGCTCACCACTCTTTGTATAGTTGATCAACTGCACGGTAATTTCCCTTTGTTCTCTTATAGCAGCTCGTATTTTGTCAACAGTTCCTTGATCTGTTTCAGGTCCTTGCAGAAATCTGTACAAATTAAGTTATCTATTAAGACCACACACATGCTGCAGAAACAAAGCATAAATAAAGAAGCATATTATCAAAACAAAAGGTATCATAAAACTGAAGCTTCATAGTTCATACCGACAGTTTCTTCCCAAAATCTCCTCACGTGAAAACTCTGTCAATTCAAGGAAGCTATCCGATGCGAAAATCTGCATACCGAGTTGAGATCAGGAGTCCAATTTTGCTTGCATCTCATAGTTTAAACATTATTGTATGACCTATATGTGTTACAAAAGTAAAGTACAAATGATAACAAGTATATGATAATATAATTGTTCTTACAATGGGGTTATCAGGGAGCCTAGGGTCTGTTATAACAAAATTCTTTTCAATACGTTCGAGTGTAGTTGCTAAATCTATTCCCTGACGCATGTCCCTCACTCTTTCTGCACGATCCCAACTGTCAGTGCGAGCTATATCTTTTGTCATTAATTCCTCTGGCTCAATAGTTGGTTGAAGCTCTTGCGTCGAAGACCTTCCTTTGAACCTAAAACATGTTTCCACATTAAATTTAACACTAATCCAAGACTGAAATAAGTAGAGTGGCAATATCTACCCATTAGGTTTTTACCTTTCAGGTCAAACGGTTAAAATTAAGGAAAATGGCCCAAAAAAGGAACTTCGGGTATAATTTTAATGCAGAAAACCTCCTAAAACATTTTACTTAAATAGTTATTATAATATAACATTACTTTGTAACAAAAGTGGGATTAATACCATAAAAAATAGGTTTCATCTCTAAGGGGTCAGACGGTTAAAATCAAGAAAAAATAGCCAAAAAAGGAACTTGGAGTATATTTTTAATGCAGAAAGCCAGCTAAAACATTTTAGTTAGAAAATATATTATTAATTTTATAATAGAAACAAATATATCATTTGCACGTAACCTAACACTAAAAAATTTACATGGAAATATATAATTTGCACGTAATAATATTATATTATTATAACATAACATTACTTTTGTAATAAAAGTTAGGGTTGATACCATAAAAAATTTGATATACATTTAGCTTTCATGAAAAATACCTTCAACCTGATTTTGGTATATTAGTGTCACTCAGGCGAGATGTCACACGCCTCAACTTGTAAGAAATACACGAAAAATTCACTAAAATATATTTTTATATGAAGCCCCTAGGATTTTTTTAATATATAGCTTTTAAGTCTTAAAGTGGTCAAACTTGATAAAGTGAAATTCAACATTTTGGCAAAAGAAATTTATATAACCTTATTTTGACCAATTTAATAGTTAAAAATCACATTTTAATTAAAAATTTTAAAAAGTACATGTATTTCAGGCAGGTCTGCTGTGTTTAATAAACAAAGGTTAGTTTAGTAACTATTTCATGTTGTCTTTTCATGGAAATTGAAAAAGTATATGGTTTTATGGTATTAACCCTAAAAGTTATCATATTTGACATACTAGTCATTTATTTAAGAATATCAGACAAAAAAGGGTTTCAGGTAAACCCAACTTGTACACTAGAAGTTACCCAATTTGATCGGTTGACCCGTCCATTTTTCCACCTCTACTATCTTTAAAAAGATTATGAAGTAAATGCATTTAAAACAAGTTTGATGTCTTTAATATACAAATATTAGTTCAGTGACTTTTTCATGTTCTTTTTTACAAGTCCCTGTCTTTCATGAGATGTAAGAAAGTATGCTGAGTTTAATGGTATTAACCATAAAACTTATCATATTTCACACATCAGTTATTTCTTCAATATTATCACAGAAAAAGAGTTTCAGGTCAACCCAATTTAATCTGTCCATTTTTCCACCTCAAGAAGAAATAAAATAAGTGACACCAGCAGATAAATAAGCACTCACCCCATTAAGGAACTGCGAATTGATTTCCTGGATTTTGTACCAGAAGCACTTGTAGGAGTCGACTCGCCAAAGAGGGGCGTTTCTCTTCCTGGCGTATATAGGCTCCGTCTTTCTGCTGAATCAGCAAGCGGAGACTCAATAATCTTCTCCTGAATTTCTGTTTTACGTGGCCGCTCAACAGTCTGCACAACCTCCACAATAGAACCTAGTGCTGTTTCCTTCTGACGAGCTGCCGATAAACAAAACTTAACCTTAGAAAACAACACTAGTAAAGATCAAAATGCATCTATCTCTATTCTATACTTACCATCATAGCGAATTAGTGATGTTGGCAATCCATTTGGTCGCAGTTCCTTTTCATTCACACCTTCTGTGTATTTGCTCACTTCTACTTGCATTCTGTACAATGCAACCAATAATTACACATCATAAACCTAGAGCATGTTTGGGATTCCATTTGAAAACTCCTTATTGACTTATTGACTTTTTAAAAAGCTATCTTCCAAAAGTCAAGAAAACTTGGCTTTTGGAAATGAAAATTACTAATATGCCCACCCTTTTTACCAACAATGCTTCATCACTTTCTCCCTTTTGGTCATTTTACATGAATAAGATAAAAAAGAACATTTTTTAAAAACAACTTATTGCTTTTTCTCACCACAAAAGCTAATCCAAACAATTTTTTAAAAACTTCTTTTGAAAAAGTTATAACTTAATAAGTGTTTTTACCAAAAAATCACTTTTGCACTCAAATAAGCACTCCCAAACATACCCCTAATTCCAATTCTAGGGCTACAGTAGCTGAACTGAAGCAATTTGCCTAATTCCAATTCTAGGGCTACAATAACTGAACTGAAGCAATTTGCCTAATTCCAATTCTAGGGCTACAATAATTGGATCGAAGAAATTTGCCTAATTCAGTAATTCCAATTCTAATAACTGGATTGAAGAAATTTGAATCACAAATCTACGAAACAGAAGACAAATTACCCGATGAATTTGATGGTCTTTCCAGTTTCATCTTTGATCGGAGTAACGGTGAGTAAATTCCAGAACGGGGTGCCATCTTTCTTATAGTTGTAGAGGCGACCACAGTAACTGGTTCCGGTTTTAACTGCGTGCCGGATTTTATCGACCTCATTCTGGTCCGTATCCTTCCCCTGAAGAAATCGGCTGCAGCAATAAACACCATTAATTTCAGAAAGCTTGCATGATTTCTGAAAATCTGTACGTTACTCTTTTCTATAACTGATATGTGATCAGATATGATCAACTGGTGGTTGTATATAGATCACGAAAACAAACCACGACGGTCGCCTACGGACGTCGGTGCTCCGCCGTGGGACCGTCGCACTCTGGTGGTTTCATTTTCGTTAACGATCAACTGAATTTTGCACAGTAAATAGTTCTTCACCCCATCAGACTTGAATTATTTTTTTAACCACGAAAAAGGTTTTTTTAGGCATAAAATTAGAAGGTCTTATGTATATATAATAAAAAAAAAGTTTTTTATTGAGCCGTACGACTCTATATGGCTGTATAAAGTACGTGTGGATAGTCTGGGTCTACTTTTAACCGTTAAAATTATAACTTTTTGAATTAAATTATAGTTATGATTGATTATTATTTATAACCAAATCGCGATAATTTTATATTATATGTTTCTCTTTAGTTATCAAAAAAAAAATTTGATTTGGCTTTCAACCATTGCAAGAATACTCGTAACGACTTGCATTTAATAACGTACTAGACATTCAAACCGCAACAATGTGGGCTTAATAAATTCTAGTTAATTATAGTTTCTGTTTGGTATTAGGATAATCCTTTTTAAATAAAACTATATAAAATGTTGATGAAGTTTTTAATAAGTCGTAAAATATTTTTTGTTAATCGCGTCTCATAAAAAGTTACTCGTGTCATTGTAATAAATGGTATTTTTTTATGTATTAGATGATATTTAATACTTGATATGTACATCTTTATATGTGTTCAGCATTCAAATAACATTTTTGAATGTGACATCAATAATAAAAGAATTACTAAATCCGTTATAAAGCGATAACCTTTATACTTACCAATTTCTACCAACAACTTCTTTAGAAGAATAACCAGTCATCGTAAAGAAGCCACTACTAGCATACATGATTGGGCAATCCGGCTTTGTAGCATCTGAAACAACAAACGTCTGTTGAAGTGTAGCAAGAGCGTCTTTTAACTCTTGTGAAACTCGTGGTTGGTTATATGATAAAGAATCATCGCGTGACGACCTCCATGACGCCGATGAGCTCCTCCTGTTTCTCTCCTCATCTCCAATTAAATTTGCTATCGTTGACCCTCCTGGCCATTCCGCCGTCCTTTCGACTATTTTCTCCATGTCAAATTCATCATCCACACCCGGTTTGATTTTCGAATCTTTATCGAATGCCATCCATTTTTCGACCGGCTCTGTATCCGTGGTCTTTGTGCTCGATTCGCCATCGAGCCTATTCATTAGTAACAGATTCTCCCTCCACCTAAACGGCTAAACACATCAATATGAATTATTTTTCCTGTTCCTTTTTGGATTTTTTTTAAAATAAAAATATTAATATACCATTAAAATGACAAAGCAAAAAAAAAAAAAAAACTAAAAGTAATAGGAATAAAACCAAACCCAATAAACACAAGCACAACCTCCCAAATTACAACGTGAAGTAACTAATCATTCAGCTTTTTATCAATAAACAAACATTTTTTATACTAATAAATTAATTAGTTGTAATTTAACCGTAAAGTAACGGAAAATATAGTTGTAACTTCCAGAGCAATAATCTTTAAATCCAGAACTATGTACCTGAAACAACTTGTGCTTTATGTAATAAAAGTTGTAATTTGGTGTGAAATGAATAGAAGACGTACTGTACCCAACAAAAAACAGCAGCAGCAGAGCAGGTAAGAGTGAATGGAGGAGAGAGAATATGGTGTGGTTTAGAAATGAAACGGAAATGGAAACTGGGGATGAGATATGGAGAGAGATGATTGGTTGGATGGAAAGATAACGTTCATCGCTAATATCGCCACGTGGCTTAGCCACACCCAATAATTAGATACTCCCGTAGGGCTAAATCTAGGCACACGTGTCACACGTTCTTTTTATGACGGGAGTTTAGATATTATTTAGATAAATTGCTACGAGCCTAGGACTTGTTCTATTGGTATTGTAATGAGTTTCTTTTTTTATGATGTTTCTGGATTAGTCAAACTCAAATATGGAGTTTTAAAATCAGTATGGATGGTTATAATTCCGTTTTAGAAAGGCTCACTCGGGTATTGGAGATTTAAGGAGTAGTTCCAAACGTAAGTTCTTTCTAGAGGAACTGGTATGGATGATGGTTAAGGTTTGAGATCTTTGAGATCTTAAGTTCAAAACTGACTCAAGAGGGTTTTTTCAAGTGGTGAGTTTTCTTTCTAATAGTGTTCCTGAGTAAGTGAAGCCTGAACTTCTGAAATGTCTATTACAGTATGGACGGTTGCAATCTCGTATCAGAAAAATGCTCACTTTAGTATTGGAGATTTTGGGATAGTTTCAAATGCCATTAAAAGAAAAAAGTTATCTATGAACCATGTTATAAACACATACAATACCAAGTTGTAGACTAGAGTCAAGAGGTGAAGAAAAAAACTGGTTCGGGGATTAAAAACTGTTTTCAAATTCGAAATCGGTTACCGGTTTTTAAACTGAGCCATCAGTTCATATATGTTTGACAATTTGAACTAAAAAAACGATTTTAAACTAGTTGTCAAAAGACTTGATTTCGAAATAGTTTAGAATTAGTTAACTGGTTACAAACAAGTATGAATCAATTTGTATATGTTTCACATTTTTCAACCTAAACCGGTTAATAACCAGAAACAATATCTCTAATAACCGGTTTTGACTATTTGTTGACTAGATCGAAACCGATTTGAAAAAAAAAACGGTTTGTACATGTCTATTGTAGACTTCCACAAGGATCACAAATCGTTTTGTTATTTGTGTTTCATACATAGTAGGTGCCGGGTGGGTCTAATTGACAAAGCAATTGAAATAAGGTGCCGGGTGGGTCTAATTGACAAAGCAATTGAAATTAGGTGTTTGGTGTAATTTAATTAGGGTTGAGTTCAATCAACAAAACAATTGGAGCTAGGAGTTGATATTCTTGTTGCTAAGGATTCAAACCATGTTAAAAGCGAATTTGATGTAATTTAATTGGGTGGATTAAAAAAAGTGTAGTTTGTCATTAGAAAAAAATGTATTTGATACACTTATATATTTTTCACGTTGTGGTTAATTGTTTCCCACCTAGATGACACCAACGTTGTAAAAATGGCTAGGCGCTGTAATGTCGGTCGACTGGAAAGTTACGGGTGCGTTAGGTTGTGGAAAACACACCCTGTTTTCCATTTCCGTTTTCTAAGAAAACATGGAAAACAGAAAACGCGTTCAAATTGTAGTTTTCTAAAAAAAATTAGGAAAACAGAAAACGGTGTTTTATAACTTTTAAACTTAAATTGGAAAACATTTTATTTTTGTTTTCCATTTTCCGTTTTCTTTTTCCAGTTTTCTATTTTGGAAAATGGAAAACCCATCTTTTGGTTTAGAACGCGTTTTAAAAAATTTCCATGTGTTTTCTAGAGATGAAAAACCCATTTCATTTTCTAGAAAACTGAAAATGAAAAACTGAAAAACGTTTTTCACAACCAAACGCACCCTACGAGTACTCGCCCTAGACAGGGAGTACTCGAATATGGTAAATTATAATACAAATAATTTGTGAGAAATTATATATATGTCAAATATCATAGGTTTATTAATATTGAAAACAAAAATACGTGAATATTAATGGAATAAATGTTCCAAACGAATGGGTAAAATGACTAAACGATTAAAAGGGTTTAAAAAACACTCACAAGTTATTTTTTGGGCATGGTTGATCGATATTTTCCAAGTTTGATAAAGTTTTATATTATTTATTTTAAAAATTTTAAAACCTTTTTAATATTTTTTTTTCTGAATTTTTTTTAAGTCAAACCTATTCTGTTAACCGAATTTGACTGATTTTTCTGAGTTTGATCAATTTCACCCGAGTTTATCCAAGTTGGACCGAGTTTGACCAAGTCCAATTTGCCTCACTCAATTTGTTAAAAGACGACTTGACAACCCTCCGAGGTCCGAGTACTCAAACGCCTAGATCGAGTTTTACAACACTGGATGACCCTAACGTGCATTGCCGCATAAATTTAACATTCTCATTTTAAGTCGAGTACAAATCCATTTATAAAACATCTCGGTGGAAATTTAATGTTGACATAAAAATCTAAAAGTAAAACGTTAAAGAAAAAACAACGATAACAAAAATGAGACTTAAAGCTAACGAAAACGAAAGGGAAACCTAAATTTAACATTCTTGTTACGTTTCATGTGGAGGCTAAACTATTTCGAAAAAACTTACGACAACAATGACACGGGCCATTCGAACATGGTTTGGCTAGTGGATTATGAGGACCCGTCACAAGCCCTATCCCATCTCAAAGACTCAAACAAACCATCACAAACGTAGCATACCAGAAGTTGTTCAAGCAGCTTTTCATTGGTTCGATGGTTACCAAAATATTTCTTATCAATTGTTTATTGACACCCTATGCGACAAAACACTCTTAGTTCAATGTCAGTTTTGAGGGTGTGCAGAGTAGACGATCGTGCAAGACCCATGTTCTATATAGAGCCCATAGTTTTCTTTCAATTATCAATTTTCTAAACTAACATATACGGTTAATAGTTATCAATCTTCTAATCAATGTTCGGAGTTCCACCGTTCACCTTAATTCTTCACGAAGAAGTAGAGTTAGTTCCTTGATTTTCCTTCCAATGTATAGTTCATGCACATAGGCGTAGCTTAGTGGTTTTTTCGTCCGGTGGTACTAATTTTCATGGTTTTTTAAAAAAAAAGTTTTTTTTATATATTAACAATCTCCCCCCTCGAATTATCGTCCGGCGACTTATTGCCCCCTCTTTTTTGAAGGTCAAGCTTCGCCATTGTTAACGCAATACTTTTAAATTACAAAATGACATGTTAAAAAAACAATCTACACAAGATCAATGCCTAATATTGTCCAAATTGAATTATTTTTATAAATAAGTCGTAAATAAATATAACGAGTCAAATCTGTTGGAAATTCAGTAACGATTAGAACAATCGTTAATAACGATTCAACCGATCGTTTAATTAAAATACAGAAACAATAAGAACAAATACAAGGAGATAGAGTAGTAAACGAAAACACCACAGAAATATGATGACGAGCGGTAGCTGTATAAGTCCCTGCAAAACAGAAGAACACAGAAAAGGAAAAACGAGAGGAACCGGGCTTGTGTTTAACACAAATCCCTTAAACAGATTCGTCGTCTGTTCCCAGGGTACACCGGTTCAAAACTGTGTGTACAGCCGGACAGGATACTTGCCTGAAACGAGACCGGAACGGAGGAGCAGCAGAGATCAGAGCAGCAGCAACAACAGTACGAAATGTGTGTATTTTCCGTGTGTCTATTTCTGCCCCCACACTCGTGTATTTATACACGCAAACGGAGCATACGAAAGGATCATCATTAACTAGTAGTGAATGATCAAATTATGTTCATTAACCAGTAATGAATGATGAGGTTTGGAATGCAAAAGGTTGGTTCATTGAACCAACCTTTTGGAGCTGCATTCGTGTCCGCAGGTCGCGCGTTCAGAATCTCAACCCGAATTGCCATTTTTCGCACCCCCCCCTGCGCGAGGGTATGAGCTAGAGTAAAACATGACACAAGTGATGTCAAAGCCTTTGAGGTTTATCCTTATAAACCAATTACCCTTTTGTTCCCACACTAATGTGGGATAGCTCATATTTTTCCAAACTTGAACAAAAATTCTTTTGAGATAACATCTCATTCACACACATTTTCCAACAAAATCAGAGTATAATCCCAAATTTTCACTCTTTTTATAGTTGGATTATTATTGTTAATTTAGGTAGACACCTATCACGATGTCTTATCACAAATCCGAACTCCTACGTCCATATTCGGACAACCACACCAACTATAATTTTCAATAACAACAATACGATTCCCACTTGTAAATTAACAAGGTGGCCGAACTTTCCATTTAATATTAAATTTTTCAAAGAACAAGTTAGAAGACCTATCCTACTTTAAGGAATATCTTGAAGTCTCAAGAACTATATACCGTTGCTAAAGCATATACTGAAGAATCAAGAACGGGAGAATCGTTGGTTTAAATCTATTATGCTTTTGATATATTTTAATTCTATTACTTTGTTGTTAGTAATTTATTTTGTATTACGGTATTTGTAACTATACATTTCCCATCTAGCAACGAGAATATCGTTACTAGTAGTATCTTTGTTTTATTTTTAAATAAAAGTGAAACCGTTTTCTATTTAGATGAAACTTGGGACGGGATAAAAAAAAGTACATGGAACTAAGACAAATGTAAAACTAACCCTAACAGGTGCACTATCGTGATTTTAAAAGAAAGCAAATAAGAAGAATGATAATGCGGAAACAATTATATAAATATACAATGCAAATTAGGGTGAATAGGAAATTTTTTGTTTCTTTTAGTTTGACCACCAATTTTTTTTTCTTTGTCAAGTTTAGTCCTTAGGAAAGTTTTTGTTTCTTTTAGTTTGACCACCAATTTTTTTTCTTTGTCAAGTTTAGTCCTTCCTTTGCCAAACGGATTTTTCTAATTGATTGGTCTTGACGGTGGTATATTCTGATTGGTTGAAACACGTCATTGTCTCTCTTCTCACTGTCTCCCTTCTTAAACACAATACACGCCTTCCTCTTCTATTTCTTCTCTCGCTCTCTCAAATCGAACAGGCAACAAGGATAAATGGTCAGAGAAGACGGCCGAATTATGGCGGCATTCAGCTAGCGAGACCATCATCCGCCGGTGTGCGAGCGGCAACCAACGGGATCGTAGATTTGTTTTTGTTGCTCCGTTTTTTAGTGTCGACGCAGTAAACGGCGGACTACGGCGATGTTGAAGCGGCTAGGGTTCACGCCAGTCCTTCCTCTTACATGACGAAATCCGGTGTTGTGGTTGTCGATCTCTAGAGGCGCTGACAGGGAGATGCGGTGACGGAGATTGACGCTGTCGGAGTTACTCCAGCCGAGAAAAACAGGTATTTCGTCATACGTTTTCATCGTTTTTATATCGTTGTGATTCTTAAATGATCAGATTTGTTTGCATGTTCAATTTGTTAGTTCAGATGAGTTCAATTTCATTTCGAATACGTCTCAATCTAGATTACCTGTATCTTCAATTGAATTTAGGGCTTTGAGTTGAAATCGTATGTGCGTTGCAAGAAATTTCGATTTGAGATTCCTATTGAGACCACTTCTCGATTCGTCAATCGTTTGCATTGATTTCATTGTCTTTTGTTTTTGATTTTTTTTTTCCGTTTTCGTACATAGGTTTTACGAATCCAGTTTGGTTTACTTAAGATTTGCAGGTTAGATATGAGCCAATACACATTTAAATGTTCGATTCTCTTCAATTTTCTTTCTCTATTTAATCTTCAACTTCTTCTTCATTTATGTTTTTTACTGTCCCTTTCTCTGAATTGAGGTAGCGTATTTGATTTCTACACTTCTTTTTACCTATGTGCTTTCTTCCATTCATGTATGATTTGTTTTTAGGGCCTTGATGATGGGTATAATTTACTGATTTCTATTCAGTTTCTTTTTTTTATTGTTGGTTCAATTGTTTTTGTCATTGATGAGGGTTTTTTGGGGCTTTGATGGTGGTTGTATTGTTTTGCATTTTGTTTGAAGATCACAGGTCGTTTGTAAGTCCTGAATGCAACTGCATGTTTATAACACCATTGTTTCTGCTTCGACATCAAAGTTCAAGTTTTTGCTCCCTCCATTGTGAAGGTAACATCTACATTCGCTTCTCCACAATTTTGTGTGTCCCTTTTATTTCTTTGATTGTGATCGATTACATCTGATATCATCCAATATGACTGTTTTTCAGTTCTTGACGCGATTGTACTCAAAAGATGTTCTTCTGCCAACTATAATCTGAAGGTACAATCTAAAATTAGGATTCGATTGTCTATTCCTCTTATTAGATTGTCTGCTCCCCTTATTAGTTTGTTGTCGTTTATACCTGATTTCTTTGACCCATTCTTGGGGAGTCAAATAGTTAATACATATATTACTTACAAGAAAGCAAAAATCTGAGGATGAACAGAAAAAAATTTACAGTGTTGTATGTTGAACTTGAATATTGTATACATGTTAAAAACCCAGCGATCAACATGAACATCATGTTTTAACTTCTATATAAAGTGTAGTATGTTTTAGTTTTGTCCAGATGCATCGTGTTCTTACTGGTTTCTATTTTAGTTGTTCCATTTGAAGGTGCTTCTATTGATTAATAACAAAAGGCTTTACGTTTTTTTGTAGTAATGGTATTAGTATTTCTCTACTCATTTCATTATCTGTTTAGTTGAGGAAGAATATTGTGTTGTAGCTACAATGTTAAAATGGTTTTTTCTGTTGATGTTTGTTCACTAACTTGATGTATATAGAGGCATAGGAGTGGAGTGGACGATTCACCTATTGAAGAAAGGAAGCAGAGAGGAGCGAGCAATTCACCCACATGGCATAGTATTCATGAGTAGTAAGTAAATACAAAACAATGGATGATATCTGCAACACAAAATTCTACAATTAAAATGAAATACAATCGAACTGTGTTTCTTGCTTTTTGGTGAATGTTGTTCATAGTTTTGGTTGAGTTGGTAGTCGTTTTTACTGCTAATTCTCTTCTTTTTTTTGGTTTCCTTTGATATCGTGGTGGTCTTCAATGCTGCAACCCTTCTGACTCCTTCGCTGCTACAACCCTTTTGACTACCTTCGCTGCTACTAAGTTTGAGGCTCTTATCCCTTTGGTTTGTGAACATTGAACCCTGTTTTACCTATGTTTCTTTTTTGTTAACCCAATCTTCGTTGGGTTTTAGATCTTTGAATACCTGCATGTTTGATTTGTGTATTTGTATTCATCCTCTTAATACTGTTTTGTGTTAGACAAATTTCATCCTTAAATGCCTCATTTTGTATGCTTTTATATTTGCTCAAAATTTATGTGCTTTTCTGGTCTCTGCAGCTTTGTGGTCACTTATTTTGGTTTTTGTTGAATGTGTTAGGGGAGTACAATAATGGTTCTCTTCTTTGGTGGTGATATTGTAGTTGGAAGGGTATGTGCTAATTTGTTCTGATTTTTTGTGTGCAGCTACTGGAGTTGATCTGTGGTTGCTATTGTTGTCTGTGATTTAAGGTTAGTTTCCTGTTAAGTCTGTTTATGTTGGTTTTTGTTGTATGACAGCCTCATGAGGAGATAATTTAGAGTGGTTTGCACGTTTCTGTTGTACGGTCTTCCACAGGTTTAAACTTAAAACTACTGTAGGGGTTTTTTCATGGGTGGGTTGTTACACTGCCATACACAACTTATACAATAAATATAAATGTTGCAAGTGTTCCGACTGGTCCTGCGAAGGGAAAGGAATAGTGCAACAGCTACGAACTTAAGGTGAGCCATTTTAAAAAAGCCAAGTAGAAATTGCGACTGTTGATAGGCATGGTGTACTAAAAACTTAATGTAGTTTTATAAAATGGCTTCCGATATTACTATTATTTGAGGCACGACGAACACAAACCCACAATATTACATTCCATATTTACAGTGCAGGTTTATTGGTTTACCTTCACTTTCATACATTGTCAAACAACAATCATGCAGGTGGGTGTTTGCACCCCTAAGGTCAACCAAATTTAACTTCAATTATGGCAACCTCTGCAAACAAAAAATTAGAGTTAAACAATGACAATTGAGTGGTCTTTTTTTACTTAATTGTACTAATTTTGATCATGTATTTTATGTTCTGAATATCAGGTTATTGGGAAAGCATTGGTCTTTGATGAGATAATTAATTACATTCAGTCGCTACAGCAACAAGTCGAAGTAAGCATACTGTACTTCTCTTTTGTACTGAACAGAGGCTAATTAGGTTGAGTGTGACAGTTCTTATCAATGAAACTTGAAGCTGTCACTTCAAGATCACACCCAAGCCCCCAAGGATTTCCTTCAAAAGATGTAAGTATGTGTAAGCAAGCATCTTCCATTTGTCAATCTCATTTTTAGTAAATAATTCATCAAGATATATTTTTATGGAAATTAGGATTTTGGTTAAATATGATGATGTTTGGTTATGAACTTATGGGTTCAGGTTGATTCTTGGATATGCATATCCAGCTTTTGAGTGTTTTAAAACCATTCAGAAGCATGGTGCAGGAAATGCAGAACTAAGATTTTGGTGTTAGTATTGGTAAGTTTCCTTCTCATCTTCCACAAATTCAAGAATTGATAGTTTGACCATTTGATTGTTTGGCGAACTGTCTTTTTAGGATTAGATCAAACCCAGTTTCTTTTGGTTATTAAATGTCACATTTATGAGCTTTACGTTTCTGTTCCTTCTTCCTTTGGGTGGATTTTGCTTTAGCATTATAAACACATTCACTCTACTACTACTGTGGTCTTTGTCAAGCTTACATTTAGTACTCACTTAACATTTTCACTATAACTTAGTCTACAAATTCAACCCTGCGGCAACGCGCGGGGGGGTCATCCATCTCGTTAAAAAGAAAGCAAATCAGAAGATTGATATTGCGGAAGCAAGTATCGAGAAAGAGACGAAGGAAGAGCAAGAATATCAATTTCTAGACTTTGAGAATTGAAATGGGAAAGAGGATGCGGGGCCGACGAGATGGACTTCGATTCAACTTTAAACATTACTAGTGTTGTAACATGTCGCGCTTCGCGGCGACCTCCTAACCTCATAATTGGTGATCCACATATTGTGTCATCGATTACTTATCTGTTGCGACAAGTGCTACTGTTATTAATATCAAGTAGTTACAAAAGTAACATTTACATAATCTGATGTTAGCTGGTGCATAAGAGCATATGTTGGTACATATATAAGATGTTGGTGCATTTACATAACACTTGCATAATCTATACCACCAAAAAATTCAAGAAACCATATCACCAAATGTTCTTGTGCTCTTAAACAACCGAACATATTCATTAACCTGTGAGAGAGAATCAGAAATTCCATAAACTACATCTAAGTGAAATCTGAGAACAATCACTAGATACCAAAACATTCAATCGATTAGAAACCTAATTCTCGGAATCAAAGACATACATCTGCAGTAACCTAGCAGAATCACCAGGATTTGGACACAGCTAGCACCCACCAAATGAAAAATCTCATCGGCAATCCTCAACACTCCACCACTGAAATCTCTTCATCGATAGTAGCCCCCAATGAGATCATAGAAAACATGAAATTATAGACTCGAATATTAGCTAAAAAAATTGTAAGAATAAACTTGCATTTTTGATCCATTTATAAAAACACAACATGATCCCCACAAAGACACAAATCAAAAACAACATATATTATTCACTTAGATCAGATAAAAAGTAATAAAAGCATGAAAACTAACCAACGATGCATAAAAGTAGCACACAAAGTAAACCTGCACAAATAATAAACCATAGAATACACATATTAAAAAAACAAAGAAAGAAGATGAAATTGATCATAAATATTACAACACATTTAGAAAAATATTTACTATACACAGTTTCAGGCGAATACATACTCATCAAATGAGATGCATTTAAAAAAACATGACACAAAAGAAAAGGGAAAAAAACAGCAAACAACATAATTTATTCCACACTAAAAAATAACAGGAAACAATGACAGTAAACAACACACATTAAAGACTACAAAAAAAAAGTTAACGCAAAAACAACAAAGCCTACACGATCAAGCCAGAAAAAAAACATAGAAACATGAAAAGAAATACTACAAAATGCGGATGACGGAGGGATGATTACGGCGGAGGAGTTGTCTACGGTGTTTCAGACGATAGACGACGGACGGTGCACATTAGAGGATTGTAGGCGCATGATAAGTAGCGTGGACAAGAATGGAGATGGATTCGTTTGCCTCAAGGACTTCATTAAAATGGCGGAACAGCAGAGATAGAGAGAGAAAAACATACTCTACGCGTGAAAGGTTTTGAAGACAAAGACTTGTTTGAGTTATTCATAGTGGGCGATTGGTGGCTAGATGTTGTGGAAGTTAAGGCATGAGTCAACATCATTTGGGCGGTGGACGTAGTTTTAAACGTGAAAAGCATCGTCGTGCGTTGTGGCGGTAAAAATCCGTGATGTATCATTCGCTGTGAAGCACGGAAACGCCCACGGGATGCCGTTTCCCGTTTCCGAAACGCCATGGGGACGGAAACAGCGACGGGGACTTAAGGGGGACGTTTCCGGCGCGTTTCGATTTTGGTGGGGACGTTTCTTGACCGTCTCTGAAAGTCAAGGGGTCGTTTCTGCAAAGTTTCATATTTTGGGGACGTTTTTTGAATGTTTTCGAGGACTCCAAGGGTGATTTTTGTAAATTCTTAAACACTCCCCTATTTTTTATAGGTTGACGATCGGTTTCTTCTTAATCAGTTAATCGCTGTGCTGCTGCTATTTAACGATCGTTCATCAATTCATCTTTTTCATTCTTCTTAATCTTTTTCATTCTTCTTAATCGCTGCACTGCTGCTGCTCATCTTTTTCATTCTTCTTAATCTTCTGCTGCTCAAGTGCTCATATTCAACACTATGGCTACTAGTTCTCAACAAAAACAAGGTGAAGCTGAAGCATCATCGTCAACATCATCGGAACCGCCATCTTCGACTTTTATCTAGAGCTACGAATGATGATGATGTGAAGATGTGGGATATTGGTGGAGATGCTCATGATTCGTTTCAAGATGTAGGCTATTTGGAGTTTGCGGATCTTTCACTAGATGAACCGGAACTTGAAAATATTATGATTGATACTATTTGATCACGAACTTGAATGATTTATGTTTATTTTGCAAGATGTATGAATTTTGAAGCTTAAAATGCTCATATATATCTATAATTTGTGGTTTGTGTTACACTATCTATAACATATATTTATTTTTTTATATATATTTATCGCCGTACCCATGCCGTCCCCGTTTCCTGGATTTTTGAGGTTTGCCGTTTCCCGTCCCCGTACCCGTACCCGTTTCCCGTTCCCGTACCCGTTTCCGTGCAACATTGATCATTCGTAAAGTCCAATATGAACAAAGGAAAAAAATTAGAAAAAAGATAACACAAACGCGTTTAAGAAAAAAAATGACAATAAAAATCCGTTATGTACCATTCGTAAAGTCCAACATGAATGAAGGGGAAAAAAGGAAAAAAAAGAGAACGAAAATACATAACATAAACATTTTTTTATCTGAAAAGAATTAAGAAAAAAATACTGGAGAACATGGAGTTCCCATGATTTGAACATGCAACCCCAAATCACAAACCAAAGCTTCTAACCACTCGGACACAAACTCAGTTGGTTTATGAAATGGAAAAGATTACTATAATCTACAAGAATATCTGAAACTGGAAAAAAAACAATTTGCTGAAAAAATGGAGATTACAGGTTTCGAACCCGGGCCCCATTCCTGTAAGGCGAGGCACTAAACCACTGAGCCAATCACTCCGAAGAATTATATATTGATATTCTTTGTATATATTAAGATCGAAAAGTCAACACAGGAAGCAACCAAACAGGCGTGTTCCTGTGTTGACTCTTCCAATAATATATAGATAATTTATTAAATTTAATAATTTTTGTCGTATTTAGCATAAAATTATCCTAGTGAAGAGATGTGTATTACTCCCAATCGAATGAACCCGGCCCACACATAAAATGGGCCGGGTCAAGGACTTCTCATACGTGTCATGCATGCATCATATGTAGGGTTACGTAATGACATCACCTACAAGGATCACAACAGGACCGGTCAGGGGCCTAGACGCAGGGAGGAAGCTACCTTATATGAGTCGGGGTCAAACGACCCCATTGAATTTTGAGACCGTAGTATAACCTATTCGATCAAAACACGAAAAGTGACAGTTACACCAATAAATAAATTTAATTGACCCCAACCTAAACATAAAATCACAAAGTGTCCCGATGGTCTTTGTGACAACCTAGAATTCGCTCATGGGTTATTTTTTTAACAACCCGTTCGAGACTTACTGGATTATTTTTTCCATTCTTTTTCCTTTTCAACCTAAATAACATTCACAAGTGTTTTTTTAGTCATTTTTTTGTCTTTCTAAAAGCTTTTTTCCTTTTAACCTAACCCATCTTTTATTTTTCAACGATAACAAATCAAAACTTGAAATCTTGAATAAGTGATTAAATTTGTTAAAACTTGAATTAGTGATACAGTATTAAATACTTTAACCATCCGAACCGACCCGAATATTTAAATGTCATCTCTTTAGAATTCCAAACAATGAAAGAAAAGCGACACCATAGTAAATATTTTTTTGCTCCGACACTGCCTAGGCGGGGTGGGCGCCTAGGGCCTGGCTTAAGGACCCACAAATTTTAAATTTTTTTTGTTATATATATGAGTTTTTAGCTTAGTGGAAGAACCTATTTTGTATATTTAAAAGTCTTTTAAAAGAATCTAAATTTTTTGTTGTACAGATTCCAAAATAACTTTACCTTGTGTAAACACTTTTTATTATTTTAATGGAGTTATTTTCAATTACTCTGGACTAAAATTACTTTAAAGAATTCGGATGCCATTATAAGTATCACACTAACCAAAAAGATCTTTGAACTCACAAACACATGTAGCCACTATGAATAAAAACACAAAAAATGCTAATTTCAAGGTTATTAATCTAATGACCATTAGAAGTTGTACTTTCACCCAAGTTACGCTCTTTCAATACTTCTTACACCAATTGCTAATTTCAAAAGCTCTATTGATAAACTATGAGATGTCGACTCTCTGGTAAACAAGAAACCTATGACCACAAAAGCTACTTCACTGTTAGAAATATAAAATGAATTCATTTAGAATACCAGAGACGTGTAAAAAATTAAGAATATCAGGTTAATATTTTCAAATTTTATAAATTTTATAAATTTTAACCACTTAAATTTGAATTTAAATCTAATTAAATTTGAATGTGAAATTAAAGGTACTAATGAAAATATACATATAAATATAATGTTTTTAAAAGATGGTAAACTAATTACCAATTCTATGTTCTTAATTAGATTTGTTTAATATCAATAATTATCAATTAGATATTATGAACGTACGAATAAAATTTTTATTGAAAAGAGTTTAAAACCATATCATTTTGCAAATGTATTACATATCATTTTATTAATAACGTTGAAAGAATGTAGTACATGGAAACAATTTGATAACAATTACAACTGATTTATTCTAATTTAACTAGGTCTAAACCATAAGTGATAGCAACTTGAAATCATCATATGACGTAACATGCAACGTGTATAAAATAAAGGTCAACAATAATGTTGGTGAGTAATCACACGTTTGCTACAACATATAAGTGAAAACATTCATAATGTGTCATATGATAGAACAAGTGATAACATAAGTGTTAGTGAAATGACAACGTAGGGTGCACATAAACAAGCCTTGACAATTAGGGAACAAACACCCAACACTACTACAAAAACTGCTTTCCTTGACACGCGAACGATGACACTCGATAATTCTTGACGTGCAAAAACTGAAGTGTCAAAATAAAATGTCAATTATAGGTAATTCCTAAGAATTCATGACGCGCATTTTTGAGTGTCAATAATTTCTGTCATATTTAAAAAAAAAACACGGAGGACACTTATAATATGAGTGTCAAGAACGGAATCCGTCGTCTTTTATTTTATTTTCCCTCTTCTGATTTGCCCTAAATTTTCATTATTTTCATTGAGCGCCAAAATCCCTATATCATCTCCCGCTCCTCCTAAATTTTCATTCGCCCAACACGCACACACAAAAACGATTCTCCATCTCTGCTCCATCATCCGCTCACACACAAAATCGATTTTTGCTTCTTCTGATTAATCGATTCTCCATGACACTCCCTTGCGATTCTCGTCCTGCACATACGATTCTCGTCCTGACACTCAACATCGTTTCTAGGGTTGGTTTTCTTTGCTCCATCACTCAACGGCATTTCTAGGGTTTTCTTTGCTCGAACACGATGAACAGAGGCGATTGATGCCAGAACTGCGCCAGTGAAGATGTTGTTGCTGACCACGATTTGTGATGAAACTAAACACTCTGGCATCAAAATTAGGTTAACTAATCTTTTTTGTGTGCTTGTGTGTGTAGATTTATCTTGGTTTCAGTTCGTAACATCCATTGAACAACAAATCAGGTATGATTTCCTTTTTAATTTTGCAAGATTCTGTGACCTAGTTACGGTGTTCATCAGGTTTGTGTTATTTCTTATGGCTTTGCAATTAATGTATTCACGAACAATGCTTGATTACATGTTTCTAAAATGGAAATTGGTGTTATGTTAATGAATTTTCATCATAAACTTCCTGATTTGTTCATATGCTTTCACTTTAGTTTAACCCATTTTGAATTGAGAGGCTGCAATCATCCTTATTCATGAACTTGTGTTGTGTGGTGTGTTATTTGTGACCTCAAAGTAAAATTCAATAAGTTATTAGACATTGAACGAAGATGCAGATTACTATGGCATATTAGGTCTAAAAAAGGATGTTATATGATCAGGTTATAAATTTCAATTTGTTGAGCATTTCTATTATTCCTAATTCAGTCCATATCACACTTGTGGTTGATGTTTTGTGCAGGAAACATGTCTACTAGAAACAACTATTTATTGTTATCAACTTAATATCTTTGTGTAAATTGTGATGGATATGAAGATCACTTTCTTATTAAATAATTTGATTAGTATTATAGAGTAATACCCATGTTTGAGCTAAATGATATTTTCTCATTTCGGAACATTTGGTACCTTAAAAATACATCAACAAATTGAGGACGTGGACGATGAATACATGTTCGACGTCTTCCTACAAGCAAGTGTATCAGGTTGTCAAGAAAGAGCTTGGTGGCCCACCTGGAGAAGTATGCATACTCCTGTGTTGTTTTTATAGATGTCTTTATTTGTTACTTAGTTGTCAAATTTATTTTTTTATTTCTAATCTCATTATATCATCTTACTTTTGTTCTAGTTTTGGCAAGTCACAAAATTGAGCCGAACGTTTCTATACACATAACACAGATATTTGTCCTAATGGCTTCTATGAAAAAGAAAAAAAATGCAAAAAACCCTGCTGCAAGAACAGGTTCATCATCTTTGGCTAAAAGAGCTATAGACCTTCTTCCTGAAGGTAAACCTTATATACCTCTTCGGCTCTTCCCTTCATTTTCCAGTTATATCCACAGTTTCAAGTACTAATAAGGTATCGAATTTATTACAGCCACCGAAGGCGTTATTTCATAACAGTACGTTATACTATTACAACCTCAGAACCTTTGATTGTTGCTTGCACAATATTTTGCAGAATTCATCTATATATCTTATTTCATAACGGTCGATGGGTTTTAAGTACTAATAAGGTATCGAATTTCTTTCATAACGGTTATACTATTACAACCTCAGAATCATGATAGTGCACTATATATTTTCTTGTCTATACATTCACTTGTTTTGGTCATTAGGTAATAGAATATGATATTTCAGTTCATCAAGGCTTCACAATATGCATCTGCTATGTATTGGATTATCTATCTTTGTCTCTGCTATTATAACTCTGGGATTAGTCATATTGTTGTATTTCACATGTACATAAATTAGTGTGTTTGTCTCTTCACGATTCTCTGAATCTTGTTCTTTCCTGCTTAATTTAGCAAAATCTACCAGAACTTGCATGTAGTTTAAGAAAAGCTTGTTCAACTATCGAATATCTAAAACTTTTTCTTACATAACCATGAACTTATAAATTATGGCAGGCTGATGAAAATCTGAAGTTGAATTAGCAACAGATGTTCAAGAGGAATGTGCAAAGCTTGGTGCAGTTCAGTTAGTGAAGGTATCAATAACTTTTAACTTAGATGTAATTTGTATGCTATAATCAGTATGCACAGAAAGAATTTTCAAAAACTGACATAGAGTTGATGAATCCCGAATTATGTTGAGACTGCGTTGTATATGTGGCTCTATTTGTCACGGCTTGTTATTTTTCTATTACAAATATTACTTTCATGATACTGGTTATAGTTTAAATCTCTACGGATGTGTGTAAGCTAGCAGCTGTTAGTATTTCACAACACCTTTCTTTCAATATTTACATGGGTTGAATTTGCAGCAGTATGGAGCTTATAGAAAGTGAGGCAGAGGGTTCAAGTCAAACTGTCGTTACACAATCATCACTGATCAGTGGTCTCCCAGACGATATTGTTCTAACCTAGAATTTTTGTTTAACTGAAGAAACTTATCAACTGGATTAATCGCTTTATAATTTTTGCTTTCCTTCTAGGTGAGCAGTGTGAAGATGGAAACTCCTCCAAACCCTACTGATGGAAACCCCCAAAATCCAGGCCATATGAACTTGGGCCACATACGATGTATTGTCAAGAAAACATGACATTTCATGTGTCCTGTTCTTCATGATTTGTAACTTTTTTATATTTAAATAAATCATAATTCTATTTGTTTTGTGTTCTAAACAACATTCCTGAGTAATGGTATGGTATGGGGAGAGAAATGATGTTCAGGTTACAATTGTGAGAATTATCTTAAGAGTAATTGATATTTGATTGAAACTGATTGTTCATGATGAACAGGGAAATATGGACACATATAGGTATCTTCTTATTCAATGTATCATTTGAAGGCACGCTGCACGCCTGTTGGTCGAAGGACCTAAAAGCCAAGTGGCATTTTTCGTTAAATTAGTTGGGAAAAGTTGTGAGATACCATAGTTGTAAATATATGTATATCTGCTAGAAAGCTTATTACTAACTGTCCCTAATTACATTTATGGTATTATGAAGCTGGCAGATGCTAAAGACGTTGTTGAAGCAGTTAAAACCTTGGAAGGTGCAAGATTGTCTGTATTGACACCAAACTTAAAAGTGTGTAGTGTTCATTTAGATTAAATCGATTGGATATTCTTCACATGTATACATTTGATAATTTTATGGTTGGTTTTGAGCAGGGTTTTGAAGCTGCTGTTGCAGCTGGAGCTAAGGAAATAGCGGTTTTTGCTTCAGCTTCCGAATCCTTTTCAAAAGCAAATATATCTGTACTATTGAAGAAAGTCTTGCACGTTACCGTGATATACTTAATGCTTCAACAAAGCTCTCCATTCCTGTTCGCGGGTATGCATTCAGCTCCTTCTAAATAATGAAAAAAAGTAGAAAAAAATGAGAAATAAATGGAGTTTAGTTAATGATTGCTGGAACTGTTTCTTACAGGTATGTATCTTGCGTGGTCGGGTGCCCTGTTGAAGGTGCAATTAGTCCATCAAAAGTTGCATATGTTGCGAAAAAACTTCACGACATGGGGTGCATTGAAATCTCACTTGGTGATACAATAGGGATCGGTACACCAGGTAATTTCCAACATCCTGATAAATTATCTGTCCATGAATAATGGGTTAAATTTAGACTATATTTTAGCCAAAAAGGAAACAGTTCAAAGAGCTTGAAATTTGCTCAGTGTGTATTATAATGCATAAAACCTCTTGAATAGTTTTACTGATAATATTGTTTCTGTAATCATATCAAATAGGAACTGTTATTCCAATGCTTGAAGCTGTCATGGAAGTTGTGCCTGTTGAAAAGCTCGCGGTTCACTTTCACGACACTTATGGTCAATCTCTTCCAAACATATTAGTATCCCTTCAAGTAAGCTTACTACTTATTAAAAAGACATGATCGATAATCCAACAGAAGAATCATTTTTTAAAGCATTTTAATCAATGACAGATGGGAATAAGTGTGGTGGATTCTTCTGTAGCGGGACTAGGTGGATGCCAGTATGCTAAGGGAGCTTCAGGCAATGTTGCCACTGAAGATGTGGTGTACATGCTTAACGGGCTTGGTATAACGACAAATGTTGATATGAGAAAGCTTTTGCAAACGGGTGACTTCATCTGCAAGTATTTGGACCAAGTTTTAGCAGAGGGTGCAAGCAAAGCTGCAGATATGGCATATTAACAGGCATGTTTTCATTCTTTTAGCACGTTTATATTGATGTATGGAGTCTCAAAAATGTTTTTAGACTTGGTTGGCTGGCTCTTTTGAAGCCTAAAAACGTCCTTAATTTTATGTACACACAAGTGTGTTGAAGACTTTCACTTGAACTTCTGTTGGACATAACCATATACTCATTAACCTTGTCAGGACTGTTAATGAGTATATTTTTTTCAGGTAGCACCATACGGTATTAAGAATTGAAGAAAAGAAATGTCCAGCTGGAGCAAGCTATGGTGCAGGTCAATGGTGTGGGTTCTTGGCTAAAGATGTGAGGAGCATGTTGGTCGAGAGAGAGGAGAGCTTTGAGGTGCTTAGCTTTGCTACTACACATGAGATTGTTGTTGAAATTAATTAGGTTGATAGGGTAGGGTGATTGACACTAGTGACCTTAGAGATAAATTTTGAAGTATTTCTTAGTATGTATGAAATGAATTTATTTTGCTATTTATAAAATGTATTATTTTACTATTAGTGTATATTTATTTTGTATTATCAGGTTAATTGTTATTTAATGTTAAATTAGTGATTATATTAATTTTTTTTTAATTTTTTTTAAAATTCATGACGCGCAAAAATGTTTGTCATAAACAGACGACACAAAAAAATATTATAAATAAAAAATATATTAATCACAGACGACACCCTTTCTTGACGCGCAAAATGGGTGTCAAGAATGGAGTGTCAAGGATAGCGTGTCATTGTTCGCGCGTCAAGAGCTTCTTGACACGCATTTTGCGCGTCAAGAAGCTTCTTGACCCCTGCATCCTTGACGCGCATTTGCGTGTCAAGAAGGCACTTTCTTGACGCGCAATGCACGTCAAGAATGCCAGTTTTTGTAGTAGTGCAACGACGTTACATGTTAAGTTGAGTGGGGGTCAACCAATAGATAAATCTATCTTTGCACCATAGGCGATATTGTTAATGTTTATGCACTTGAAAATACCAGACCGGCTGATCGAGTGGGATTCTATCTTTCTTTATCCCATTGAATCACACAGAATTGATAACTCCTGATAACTTGACAACCATTGACAAATCAACTAAACAACATGTAACACATAGTCTACACATAGAGCACATACGCATTTGAAATTTGATAAACAATTGAGACAGATTTGATAAGGGACCTACAGTATAAGGAATGAAAATTTCGCTGCTGGGGCAATGTGGGACGAAATTCACGTCTTGCAACTCAGCAACAAACAACAAACTTGTTTTCACGATTCCCGATTCGTTATAACTCGGTTTCGCGCTTGATTTTTACCCACGTTCACATTTTCAGATCACTATCATATGGAAGAGAGTAATCTAACCTTCATGGTATTGAGAATTGGGTTTAAACCTTAGAACTTGATGTGGGTTGAGTTTCCAGGTTTTTAGAACATGCGGATGTTACAAAATGGAGATTACCTCTCCCTTCTCAAAAATTAATGCGTGTAAAAAAATCCTAAACCACACAATATTGAGTCCAGAAGACTCTCTGGTAAACTACCTAAAGCACTAATGGGGGGCTTTTTTGTTTTTGTTTTTACCATTGAACAATATTGAACCAGCCTCACACGTAGAACGGGCCGGGTTAGACACTTCTCATGTGTGCCATGCATACCCTACATTTATGGTTACACAATGATGTCACCTACAAGGACCACAACATCGCCCTTTTGCCAATACCGGGTTGACGCCTGGTAATGAAAGAACGTGTGAGTTGCTTCAGCCAATTACCGAAGAGGGATCACTTTTATTCAGTTAGGTGATGTTCCGATAAGAAACATCCCAAATATATTATAAATAGATAAAGTATAAATACTAAAATAAGGTTTCGATTCATTCCTTGCACATTGTATTCTATACACATACTGCATTCTATTCTTCAAAGATAAGTAATACTAACTGTTTATTTATCTTCGCCTAGATATGTTTTTATGTTCATATCAATTATCAAAACATGTCAATAAATATGTTATGACGTTACACATGTTATAATCATCTCATCTTTTACTTCACTTATTAATAGTATATTTTGGATAATAAGTTCAAACCAGAAATCCAAACCGTTAGTTAAATTTTAAACTTTGATTATCGATTTCAGTTTAAAATACTCAAAAACCTTTCTAAACAAAACTGTCAATGGATTAAGTTGAATGCAAATACAAGCAAAATCATATGCCAATTATTTTGGTAATATCTCGCTTTTCGTATACTTATTTGGCGAATCAAAGAACAAATTATGTTCAATCGTAAAAACAAAAAAACAAAAAAAAAAGTCAATTTTCTACTGAAAATAAACACAATGTGGGAACGGGTTGAATTGAAGCCCAGTCAACAACTTTTCGGACCCATATTATTTAGTGGAATCTTATCGGCCGTCTTAGATCCTTTCGGCGATATTTCCGACGTCGACGCCTCGCCGTTGCCGGCCAAAACCCTCGGCGACCTAATCGAGAACGCCCGAGCCAAAAACGACGGCGCTCTCGGCAAAACCCACCGTTCCGACCTCACCACCACCCGGTCTAAGCTCTCCAGCCGTTTGTACGACTTTCTCCGCCCGCTAACCGCTCCGGCGGCCCTGTACCCCTTCTTTCCGCTGCCTTCTCCGACCATCCTCACCGTGCTTCCGGTCCGGTTCAACAGCGCACGCTTCACGACTTGCTTCCTCACGTCTTCAGGCAACCGTAAAGTAAACCGGTCCAGATTCTCTCCCGGTTGAACCAGCGAGTGTCCGGTTGAGTGAGATCTGAACTTGTCGAACAGTTTGGGGAATATAGGCGGCCGGTTCGGTTTAATTTCTGTTTCCGTGGCCGGATCTGGTACGTTGACCGCCGTATGGTCAACGATCGAGACGGAAACGGAATCGGAATCAGCAACTTCATCGTCATCGTTTCCGTGACGTAGATCGCCGGAAACCGGTAGCTCCAGCTCGGATTGCACGGCGGCATCAGATTCGCCGGAATCCGGAACGAGATTCGCGCGGCAGACGGGGCAGGTGACGTGATTCTCGAACCACGCGTCGATACACTCCGGATGAAAAACGTGATCGCACTTCGGGATCAATCGGAGCGTTTCTTCGTCTTCGTACTCGTTGAGACACACGGCGCACTCCAGCGCTCCTTTTCCGATCTTCAGCCCTTTGACGGAGGAGTAAACGAACGTCGGAAACGTCTCTATCACCGACGATTCGAGGCCGCGTGACGCCGCCGTGGCTCGGCGCATGGAGAGAGCTGCGCGGATGCTGCCGCCGCCGCCGTCGCCGGCGTGGCGGCGGATGTAGATTGAGAAAAACGCCATGAGAAACAGAGCTGCGAGGAGGATGACGATGATGGTGATAATGGAAGGGTTGAAGTTGCTGTTATAGAGAGATGCCGGAGGAGGAGGAGGTTGAGCTCCGACATAGGGTGTGAATTGCAGGAAAATTAGGGCAAAAATTGGGGGAATTAGGAAATCGGAAGAGAAGAGAGTTTTCGTCATCTCCTCCTGAAAATAAATAAGTGAAGATAATAATCAGGTGGTTAAAGGGATATATGGAATGGAACAGAGACTCTGGGTTCCTTTGACTTTCGTTGATGGAGGTCTTACATGGCTGCTGATTAAATTAATTTTTAATAATACATTTAATAATTTTAGAATCTAAAAATTAAATAAAAATGTCTTAAGAGTAAAGGCTTAGGCCAATTATCATTATTTTAGGTCCCTTTTTTTCATCTAAAAACATTAAGCTCAAATGGTAAAACTGAACCAAAACCGAACCCAACACGATAATCAGAAACTAAAAACAACTAAAACCAAAGGAGTTTTAAAAAAGCTCAAAAAAGTTGATTTTTTTATATTAGGTTCGGTTTGAATTTTAATCCGAAACATACACACCCCTATCAAAAACCCTCATATGGATTTGTCAAATCATGAATGAACCTTAAGGTCACTGAAACCTTATATTATCAACGATTGTGCAAGTCGGGTTAATTGATTCAAGTTTGTAGATCATTTACTAGTATCATGCACTGTTATGATATCGATCCAGGATCAAATAAACTTATGGTATCGGTTCCCATTCACGACTTGGAACTTGCTTGTGAAAATATTAGACTTTTCGAAGAGGAAGTATTAAACTTTTCGAAGACGTTGGTTGGGGTCAAATTTCTTAAGTTAGTATAGTTGATTTTTTATAAGTTTATGGTCTATTTAGAAAGTACTAATGACAAGGTTTTTAACAGCAAAAATCAACAGCGTGATAAACTAGGAGACAAAAACAGACACTTACATTTGAATAAATAATTAAATAGAACAAAACTACAATCAATGTAATATATATTTAATCTCTAAAACTTTGGGTTTATATGTTTGTTCTGGCATCCGGCTAGTATTTATTAATAAAACAGTTTCTGTCCATTAAGAAAAAGATAAAAAAAATTATTTGATTGTTTGAAATAGATAATTTATATTATTATTTACATATTTATTACTGAAGTTGGTTTTTAATATAGTACATATCTTCCTAAGAAAGTTTCTGTTTAAGATATACGATATAATATTGTTAATTTAGATGCATAGTTAGAGAAATATAAAATATACTTTTGTACATTCTTATGAAACATTTTTTAATTGATAAGCATTAAACTTGACTTGTTCAATGTGTTTTTTAATCCACAAAACTCCAAGAGAACCGAATATGATATTGAACTAGACTAAGGAGTTGTTTGTTTGGTATTTAACGAGGTCTTAGTGAATAAACATCTGAATTGGTCGGATGTAAGGGTGCGTTTGGTTGGCTACTTTTTTACCACTTATGTGGTAAGAGGGTCTGAATGAAGTCTTTATGTTTCAGATTTTAAACTCTATCCGAGTGAAACTGAAAAAAGAAAAAATGCATTCCTTTCCCTCCAGGCCCCTTTCACGCACAGTGCCCTAGCTCCCTGGCCGCCATCCAACTCCACCTTCCTCCGCCATCAGAGGAGGTCGCTGGCGCCTCCACCCTGCTCCTCGTTCCTCCTTCGCCCTTCTTCTCCAAAGGTACAAATTTTTAAGTTTTTTCTTCAACTCAACTCGGGTACCTCGTTCTCTTCATCGCTTTACCAATCTTAATATATTATTGCAACTTGTTGTTTGATTTATGAGCTGTTTCGATTTCATTCCTTCTGTTTACAATTTCGGTAGTAAGATGGATGTTTATTTCGCTAATTTAGGGCTTGAAACTTTCAATATCTCATATCCTTTAATCGATTGATAGCAGTTTTTAGTATCAATCCAACGAAAAGAACAATTAAAGATTGAGTATAAGAAAATGGTTTAATCTTTATTGTTGGCTCCAATCTAATAACAAATACAGCTGCAAATATTTTTGCCTAATGACATATGTCTTAGGATGTATGTTGTGTTATGATTCATTATGTGGAAATGAGTTGTTTAGTTCTCTTGTTGGTTGTATTGGTATGTTCAAGTTGGGTTGTCTAAAGGCAATAATGAACTAGAAAGTGAAGTTTAATTTGTTAGCATTCACAGTAGAGCCCTCATATTTATGTGAGTTGAAACCTTAAAATTTGAGGTTTGGTTGTTAGTGATTGTGAGTAGAGGAGAGATGAAAAGTTACTGTTCACCTTTATATTTGATGAAAAAACTAGTAATTTTGTAAAATTTGATGTTTGATGTGAGTGAAAGAAAGGAAAAACGTAATGATAAAAGTATAAAGAAATATTATTTAATTGTGGTTGTGAGTGGAAGAGATAGCGAAAAGTAATGATATAAAGTATAAATTATAAAGATGTGGATGGAGATTGTAACATTCACAATAGAATCTCTAAAACTTTATGAGTATAATCCCTAATTTTAGGGTGTGGTTGTAAGTGGTTGTGAGTGGAGGAGAGACAGAAAGTTACTAATCATCCTTATATTTGAGGAAAAAACTAATGATTTTCTAAAATTTGATGTTTGATGTGAGTGAATGAGAGAGAAAAGGTAATGATAAGGGTATAAAAAAATATTATTTAATTGTGGTTGTGAGTGAAAGAAGATAAAAAAAATAATGATAAAAATATAAATTATAGGGATGAGGATAAGGAAACTACTGTTGAATACTATTGCATTAATCACATCAGTTACTTCTCCTTTATTTATAGTTACTGAAAGATTACTATATTTATAGGGGATGATTTTTCTATC